>CM051238.1:107910715-109110715 GCA_027917425.1 Gastrophryne carolinensis | reverse complement strand
AAGGTCTCGGGTGCCCTCGGACTCTCAGGCTGCACAGGGGCTCCTGTTAGCAGTAAAAAACCTTCTGGACATGGGGGTTATATGCTCGGTGCCTCCATTGGAAAGAGGCAGGGGTTACTATTCCAACCTTTTCACGGTTCCCAAAAAGGAGGGTTCGGTGAGACCCATTCTAGATCTCAAGGTTCTCAACAGGTTTATCAGAGCCAAGAAGTTCCGCATGGAGACTCTGCACTCAGCTATCAATTCCCTTCGCCAAGGGGATTTTATGACATCCATAGACATCAAGGATGCGTATCTGCATGCTCCGATTTTTCAGGCACATCAGAGATTCCTCCGGTTTGCGGTGGAGGATCCACATTATCAATTTGTAGCTCTTCCCTTCAGTCTGACCTCGGCACCGAGGGTCTTCACCAAGGTTTTGGCAGGCGTAATGGCTCTGCTCAGATCTCTGGGCATTCGCATTGTGCCTTATCTGGACGATCTGTTGATTTCAGCTTCTTCCCTTCAGCAGGTGGAACTGGACACCCACCAGGTGGTGTCGACCCTGGAGAGGTTCGGGTGGGTGATCAACTGCACCAAGTCTTCTCTCTCCCCGTCTTGAGTGATTTCATTTCTGGGCATGAATCTGGACACCAGTCGGGCCAGAGTGTTTCTACCCCAGACCAAAGTGCAGGGGACTCAGGGCCTGATCCGTCTTCTTCTGGCCAGTCCTTGTCCCTCTATCCGACAGAGGATGAAACTGGTGGGTCTGATGGTGTCCTCCTTCGAGGCGGTGCTGTTTGCACAATTTCACATGAGATCTCTTCAACTTCTCCTATTGACGTATTGGGACAGGAGCCCACAGTCATTGGATCAACCTTTCAAGATGTCTCCCAGGGTTCGGCAGTCCTTTCGGTGGTGGCTGGACTCGAGCAATCTGGTGAAGGGCAGATCCTTTCTGGTCCCTTGTTGGGAGATGGTTACCACGGATGCCAGCCTGTCGGGCTGGGGAGGTTATTGGAAGAGTCATCAGTTCAGTGGGGTGTGGGGTCCCCAGGAGGCTCACACCCCCATCAATGTATTGGAGCTCAGAGCCATTCGCCTGGTTCTGGCTCGGCTGACCACACAGTTACGGGGTCTTCCGGTTCAGGTGCGTTCGGACAACCGAACGACAGTGGCTTACATAAATCACCAAGGAGGGACTCGCAGCAGGAGTGCCCTCAGGGAAGTCTCTCTGATCCTGCACTGGGCGGAGAGCAATGTTCCTTGCTTTTCGGCAGTCTACATTCCGGGAGGGGAGAATACGAAGGCGGATTCCCTGAGCAGGGGATCCTCTCGCCACGGAGAGTGGTCTCTCAATCCCGAGGTTTTTCTGGATCTTTGCCGCAAGTGGGGGACTCCGGAGGTGGATCTCTTTGCCTCGAGGCACAATCACAAACTTCCGGCCTTTGTGTCTCTTTCTCAGGATCCCCTGGCTTTGGCAGTGGATGCCTTGTCACTGGCTTGGAAGGACCTGGGTTTTCTGTACCTGTTTCCACCTGTCTCCATGCTGGGCAAGGTAGTTCGAAAACTGGTTCTAGAAGGGGCACCAGTGGTTCTGGTGGCTCCAAGGTGGCCAATAAGGGTTTGGTACGCAGACGTTGTAAGGATGGCCGTAGACCAGTACCGGCTTCCCTTGCTGCCGGACCTGCTATCTCAGGGTCATCTACTTTACCCCAATTTACAAACGCTGGCTTTGACGGCTTGGCTGCTGAAACCTTCATCTTGAAAGAGGAAGGTTTGTCTGAGGCTGTTGTTCAGACTCTGATTAGGGCTAGGAAGCGGTCCTCTTCGGGCATTTACTATAGGACTTGGAGGTCCTATATTGATTGGTGTGAGGCTAGGGCCTTGCCTTGTAGGATTTTTTCTATACCCAGGATTTTGGAGTTTCTTCAGCATAATCTGGATCTTGGGTTCCAGCTTAGTACTTTGAAAGGACAGGTTTCTGCTCTGTCGGTTTTCTTCCAGAGGTCTTTTGCTTTACACCCGCTGGTTAAGACCTTTTTCCAAGGGGTGGCGCATGTGCGACCCCCTCGGAAGGCTGTAGTTCCTGTTTGGGATTTGAATTTGGTTCTTTCGGCTCTGCAGGGTCCTTCTTTTGAGCCGCTACAGGATATTGCTCTTTCGGTTCTCACTCAGAAGGTTGCCTTCTTGGTGGCTATTACCTCTGTTCGGTGGGTCTCTGAGTTGGCGGCCCTGTTGATTCAGGTCCCTTACTTTGAGAGACACCAGGATAAGGTGGTTTTTCGTTTCAAGACGGATTTTCTTCCTAAGGTGGTTTCTGCTTTCCACCTCAATCAGGACATTGTTCTCCCTTCCTTGTGTCCTAAGCCTAACAATGACAAGGAGAGGGTTTCGCACAATTTGGATGTTGTTTGCTGTGTGAAGTACTATTTGTATTTGTCCGCAAGACGGACGCTTTTTTAGTGGTGCCCTGTGGGCCCAGGAAAGGTTTGGGGCCTGCTAAATCTACGATTAGCAAATGGATTTGTCAGGCCATTGTTGGGGCCTATTCTGCTAAGGGGAGGACTCCCCCTTTTAGGGCCACTGCGCACTCTACTCGTGCTGTTGGTGCATCCTAGGCTTTTCAGCACCAGGCTTCTGTTGAACAAGTTTGTAAGGCTGCTACTTGGTCTTCTGTTCATACCTTTTCCAAGTTTTACAAGGTTGATGTGCGGGCTTCAGCGGATGCTGTTTTTTGCCGCAAGGTTCTGCAAGCTGCAGTGGTTTGAGTTGGTACATTCTTTACTGTTTCTGGTTCCCACCCATGACGGACACTGCTATTGGATGTCCCAGATGTCATGAAGATGGAAGTGGAGTGTATGGCACACTTAGAATAATACCGTTTTGTGAGTACTCACCTTTAAAACGGATATTATGAGTGTGCCATACACTCCACTTCGCCCCACCCTTGCTTTTTCAGGTATTCTGGGGCTTTTATATGGTGAACCATTGGTTTTGATTGTTACGGTTATATTTGGTTCTTCCTGGTCCCTTACTGCTTTTATACACTAGGGAATTGGTGGGAGGTCCCAGGTATATATGGACCGAGAGGGGATTTCTTTTTTGCATATTCATCTCTGCAGAAGTTTGCCCTCTACTGGAGATTACCCAGATGTCATGAAGAAGGAAGTGGAGTGTATGGCACACTCATAATACCCGTTTTAAAGGGGAGTACTCACAAAACGGTATTTTTATGTTCTCCCGCGATTCATGCTTACCTTAACTGCCTAGCGGTTGTTGTTTTTATGTTCTCCCGCGGTTCATGCTTACCTTACCTGCCTAGCAGTTGTTGTTTTTATGTTCTCCCAGGATTCATGCTTACCTTAACTCCCATGGCACTCTTTGGTGTTTTCTATCCACATAGTTTAATGCTTACCTTAATTTTCTGCATTCTGTAGATATATTTCATTTCCTTCTTGATGTCTTATGTTCTTTAGTGGATGTGTTTATGCAATAATTTTTTGAAAGACAAAACCTGGTTAAGTTTAAAGATATTTGAAATGCTTGGTTTCAGACTTTTTTAAACCAACAGGTTTTTTTGTTAATTTTTTATTTTGTTAAAACATTAAAATGTTTTTTTTTTTTTATACAAACAATAAAAATATTAAATATTAAAATAACATATTTACAAAATGTGGCAGGTTCCAGGATTCTATTCTTCGCTGGTCCACAATGAAGCTGCCAGCTCCTGGATGTTGCCCACCAGCCTATGGACTGTAGCCGTCAACATTTGCAATCTCTGCTGCAGTGTTGCTGGTAAAAGAAAAATAATGTTTTTGGGAATATGCATTTGGATTACCTGTTGAAGGAAATATTAATTTTATAGGCTAGGGATTCAGCCATAAATTTAGCTAAGTTTATAGGCTAGGGATTAGGCCATAAATTAAGCTAAGTTTATAGGCTAGGGATTAGGCGATAAATTAAGCTAAGTTTATAGGCTAGGGATTCAGCCATAAATTAAGCTAAGTTTATAAACTAGGGAATTTGAATACCTGTTGATGAAGGCATGGTATTGTAAATCAACTAAGTAGACTACAAACTTACTAGGCTGGTGGACAACATGATCCTGGGGGACCAGCCTCCTCGCTGGGGGCCTGCCACTCCTCCTGGTCTGAGTCTGTTGAGAAAGCAAAAATATGGTTACTTCTAATGTCAGATTTGTTAATGAAGAGAATTTAATTAGAATGTGTGTGTGACATCACCCACCTTCTCCATGCACCTCAGGTGCGTGGTCTTGTGTCATCTGCAATCCCGGCTCTTCACCCGCTACATCATCATCTAAAAGAATATAACCAGGAAATGAGTGTGTGTTTACAGTGCATGTACCTGTGTGTGCTTCTGTCTGATAATCATACTGAAGTGGTGCTGCTCGGTCAGATGTTGTGGCTCCCTGGCGAGCAGCTGATGCCCCTCCTCTGTAGATAGGTCCAGTGGCTGGTCATCATCACCTGCAGAGGAGGGGGAAGACCTTGGCACTGCAGTGCCACCACCTTCACTTGGCCCAGATCTATCCCGCACTGGCTGGACTGCTCGCCTCCGGGTGGCTCTTATTTTGTAATCCTATTCCCTCACTAGAAGATAATAGCATTCATAAACACAGAAAAAAGTGGTTTCTATTGTTAGATGTTTTTAGGATGGACAAAGCCCATGTATAACAATGACTCCGGTTTAGGCGCGCTTGATGTAAAATGTTAGAGCTGTATATCAACCGATATAAATATAATTAATCTATACCTGGAGGAATATATCACCTCTGTAATAACTGGATTAATATTAGCTTTTTTTCAATTGATATTCTTCTATGACCAGCTTTAGAATAATCAACAAGGAAGATTCTTATATCAAAGAATAAAAATGAATATTAGAAACTCACCGCTGTGGCCCGGGGGTTAGTAAACCTACCCAGGGCCTCCAAGTGTTCCAGATATATGGGTATTAGCCACTTCGCTGAAAATGATTGCACTTTAGTTCCTCTTGAAAGTTCCAAATGTTCAATAAATATGCTTTTAATCTTTGCTTGTAAAATCAATATTATTTATTATTATAATGTACACTCACATTAAAAGTCCAAAAGATGGTTAAAACCGCAAAACAGATATAGTTCCAAATAAAGCTGTAGCAGTTATCAAAGTGATTCCTGTTAGATGATGTCCACAGTGCGCTGTAAGCATTCCGCATTACTTGGTATATCCCATATTAACGCTCCTTTGTGAACTAAGGCGTAATATGACTGCTGTTATACTAAAGACCAAGAGATGCTGGCCGCTTTTCCGGTGGAAGCAATAATGCTCACAGTGGCAAGGTTCCAACACATACTTATGTTGGCTTTCAGCCGTCGCAGATATATATAGTCCTTCCTGGTCAAAGATTAACCATCACTTCAGGTGTTTGTCCGACGTGCGTTTTGGCTCAGACGACAAAGGAGCAGAAACGCGCGTCGGTCAAACACCTGAATTGAAGGTTAATCTTGGACCAGGAAGGACTAATATATATATCAGCGACATTCCCCAGTTGACATTCCACATAACATTTCAAGCCTTTACCTATCCTTCTAGATGCCATTTTGGGGTTACGCACATGTGTGCACTAACTTTCGCTTAGCGCTGCGTTTATAATCAAATGTGGTCCCCACTGTTTTGGCCTGCGCTGCCTAATATGCATGCATTTTGCGTGCAAATAAACGCCTGCACAAACTCTTACTAGCATGATTGTCTCCTGTTGCTCACGGGTGAAGAGTGTAGGGGCCATCTTTCATTACTGTATCAGCAGATGTGTTGCGCCCCAGCGGTTTCCGAGATGCGCACGGCCGTACGCACGAAGTAAGCGTCATACACAGTCATAACTATTTAAAGGGTACCGGTTTCCTCAACAGTGTCTGGTGCAGGAGCTGGAACGCTCTCCACACCACCTCCCACGCCACTCTCCACATCACTATTTGTCTGCCTAGCGAAAGATGCCACCTCCATTTCTTGGCTGGGCAGTAGCTGCTGACTGTCCTCTATCTGATCGTCCTCACTAAAAAGTGGAGCTGAACCCAAAGCATAGGATACGTCGCTGGGGGAGGGAACGGCGTAGGACAGAGGCAATGGGAGGCTAGGGACTGCTCCTGGGCCATGCCAACTCAGGGTTGTGTCAGAGGAACCTACCAACTGTAGACTGGGGGTGTCAGATGTAACTTGTGATGATGTGGATGACCGCGTTAACCAATCTACGACAGCAGATGCGTTACTGGTGGAGACACGACCGCTAGCAGATACTGGCAGATCAGGTCTCTCACCGCGACTCCTGCTGCCACTCGCCCCTAGTCTGCTGCGACCTCTGCCTGCTGAATCTAGGCCTCTGCCACTCCTCTGTGAACATCCTGGCACTTGTCTGCCTGACATTTTTATGTGTTTGAAATGCACAACAGGCACTTTAAAAAATGTGTTTACTTTAAAAAGCAGAAGGTAAATAAACTGAGGAAATGCTTCTCTGTAACAGATACTATGAAAATTGGCAATATGGCCCAGTGCTCAAGGGTTTTTAAAGCAGACACAAAAACACTTTTAAAAATGTGGTCTAGTTAGATGAAATCAGCTGAAAGACCTGCTTCTCTGTAACAGATACTATGAAAATTGGCAATATGGGATGCCCAGTGCTCAAGGGTTTTAAAAAGCAGACACAAAAACACTTTTAAAAATGTGGTCTAGTTAGATGAAATCAGCTGAAAGACCTGCTTCTGTGTAACAGATACGGTTAAATGTGCTAACATGGGATGCCCAGTACTCAGGGGTTTTTAAAGCAGACACAAAAACACTTTTAAAACTGTGGTCTAGTTAGATGAAATCAGCTGAAAGACCTGCTTCTGTGTAACAGATACTAAGAAAATTGGCAATATGGGATGCCCAGTGCTCAGGGGTTTTTAAAGCAGACACAAAAACACTTTTAAAACTGTGGTCTAGTTAGATTAAATCAGCTGAAAGACCTGCTTCTCTGTAACAGATACTATGAAAATTGGCAATATGGGATGCCCGGTGCTCAAGGGTTTTTAAAGCAGACCCAAAAACACTTTTAAAAATGTGGTCTAGTTAGATGAAATCAGCTGAAAGACCTGCTTCTGTGTAACAGATACGGTTAAATGTGCTAACATGGGATGCCCAGTGCTCAGGGGTTTTTAAAGCAGACACAAAAACACTTTTAAAACTGTGGTCTAGTTAGATGAAAGCAGCTGAAAGACCTGCTTCTGTGTAACAGATACTGTTAAATGTGCTAACATGGGATGTCCAGTGCTCAGGGGTTTTTAAAGCAGACACAAAAACACTTTTAAAACTGGGGTCTAGTTAGGTGAAATCAGTTGAAAGACCTGCTTCTGTGTAACAGATACGGTTAAATGTGCTAACATGGGATGCCCAGTGCTCAGGGGTTTTTAAAGCGGACACAAAAACACTTTTAAAACTGTGGTCTAGTTAGATGAAATCAGCTGAAAGACCTGCTTCTCTGTAACAGATACTATGAAAATTGGCAATATGGAATGCCCAGTGCTCAAGGGTTTTTAAAGCAGACACAAAAACACTTTTAAAAATGTGGTCTAGTTAGATGAAATCAGCTGAAAGACCTGCTTCTCTGTAACAGATACGGTTAAATGTGCTAACATGGGATGCCCAGTGCTCAGGGTTTTTTAAAGCAGACACAAAAACACTTTTAAAACTGTGGTCTAGTTAGATGAAAGCAGCTGAAAGACCTGCTTCTGTGTAACAGATATGGTTAAATGTGCTAACATGGGATGCCCAGTACTCAGGGGTTTTTAAAGCAGACACAAAAACACTTTTAAAACTGTGGTCTAGTTAGATGAAATCAGCTAAAAGACCTGCTTCTCTGTAACAGATACTATGAAGATTGGCAATATGGGATGCCCAGTGCTCAAGGGTTTGTAAAGCAGACACAAAAACACTTTTATAACTGTGGTCTAGTTAGATGAAATCAGCTGAAAGACCTGCTTCTCTGTAACAGATACGGTTAAATGTGCTAACATGGGATGCCCAGTGCGCAGGAGTTTTTAAAGCAGAAACAAAAACTCTTAAAACTGTGGTCTAGTTAGATGAAATCAGCTGAAAGACCTGCTTCTCTGTAACAGATACTATGAAAATTGGCAATATGGGATGCCCAGTGCTCAAGGGTTTTAAAAAGCAGACTCAAAAATACTTTTAAAACTGTGGTCTAGTTAGATGAAATCAGCTGAAAGACCTGCTTCTGTGTAACAGATACGGTTAAATGTGCTAACATGGGATGCCCAGTGCTCAGGGGTTTTTAAAGCAGACACAAAAACACTTTTAAAACTGTGGTCTAGTTAGATGAAAGCAGCTGAAAGACCTGCTTCTGTGTAACAGATACTGTTAAATGTGCTAACAAGGGATGACCAGTGCTCAGGGGTTTTTAAAGCCGACACAAAAACACTTTTAAAACTGTGGTCTAGTTAGATGAAATCAGTTGAAAGACCTGCTTCTGTGTAACAGATACGGTTAAATGTGCTAACATGGGATGCCCAGTGCTCAGGGGTTTTTAAAGCAGACACAAAAACACTTTTAAAACTGTGGTCTAGTTAGATGAAAGCAGCTGAAAGACCTGCTTCTGTGTAACAGATACTGTTAAATGTGCTAACAAGGGATGACCAGTGCTCAGGGGTTTTTAAAGCAGACACAAAAACACTTTTAAAACTGTGGTCCAGTTAGATGAAATCAGCTGAAAGACCTGCTTCTCTGTAACAGATACTATGAAAATTGGCAATATGGGATGCCCGGTGCTCAAGGGTTTTTAAAGCAGACACTAAAACACTTTTTTAAAAATGTGGTCTAGTTAGATGAAATCAGCTGAAAGACCTGCTTCTGTGTAACAGATACGGTTAAATGTGCTAACATGGGATGCCCAGTGCTCAGGGGTTTTTAAAGCAGACACAAAAACACTTTTAAAACTGTGGTCTAGTTAGATGAAAGCAGCTGAAAGACCTGCTTCTGTGTAACAGATACTGTTAAATGTGCTAACAAGGGATGCCCAGTGCTCAGGGGTTTTTAAAGCCGACACAAAAACACTTAAAACTGTGGTCTAGTTAGATGAAATCAGTTGAAAGACCTGCTTCTGTGTAACAGATATGGTTAAATGTGCTAACATGGGATGCCCAGTGCTCAGGGTTTTTTAAAGCGGACACAAAAACACTTTTAAAACTGTGGTCTAGTTAGATGAAATCAGCTGAAAGACCTGCTTCTCTGTAACAGATACTATGAAAATTGGCAATATGGAATGCCCAGTGCTCAAGGGTTTCTAAAGCAGACACAAAAACACTTTTAAAACCGTGGTCTAGTTAGATGAAATCAGCTGAAAGACCTGCTTCTCTGTAACAGATACGGTTAAATGTGCTAACATGGGATGCCCAGTGCTCAGGGGTTTTTAAAGCAGACACAAAAACACTTTTAAAACTGTGGTCTAGTTAGATGAAATCAGCTGAAAGACCTGCTTCTCTGTAACAGATACTATGAAAATTGGCAATATGGGATGCCCAGTGCTCAAGGGTTTGTAAAGCAGACACAAAAACACTTTTAAAACTGTGGTCTAGTTAGATGAAATCAGCTGAAAGACCTGCTTCTGTGTAACAGATACGGTTAAATGTGCTAACATGGGATGCCCAGTGCTCAGGAGTTTTTAAAGCAGAAACAAAAACAAGTTAAAACTGTGGTCTAGTTAGATGAAATCAGCTGAAAGACGTGCTTCTCTGTAACAGATACTATGAAAATTGGCAATATGGGATGCCCAGTGCTCAAGGGTTTTTAAAGCAGACACAAAAACACTTTTAAAACTGTGGTCTAGTTAGATGAAATCATCTTTAAGACCTGCTTCTGTGTAACAGATAGGGTTAAATGTGCAAACATGGGATGCACAGTGCTCAGGGATTTTTACAGTAGAAAAAAAAGTAATTTAAAACTGTGATCTGGCTATTAAATCAAATGAAAATAAAAAAAAGGCTTTCTCTGTCACTTTATCTGCTTCTGTTTGTGTTTTTTGCTGTCCCTGCCTCAATCTTTCCCTGGCGCTCTCTCTGGTTCTGTTTGGTTCTGTTTTGGTTCTCTCTGGCTCTCCCTGGCTCTCTGTTTGTCTTTCCCTGTCTTTCCCTGTCTCTCCCCAGCCCCGTTCTTGCCGCAATACAATGCTGAAATGCGCACCAGCAAGAGGGCCCTGCTTATATAGCGCTGTGACGTCACCGGGGTGCCTGGCTGCTGATAGGCTGCATGTGACCTTCCCATGATACCTTGCCCCAGGGGATATGTCCAGACATGTGGATCCACCATTTTAGAATGCCTGTAATTGCAGTAAATGGAGTTTAAAGAAAAAATTGTATCGATCGATCGAATCGCGGAGAAATTCAGATTCGTTCAGAATCGAATATTTCATGAAATTCGGAATGGATTCGGATTCGTCCGAATCAATTCGCTTATCTCTAAATATCACTATCACTATTTATGCAGATGACACAAATACATGTAGCACAGTGCAGTCTATAGAGGATTGGGTCGATTCAAAGAAACATGTAACAGCTTTGATTTTGGTGCCGATCATCCTATTTTTCCCGTACGCTCGTGCGCTCGTATGAACTTGCGAGTGATTCTATAAGCAAATACGTTTCCTATCGTAAAAAGCCCGTTCGTTCGTATGTTATCTTCCAAACTTGGCTCAGTCATTTGTCAATCGTAAAAAACAGGTTGATGTGATCACTTGTTGCGGCGGCAGCCTGTTTTTTCGGCCTCTTCCATCGTCCACCTCTTCCAATTACTTGTGTTTGCCTCTGGTTTTCAATGGTTTTTGGCCTCTTATATTCGTTCGTTCGTATATATACATACCTCCCAACTTCTGAAAACTTCAAAGCGGGACAAGCCATGCCCAAGGCCACACCCCCGTCACGCCCCGGCCACGCCCCCGTCACGCCCCGGCCACGCCCCCGTCACGCCCCGGCCACGCTCTCCAGCTCCAGCAATGTCGGCTGCCTTCACCCCTGCATGCGGTACGTATTATCCCCAAACCAGCATACCGCCCGCCCACCCACCCCCGTGCGCCTGCCCACCCACCCCCGTGCGCCCGCCCCACTCTCTCACCCCACGCGCCAGGAAGTTAGCTTCGCGCCGGCGTCATTGCGGCCCTGGGCTGTCACAGCGCATGGGGTCCCGGGACATTTGGTAATGTTCCGGGACCGCGGGATCCTTCTCAAAAATCGGGACAATCCCGGGAAAATCGGGACAGTTGGGAGGTATGTATATATAAGGTCTTGCGCATGCGCGATCCAAGCTACACTCCCCAAACCAATGTGGGCCCTATCTGACACTACCAATCTCACCACTACTACTTTGCGCCAGTCTAACACTTACCTTTATGAACCCTAAAACTTACCCAAACCCCTTAGCGCTTGCATTCTTCTTCATTTCTCGGACCCTAAAACTTACCCAAACCCCTTAGCGCTTGCATTCTTCTTCATTTTGACGAGCCTAAAACTGACCCAAACTCCTTGGCGGTTGGATTTTTCTTCATTTCCCGGACCCTAAAACTGACCCAAACCCCTTGGCGGTTGGATTTTTCTTCATTTCCCGGACCCTAAAACTGACCCAAACCCCTTGGCGGTTGTTTTTTTCTTGTTTTTGATGACCCTAAAACTGACCCAAACCCCTTGGCGGTTGGATTTTTCTTCATTTCCCGGACCCTAAAACTGACCCAAACCCCTTGGCAGTTGGTTTTTTCTTCATTTCCCGGACCCTAAAACTGACCCAAACCCCTTGGCGGTTGTTTTTTTCTTCATTTCCCGGACCCTAAAACTGACCCAAACCCCTTAGCGCTTGCCTTCTTCTTCATTTTGACGAGCCTAAAACTGACCCAAACCCCTTGGCGGTTGGATTTTTCTTCATTTCCCGGACCTTAAAACTGACCCAAACCCCTTGGCGGTTGGTTTTTTCTTCATTTCCCGGACCCTAAAACTGACCCAAACCCCTTGGCGGTTGGATTTTTCTTCATTTCCCGGACCCTAAAACTGACCCAAACCCCTTGGCGGTTGGTTTTTTCTTGTTTTTGATGACCCTAAAACTTACCCAAACCCCTTAGCGCTTGCATCCTTCTTCATTTCTTGGACCCTAAAACTTACCCAAACCCCTTAGCGCTTGCATTCTTCTTCATTTTGACGAGCCTAAAACTTACCCAAACCCCTTAGCGCTTGCATTCTTCTTCATTTTGACGAGCCTAAAACTTACCCAAACCCCTTAGCGCTTGCATCCTTCTTCATTTCTCGGACCCTAAAACTTACCCAAACCCCTTAGTGCTTGCATTCTTCTTCATTTTGACGAGCCTAAAACTTACCCAAACCCCTTAGCGCTTGCATCCGTCTTCATTTCTCGGACCCTAAAACTTACCCAAACCCCTTAGCGCTTGCATTCTTCTTCATTTTGACGAGCCTAAAACTTACCCAAACCCCTTAGCGCTTGCATTCTTCTTCATTTTGACGAGCCTAAAACTTACCCAAACGCCTTAGCGCTTGCATTCTTCTTCATTTTGACAAGCCTTAACCCTTTCGCTGCCAGCCTACCTGCAGCATTTGCCACTCCCTGTTGCCAGACGATGTTTCACCATTTTGCGCTACACATATTCAACTGTCATTTTTGAAGGGATTTCCAGGGATTTCCCAGGAAAATTATATATTGTTTTTTTCAACAGAGTCTGGGCTTTAACATGAAATGTCTTGTTTGTATTTTTTAGGTGTATTCTCAATTTTTTGGGGTGAAATGTGTGAAAAAAAACAAAAAAAAAACATTTTTTTACAATTTGTAGAGTTTTTTGTAATAAAAAATGTAAGTTTGTCAATAAAATCTTATTGCGTGAGAAACCCCAATTTCTCCCGGTTACAGCGATACCACATATGTATAGGTAGACACCCTTTCCTGCCCAGAAGCCTTTTATAGCTGCTGGACGACAAATGGTTAATTAAAAAAAAAAATGACATAGGGTCCCCCTTCCCGGGGAGGGGGACCCCATTTTTTTTTGGATTTTGAAGGGTTAAAAACCCTTCAAAATCCAAAAAAAAAAATGACGTGGGGTCCCCCTTACCCAAAGTAACCAGCCCGGGACCAGCTATGGGGGCTTGTAGGCACAGAGTGGGGGGGCCAGCTTTGGTGGCCCCCCCACCCTGCAGCCTACGAGCCCACATAGCCTATGTGGGCCCGGGCTCTTCTGCCCCCCCCTGGCCTTTGGGGAGGCAGGTAATGGGGGTGCGGGGGTTAATGGCAAGCCACCCGCTAGGGCAGGTGACTTGCCACCCCCCCAGCCTTGTGAACTGGTATAAGGGGTCTCATGGACCCCTTACCAGCTCACAAAGGGTTAATGTGAAAAAAAAACACTACACAATAATAAAAAGTATTTTATTAGAAAAAAAAAAAATTTTTTTTTACTGTACTTACCTTCGATTGCAAGCTCTTGTCCCTCGCCGCTCAGCTGACAGATGCCGGTGATCGGCATCCAGAGAAGGAGAAGGCAGGAGATCAGAGGATCTCCTGCCACCTCCTTCCAGGGCACCGATCACCGGCATCTGAGAAGCTGAGAAGGCTGAAGCCTGAGATCGGGGCCGGGATGACTTCATAAGCCCCGCCCCCAAGGGGGCGGGGCTTAGAGGCATGATGGCGGCCGCCATCGTGCAGAAGAGAGGAGAGAGCCTCCCAGGCTCTCTCCTGAAGATCGGTAAGTCCTGGGGGGGGATCGGAGGCCCCCCAGGTGAAGAGGAGGGACAGCGGGAGCCAGCGCACAGACAGGTAAGTGAATGTCATTTTTATTTTTTTTTTTTTTTACAGTTAGAAGCTGCTGCTGCAGAAGCGGGGGGGGGGGCGGCCTATTCCGGGGGCTCTCCTGGAGCCATCCGACCCCCCACGGGGGATCGGATGGCACCAAATTAAAGAGGAGACCCGGCCGGATCCAACAAGGGGTCAGGTGAGTATTTGTTGTTTTTACTTTTTAAACTACAAGCGAGGAAAGTCAAGCACGTAACACCTACGTGCTTGGCACTTAAGGCCCAGCCAAGCCAGCACGTAGGTGTTACGTGCTTGGCAACAAAAGGGTTAAACTTACCCAAACCCCTTAGCGCTTGCATTCTTCTTCATTTTGACGAGCCTAAAACTTACCCAAACCCCTTAGCGCTTGCATTCTTCTTCATTTTGACGAGCCTAAAACTTACCCAAACCCCTTAGCGCTTTCATCCTTCTTCATTTCTCGGACCCTAAAACTTACCCAAACCCCTTAGCGCTTGCATTCTTCTTCATTTTGACGAGCATAAAACTTACCCAAACCCCTTAGCGCTTGCATTCTTCTTCATTTTCTCGAGCATAAAACTTACCCAAACCACTTAATGTACATATGTCTATATGTTTATAAGCATGTATTTTCGTGTTTGTGTAAATGTATTTTTTTGTGCATATTAGAAATGACACATTTCTAAAGCTTTAAAATCTTATTTATTTTAAAAAAATAGTTTGTTATTAATGTTTTTTTTTTTTTATAAAAACTTTTTTTTTGTAAAAAATTTAAAACTATTTTACAAAATTAGCCAGGACCAAGGGCACTAATCGTCCTCCTCTTCTTCTTCAGTTGGCCCCAACGTCGCCTGTATGGCCATCAGCTCGGCCACCAACTCCTTGATTCTTTTTTTTTTTTCAGCCACTGTTTGTGGGCTCATCCCTGTAACCAATAGAGAAATAAACATAAATAGTAGTACCAGACCGATTTGTATGCTGGGAATAGATTTTTGGTTAATCAAATACATGTAAATGCATGACATATGTCATTCTTCCAAGGAATAAAGTAAATGCATTTTCCCACAGGTAAGTAGTGAAACTCCTTAAACCGGACCTTCAACATGATGTAATGAAAAGCAAAAACTCTTTCCAAATGATTCTGCACCAGATAAAAGTACATTTTGGTGCATTTTTTATTACTGCGCCGCCATCTGGACTCAGAAGCATAACACTTAATGAGGAGAGGAGAGTGGGATAAAGTACAGGGGAGCAGGTTACAGTTGTGCTTTGGTAATACAGAGCATAGCTGGGTTCAGGGAAAGGTCAGCAGTCCCACAATGCATGGCAGCACATTACTTTGGCAAATCTGGATGCCATGCTGCCTGTAAATATGGCGCATTCCCTATGCCGCCATCTTGTATGTTTAAAGGCTCCTAACATGCAGTAGATGCAGGTAGCCTGTTTTTGAATGTTCGCAATCTGTATGTACAGTGTGTGGGATACTTATTAGCTAGGCTCTTAATACGAGTTAGGGTCCGCTTTAAGCTAACGAAGTGCCCACATGAAAGTGTTAACTATACATTGGCTACGCCTTTAGTTATGTGTGTGTTATTAGCCAAAAACACATAAATCTGAATAATGGCATGGCTACTTTGTTGGTGGCCGACAGATGGCTGGTTGGGGCCAACAGGATGCCCTTGGCCCTGGCTATGCTGTGAAGAAGTCCCTGGAGAAACATGTGACATTTGGTTAGTTGTTGTATAGAGTCACTATTCCCAACATATCTGGCTCCCAGTCTGGCTGACATCACTCACCTTCGCCAGGATCAACTTCACGCATCTCTGCTGCCTCCTCCTCCACTACCTCACCCGCTCCCGAAGCATCTAGAAATACATAATAAAGGAGCACTTAGTTTTTTTGCTTGCATGTATATCTTTGTGCATATACATGAAGAGTGACATACCAGAGCCTTCCCCATGCCTGGCCGGGTATGACTCCACGCCCACGCGGTTGGGCCCCTCCTCTGTGGTAAGGTCCAGGGGCTGGTCTGAGGAGGCCACAGAGGAGGGGTAGGTCCGTCGCCCGGGAGATCCACCACCTTCACTCACAGATGCAGAAGCATGCAGCACTGGTCGGCCTGTGCGCCTCCGGGTGCGGCGAATTCTGAAATCCATTTCAAACACTAACCAAGAAAAGTCATTATAAATAAAGGCATAACTTATAAATTTGGAACATATACCATGCAATCGCTTTGTACCTACTTGGAAAATGGATCCCAAAAAACCTCCGCACCCGGGGCATGTGCAGACGTTTCAGGTCCGACCAATGCTGCATTATCTGGGTGTGAGTGAAGGTGGTGCTGGTCACACGGTGTATTTCCGCGATGATCTCCCGGGCGATGTCCCTTTTTTCGCACACATTGGGCGCGAAGTCATACTGGCGCTGAAGCATGATCTGAAAAACATAATGGACACAGAGCTTTTACTTTTACACACAGAGCCATATGTGTTGCATCAGAAGTTGCGAATGTCATGTCATTAACACACACATTTAGAGTGCCAGCCATTTTTGGGGAGTGCCTTAAAGCGGACGTTCACTCTGAATCAGAGTATGGTGTTATGTTATATGTTTCACACACCCTGTACATACAGATTGCCAACATTAAAAATCAGCCCACCTGCATCTATGGCATGTTATGATGGTTTTAACATCCAAGATGGGGGCTTATGTAAAATGCCATCTTTGCAGGCAGCCTGCAAACAGGAAGTGCATGCAAACTGGAAGTGTGTGTGCTGCTCTGCATTCTTGGACTGATGACCTTCCCATGACCACAGCTCTGCTGTGTCTGAGCAAAGCACAGCTATAACCCACCCCCCTGTACCTTATCCCACTCACCTCTCCTCAGTAAGTGTGATGCTTCTGAGCACAGATGGCTGCGCGCATATCCTAAATTCTTGAACAGAGTTTCAGGCCAGTGGAGGCAAGACTAATACGTTATTGGCTTAAAATGGCCCATTTTGAAATGTAATAGGCTGTGTCCTCGTTTTTTAGGTTTTATTGCTTTTTAGTAAATCACGCTGAAGGCCCGGTTTCGGACTTTTTGGGCACGTGTGTGGCTTGCCATTGTGTTTTTATGTCTTAGCCAAACAGTGGTCCTCAAACATCCGCATCAAGGTCCGAGACAGGCCAGGTTTGACAGCTATCCATGCTACTCCACAGGTTAATTAACTGGTGCTAAGCCAGAGCAATTGCCCTAATTAGGACATCAGCATAGAGAGGTGAAAACGTGTCCTGTCTCGGCCCTTGAGGATGAAGTGTGAGGAGCCTGTTCTAAAACATTAAGATCCACAAAACTTGTTCCAACCGCATCATTTACATGTAGTACATCAGTCAGTATGAGCTTAAAAGGCAGAGCAAGGCACTTACCAGCATGAGGATCTCTTCTTGTTGACGGGTGAAGATAGTGGGCGCCATCTTTATGCTTCTTCTAGGCAGCAGATAAGTGAAACCCCAGCGGTTTCCTGGTTCCGCACGAACGTACGTCCGTACGATCGCGTAGGCGTGCGCATAGGCGTCAGACGCTGGGTGCCTTATTTAAAGGTCCCTGCACCCAAAGCTCATTCTCTTTGACATTTTGGAGAAAATGGCACCAAAAAAGCCAGCACAGAAACGCGCCCAGCCAAGCCAGACCTCTGAGGGCCCAACAACCAGGTCCCAGCAAGGCCAAAAGAAGCTACGCTCCAAAAAGGCAAGTAGCAGCTCGGCCCCACCAAGGGACAATGGACCCTCCCTTTCGCAAAAAAGGCCCACAAAGGCACGTGCCCCTGCGGCCAAAAAACAGGCAAAACGGGTAGGAAGCCCCACAGCAGGCACCACCACATCTGCCCCCAGAAGAGGCCGCACAAGGGAGCCCACACCACCCATGCTCTCAAGCCGGGCACTTAGCCAACCCAGGCCCCGCAGCAGGGCCAGAGGCCCATCCAGGCACAGAAGCAGGGCCAGAAGCCCATACAGGCCCAGAAGCAGGGCCAGAAGCCCATCCATGCCCAGAAGCAGGGCCAGAAGCCCATACAGGCCCCGCAGCAGGGCCAGAAGCCCATCCAGGCCCAGAAGCAGGGCCAGAAGCCCATACAGGCCCAGAAGCAGGGCCAGAATCCCATACAGGCCCAGAAGCAGGGCCAGAAGCCCATACAGGCCCAGAAGCAGGGCCAGAAGCCCATACAGGCCCCGCAGCAGGGCCAGAAGCCCATCCAGGCCCAGAAGCAGGGCCAGAAGCCCATACAGGCCCCGCAGCAGGGCACCTAGGACCAGACCAGGCACCAGCAGGGCACCTAGTCCAAGACCTGGCACCAGCAGGGCACCTAGCCCAAGACCTGGCACCAGCAGGGCACCTAGCCCAAGACCAGGCACCAGCAGGGCACATAGCCCCCCAAGAGGCCCAAGAAAGGACATCATCCTTACCACATCTACACCTGGAAGTTCTGTGGCCAGCCACGCAAGAACACCCAGTCCCTTGGCCAGTCCAGTCCAGTCATTGGGAAGCCAGCAATCCTTCCATTCCCCTACACAGCCCCAGGCCATAATGTCACCACGTGTCTGCACACATGGAGGAGCCCCAAAGCCAACCATCTGTCCGCACATTGCGGCGCGGACATTTGAGTGGGAGATTCTCACATGACCAAAATATGGCATTGAGTGGGTTTTTTACTTGTCCTGTAATTGCTTTGGGAAAAAGGTAAGTATTAGGTGCGCTGTGGAGAGAATAAATGATGAGTAGGACAAAAGGTTATTGGATGAAGAAATAATTTCTTATCAGGTGAGAAGGTTAGACGTTGCAGGTGGTTCTTCTGAGTCTACCTGTTAGAGGTTGGGAAAAAATTAAGGGTTAAGGTTAGGAATGTTTGAGGTTGGTACTGTTACCAGTTAATCAGACCAGCGACAACCAGTATCATTGCCTCTGGTCGGTTAGGCCTCAAAAATCTCCAAATGTTATTGGGGATTTTTACTCTACCTGGGCACCAAGTTAATGGTTGCCAGGGTGGTAAGTGCCCAGTGCCGAAAGTGGCCCTATTGGGTACTTCTTTTTGCCAGCAAGAATTATTATAATAATAATAAACGGTGGTGCACAGTGTTGACTCACCTGTTTTCCTTAGTTGATTGAAGTCCTGAAGTTTGGAGTGTAGGTCTGCTTTAAGGTGCTTAGGATGATGCTGTTGTAGGCTGTGAATTATGAAGGGTTAGTGCCCTTAGTAGTAGGGCTTAACGTGGTGCTGGTCCCTTATATATTTTGAATGGCAGAGCAGGTCTGCTTTATGTTGCTTGGTATGATACTGCTGTAGGCTTATGAATAGTTAATGCCCTTGGTAGTAGGGTTTAACGTGGTGCTGTTCCCTTTTATATTTTGAAAGGCAGAGCAGGGTGAATGAATATGTTATGGGTTAATCCTGGGTAGGCGTGTACATATATGGAAAATGCTGAGGGTTTTAATATGTGTTATTCCAATATATGGCCGCTGTCTGCGGCTAGAGAGTGTAGCGTGGCCGGCGGGCCAGCCGCTCCTGCGGATTTAAATGATAATGGGGGTGTGCAGCTGCTTCCGCGGTCTAGTAATGTAGCGTGGCCGGCGGGCCAGCCGTTTATGCGGCTTTTAATGTGGCTGTCTGTGGCCGCTGAGGCGGCAGGAGGGTGTAGCGTGGCCGGCGGGGCCAGGGGTTGATGGCCGCAAATGCGGCTTAAGTGGAGTAATCTGTGGAGCCGCTCCTGCTGCAGAAGAGATGTAGCGAGGCCGAGGGAGGCTTAGCTAATAGTTCACCTACGCGCGTTTCGTTAGAGAGTATCCAACGTTGTCAAGGTGAGGGGGCGGGCTGAAGAGCTGTGCTTTAATTGGTGCTCATATGCCCATGAGGTTGCTGGGAAATGTAGTTTGCGAGAGAGGCCATTTGTCCTCTGTGCTATTCTAGCTGTGAACAGCAGGTGTCGCTGTTCAATGTAGTTAAATGGAGTTCCAATACCGTTCTAGTTGCAATGCTTCCTTGTTATGATTAATTGTGTACAATAGGTGGTGCTGTTTTACCGTTTTGATGAGGCTTGTGTTTGATACAAAGTATTTTGATACAATGTATTACAGGCTTGATAATTTGTTGGAGGGTGGAAACAATGTTAAAATAATGTTAAAATAGGTTGCTGATTCAAGGTTATTATATTTAAAGCTTTGTATTGAGGAAATAAAAAAGGCAAAAGCCATATTTCAAAATATTTTTATATAGTGTATTTCAAGGCAGTTAGGAAAGGCATGTTAAGGATGGTGGTTGATCAGTTATTTTCTAGGAAACAATTAAGGTCTATTTCTATATTCAGACCTTTCGGAGACAGTGTATCCAATTCAAATATCCAAAATGTTTCTTTCTTTGCTGTTTCCCTTTGGATATTAGCTCCTCTCCAGTTTAAATTAATTTTTTCAATGATCCAGAAGTCTAATCCTGCTGGGTTTTTTTGATGAAATTTGGAGAAGTGGGCCGAGACGCTGTGTGTTGGAAGTCCATTCTTGATATTTCTGATGTGTTCACTTAGTCTGATCTTGAATGGCCTTTTTGTTCGCCCAATGTAGAGGAGGTTGCAAGGGCATTTAAGGCAATATACCACTCCTGCTGTATTGCATGATAGCTGGCCCTTTATCTTGTATTCTTTGTTGGTTGTGGGGTTGAGAAAATTCTCTAGTGTGATTTGAGGTGTTTTGTTATTCTGTAGGTACAGTTTACAACCTTGGCAGTCTCTGCACCGAGAAAATTTGTTAGTTGTTATTGAGTTTGCTGTGGGTTGGTTGATTACACTGGTTGTAATGTATTGGGCCAGGGTTTTGGGTTTCCGGTAGATAAATCTCGGTTGGGGTCCAACAAGTTCTCTCAAGGTGGGGTCTGTGGTCAGTACTCCCCAATGTTTTCTGATGACATTTTCTAATTTCTTGTAATCTCTGGTGTATTTAGTGATGAAGGTTGGGGCTCCAGAGAGTTGATGTGCTTTTTTCTCGTTTTTGGCCGGTGGTGCCTGGTTGTTGACTCCTTGTATTGTTAATTCCAGTTTGGTTTCATCATATCCTTTTTCCAGGAATCTGTTCTTGATGATTTTGGCTTGTTCCATATACATTTTTTCTTCAGTACAGTTTCTCCTGATTCTTTGAAGTTGGCCTTTTGGAATATTGTTCAACCAGACGGGGTGATGACAGCTGTCTATTGGGATGTAGCTGTTCCTATCTGTTTCTTTGAAGTGTGTTTTTGTTTTGATTAGGTGGTTTTCTTTATACACTTCGATATCCAAGAAATGAATTGCTTCGGAGCTGGTTTCATAGGTGAACGTGATATTCCAGTTGTTTTGGTTCAGGTTGGTTAGGAAGGTTTTGAGTATATCTTCTTGTCCGTCCCATAGGAAAAAGCAGTCGTCAATGTATCTTTTGTAGTATTTCAACTCTGTAGGTCTTTGGGGCTCCATGATTTGGGTTTCCCAGAGCGCCATGAAGAGATTGGCTACGCTGGGAGCAAATTTGCCACCCATTGCCACGCCGATTTTCTGTAGATAGAATGAGTCTTCAAACCAAAAATAGTTGTGGTTTAGTGCAAAGTCCAAACATTCTAGAATGAATGAGATTTGTGGTTCTGGTAGGGTGTGTTCTTTTTGTAGAAAAAATCTTACCGCTTCCAGACCTTTATGATGGGGGATGATGGTATATAGTGAGCTAACATCTGCCGTGGCCAGAATGTAGTGTGATTTGTCTTCATGCTTCTTGAGGTCTTCTAGAAACATCGTTGTGTCTTTGAGGTATGAGTTTGTTTTTTGTACCACTGGCTGTAGGTAGTGGTCTATGTATTCACCCAGTCTGCTTGTGAGGGATTCAATGCCACTCACTATGGGCCTGCCTGGTGGTGATTCCTTATTTTTATGAATTTTTGGAAGATGATAGATGGTGGGGATTCTTGGTGTTCCTAGGTTAAGATTAGAGATGAGCGAACTTTTGAAAAATTCGATTCGACTGATTCGCCGAATTTTCCGACAAAAATCGTTTCGACCCGAATAAATTCGCGACGAATCGCTATTAAAAACGGCTATTTCTGAGCCTCCTACAGCCTCAATAGGGTTGTAAACCATTCAGCCTTGCTGTAACACGCACAGGATGCGTGCTGGGTTAGTTAAATAATACTTTTAAGAAATATCACATGCAGATCAGAGGCATCGCTAATAGAATCGCAGAGCGGCACAATTGCAGAGAGTTGAAGTGGCATCACTATGAGGGGCAGAAGGAGCCCAAATATACACTGGAGTTGGCCTCAGGAGCCCAAAAATTGGATGAATCACACCCTGGAGTTGGCAGAAGTTGGCAGCAGCAGCAGCAGGAGCCCAAATATACACTGGAGTTGGCTTCAGGAGCCCAAAAATTGGATGAATCACACCCTGGAGTTGGCAGGAGTTGACAGCAGCAGCAGCAGGAGCCCAAATATACACTGGAGTTGGCCTCAGGAGCCCAAAAATTGGATGAATCACACCCTGGAGTTGGCAGGAGTTGGCAGCAGCAGCAGCAGGAGCCCAAATATACACTGGAGTTGGCTTCAGGAGCCCAAAAATTGGATGAATCACACCCTGGAGTTGGCAGAAGTTGGCAGCAGCAGCAGCAGGAGCCCAAATATACACTGGAGTTGGCTTCAGGAGCCCAAAAATTGGATGAATCACACCCTGGAGTTGGCAGGAGTTGACAGCAGCAGCAGCAGGAGCCCAAATATACACTGGAGTTGGCTTCAGGAGCCCAAAAATTGGATGAATCACACCCTGGAGTTGGCAGGAGTTGACAGCAGCAGCAGCAGGAGCCCAAATATACACTGGAGTTGGCTTCAGGAGCCCAAAAATTGGATGAATCACACCCTGGAGTTGGCAGAAGTTGGCAGCAGCAGCAGCAGGAGCCCAAATATACACTGGAGTTGGCTTCAGGAGCCCAAAAATTGGATGAATCACACCCTGGAGTTGGCAGAAGTTGACAGCAGCAGCAGCAGGAGCCCAAATATACACTGGAGTTGGCTTCAGGAGCCCAAAAATTGGATGAATCACACCCTGGAGTTGGCAGGAGTTGAAAGTAGCAGCAGCAGGAGCCCAAATATACACTGGAGTTGGCTTCAGGAGCCCAAAAATTGGATGAATCACACCCTGGAGTTGGCAGGAGTTGGCAGCAGCAGCAGCAGCAGGAGCCCAAATATACACTGGAGTTGGCTTCAGGAGCCCAAAAATTGGATGAATCACACCCTGGAGTTGGCAGAAGTTGGCAGCAGCAGCAGCAGGAGCCCAAATATACACTGGAGTTGGCTTCAGGAGCCCAAAAATTGGATGAATCACACCCTGGAGTTGGCAGAAGTTGGCAGCAGCAGCAGCAGGAGCCCAAATATACACTGGAGTTGGCTTCAGGAGCCCAAAAATTGGATGAATCACACCCTGGAGTTGGCAGGAGTTGACAGCAGCAGCAGCAGGAGCCCAAATATACACTGGAGTTGGCTTCAGGAGCCCAAAAATTGGATGAATCACACCCTGGAGTTGGCAGGAGTTGACAGTAGCAGCAGCAGGAGCCCAAATATACACTGGAGTTGGCTTCAGGAGCCCAAAAATTGGATGAATCACACCCTGGAGTTGGCAGAAGTTGGCAGCAGCAGCAGCAGGAGCCCAAATATACACTGGAGTTGGCTTCAGGAGCCCAAAAATTGGATGAATCACACCCTGGAGTTGGCAGAAGTTGGCAGCAGCAGCAGCAGGAGCCCAAATATACACTGGAGTTGGCTTCAGGAGCCCAAAAATTGGATGAATCACACCCTGGAGTTGGCAGAAGTTGGCAGCAGCAGCAGCAGGAGCCCAAATATACACTGGAGTTGGCTTCAGGAGCCCAAAAATTGGATGAATCACACCCTGGAGTTGGCAGGAGTTGACAGTAGCAGCAGCAGGAGCCCAAATATACACTGGAGTTGGCTTCAGGAGCCCAAAAATTGGATGAATCACACCCTGGAGTTGGCAGAAGTTGGCAGCAGCAGCAGCAGGAGCCCAAATATACACTGGAGTTGGCTTCAGGAGCCCAAAAATTGGATGAATCACACCCTGGAGTTGGCAGAAGTTGGCAGCAGCAGCAGCAGGAGCCCAAATATACACTGGAGTTGGCTTCAGGAGCCCAAAAATTGGATGAATCACACCCTGGAGTTGGCAGGAGTTGACAGTAGCAGCAGCAGGAGCCCAAATATACACTGGAGTTGGCTTCAGGAGCCCAAAAATTGGATGAATCACAGCCTGGAGTTGGCAGGAGTTGACAGTAGCAGCAGCAGGAGCCCAAATATACACTGGAGTTGGCTTCAGGAGCCCAAAAATTGGATGAATCACACCCTGGAGTTGGCAGGAGTTGACAGTAGCAGCAGCAGGAGCCCAAAAAATGGCCTAAAGACATAAATATGTTTTGCACCATTTGGAAAGTGTAAAACGTGGCACCATGCTGAATCTAGTCGCATGCATCAGGCATTGGTGGGTGGAAATCCTGGCTGATCCATCCCTGATTCATTTTGACAAAGGTGAGTCTCTCCACATTTTTAGTTGACAGACGAGTTCTCCTCGCCGTAACTATGGCCCCCGCCGCACTAAACACCCGCTCAGATGGCACGCTACTTGCCGGGCAGGACAGCTTTTCCAGGGCAAACTCTGCTAGTTGCGGCCACAAATCAAGTTTGGCTGCCCAGAAGTCCAGCGGATCCTCAAGGTGTGTTGGCATGGTCATGTCAAAGTATGACATGACCTGCTGGTTCAGGTCCTGCTCCAGGTCTTCCTGCTGCTCATGAGTAGCCTCACTATGCGGGTGTAGAAAGCTACTCATTAGCGACTGAAGACTGAGGCTGCTGCTGCTGATGGAGCTTCTGCTGCTGCTGCTGCCAACCCCCCCAGCGGCCATGGCAGTGGAAGGTGAGCGCAGAGGTCCCCTCGAGTCAGACCTGCGAGAGTATGGACCATGGCGCAGATAGGCATCGGCCAACTGCCTACGTAGAATGTCTTTGTAGTAGTTGAGTTTGTCCTCCCTCTCGGTGGGTTTAAAAAATGCCCCCATTTTGTGCCGGAAGCGAGGGTCCAATAAGGTGGACAGCCAGAAGTCATCCCGCCGACAGATGGAAACAATTCTGGGGTCACTACGCAAGCACGTGAGCATGCTTCGTGACTCGGATGGACTACCTGTCTCCATCTCCACTGCATACTGCCACGGTGTGCCCGGGTCCTCTGTCTCTCCTTCCTCAAAAACCTCTAGCTCCTCTGGCTGCTCCTGCTCCTCCTCTCCTGTCCGCTGACTAGATAAACCAGCCATTTCGCCAAGCCTAAACTGTGTTTCGCTGGGCAACTCCTCCTCCTCCTCTTCCTCCTCCTCCTCCTCCAGTTCAGCTCCAAGGGGGTTCATGTGGCCGTAAGATGTAAACGCCATGTCTCCAGTGCCCTGACCAGCCATGGTTTCCAACATGTGCTGTAGTACATGAAGCAGTGGAATCACGTCGTTCATCCCGTAATCCTGCCGACTGACAAATAAAGTGGCTTCCTCAAAGGGCCTGAGCAAACGGCAGGTGTCACGTATGAGCTGCCACTGGTTGACATTGAAGTTACACAGGGGAGTCCCCCTATCTGCTTGGATCATCAGGAAATCCGTGATGGCTTTTCTCTGTTCATATAATCGGTCCAACATGTGAAGGGTGGAATTCCAACGGGTGGAAACATCGCAAATCAGACTATGTTGGGGGATACCATTCTGACGCTGTAGCTCAAGAAGGGTGTGTTTGGCAGTGTAGGAGTGGCTGAAGTGCATGCAAAGTTTCCGTGAAGTTGTTAGGATGTCCTGCAGATGGGGGGAACACTTCAGAAACCGCTTGACAACCAGATTGAAGACGTGAGCCATGCAGGGGGCATGGGTCAGGCTTCCTTGGCGCAGCGCAGACAAAATGTTCTTCCCATTGTCGGTAACCATGATTCCCATTTTAAGTTTTCTCGGAGTAAGCCATGTTTGGATTTCCTGATGAATACATTTAAGCAGTTCCTCCCCTGTGTGACTCCGTTCGCCAAGACAAACCATGTGAAGCACTGCGTGACACCTCCGTGCCCTGCACACATGGTAGACTGGAGGGGCACTGAGACTTGAGCCTACAGTGGAGGGTGAGGAGATGGCGGAGGATGAGGAGGCCGAGTCGCACGGTGTCACAGGCCCAATGGGCAGAGAGCGCGGAGGCCGAAGCGGCGTGACCTGTCCAAGTTGCTGCTGCAAAGGGACCACATTCACCCAGTGGGCCGTAAACGACATGTACTGCCCCTGACCGTAGTTACAGCTCCAGATGTCGGCGCTGCCATGTATTTTGCTACACACCGACAGGCTCAAGGACTGGCCCACCTTCTGTTCAACAAAAGTGTGCAGCGCTGGTACTGCCTTCTTGGCAAAGAAATGACGGCTTGGGACTCTCCACCTCGGCTCGGCACAAGCCATCAGTTCTCTGAAAGGTGCAGATTCCACCACCTGAAAAGGGAGCGACTGCAGCACCAGCAACTTGGACAGGAGCACATTCAGCTTCTGCGCCGTAGGATGAGTGGGCGCATACTGCTGTCTCTTGGACATGGCTTCGCTGATGGATTGCTGGCGGGATGCATGACTTGGAGGAGGAGGAGCAGGAGCGACAGAGGATGGGTATGACGCACAGCTGCCTTCGGCTGAGGTGCTGGAGCCTTGGCTGGCAGAAATTGGGAGCTCACTTGGTGAGGAAGCAGACTGGACCACCCCTTGGGAGCCTCGGTTCTCCCAGGTCGTTTTATGGTGACGCATCATATGTTGACGCAGGGCCGTGGTGCCAACATTTGGACCCTGGCCACGCTTCACCTTTTGCCTACATATCTTGCATGTGGCCATGTTACCCTCCTGCGGATGCCTCAGGAAAAACTGCCACACTGCCGAGTAGCTACTTTTCCCACCCCCTGGCCTCACTGATTCACTGCTGCTGTTGCCAACTCCAGGAACCCCTGCTCCACTACCTCCCGATAAGGTAGACTGCCGCACAGCAGGTGCTCTACCCCGGCCCCGGCCCCGGCCGGCTCCAGCCTTTGGAATTGTGCCCCCATGCTGACTGCTACCACCTTGCTGCCTCAGCTGCTGACTCCGGGGCAACCTGCACCCCTCTTCTCCTGATGATGACGATGAAGCCCCTTCATCACCCGGCTCCCAAGTGCGATCGGCTTCATCGTCATCATCATCATCATCACCGGGTTGTGGCTGTACGTCACTGATGTTCGTGGATTCGTCAACAGTGTCTGGCGCAGGAGCTGGAACGCTCGCAGCACCCACGACACTGTCCACATCACTATTTGTCTGCCTAGCTAAAGAAGCCACCTCCATTTCTTGGCTGGGCAGTAGCTGCTGACTGTCCTCTATCTGATGGTCCTCCTCACTAAAGAGTGGAGCTGAACCCAAAGCATAGGATACGTCGCTGGGGGAGGGAACGGCGTAGGCCAGAGGCAATGGGAGGACAGGGACTGCTCTCGGGGCATGCCAACTCAGGGTTGTGTCAGAGGAACCTACCGACCCTAGACTGGGGGTCTCAGACGTAAGTTGTGATGATGTTGTTGATGAGCGCGTCAACCAATCTACCACGGCAGATGCGTTACTGGTGGAGACCCGACCGCTAGCAGATACTGGCAGATTAGGTCTCTCAGCGTGACTCCTGCTGCTACTGGCCCCCAGTCTGATGCGAGCTCTGCCTGCGGAATCTTGGCCTCTGCCACTCCTCTTTTCACTTCCAGGCACTTGTCTGCCCGACATAGTCTAACTGGCGTGGTAGTAGGTGATATTTAAAAAAACCCCGGGCAGCGGTGGGTCTATATGAAACAGAATATAATGCACACCAAAAGTGAGCAGTAACACTCAGCCTCCAACAGGCCTGCTTAGTGTAAATAAGAGAGCTGCTTAGTGTAAATAAAGAGGGGTATGCTATGTTACAGAATGGGATGCCTCAACAGAAGTGCACCTGGCAGGCAGCAGTAAGCCTATGCCCAGCAAAAGTGTCTTATAATATAAATATAATAAGAGCAAATGCTTATATGGTCTTAAACAGAGGCTGCTTTAGTCACAGAATGGGATGCCCCGGGCAGGAATCGAGCTGGCAGGGTACAGTAGTGCTTTGGCCAGCAAAAGTGTCTTTATCAGGCCTAATTTCAAATATGATAAGAGCAAATGCTTATATGGTCTTAAACAGAGGCTGCTTTAGTCACAGAATGGGATGCCCCGGGCAGGAATCGAGCTGGCAGGGTACAGTAGTGCTTTGGCCAGCAAAAGTGTCTTTATCAGGCCTAATTTCAAATATGATAAGAGCAAATGCTTATATGGTCTTAAACAGAGGCTGCTTTAGTCACAGAATGGGATGCCCCGGGCAGGAATCGAGCTGGCAGGGTACAGTAGTGCTTTGGCCAGCAAAAGTGTCTTTATCAGGCCTAATTTCAAATATGATAAGAGCAAATGCTTATATGGTCTTAAACAGAGGCTGCTTTAGTCACAGAATGGGATGCCCCGGGCAGGAATCGAGCTGGCAGGGTACAGTAGTGCTTTGGCCAGCAAAAGTGTCTTTATCAGGCTAATTTCAAATATGATAAGAGCAAATGCTTATATGGTCTTAAACAGAGGCTGCTTTAGTCACAGAATGGGATGCCCCGGGCAGGAATCGAGCTGGCAGGGTACAGTAGTGCTTTGGCCAGCAAAAGTGTCTTTATCAGGCCTAATTTCAAATATGATAAGAGCAAATGCTTATATGGTCTTAAACAGAGGCTGCTTTAGTCACAGAATGGGATGCCCCTGGCAGGAATCGAGCTGGCAGGGTACAGTAGTGCTTTGGCCAGCAAAAGTGTCTTTATCAGGCCTAATTTCAAATATGATAAGAGCAAATGCTTATATGGTCTTAAACAGAGGCTGCTTTAGTCACAGAATGGGATGCCCCGGGCAGGAATCGAGCTGGCAGGGTACAGTAGTGCTTTGGCCAGCAAAAGTGTCTTTATCAGGCCTAATTTCAAATATGATAAGAGCAAATGCTTATATGGTCTTAAACAGAGGCTGCTGTAGTCACAGAATGGGATGCCCCGGGCAGGAATCGAGCTGGCAGGGTACAGTAGTGCTTTGGCCAGCAAAAGTGTCTTTATCAGGCCTAATTTCAAATATGATAAGAGCAAATGCTTATATGGTCTTAAACAGAGGCTGCTTTAGTCACAGAATGGGATGCCCCGGGCAGGAATCGAGCTGGCAGGGTACAGTAGTGCTTTGGCCAGCAAAAGTGTCTTTATCAGGCTAATTTCAAATATGATAAGAGCAAATGCTTATATGGTCTTAAACAGAGGCTGCTTTAGTCACAGAATGGGATGCCCCGGGCAGGAATCGAGCTGGCAGGGTACAGTAGTGCTTTGGCCAGCAAAAGTGTCTTTATCAGGCCTAATTTCAAATATGATAAGAGCAAATGCTTATATGGTCTTAAACAGAGGCTGCTGTAGTCACAGAATGGGATGCCCCGGGCAGGAATCGAGCTGGCAGGGTACAGTAGTGCTTTGGCCAGCAAAAGTGTCTTTATCAGGCCTAATTTCAAATATGATAAGAGCAAATGCTTATATGGTCTTAAACAGAGGCTGCTTTAGTCACAGAATGGGATGCCCCGGGCAGGAATCGAGCTGGCAGGGTACAGTAGTGCTTTGGCCAGCAAAAGTGTCTTTATCAGGCCTAATTTCAAATATGATAAGAGCAAATGCTTATATGGTCTTAAACAGAGGCTGCTTTAGTCACAGAATGGGATGCCCCGGGCAGGAATCGAGCTGGCAGGGTACAGTAGTGCTTTGGCCAGCAAAAGTGTCTTTATCAGGCCTAATTTCAAATATGATAAGAGCAAATGCTTATATGGTCTTAAACAGAGGCTGCTTTAGTCACAGAATGGGATGCCCCGGGCAGGAATCGAGCTGGCAGGGTACAGTAGTGCTTTGGCCAGCAAAAGTGTCTTTATCAGGCCTAATTTCAAATATGATAAGAGCAAATGCTTATATGGTCTTAAACAGAGGCTGCTTTAGTCACAGAATGGGATGCCCCGGGCAGGAATCGAGCTGGCAGGGTACAGTAGTGCTTTGGCCAGCAAAAGTGTCTTTATCAGGCTAATTTCAAATATGATAAGAGCAAATGCTTATATGGTCTTAAACAGAGGCTGCTTTAGTCACAGAATGGGATGCCCCGGGCAGGAATCGAGCTGGCAGGGTACAGTAGTGCTTTGGCCAGCAAAAGTGTCTTTATCAGGCCTAATTTCAAATATGATAAGAGCAAATGCTTATATGGTCTTAAACAGAGGCTGCTGTAGTCACAGAATGGGATGCCCCGGGCAGGAATCGAGCTGGCAGGGTACAGTAGTGCTTTGGCCAGCAAAAGTGTCTTTATCAGGCCTAATTTCAAATATGATAAGAGCAAATGCTTATATGGTCTTAAACAGAGGCTGCTTTAGTCACAGAATGGGATGCCCCGGGCAGGAATCGAGCTGGCAGGGTACAGTAGTGCTTTGGCCAGCAAAAGTGTCTTTATCAGGCCTAATTTCAAATATGATAAGAGCAAATGCTTATATGGTCTTAAACAGAGGCTGCTTTAGTCACAGAATGGGATGCCCCGGGCAGGAATCGAGCTGGCAGGGTCCAGTAGTGCTTTGGCCAGCAAAAGTGTCTTTATCAGGCCTAATTTCAAATATGATAAGAGCAAATGCTTATATGGTCTTAAACAGAGGCTGCTTTAGTCACAGAATGGGATGCCCCGGGCAGGAATCGAGCTGGCAGGGTCCAGTAGTGCTTTGGCCAGCAAAAGTGTCTTTATCAGGCCTAATTTCAAATATGATAAGAGCAAATGCTTATATGGTCTTAAACAGAGGCTGCTTTAGTCACAGAATGGGATGCCCCGGGCAGGAATCGAGCTGGCAGGGTACAGTAGTGCTTTGGCCAGCAAAAGTGTCTTTATCAGGCCTAATTTCAAATATGATAAGAGCAAATGCTTATATGGTCTTAAACAGAGGCTGCTGTAGTCACAGAATGGGATGCCCCGGGCAGGAATCGAGCTGGCAGGGTACAGTAGTGCTTTGGCCAGCAAAAGTGTCTTTATCAGGCCTAATTTCAAATATGATAAGAGCAAATGCTTATATGGTCTTAAACAGAGGCTGCTTTAGTCACAGAATGGGATGCCCCGGGCAGGAATCGAGCTGGCAGGGTACAGTAGTGCTTTGGCCAGCAAAAGTGTCTTTATCAGGCCTAATTTCAAATATGATAAGAGCAAATGCTTATATGGTCTTAAACAGAGGCTGCTTTAGTCACAGAATGGGATGCCCCGGGCAGGAATCGAGCTGGCAGGGTACAGTAGTGCTTTGGCCAGCAAAAGTGTCTTTATCAGGCCTAATTTCAAATATGATAAGAGCAAATGCTTATATGGTCTTAAACAGAGGCTGCTTTAGTCACAGAATGGGATGCCCCGGGCAGGAATCGAGCTGGCAGGGTACAGTAGTGCTTTGGCCAGCAAAAGTGTCTTTATCAGGCCTAATTTCAAATATGATAAGAGCAAATGCTTATATGGTCTTAAACAGAGGCTGCTGTAGTCACAGAATGGGATGCCCCGGGCAGGAATCGAGCTGGCAGGGTACAGTAGTGCTTTGGCCAGCAAAAGTGTCTTTATCAGGCCTAATTTCAAATATGATAAGAGCAAATGCTTATATGGTCTTAAACAGAGGCTGCTTTAGTCACAGAATGGGATGCCCCGGGCAGGAATCGAGCTGGCAGGGTACAGTAGTGCTTTGGCCAGCAAAAGTGTCTTTATCAGGCTAATTTCAAATATGATAAGAGCAAATGCTTATATGGTCTTAAACAGAGGCTGCTTTAGTCACAGAATGGGATGCCCCGGGCAGGAATCGAGCTGGCAGGGTACAGTAGTGCTTTGGCCAGCAAAAGTGTCTTTATCAGGCCTAATTTCAAATATGATAAGAGCAAATGCTTATATGGTCTTAAACAGAGGCTGCTGTAGTCACAGAATGGGATGCCCCGGGCAGGAATCGAGCTGGCAGGGTACAGTAGTGCTTTGGCCAGCAAAAGTGTCTTTATCAGGCCTAATTTCAAATATGATAAGAGCAAATGCTTATATGGTCTTAAACAGAGGCTGCTGTAGTCACAGAATGGGATGCCCCGGGCAGGAATCGAGCTGGCAGGGTACAGTAGTGCTTTGGCCAGCAAAAGTGTCTTTATCAGGCCTAATTTCAAATATGATAAGAGCAAATGCTTATATGGTCTTAAACAGAGGCTGCTTTAGTCACAGAATGGGATGCCCCGGGCAGGAATCGAGCTGGCAGGGTACAGTAGTGCTTTGGCCAGCAAAAGTGTCTTTATCAGGCTAATTTCAAATATGATAAGAGCAAATGCTTATATGGTCTTAAACAGAGGCTGCTTTAGTCACAGAATGGGATGCCCCGGGCAGGAATCGAGCTGGCAGGGTACAGTAGTGCTTTGGCCAGCAAAAGTGTCTTTATCAGGCCTAATTTCAAATATGATAAGAGCAAATGCTTATATGGTCTTAAACAGAGGCTGCTGTAGTCACAGAATGGGATGCCCCGGGCAGGAATCGAGCTGGCAGGGTACAGTAGTGCTTTGGCCAGCAAAAGTGTCTTTATCAGGCCTAATTTCAAATATGATAAGAGCAAATGCTTATATGGTCTTAAACAGAGGCTGCTTTAGTCACAGAATGGGATGCCCCGGGCAGGAATCGAGCTGGCAGGGTACAGTAGTGCTTTGGCCAGCAAAAGTGTCTTTATCAGGCCTAATTTCAAATATGATAAGAGCAAATGCTTATATGGTCTTAAACAGAGGCTGCTTTAGTCACAGAATGGGATGCCCCGGGCAGGAATTGAGCTGGCAGGGTACAGTAGTGCTTTGGCCAGCAAAAGTGTCTTTATCAGGCTAATTTCAAATATGATAAGAGCAAATGCTTATATGGTCTTAAACAGAGGCTGCTTTAGTCACAGAATGGGATGCCCCGGGCAGGAATCGAGCTGGCAGGGTACAGTAGTGCTTTGGCCAGCAAAAGTGTCTATATCAGGCCTAATTTCAAATATGATAAGAGCAAATGCTTATATGGTCTTAAACAGAGGCTGCTGTAGTCACAGAATGGGATGCCCCGGGCAGGAATCGAGCTGGCAGGGTACAGTAGTGCTTTGGCCAGCAAAAGTGTCTTTATCAGGCCTAATTTCAAATATGATAAGAGCAAATGCTTATATGGTCTTAAACAGAGGCTGCTTTAGTCACAGAATGGGATGCCCCGGGCAGGAATCGAGCTGGCAGGGTACAGTAGTGCTTTGGCCAGCAAAAGTGTCTTTATCAGGCCTAATTTCAAATATGATAAGAGCAAATGCTTATATGGTCTTAAACAGAGGCTGCTTTAGTCACAGAATGGGATGCCCCGGGCAGGAATCGAGCTGGCAGGGTACAGTAGTGCTTTGGCCAGCAAAAGTGTCTTTATCAGGCCTAATTTCAAATATGATAAGAGCAAATGCTTATATGGTCTTAAACAGAGGCTGCTTTAGTCACAGAATGGGATGCCCCGGGCAGGAATCGAGCTGGCAGGGTACAGTAGTGCTTTGGCCAGCAAAAGTGTCTTTATCAGGCCTAATTTCAAATATGATAAGAGCAAATGCTTATATGGTCTTAAACAGAGGCTGCTGTAGTCACAGAATGGGATGCCCCGGGCAGGAATCGAGCTGGCAGGGTACAGTAGTGCTTTGGCCAGCAAAAGTGTCTTTATCAGGCCTAATTTCAAATATGATAAGAGCAAATGCTTATATGGTCTTAAACAGAGGCTGCTTTAGTCACAGAATGGGATGCCCCGGGCAGGAATCGAGCTGGCAGGGTACAGTAGTGCTTTGGCCAGCAAAAGTGTCTTTATCAGGCTAATTTCAAATATGATAAGAGCAAATGCTTATATGGTCTTAAACAGAGGCTGCTTTAGTCACAGAATGGGATGCCCCGGGCAGGAATCGAGCTGGCAGGGTACAGTAGTGCTTTGGCCAGCAAAAGTGTCTTTATCAGGCCTAATTTCAAATATGATAAGAGCAAATGCTTATATGGTCTTAAACAGAGGCTGCTGTAGTCACAGAATGGGATGCCCCGGGCAGGAATCGAGCTGGCAGGGTACAGTAGTGCTTTGGCCAGCAAAAGTGTCTTTATCAGGCCTAATTTCAAATATGATAAGAGCAAATGCTTATATGGTCTTAAACAGAGGCTGCTTTAGTCACAGAATGGGATGCCCCGGGCAGGAATCGAGCTGGCAGGGTACAGTAGTGCTTTGGCCAGCAAAAGTGTCTTTATCAGGCTAATTTCAAATATGATAAGAGCAAATGCTTATATGGTCTTAAACAGAGGCTGCTTTAGTCACAGAATGGGATGCCCCGGGCAGGAATCGAGCTGGCAGGGTACAGTAGTGCTTTGGCCAGCAAAAGTGTCTTTATCAGGCCTAATTTCAAATATGATAAGAGCAAATGCTTATATGGTCTTAAACAGAGGCTGCTGTAGTCACAGAATGGGATGCCCCGGGCAGGAATCGAGCTGGCAGGGTACAGTAGTGCTTTGGCCAGCAAAAGTGTCTTTATCAGGCCTAATTTCAAATATGATAAGAGCAAATGCTTATATGGTCTTAAACAGAGGCTGCTTTAGTCACAGAATGGGATGCCCCGGGCAGGAATCGAGCTGGCAGGGTACAGTAGTGCTTTGGCCAGCAAAAGTGTCTTTATCAGGCCTAATTTCAAATATGATAAGAGCAAATGCTTATATGGTCTTAAACAGAGGCTGCTTTAGTCACAGAATGGGATGCCCCGGGCAGGAATCGAGCTGGCAGGGTACAGTAGTGCTTTGGCCAGCAAAAGTGTCTTTATCAGGCCTAATTTCAAATATGATAAGAGCAAATGCTTATATGGTCTTAAACAGAGGCTGCTTTAGTCACAGAATGGGATGCCCCGGGCAGGAATCGAGCTGGCAGGGTACAGTAGTGCTTTGGCCAGCAAAAGTGTCTTTATCAGGCCTAATTTCAAATATGATAAGAGCAAATGCTTATATGGTCTTAAACAGAGGCTGCTGTAGTCACAGAATGGGATGCCCCGGGCAGGAATCGAGCTGGCAGGGTACAGTAGTGCTTTGGCCAGCAAAAGTGTCTTTATCAGGCCTAATTTCAAATATGATAAGAGCAAATGCTTATATGGTCTTAAACAGAGGCTGCTTTAGTCACAGAATGGGATGCCCCGGGCAGGAATCGAGCTGGCAGGGTACAGTAGTGCTTTGGCCAGCAAAAGTGTCTTTATCAGGCTAATTTCAAATATGATAAGAGCAAATGCTTATATGGTCTTAAACAGAGGCTGCTTTAGTCACAGAATGGGATGCCCCGGGCAGGAATCGAGCTGGCAGGGTACAGTAGTGCTTTGGCCAGCAAAAGTGTCTTTATCAGGCCTAATTTCAAATATGATAAGAGCAAATGCTTATATGGTCTTAAACAGAGGCTGCTGTAGTCACAGAATGGGATGCCCCGGGCAGGAATCGAGCTGGCAGGGTACAGTAGTGCTTTGGCCAGCAAAAGTGTCTTTATCAGGCCTAATTTCAAATATGATAAGAGCAAATGCTTATATGGTCTTAAACAGAGGCTGCTTTAGTCACAGAATGGGATGCCCCGGGCAGGAATCGAGCTGGCAGGGTACAGTAGTGCTTTGGCCAGCAAAAGTGTCTTTATCAGGCTAATTTCAAATATGATAAGAGCAAATGCTTATATGGTCTTAAACAGAGGCTGCTTTAGTCACAGAATGGGATGCCCCGGGCAGGAATCGAGCTGGCAGGGTACAGTAGTGCTTTGGCCAGCAAAAGTGTCTTTATCAGGCCTAATTTCAAATATGATAAGAGCAAATGCTTATATGGTCTTAAACAGAGGCTGCTGTAGTCACAGAATGGGATGCCCCGGGCAGGAATCGAGCTGGCAGGGTACAGTAGTGCTTTGGCCAGCAAAAGTGTCTTTATCAGGCCTAATTTCAAATATGATAAGAGCAAATGCTTATATGGTCTTAAACAGAGGCTGCTTTAGTCACAGAATGGGATGCCCCGGGCAGGAATCGAGCTGGCAGGGTACAGTAGTGCTTTGGCCAGCAAAAGTGTCTTTATCAGGCCTAATTTCAAATATGATAAGAGCAAATGCTTATATGGTCTTAAACAGAGGCTGCTTTAGTCACAGAATGGGATGCCTCACAGCAGACTTAAGATCAGTTCAGTATATATGCACAGTTAGTTACTATAAGCAGCCTGAAAACGCTAACAAAGGCTGGATGAAAAAAAAAAAATCTCCCTGTCAGCCAGCTCCGTTTTTCCTACCTTTCCCTGGCTTTCTGTCTGTCTCCTGTCTGTCTCCTGCCTGTCTCCTGCCTGTCTCCAGCCTGTCCCTGTCTGTCCCTGTCTCCAGCCTGTCTAACTGCCTCAGCTACACAGCGTTCTGTCTGTCTGTCACGAATGCAATAGAGAAATGAGGAAAAGCAAGATGGCCGCCGTTAAATACCGCTGTGTGACGTCACCGGGCTTGCTGGCTGCTGATAGGCTGCATGTGACTGCCCCAGCTTGCACTGGCGCGGGATACATGTCCAGACATGTCCCGCCCGCCATCTTAGAATGCCTGTAATGTAAATGAATGGATGTTAAAGGAAAACTTCGAGTGATCGAATCGCGGGGAAATTCGGATTCGATCCGAATCGAATTTTTCCTGAAATTCGGATCGAATCCGGGTTCGTCCGGATCGATTCGCTCATCCCTAGTTAAGATAGTTAAATTCCTGCTTGCTCAGGATGTTTGAGTTTTTTCCTTTTGTTAAAAGATCCCTTAGTTTCTTGTGGTAGAGTTGGGTAGGGTTGTGAGTCAGTTTTTCATAGGTGGTTGTGTCCGAAAGAAGTCGGAAGGTCTCCTGAATATATTTTGATTTATCCAGAACTACTAAGCCTCCTCCTTTGTCCGCTGGTTTGATCACTATATTGGAATTTTTCTGTATCTTCTTGATGGTGTTGATTTCAGTTAATTCTCTTTGTGTTCGCTTTGGTTTTTGCATGGAGAATCTCTTGAGGTCTTTGGTGACCAGTTCATGGAAGACCTTTATCGCTCCTCCTTGGTCCTGAGGGTTAAAAGTGGAATTGTTCTTGAGGTAAGTGTGGATGGTTTGGGATGGTTCCGGTTGGGTCTGAAGTTCTGTAGGTTCAGCGACAGGTTTCTCTTTGAAGAACTTTTGTATGTTTAGTTTGCGGGTAAATTTTAGTAGGTCAATGTAGGCATCGAAGCCGTTTAGGTTTGTGGGTGGTGCATATTTAATTCCTTTGTTTAGTAGTTGTAATTCATTTTCAGTGAAGTTTGAACTGGAGAGGTTATAAATTCCTGTGGTGGGTATGTTTAATGGTCCGTTGTCCTTTTTTTCTTTATTTCGTTTTTCTTGTATTCGTTTTCCTGCTCTGCATCCTCTTGTTCTGATTTCTTTCTTTTTGGGGTGTAGGTGGTTCCCAAGTCTAAAAAATAATGATGTTGTTGCGGTGGTCGGGTGAGGTTTCTTTGTGGTTTTGGTGTTTGTTGAGGCTGACTGGGTTCAGTTGGTCTTAAGTTGATCATGTTGGTTGGTCTTGGATGGTGATGGGATGTTGACGGGGTGGTGTGTTGTTGGTTTCTTGAAGTGTACTGGTGTTTAGAAGAGAGGTTCCAAGGTGCTCGATCATTTATTGTGGTCCGCCGTGGAGTGTGCGTTCTGGGTTCTCTGCGCTTTTCATGTTGTCGCCAGCTGGGAGTTCTTTGGTATTTCCTGTTCTTGTCTGGTTGTCTTTGGTTAGGAAATCCCTTATGGTTTCCTAGAAAATAACTGATCAACCACCATCCTTAACATGCCTTTCCTAACTGCCTTGAAATACACTATATAAAAATATTTTGAAATATGGCTTTTGCCTTTTTTATTTCCTCAATACAAAGCTTTAAATATAATAACCTTGAATCAGCAACCTATTTTAACATTATTTTAACATTGTTTCCACCCTCCAACAAATTATCAAGCCTGTAATACATTGTATCAAAATACTTTGTATCAAACACAAGCCTCATCAAAACGGTAAAACAGCACCACCTATTGTACACAATTAATCATAACAAGGAAGCATTGCAACTAGAATGGTATTGGAACTCCATTTAACTACATTGAACAGCGACACCTGCTGTTCACAGCTAGAATAGCACAGAGGACAAATGGCCTCTCTCGCAAACTACATTTCCCAGCAACCTCATGGGCATACGAGCACCAATTAAAGCACAGCTCTTCAGCCCGCCCCCTCACCTTGACAACGTTGGATACTCTCTAACGAAACGCGCGTCGGTGAACTATTAGCTAAGCCTCCCTCGGCCTCGCTACATCTCTTCTGCCGCAGGAGCGGCTCCACAGATTACTCCACTTAAGCCGCATTTGCGGCCATCAACCCCTGGCCCCGCCGGCCACGCTACACCCTCCTGCCGCCTCAGCGGCCACAGACAGCCACATTAAAAGCCGCATAAACGGCTGGCCCGCCGGCCACGCTACATTGCTAGACCGCGGAAGCGGCTGCACACCCCCATTATCATTTAAAGCCGCAGGAGCGGCTGGCCCGCCGGCCACGCTACACTCTCTAGCCGCAGACAGCGGCCATATATTGGAATAACACATATTAAAACCCTCAGCATTTTCCATATATGTACACGCCTACCCAGGATTAACCCATAACATATTCATTCACCCTGCTCTGCCTTTCAAAATATAAAAGGGAACAGCACCACGTTAAACCCTACTACCAAGGGCATTAACTATTCATAAGCCTACAGCAGTATCATACCAAGCACCATAAAGCAGACCTGCTCTGCCATTCAAAATATATAAGGGACCAGCACCACGTTAAGCCCTACTACTAAGGGCACTAACCCTTCATAATTCACAGCCTACAACAGCATCATCCTAAGCACCTTAAAGCAGACCTACACTCCAAACTTCAGGACTTCAATCAACTAAGGAAAACAGGTGAGTCCAACACTGTGCACCACCGTTTATTATTATTATAATAATTCTTGCTGGCAAAAAGAAGTACCCAATAGGGCCACTTTCGGCACTGGGCACTTACCACCCTGGCAACCATTAACTTGGTGCCCAGGTAGAGTAAAAATCCCCAATAACATTAGGAGATTTTTGAGGCCTAACCGACCAGAGGCAATGATACTGGTTGTCGCTGGTCTGATTAACTGGTAACAGTACCAACCTCAAACATTCCTAACCTTAACCCTTAATTTTTTCCCAACCTCTAACAGGTAGACTCAGAAGAACCACCTGCAACGTCTAACCTTCTCACCTGATAAGAAATTATTTCTTCATCCAATAACCTTTTGTCCTACTCATCATTTATTCTATCCACAGCGCACCTAATACTTACCTTTTTCCCAAAGCAATTATAGGAACAGGACAAGTAAAAAACCCACTCCAGCTATTCGTAAGGACAGGTTCACCTTACTATAGGTGCAGCTAAACAACCTTTGGTATAGTTGCGCTGAGATACACACAAATACTTCTACCAAAATATGGCATTGGCTAGTGGCCTTACATTATTCTATGACGAGCTCTATGGGAGCAAATCAAAACACACCACTAAGCAGCGCAAAATGGAATTGTTAGAAAAAATCCAACGACAAGTAAATGCAGCGGGGGAAGAGAGGAAAGATGTTGGACAAATCCAGAAGAAAATTTCGGATCTGAAATATGCTGTACGGCAAAAAGAAATTAAAAGGCATAATTACAGGTAAATAAATGATGTATACAAATGTAATTATTAGGATGTACTGTATGCACCTTTTCTGTGTACCAAACTATATTTTCATTTCAGCATGAAAACTGGAGGTGGCTATCCCACCAAACTGGAGTTTACACCTGCTGAGGAGATTGTGCTGGGCCTTCTCCATCCTGTCGCGGTCGGTGGCCATGCGGGTCTAAGGGACACAGACTCACCGACCCGTACACAAGGTGAGTAATCTTAATCTGCATGTTTGCCTTGTTGCAAAGTAAATTAAAGTTCACTAGTACAAAGATGACGGTATGGCCCTATGGTGTGGCTTGGTTGGGCTCGCACTAGTGTGCCTGTTTGTGTCCTGTTTTGGTCCCTGTGAATCACACATTTCGGACCACATACATTATGTAAAATAACAATTAACACTAATTATGTGTCAAGTAACGAAGTTTCAGAAGAAAAGTGATATATTTGTACTCAATCACAAAACACACATCATTAGGGATGTGTTGTCTATTTGTTGTGTGAGTTGTGTTTGAGGTAACAATTTAAATCAAGAGCCAAAAACATATATTACCTAGAGAATGGTAGTCAAACTCCAAATAGGTGCTCTGCAAGTTGTATGCTGACTGGGTACACTTCCTGACTTCGAACTGAGGTCAGTTAGCAGTTTACTCGATCCATTTCACATATCTTAAAGTGAGTGTATTTTACAAATCGTCCCCGTTGCTGTAGAGTTGCTTCAGATTACAAATAGTGGCTTGTTTATTTACCTACCTAAACAATGCTTATGTGTGTGTTTACCTTGTTTTGTTTTCTCTTCTTCAGCCCAGCATGACCCCTCAGCAAGTGTAAACTCACCCCCCAGTTTGAATATGCCTACCAGGTCCGTACAGCATAGGAGCCCAGATCCGAGTTTTCCGGTAAGTTTATTTAGTACCAAAAATACTACCAAGTGCTTAAGCATGTGTTAAACTGATGGAATCCTAATTTGGAACGCAAACTTAACATTTTTTTTTCTATGTCCCTACAGACCCACACACTCATGGAAGAGATCCAGGAAATGGAGGAAGATGGATCCACGCTGGCCACGTCCGAAGACCTCCCCCTGGGTCCCAATCTGCAACTTCTCCATAATGTTTCTCTGGCCAATCCTCAGCAGCAGAGTGAATTTGCATCCATTGTGCCTGCACATGGGGAGACTGAGACAACAGTCCCCAGTGTTCACTCTGCTGCTGAGGATTTGCCAAGCATGCCTGTTGCTGTTGAGGGGACGAGACAACGCGGCAGGGCACGCCCAAGAGCCAGGGTAATTGTGCGGCGGACTCCATTACGCCGCACAATTTCCCAGGGGAGACACAGTGCCCTGCTTGATTTATGGAACCAGGAGAGGGACTCTTTTGAGGCACAGCACCAAAATGAGCGGGAGGAAAGGCATGCCGATATGGTGAACCTCAATAACACCTTACAGGGCATCCTCGCTGAGTTTCGGACCCTCAACAGCAACATGGTCAATGCAAGTAATGGCATCCAGTCAGCCATGGCTTATATGACCAATATGCAGAGAAACATTATGGAGCAGTTGCAGATTAACAATGCAACCATGGCCCAGGTTAGGTCCCATCCACACGGACCTCCACCTGGGTTTTATGGGCAGCCACCCTATTAATTAATCCATGAATGTGTGGGACATCTTTTCTCTTCCCCCCCACTGTATTTACTTGTAGTTTGATGTTTAGCTCAATCCATTTTGTGTTTCACATGCAGGTTGTGTTTTGGATTTGCTCCCATAGAGCTCCTTAGAGTAATGGTTAAGGCCACTAGCCAATGCCATAGGTCTATGTGCAGTGTAGGTGGCAAGTAACATGTGCCACTTATGGCTTTTTACATTTGTTTGGTTTGTGCTCCTCCTGTTTGCAGACATGTTTGTGTGACATTATGGCCATGCCAAAATATCCCTTAACACAGCCAATATTAAGCACTGGACTAGGCTGGCCTTTGGACTGGGTGTCCTTGTTTGTTTGTGCCACTCACTTCCAGGTGTACATGTGCTAGATTTCAGTTTTATAACTTCATGCATTTTGAGCCACAGTTGTATGTGGAATGTTTTTTGTTATGCACAACCATTCAAAGTCCCAAAAGTAAAAAATTTACACAGTTACAATACTTGTGGCGTTTTTAGTTGAAACACATTTGACATCACCTTGGGCTAAAGCAGATACATTTTTTGTTAAGAGGTGTAAAAATGCAAATATCAATCTAAGTAAACACCAGGAAAAACATTAGGCAACAATTAAGGCAAAAAAATTTTAATTTAAGGTAATGCCACATTACGGGCAAACAAATAATTGAACAAAAAGGCAAATACACACACACAGAATGGAAAAAAAAAAACAAGGCTTTAACTAAAATGCTGCAAGATCAAATTTGCTCGCACTGATTGACCAGACTCACTGGGTGGACCAACATAATTGTCACCATCATCTTCTAGGGCTGTAGAGGGCAGAACATCCACATAACGGGGGACACGTTCTTGAATCGCAAAATTATGCAGAACAGCACATGCCATTATGATGTCTATCACTTTGTTAGGATCATATTGCAGGGCGCCCCCGGTATGGTCCAAACACCGAAAACGGGTCTTCAACAGTCCAAATGCCCTCTCAACAACAGCCCTGGTCTTGCGGTGCGCACGGTTGTAGGCTTCCTGAGAGGCATCCTGGGGCCGCAGCACAGGCGTCATGAGCCAGGGGAGAAGTGGGTAACCGGAATCACCTTAACAAGACAATTAAATTCAAAAAATAAACAAATTGCAAGACAACAAACACAAACAATTTGACATATATCAAAATGAGGTAAGCTAAAGGCCCAAAAAATACACCCAGGGCACATTAGAAAAAACACTATTGGCACAAATGTAGTACATAACTAAAAATGCAGCTTGAATCGCAAAATTATGCAGAACAGCACATGCCATTATGATGTCTATCACTTTGTTAGGATCATATTGCAGGGCGCCCCCGGTATGGTCCAAACACCGAAAACGGGTCTTCAACAGTCCAAATGCCCTCTCAACAACAGCCCTGGTCTTGCGGTGCGCACGGTTGTAGGCTTCCTGAGAGGCATCCTGGGGCCGCAGCACAGGCGTCATGAGCCAGGGGAGAAGTGGGTAACCGGAATCACCTTAACAAGACAATTAAATTCAAAAAATAAACAAATTGCAAGACAACAAACACAAACAATTTGACATATATCAAAATGAGGTAAGCTAAAGGCCCAAAAAATACACCCAGGGCACATTAGAAAAAACACTATTGGCACAAATGTAGTACATAACTAAAAATGCAGCTTAAATAAACCAAAGAATGAAAAAACATCTGCACGGACAAGGGTTTTTAGAAATATGCTTTTTTTTCTGGTTTATGAAATGTTACAATTAGGATGCTGCTGAGGGGCCCACAACATTTCGATAAAGAATGCACTGTATGCAGTTTAAGTCCACTTTGGCATTGAAAGACCAATACTACAAAAGGACCATAAACTAGCACAGGGGTACTCAACCACTTCTTGTAAAGGTCCATTTACAGGCATCTGGTGAGAGGCGAAGGTCCGGACGGGGCGCTGTCAGGGGGGCTGGATAGATAGAAATCAGTGCATTGGGGTGGGTTGGGGTGGATTATACATTGCAATGCCACTTCTTGTCCATGCAGTACTTCATATTGCAATGCTAGGTGCAGGGAGGCAAACAACTACACCGCCAATCTGTAACAGGGCAGTGCTGTGCATGGCAACACAGAAGCAACTAAGTGCAGGGCTGTCAGGGCAGGGGGCCAGAAATTTGGCACCGAGGTCCGCATTCGGACCCCGGTCCGCCAGTTGAGTACCACTGAACTAGCAGATACTTCTGGACAATCTGCTACCCAATATATTTTTTGACATGGAAGTTACAGACATCCTAACCAAAGTTAAAACATTCTGAAGGACAAAGTGAGCCAAGCGATTTTTTTTTTGTTTAATAAAATACACAAAAAAAAAAAAAAAATGCTGTTTCATGTTTATGTCAATAATTATAAAGCTAAAATAGCAAAAAAGAACAGATTCCTCTGAAATATCGATAACAAAAAATAGGACACACTTACCAAGCAGCCATGCACCCGAAAATTCACCTGACTCAAATCGCCGAAACGAACCAGATCGTCTCAGGATATATGAGTCGTGCGACGATCCTGGGTAGCCGGCAAGAACACTCATGAAACGCATGTCCGGCCCCACCATGTCCTGGACATTAAGGGAGTGTCCCATTTTTCGATTCCTTAAGGCCAAAACAAAAAAAAAAAGGTTAAGTGATAAGGGCAAAACACATTTGAAACAAAAAACATGTCTGCACACAATTTAAAACAACAAATGAAAAGCCTAAATAAGGCATGTACACAAAAGCCCAAACAAAAATATGCTGCCGCAAAGGAAAACAGGTTACATTACACGTTGGGCCCCATAATAACCAAACCAAAAAAAATATACCTATATATATACTCGTCGGATGCCCTAGGTACGAGTGCCACATGTGTGCAGTCAACAGCACCAATTACGTTGGGCATGTCGGCGACATTATAAAAACCAAGCTTAATGGCGTTTCTGGCTGCCATATCATCCGGAAAATAAATATATTTGGGAGTTATGGCAGCCATGCCTTCCAAAAATTTGGATAGTGCGCGGCTCAGCCTAGGCTGTGACATCCCCACGGAGAGGGCACCCAGCCTCTGGAACGAGCCGTTCGCCAAAAATTGCAGGCAGCCAAGCATCTTGGTCATACCTGAAATTGCATGTCCCTTCCTTGTGGTGCGGGCTAACCATGGCCGCAGCTCACTATATAATTTATGGAGGGAAGCGCGATTAAGCCTGGTCAGCTCGAACAGCTCAACATCATTCATGCTATCGATGTTCATGCGACGACGCAGGGGCAATCTGCTCTCATATTGATCCTGATTCCTGTTGCCGACCCTCGCTTGTTTGACCATCCTCGATCTCCATTCCTGTTGCCGACCCTCGCTTGTTTGACCATCCTCGATCTCCACTCCTGTTGCCGACCCTTGCTTGCCTTTGACCATCCTCGATCTCCATTCCTGTTGCCGACCCTCGCTAGTTTGACCATCCTCGATCTCCACTCCTGTTGCCGACCCTTGCTTGCCTTTGACCATCCTCGATCTCCACTCCTGTTGCAGACCCTTGCCTGTCCATTGGACTTCCACCTTACGCTCACATACCGGCTACCCGATTCCACTTCCAGCCGCGGGCTCTCCAGTTCTCTGTACCGTAAGATCTCATCCTTTGAGCCATAAAGTCCTGGGTGCAACTGATCCCGAGCAGGCGTGTTCTGCGTCTCGGCAAGCGGGGGCTCCTATAGGTGAAGCTGGCTGCGGAGATTGGGGGTTGAGGTCCTTACCAAGAGAGCTGGAGTTGTCCAAGTGGTAAATTGTGGTTCCGGGAGCGTGACATTATAACAGGCCATCTTATTAATATGGAAGACCTGGTACAGCAAGTTCAGGCGATGGCCACCGCTATCAACCAACTTGCCCAGAGAGTGGCCAATCAAGAAACCCGCCAGATTTCTACACCCGCTGTACCACCTCATATTCCTGAACCTAAGGTTCCTTTACCTGAAAAGTTCTTTGGAGACCGGACCAGTTTTTCGAACTTCAAGAATTCATGTGAACTTTATTTCAGGCTGCGGCCTTTATCTTCTGGCACTGAAACCCAACGGGTGGGTTTAATTATTTCTCTGTTGCAAGGAGATCCTCAGTCATGGGCTTTCAGCTTGCTTCCTGAAGATCCTGCCTTACACTCCGTTACTTCCTTTTTCTCAGCTATGGGAGTGCTGTATGCGGATCCAGATCGTCAGTCCACGGCGGAAAACAGGCTTCGGGCCCTGAAGCAGGGTCGGAATTCCGCCGAGGACTACAGCGCCGAATTCCGGCGCTGGGCGGTGGAGTCTACTTGGAATGATCCAGCCCTATGTAGCCAATTCCGTATGGGGCTCTCTGAGAATATTAAAGATGCCTTGGTCAATTTCCCCACTTCAAAAGATTTGGATCAACTTATGCAGGTCTCCATCAGGATCGATAGACGTCTTAGGGAGAGAGCCAGGGAAAGGGTTAGGGTTACCACTCCCTTTAGACCTTCACAAACTCCCAACCCTTCAACCCCTGGTGGGGTAAACACCTCCTCCTCCTCTCAAGAGGAGCCAATGCAGGTTGGCAGAGCCCGTCTTTCTCAGGATGAGAAACAACGGAGACGGTCTTTGGGTCTTTGCCTCTATTGTGGGTCCCCGGGTCATTTTGCCAGGTCCTGTCCGAATAAGGGGTATCCGGCGGGAAACTTTCTCGCCTAGATCAGGAAGAGGGTACTGATCTAGGTGGGTTGAAGCATTACTCTCATCATGATAAAATGTTAATCCCTACGGAGCTTTTCTGGGGTCTTTCCAAACAGGCAGTATCTGCTTTTGTCGATAGTGGAGCTGCAGGTAACTTCCTGGATCGGAGCATAATCTCCGTCCTAGGGGTTCCACTGGTACCCCTTGAAAAGTCTCTTCAGGTTTTGGCCATAAATGGGAAGGCTATCCTGGGAGGGCCGGTCAGTCACAAGACCCCTCCTCTCAGATTGGTAGCCGGCTCATCTCATACTGAACATATAGAATTCCTGGTGTTTGATTGTCCGGAAACACCAGTAGTTTTGGGATACCCATGGCTAAAACTCCATAACCCCGTATTTAATTGGCAGTCGGGTGATCTGGTTAAGTGGAGTAATTTCTGCAGATCACATTGCTTCTCCACTATCCTTAGGAGTGTGCAGATTTCGCCCCAAGAACTGCCTCTGCCTTATATAGATTGGGCAGATGTCTTTTCTGAGCGGTCCGCTGATAATCTTCCCCCACACAGACCCTATGACTGTCCCATCGACCTACTTCCTGGAACTATTCCTCCTAGGGGCAAGATCTATAATCTGAATCGAGCTGAAGAGCAGGCTATGAAAGAATATGTTTCTGAAAATCTGAGCAAATCCGCCCATCAACATCACCGGCGGGTGCCGGCTTCTTTTTTGTTGAGAAGAAGGATGGAGGTTTAAGGCCTTGCATAGATTATAGAGCCTTGAATAACATCACCGTTAAAAATTGTTATCCTCTTCCCTTAATAGGTGATTTATTTAATCAGGTAGTGGGGGCTCGAATTTTTTCTAAACTAGATCTAAAGGGGGCCTACAACCTGATCCGCATTCGGCAAGGGGACGAATGGAAAACGGCGTTCAATGTTAAAGATGGTCATTATGAATATTTAGTGATGCCTTTTGGCCTTTGTAATGCTCCTGCGGTCTTTCAAGACTTCGTTAATGACGTGTTTCGTGACTTTTTGGGTAACTTCGTTGTGGTTTATTTGGATGACATAATTTATACGCTAAAATCTCTAAGTGTATGTTTGAGGTCGCCTCCGTTCCCTTCTTGGGATATATTATTTCTAGTCAGGGGTTGGAGATGGATGGGGGAAAAGTTTCGGCAGTACGGGATTGGGTACAACCCAAATCCTTAAAAGAATTACAACGCTTTTTAGGATTTGCTAATTTCTATCGACGTTTTATCAAGGGTTTTTCTAGTATCGTTGCGCCTCTCACCAATCTCACCCGCAAAGCCGCGTTCACTGTTAACTGGTCACCATCAGCTATTGAAGCCTTCCGTGTCCTAAAACAGGCTTTTACTTCGGCGCCAGTTTTAGTGCACCCCGACGTCAACAAACCTTTTGTTATTGAAGTAGATGCGTCTGAATTAGGTGTTGGAGCTGTTTTATCGCAATTCTCCGGATCTCCTGAACGTATGCATCCATGTGCCTATTTTTCCCAGAAATTTAATACCGCAGAACAAAATTATGATGTCGGCAATATGGAACTATTAGCTATTAAACTGGCATTTGATGAATGGCGTCATTGGTTGGAGGGTTCCTTACATCCTATCACTGTATATACCGATCACAAGAATCTCGAGTATATAGGCGCCGCCAAGAGGTTAAATTCTCGACAGGCCCGTTGGGCATTGTTTTTTTCGCGTTTCAACTTTATTATTACCTTTAAGCCGGGCGTGAAAAATACTAAGGCCGATGCTCTGTCGCGCATGTTTGGTGAGTGTAAGGATCGGGGGGATACTGGTGAACCTATCTTACCTGCAGGTTGTGTAGTCGGGGCCTTGCTCCCTGATCTCTCTAATGTTTTGGCACCGTTCCAAGATGAATCGCCTGTAAACGCACCTATAGGATGTCAATTTGTACCGCCGCATTTGCGTTCTGATGTTATTCGCGAATTCCACGACGCAAAGACTGCTGGGCATCTGGGAGTTCGTAAGACCTTTATTTTAGCTCGGCGCCACGTATGGTGGCCTTCTATGAGACGTGATATCACTACCCTTATCGACGCATGTCCTGTTTGTGCACGAAGTAAAGGGGTACACAAGGCCCCTAGTGGGTATCTGATTCCGCTTGAGATCCCTAAAGAACCATGGTCTCACATCTCAATGGACTTTATTGTTGATTTACCTCTTTCGCATGGGAACACTGTGGTTTGGTTAGTCGTCGATAGATTCAGTAAGATGGCTCATTTTATTGCTTTACCCAAGCTACCCTCGGCTCCTGAACTTTCGCGCTTGTTCATCTCGCATATTTTTCGTCTTCATGGTATTCCAGTAAATATTGTTTCCGATCGGGGTGTGCAATTTATATCACGATTTTGGAAAAATTTTTGTTCACGTTTGGGGATTCAGGTTTCTTTGTCCTCCGCGTATCATCCCCAGTCTAATGGGCAGACTGAAAGAACAAATCAAAGCTTAGAACAATATTTAAGATGTTACATCTCTGACACTCAGGAGCAGTGGTCGGAATTTATTGACTTTGCCGAGTTCGCGTATAATAATGCGCCAAGTGACAGTACCAAAATATCCCCGTTCTTTTGTAATTATGGAAAGCATCCTAGAGCTTCTTCTATTTCTGCAGCACCTTCTGATTTTCCGGTCTTAGAAGAGTGGCTTCAGAAACGGAAAGAGGTTTGGGCACGCGTCAAGGAAAATTTAGAAACTATGCGCGTTAAATATAAAAAGTTTGCTGATCGTCGCAGGTCTCAGGAACCTATCCTTCAGTGTGGAGACCTTGTTTGGGTTTCCACTAGGAATATTGCTCTCCGTCAGCCTTCTTATAAATTGGGTCCTAAATTTATTGGTCCTTACCCTATCATCAGGAAACTCAATAATGTTACCTATAAAGTACGGCTTCCTTCTACTATGAAGATCTCCGACTCATTTCATGTTTCTCTGTTGAAGCCTGCTAAAGACTCCTCTCCGGTTGGTCCTCCTCCGGTTTTAGTAGATAATGCACAAGAATATGAAGTAAACAAGATTTTGGATTCTCGTAGAGTGCGTAATACTATACAGTATTTAATTGATTGGGTTGGTTATGGTCCTGAGGAGAGATGCTGTGTTTCTTCTAGGGATGTTCACGCCAGGGCTCTGGTAAAGAAATTTCACTGTGACAATCCGGAAAAGCCTGGTGAGGGTCCGGAGGCCCCTCGTGAGGGGGGGGGGTCATGTCAGCAGCCATTTACCTGCGCCCCGTTCCTGTCGCGCTCCCCGTCCCGCCGCGCGGCTTTCTGATCGGCGGCCGCGGTCTTCCTTCCACCTGGCGCGCGCGCGCGCCTTGTTCTTCCTCGGCCGGCGTCCCCGGCTTCAGTTCTCGTGCTCGCGCACACGCGCGAGCACGTTGTAATTATACCCTCCGGCGCCGCTGTTCTCAGCGCGGCCGCCGGAGGAAAACTAATTAAAGTGACAGGTGTGGGTGGGGGAGTGCTCAGGTTCTCACTGGCCAATATCACTCTGCATTACCAGGACGTCACTCCCTCGCTACTTCCCTCCAATCAGCTCTCTCTGAATCCTGGGCGGGTCGCCCTGTTTCCGTCCTATCGGTTATCAGATTCTAGTTGCACCAATCATCAGAATCGTTCCCCTAGCCCAATCATACCTGGTTCCTTTATAACCGCCTTTCTGCCAGTTGCTGGTTGCCTGTTATAGCGCCTAGACCCTAGTAATTGTTTATCCCTGATATTGATCCTGATTCCTGTTGCCGACCCTCGCTTGTTTGACCATCCTCGATCTCCATTCCTGTTGCCGACCCTCGCTTGTTTGACCATCCTCGAGCTCCACTCCTGTTGCCGACCCTTGCTTGCCTTTGACCATCCTCGATCTCCATTCCTGTTGCCGACCCTCGCTAGTTTGACCATCCTCGATCTCCACTCCTGTTGCCGACCCTTGCTTGCCTTTGACCATCCTCGATCTCCACTCCTGTTGCCGACCCTTGCCTGTCCATTGGACTTCCACCTTACGCTCACATACCGGCTACCCGATTCCACTTCCAGCCGCGGGCTCTCCAGTTCTCTGTACCGTAAGGTCTCATCCTTTGAGCCATAAAGTCCTGGGGGCAACCGATCCCGAGCAGGCGTGTTCTGCGTCTCGGCAAGCGGGGGCTCCTATAGGTGAAGCTGGCTGCGGAGATTGGGGGTTGAGGTCCTTACCAAGAGAGCTGGAGTTGTCCAAGTGGTAAATTGTGGTTCCGGGAGCGTGACACTTAGCTGGGGCATTCCAGGTACATTCAAGGGGACAATACAGATTGGCATAATGCTCATTGTATGGGCCTTAGGGGCCAGTAATACATGTAAATGTTAGGTGGGCCTCAAGAGTAGTTCTGCTGGGCGGCCCAGGCTTCCCAGTGCATGCCACATATGTCCTTGGGGGAGTAAACCTGGGAGAGTCACTAGTTGACAAAGACCTGGGGGTACTGGTAGAACACAGACTAAATAACAGTAATGCCAAGCAGCTGCTTCTAAGTCTACAAATATATTATAAAGTATTGAAAGAGACATGGAATCATGGGGTAGGGATGTAATATTGCATATTTAGAAGGCAGTGGTGCACCTTCATGTGGAATATGCTGTCCCAGTTCATAGAAAGGATGCCCTGATTTTGGATAAGGGGCAGAGGAGAGCCACTATAAGGAATGAAATTTTGCTGTTATGAAGAAATATTACTGGAATGAAATGTATTTAGTCTTGAGAGAAGACGTGATTTACTTGTATAAATATATAAATGGCCAATACAAAAAAGATGGGGAAAAATTATTTAATGTAAAATTCTTTCTAATGATAAAGGTTAACTCCCTCTGTCTGGAGAAAAAAAAAACTATCCTTTTTTACTTTATAAATAGCCACCCACACAAGCTTGCTACAGCATCAACAGCTGACAGCTTTCAAAAATAAAAAAAAAGAGCGGGGGTTTCCCAACCTCTAATGGTAGTGGCACCCCTTAGTTGCTGCTGGGTTCAAAAGAATAGGTGATAATGTGACTGGGTCCTGCTCCCTATTCTGTAACAAGTTAATGGGGGAACAGGAGGGTTGAACCCCTCCCCCAAGTGAGGAAAGGGTAAAAAACCTTCCTGTTGTTTGGAGGGAGTTTAGACCCTATTGGAGGACGTCCCTTAGTTTCCTCCTAATTGCACTGTATGTAAAATGTAATTGATTCTTGGCAAATATTAAAAAGATTACAGTGTTATTTATTAATTGCAGTAAGTGTATAACTATTTAGATCACAGTGGTGAGGAGAAAAATACAAATATAAAAATATAATATAGGCTTCGCACCCTGCCCTCCGGCCCCCAGCGACGTCACCACCAGGTCACAATAAAAGAGCGAGCGCTCTCTCGCACATTCAGTTACGTGACGCACCGCCCGCCCGCCTGCAGGACGGGCGCTTCCCTCGTAAATGACACTGTTCATACCAAGTAAGTCTCAGCCTCTCCAATATATTGGATCATTATACCGCTTCTGACTTTTGATCTACGTAAATGTATATATCTATTTTTTATTTTAAGGGATATACCCTAAGAGGCAACTACAATTTATCTAATTGACTGATCTAGCAAAGCTGGCACCAAGGTACAATTACACTTCTAATTTCATCTCCATCATACTACAGCGCTCCATCGTAATTACTTATATATATTTCTGTTTTACCTTCTATTAACAGAACACCTTTATCCAAACACGAGATCTACTAACCCCTACAGACCCCTATCCTTCATTGAGGCATAAGGTACCTACTATGACTGTAACAAACCTTAAAAATAAGTAGTATGGGTTTGAAAATAAGCCTGTTTAATTGTATAGCACTTTCCCAAATTATTTCACAGGTGCTAAAGGCTACTTGCACTGATGAAGCGAATTAATCGCGAAACGCGTTTGTAAACAGCCATGTATTGAACACGACTATACCTACTTGCTACAAACTGCACACTTGCTACAAATTGTATACTTGCTACAGACTATCCCCTCGATTCAAAATGCAAAAGTTAATTGATTTCGGATCGGGAATCGTAAGTTTGGGTGGGTGTTTGTCATTTTTTCCTTTTTTTTTGGCCATTTCGTATTCGCACGATCGTTCGCGCATAGACGTATATGTTCATACGCATTTCGGACGTCAATTGGATATTTTGCGTTAGTTCGTGTCTTTTTCCCGTCCAAATCGTATTTTTTGCGTTCGATCCTATTTTTTACGTGATTGACATGGGCTTGCGACCAATTCAGAGAGCTGATTGCTAATTGTTTTGAAGGCCAGTAAATAGCTGCTTTCCGAAATGTTTGCCGGCAGCTATTTGGCGTCGGGAGTAGGATGGAGAGGAACGATTTTGTGGCATATCAAGGTCTTATGCTTTTTGGCATCGATTTGATCCGGATGTCTGAGAGCAGATTGCCCCTGCGTCGTCGCATGAACATCGATAGCATGAATGATGTTGAGCTGTTCGAGCTGACCAGGCTTCCCTCCATAAATTATATAGTGAGCTGCGGCCATGGTTAGCCCGCACCACAAGGAAGGGGCAATCAATTTCAGGTATGACTAAGATGCTTGGCTGCCTGCAATTTTTGGCGAACGGCTCGTTCCAGAGGCTGGGTGCCCTCTCTGTGGGGATCTCACAGCCTACGCTGAGCCGCGCACTATCCACATTTTTGGAAGGCATGGCTGCCATAACTCCCAAATATATTTTTTTTCCTGATGATATGGCAGCCAGAAACGCCATTAAGCTTGGTTTTTATAATCTCGCCGACATGCCCAACGTCATTGGTGCTGTTGACCGCACACATGTGGCACTCGTACCTAGGGCATCCGACGAGTATATATATAGGTAGATATTTTTTTTTTATTTTTTCTGGTTATTATGGGGCCCAACGTGTAATGTAACCTGTTTTACTTTGCAGCAGCATATATTTTTTTTTTGCCTTTGGGTACATGCCTTATTTTGGATTATTTTGGATTTTCATTTGTTGTTTGAAATTGTGTGCAGACATGTTTTTTGTTTCAAATGTGTTTTGCCCTTATCACTTACCCATTTTTTTTTTTTTTTTTTGGCTTAAGGAATCGAAAAATGGGACACTCCCTTAATGTCCAGGCAGTGGTGGGGCCGGACATGCGTTTCATGAGTGTTCTTGCCGGCTACCCAGGATCGTCACACGATTCATATATCCTGAGACGATCTGGTTTGTTTAGGCGATTTGAGTCTGGTGAATTTTCGGGTGCATGGCTGCTTGGTGTCCTATTTTTGTGTATAGATATTTCATAGGAATCTGTTATTTTTTGCTAGCTTAGCTTTTGATTTTTTTGCATAAACATGAACCAACATTTTGCAAGTGTTTTTTTTTTTTTGTTTTTTTGTGAAAAAACAAACAAGCGTTTGGCTCACTTTGTCCTTCATAATTTTGTAACTTTGGTTAGGATGTCTGTAACTTCCATGTCTAAAAATCTATTGGGTAGCAGATTGTACAGAAGTATCTGATAGTTTATGGTCCTTTTGTAGTATTGGTCTGTAAATGACAAAGTGGACTTAAACTGCATACAGTGCATTCTTTGTAGAAATGTTGGGGGCCCCTCAGCAGCATCCTAATTGTAACATTTCCTAAACCATAAAAACAACCATATTTCGAAATACCCTTGTCCGAGCAGATGTGTTATCATTCTTTTGTTCATTTAAGCTGCATTTTTAGTTATGTACTACATTTGTGCCAATAGTGATTTTTATAATGTGCCCTGGGTGTTTTTTTTTGGGCTTTAGCTTACATCATTTTGATATATGTCAAATTGTTTGTGTTTGTTGCCTTGCAATTTTGTAATTTTTTGCTTTTAATTGTCTTGTTAAGGTGACTCAGGTTATCCACTTCTCCCCTGGCTCATGACGCCTGTGCTGCGGCCCCAGGATGCCTCTCAGGAAGCCTACAACCGTGCGCACCACAAGACCAGGGCTGTTGTTGAGAGGGCATTTGGACTGTTGAAGACCCGTTTTAGGTGTTTGGACCATACCGGGGGCGCCCTGCAATATGATCCTAAAAAGGTTATAGACATCATAATGGCATGTGCTGTTCTGCATAATTTTGCTATTAAAGAACGTGTCCCCCGTTATGTGGATGTTCTGCCCTCTACAGCCATAGAAGATGATGGTGAGAATCGGGTGAGTCGGGTCAATCAGTGTGATCCAATTTGATATTGCAGCATTTTAGTTAAAGCCTTGTTGTTGTTCTTTTCGATTCTGTGTGTGTATTTGCCTTTTTTTTCTTTTTTTTTTAGGCCGTAATGTGGCATTGCCTTCAAATAAAATTTTTTGCCTTAATTGTTGGCTAATGTGTTTCCTGGTGTTTCCTTAGATTGATATTTACATTTTTACACCTCTTAAACAAAAATGTATCTGCTTTAGCCCAAGGTGATGTCAAATGTGTTTCAACTAAAAACGCCACAAGTATTGTAACTGTGTAAATTTTTTACTTTTGGGACTTGGAATGGTTGTGCATAACATAAAACATTCCACATACAACTGTGGCTCAAAATGCATGAAGTTCTTAAACAGAAATACAGCACATCTACACCTGGAAATGAGTGGCACAACCAAACAAGGACACCCAGTCCAAAGCCCAGCCTAGTCCAGTCATTAATATTGCCTGTGCCAATGGATATTTTGGCATGGCCATAATGTCACACAAACATGTCTGCAAACAGGAGGAGCACAAACCAAACATAAATGTAAAAAGCCATAAGTGGCCCATGTTAATTGCCACCTACACTCCACATAGACCTATGGCATTGCCTAGTGGCCTTACTCATTACTCTAAGGAGCTCTATGGGAGCAAATCCAAAACACAACCTGCATGTCACACACAAAATGGATGGAGAAAAACCTCAAACGACAAGTAAATACAGTGGGGGGGGGGGGGGGGAGAGAAAAGATGTCCCACACAATCATGGAGTAATTAATAGGGTGGCTGCCCATAAAACCCAGGTGGAGGTCCGTGTGGATGGGACCTAACCTGGGCCATGGTTGCATTGTTAATCTGCAACTGCTCCATAATGTTTCTCTGCATATTGATCAATTCAGCCATGGATGACTGGATTGCATTACTTGCATTGGCCATGTTGCTGTTGTGGGTCCGAAACTCAGCGAGGATGGCCTGTAAGGTGGAATTGAGGTTCGCCATATCGGCAGGCCTTTCATCCCGCTCATTTTGCTGCTGTGCCTCAAAAGAGTCCCTCTCCTGGTTCCATAAATCAAGCAGGGCATTCTGCCTCCCCTGGGAAATTGTGCGGCGTAATGGAGTCCGCCGCACAATTACCCTGGCTCTTGGGCGTGCCCTGCCGCGTTGTCTCGGGCCCTCAACAGCAACAGGCATGCTTGGCAAATCCTCAGCAGCAGAGTGAACACTGGGGACTTTTGTCTCAGTCTCCCCATGTGCATGCACAATGGATGCAGATTCACTCTGCTGCTGAGGATTTGCCAGAGAAACATTATGGAGCAGTAGCAGATTGGGACCCAGGGGGAGGTCTTCGGACGGGCCCAGCATGGATCCATCTTCCTCCATTTCCTGGATCTCTTCCATGAGTGTGTGAGTCTGTAGGGACATAGAAAAAAAAATGTTAAGTTTGCGTTCCTAATTCGGATTCCATCAGTTTAACACATGCTTAATCACTTGGTAGCATTTTTGGTACTAAATAAACTTACCTGAAAACTCGGATCTGGGCTCCTATGCTGTACGGAACTGGAAGGCATATTCAAACTGGGGGGTGAGTTTACACTTGCTGAGGGGTCATGCTGGGCTGAAGAAGAGAAAACGAAACAAGGTAAACACACACATAAGCATTGTTTAGGTAGGTAATTAAACAAGCCACTATTTGAAATCTGAAGCAACTCTACAGCAACGGGGCCGATTTATCCAATCCACTCACTTTAAGATATGTGAAATGGATCGAGTAAACTGCTAACTGACCTCAGTTCGAAGTCAGGAAGTGTACCCAGTCAGCATACAACTTGCATAGAACCTATTTTGAGTTTGACTACCATTCTCTAGGTCATATATGTTTGTGCCTCTTGATTTAAATTGTTACCTCAAACACAACTCACACAACAAATAGACAACACATCCCTAATGATGTGTGTTTTGTGATTGAGTACAAATATATCACTTTCCTTATTAAACTTCGTTACTTGACACATAATTAGTGTTAATTGGTCATTTACATAATGTATGTGGTCCGAAATGTGTGTTTCACATGGACCCAAACAGGACAGAAACAGGCACACTAGTGCTAGCCCAACCAAGCCACACCATAGGGGCATAGCGTCAACTTTGTCCTAGTGAACTTTAATGTACTTTGCAACAAGGCAAACATGCAGATTAAGATTACTCACCTTGTGTACGGGTCGGTGAGTCTGTGTCCCTTAGACCCACATGGCCACCAACCGCGACAGGATGGAGAAGGCCCAGCACAATCTCCTCAGCAGGTGTAAACTCCAGTTTGGTGGGATAGCCCCCTCCAGTTTTCATGCTGAAATGAAAGTATAATTACAGGTAAATAAATGATGTATCCAAATGTAATTATTAGGATGTACTGTATGCACCTTTTCTGTAAAGGTGCATACAGTACATCCTAATAATTACATTTGGATACATCATTTATTTACCTGTAATTATGCCTTTTAATTTCTTTTTGCCGTACAGCATATTTCATATCCGCAATTTTCTTTTGGATTTGTCCAACATCTTTCCTCTCTTCCCCCGCTGCATTTACTTGTCGTTTGAGTTGTTCAAACAATTCCATTTTGCGCTGCTTAGTGGTGTGTTTGGATTTGCTCCCATAGAGCTCGTCAAAGAATAATGTAAGGCCACTAGCCAATGCCATATTTTGCTCATGTGAGAATCGCCCACACAAATGGCCGCGCCGCAATGTGCGGCCAGATGGTTAGGTTTGGGGCTCCTCCATGTGTGCAGACACATGTGGTGACATTATGGCCTGGGGCTGTGTAGGGGAATGCAAGGATTGCTGGCTTCCCAATGACTGGACTGGACTGGGTGTTCTTGCGTGGCTGGCCACAGAACTTCCAGGTGTAGATGTGGTAATTATATCTTGAAGGATGATGTCCTTTCTTGGGCCTCTTGGGGGGCTAGGTGCCCTGCTGGTGCCTGGTCTTGGCCTAGGTGCCCTGCTGCGGTGCCTGTATGGGCTGTGTGCCCTGCTTCGGGGCCTGGACGGGCTTCTGGCCCTGCTTCGGGACCTGTATGGGCTGTGTTCCCTGCTTCGGGGCCTGGACGGGCTTCTGGCCCTGCTGCGGTGCCTGTATGGGCTGTGTGCCCTGCTTCGGGGCCTGGACGGGCTTCTGGCCCTGCTGCGGGGCCTGTATGGGCTGTGTGCCCTGCTTCGGAGCCTGGACGGGCTTCTGGCCCTGCTGCGGTGCCTGTATGGGCTGTGTGCCCTGCTTCGGGGCCTGGACGGGCTTCTGGCCCTGCTGCGGTGCCTGTATGGGCTGTGTGCCCTGCTTCGGGGCCTGGACGGGCTTCTGGCCCTGCTGCGGTGCCTGTATGGGCTGTGTGCCCTGCTTCGGGGCCTGGACGGGCTTCTGGCCCTGCTGCGGTGCCTGTATGGGCTGTGTGCCCTGCTTCGGGGCCTGGACGGGCTTCTGGCCCTGCTGCGGGGCCTGGGTTGGATAAGTGCCCGGCTTGAGAGCATGGGTGGTGTGGGCTCCCTTGTGCGGCCTCTTAGGGGGGCAGATGTGCTGGTGCCTGCTGTGGGGCTTCCAACCCATTTAGCCTGTTTTTTGGCCGCAGGGGCACGTGCCTTTGTGGGCCATTTTGGAGAAATGGAGGGTCCACTGTCCCTTGGTGGGGCCGAGCTGCTACTTGCCTTTTTTGTTCGTAGCTTCTTTTGGGCTTGCTGGGACCTGGTTGTTGGGCCCTCAGAGGCCTTGCTTTGCTTGCCGCGTTTTGGTGCTGGCTTTTTTGGTGCCATTTTCGCAAAAATGTCAAAGAGAATGAGCTTTGGGTGCAGGGACCTTTAAATAAGGCGCCCAGCGTCTGACGCCTATACGCACGCCTACGCGATCTTACAGACGTACGTTCGTGCGGAACCAGGAAACCGCAGGGGTTTCACTTATCTGCTGCCTTGAAGAAGCATAAAGATGGCGCCCACTATCTTCACCCGTCAACAAGAAGAGATCCTCATGCTGGTAAGTGCCTTGCTCTGCCTTTTAAGCTCATACTGACTGATGTACTACATGTAAATGATGCGCTTGGAACAAGTAACAGGGGTCCTCACACTTCATCCTCAAGGGCCGAGACAGGCCACGTTTTTCAGCTCTCTATGCTGATGTAATAATTAGGGCTATTGCTCTGGCTTAGCACCAGTTTATTAACCTGTGGAGTAGCATGGAGAGCTGAAAAACCTGGCCTGTCTCGGCCCTTGAGGCGGATGTTTGAGGACCACTGTTTGGCTAAGACATAAAAACACAACAGCAAGCCACACACGTGCACAAAAACTCAGAAACCGGACCTTCAGCATGATTTAATGCAAACCACTAAAACATAAAAAACGAGGACACAGCATATCAAATTAAAATATTGGACATTTTAAGCCACTAATGTATTATTCTTGCCTCCACTGGCATGCAACTCTGTTCAAGAAGTTAGGATATGCGCGCAGCCATCTTGACTCAGAAGCATCACACTTACTGAGGCGAGGTGAGTGGGATAAGGTACAGGGGGTGGGTTATAGCTGTGCTTTGCTCAGACACAGCAGAGCTGTGGTCATGGAAAGGTCAGCAGTCCAAGAATGCAGAGCAGGACACACACTTCCAGTTTGCATGCACTTCCTGTTTGCAGGCTGCCTGCAAAGATGGCAGCTTACATAAGCCGCCATCTTGGATGTTAAAACCATCATAACATGCCATAGATGCAGGTGGGATGATTTGTAATGTTGCCAATCTGTATGTACAGGGTGTGTGAAACATATAACAGAGACTCTGATTCAGAGTGAACATCCGCTTTAAGGCACAACCCAAAAATGGCTTTCACTCTAAATGTGTGTGTTAATGACAATAAATTCGAACCTTCTGATGCAACACATATGCCTCTGTGTGTAAAAGTAAAAGCTCTGTGTACATTATGTTTTTCAGATCATGCTTCAGCGCCGGTATGACTTCGCGCCCAATTTTTGTGAAAAAAGGTACATCGCCCGGGAGATCATCGCGGAAATACACCGTGTGACCAATACCACCTTCACTCACACACAGATAATGCAGCATTGGTCGGACCTGAAACGGCTGCACATGTACCGGGTGCGGAGGTTTTTCGGGATCCATTTCCCAAGTAAGTACAAAGCGATTGCCTTTATTTATAATGACTTTTCTTGGTTAGTGTTTGAAATGGATTTCCGCATTCGCCGCACCCGGAGGCGCACAGGCCGACCAGTGCTGCATGATTCTGCATCTGTGAGTGAAGGTGGTGGATCTCCCGGACCTACCCCTCCTCTGTTGGTTCTTCAGAACAACCCCTGGACCTTACTACAGAGGAGGGGCGCAACCGCATGGGCGCGGAGTCATACCCTGCCAGGCATGGGGAAGGCTCTGGTATGTCACTCTTCATGTATATGCACAAAGATATACATGCAAGTAAAAAAAACTAAGTGCTCCTTTATTCTGTATTTCTAGATGCTTCGGGAGCGGGTGAGGTAGTGGAGGAGGAGGCAGCAGAGATGCTTGAAGATGATCCTGGCGAAGGTGAGTGATGTCAGCCAGACTGGGAGCCAGATATTTGGGGAATAGTGACTCTGTCCAACAAATAACCAAATTTCACATGTTTCTCCAGGGACATCTTCACAGCATAGCCAGGACCAAGGGCATCCTGTTGGCCCCAACCAGCCATCTGTTGGCCACCAACCAAGTAAGTAGCCATGCCATTAGTCAGAATTATGTGTTTTTTGCTAATAACACACACATAAATAAAGGCATAGCCAATGTATAGTTAACACTTTCATGTGGGCACTTCGTTAGCTTAAAGCAGACCATAACTCGTATTAAGAGACTAGCTAATAAGTATCCCACACACTGTACATACAGATTGCGAACATTCTAAAACAGCCTACCTGCATCTACTGCATGTTAGGAGCCTTTAAACATACAAGATGGCGGCATAGGGAATGCGCCATATTTACAGGCAGCATGGCATCCAGATTTGCCAAAGTAATGTGCTGCCATGCATTGTGGGACTGCTGACCTTTCCCTGAACCCAGCTATGCTCTGTATTACCAAAGCACAACTGTAACCTGCTCCCCTGTACTTTATCCCACTCTCCTCTCTTCATTAAGTGTTATGCTTCTGAGTCCAGATGGCGGCGCAGTAATAAAAAATGCACCAAAATTTACTTTTATATGGTGCCGAATCATTTGTAAAGAGTTTTTGCTTTTCATTACATCATGTTGAAGGTCCGGTTTAAGGAGTTTCAATACTTACCTGTGGGAAATGCATTTCCTTTATTCCTTTGAAGAATGACATATGTCATGCATTTACATGTATTTGATTTACCAAAAATCTATTCCCAGCATACAAACCGGTCTGGTACTACTATTTATGTTTATTTCTCTATTGGTTACAGGGATGAGCCCACAAACAGTGGCAGAAAAAAAAAAAACGAATCCAGGAGTTGGTGGCCGAGCTGATGGCCATACAGGCGACATTGGGGCCAACTGAAGAAGAAGAGGAGGAGGATTAGTGCCCTTGGTCCTGGCTAATTTTTGTACCTAGTTTTTACAATTTTTCTATAAATGTTTTAAAAGTTCAATACAAAAGAGCAAAACATTTTAAAAAAATAAATACGATTTTAATGCTTTAGAAATGTGTCATTTCTAATATGCGCAAAAAAATACATTTCCACAAACACGAAAATGCATGCTTATAAACATATAGACATATGTACATTAAGTGGTTTGGGTAAGTTTTATGCTCGTGAAAATGAAGAAGAATGCAAGCGCAAAGGGGTTTGGGTAAGTTTTAGGCTCGTCAAAATGAAGAAGAATGCAAGCGCTAAGGGGTTTGGGTAAGTTTTAGGGTCCGAGAAATGAAGAAGAATGCAAGCGCTAAGGGGTTTGGGTAAGTTTTAGGGTCCGAGAAATGAAGAAGAATGCAAGCGCTAAGGGGTTTGGGTAAGTTTTAGGCTCGTGAAAATGAAGAAGAATGCAACCGCTAAGGGGTTTGGGTACGTTTTAGGGTCCGAGAAATGAAGAAGAATGCAACCGCTAAGGGGTTTGGGTAAGTTTTAGGGTCCGAGAAATGAAGAAGAATGCAAGCGCTAAGGGGTTTGGGTAAGTTTTAGGGTCCGAGAAATGAAGAAGAATGCAAGCACTAAGGGGTTTGGGTAAGTTTTAGGCTCGTGAAAATGAAGAAGAATGCAACCGCTAAGGGGTTTGGGTACGTTTTAGGGTCCGAGAAATGAAGAAGAATGCAAGCGCTAAGGGGTTTGGGTAAGTTTTAGGGTCCGAGAAATGAAGAAGAATGCAAGCGCTAAGGGGTTTGGGTAAGTTTTAGGGTCCGAGAAATGACAAAGAATGCAAGCGCTAAGGGGTTTGGGTAAGTTTTAGGCTCGTGAAAATGAAGAAGAATTCAACCGCTAAGGGGTTTGGGTAAGTTTTAGGGTCCGAGAAATGAAGAAGAATGCAAGCGCTAAGGGGTTTGGGTAAGTTTTAAGCTCGTGAAAATGAAGAAGAATGCAAGCGCTAAGGGGTTTGGGTAAGTTTTAGGGTCCGAGAAATGAAGAAGAATGCAACCGCTAAGGGGTTTGGGTAAGTTTTAGGGTCCGAGAAATGAAGAAGAATGCAAGCGCTAAGGGGTTTGGGTAAGTTTTAGGGTCCGAGAAATGAAGAAGAATGCAGCGCTAAGGGGTTTGGGTAAGTTTTAGGCTCGTGAAAATGAAGAAGAATGCAACCGCTAAGGGGTTTGGGTAAGTTTTAGGGTCCGAGAAATGAAGAAGAATGCAAGCGCTAAGGGGTTTGGGTAAGTTTTAGGGTCCGAGAAATGAAGAAGAATGCAAGTGCTAAGGGGTTTGGGTAAGTTTTAAGCTCGTGAAAATGAAGAAGAATGCAACCGCTAAGGGGTTTGGGTAAGTTTTAGGGTCCGAGAAATGAAGAAGAATGCAACCGCTAAGGGGTTTGGGTAAGTTTTAGGGTCCGAGAAATGAAGAAGAATGCAACCGCTAAGGGGTTTGGGTAAGTTTTAGGGTCCGAGAAATGAAGAAGAATGCAAGCGCTAAGGGGTTTGGGTAAGTTTTAGGGTCCGAGAAATGAAGAAGAATGCAAGCGCTAAGGGGTTTGGGTAAGTTTTAGGGTCCGAGAAATGAAGAAGAATGCAAGCGCTAAGGGGTTTGGGTAAGTTTTAGGGTCCGAGAAATGAAGAAGAATGCAAGCGCTAAGGGGTTTGGGTAAGTTTTAGGGTCCGAGAAATGAAGAAGAATGCAAGCGCTAAGGGGTTTGGGTAAGTTTTAAGCTCGTCAAAATGAAGAAGAATGCAAGCGCTAAGGGGTTTGGGTAAGTTTTAGGGTCCGAGAAATGAAGAAGAATGCAACCGCTAAGGGGTTTGGGTAAGTTTTAGGGTCCGAGAAATGAAGAAGAATGCAAGCGCTAAGGGGTTTGGGTAAGTTTTAGGGTCCGAGAAATGAAGAAGAATGCAGCGCTAAGGGGTTTGGGTAAGTTTTAGGCTCGTGAAAATGAAGAAGAATGCAACCGCTAAGGGGTTTGGGTAAGTTTTAGGGTCCGAGAAATGAAGAAGAATGCAAGCGCTAAGGGGTTTGGGTAAGTTTTAGGGTCCGAGAAATGAAGAAGAATGCAAGCGCTAAGGGGTTTGGGTAAGTTTTAAGCTCGTGAAAATGAAGAAGAATGCAACCGCTAAGGGGTTTGGGTAAGTTTTAGGGTCCGAGAAATGAAGAAGAATGCAAGCGCTAAGGGGTTTGGGTAAGTTTTAGGGTCCGAGAAATGAAGAAGAATGCAAGCGCTAAGGGGTTTGGGTAAGTTTTAGGGTCCGAGAAATGAAGAAGAATGCAAGCGCTAAGGGGTTTGGGTAAGTTTTAGGGTCCGAGAAATGAAGAAGAATGCAAGCGCTAAGGGGTTTGGGTAAGTTTTAGGGTCCGAGAAATGAAGAAGAATGCAAGCGCTAAGGGGTTTGGGTAAGTTTTAGGGTCCGAGAAATGAAGAAGAATGCAAGCGCTAAGGGGTTTGGGTAAGTTTTAGGGTCCGAGAAATGAAGAAGAATGCAAGCGCTAAGGGGTTTGGGTAAGTTTTAAGCTCGTGAAAATGAAGAAGAATGCAAGCGCTAAGGGGTTTGGGTAAGTTTTAGGGTCCGAGAAATTAAGAAGAATGCAACCGCTAAGGGGTTTGGGTACGTTTTAGGGTCCGAGAAATGAAGAAGAATGCAAGCGCTAAGGGGTTTGGGTACGTTTTAGGGTCCGAGAAATGAAGAAGAATGCAAGCGCTAAGGGGTTTGGGTAAGTTTTAGGCTCGTGAAAATGAAGAAGAATGCAAGCGCAAAGGGGTTTGGGTAAGTTTTAGGCTCGTGAAAATGAAGAAGAATTCAACCGCTAAGGGGTTTGGGTAAGTTTTAGGGTCCGAGAAATGAAGAAGAATGCAAGCGCTAAGGGGTTTGGGTAAGTTTTAAGCTCGTGAAAATGAAGAAGAATGCAAGCGCTAAGGGGTTTGGGTAAGTTTTAGGGTCCGAGAAATGAAGAAGAATGCAAGCGCTAAGGGGTTTGGGTAAGTTTTAGGCTCGTGAAAATGAAGAAGAATGCAACCGCTAAGGGGTTTGGGTAAGTTTTAGGGTCCGAGAAATGAAGAAGAATGCAACCACTAAGGGGTTTGGGTAAGTTTTAGGGTCCGAGAAATGAAGAAGAATGCAACCGCTAAGGGGTTTGGGTAAGTTTTAGGGTCCGAGAAATGAAGAAGAATGCAAGCGCTAAGGGGTTTGGGTAAGTTTTAGGCTCGTGAAAATGAAGAAGAATGCAAGCGCTAAGGGGTTTGGGTACGTTTTAGGGTCCGAGAAATGAAGAAGAATGCAAGCGCTAAGGGGTTTGGGTAAGTTTTAGGCTCGTGAAAATGAAGAAGAATGCAACCGCTAAGGGGTTTGGGTAAGTTTTAGGGTCCGAGAAATGAAGAAGAATGCAAGCGCTAAGGGGTTTGGGTAAGTTTTAGGGTCCGAGAAATGAAGAAGAATGCAAGCGCTAAGGGGTTTGGGTAAGTTTTAGGCTCGTCAAAATGAAGAAGAATGCAAGCGCTAAGGGGTTTGGGTAAGTTTTAGGCTCGTCAAAATGAAGAAGAATGCAAGCGCTAAGGGGTTTGGGTAAGTTTTAGGGTTCATAAAGGTAAGTGTTAGACTGGCGCAAAGTAGTTGGGGTGAGATTGGTAGTGTCAGATAGGGCCCACATTGGTTTGGGGAGTGTAGCTTGGATCGCGCATGCGCAAGGTGGACGATGGAAGAGGGGAAAAAAACAGGCTGCCGCCGCAACAAGTGATCGCATCAACCTGTAATTTACGATAGACAAATGACTGAGCCAAGTTCAGAAGATAACATACGAACGGACGGGCATTTTACGATAGGAAACGGATTAGCTTATAGAATCACTCGCAAGTTCATACAAGTGCACGAGCGTTCGGAAAAAATAGGATGATCGGCAACAAAATCAAAGCTGTAACATGTTTCTTTGAATATACTCTTATGATTATATTGCTAACAACAAACTAAAATAACAATGAACTATTAAAACAGTATTTGTTCACCAGTATAACATTTTTTTTTTTTCTTTATATTTTTATATTTGTTTTATATTTTCTCCTCACCACTGTGATCTAAATAGTGATACACTTGCTGTAATTAATAAATAACACTGTAATCTTTTTAATCTTTGCCAAGAATCAATTACATTTTACATACAGTGCAATTAGGAGGAAACTAAGGGACGTCCTCCAATAGGGTCCAAACTCCCTCCAAACAACAGGAAGGTTTTTACCCTTTCCCCACTTAGGGGAGGGGTTCAACCCTCCTGTTCCCCCATTAACTTGTTACAGAATAAGGAGCAGGACCCAGTCACATTATCACCTATTCTTTTGAACCAAGCAGCAACTAAGGGGTGCCACTACCATTAGAGGTTGGAAAACCCCTTCCCCCGTTCTTTTCCTATTGTTTAGGGTGTAAAACCCAGCTTGGCTCACCTATACAAAACTTACGCTTACCATTATACCTAATCATGACACAATTGACAGGAACAGACTGGGACCAAATGTTTAAGGAACTCTCGATGGGCACAAAAACCCGAAATAGAGAAGAAGAAACAAACAACAAAATTAGAGACAAGTTTTACATATTGGAGAAAATATTACGTAAGAAAACCAAGACCCAGTGGAATATTTCTTACCTTAAAAAATACCTTGAAGAAAATATTATTCCATTCAGATTGAGAATCCGGATTTTCCCCCAACTGGGCGAGATAAATCAAACATTTAAAGAGAAATGGGAACAGAATCTCCAAACCTGTTCATTGAACATGCTAAGACTTGAACAACAAGAAGACCAACTGGTCAAAATAGAAGAACACTACAGAAAGATATGTGAGGATCTGAACCAACACAAAGAGTGGCCCTCCTTTACAACAACAGACAACCAACTAAAAAAGAAAATAGAAACACCTATTAAGGAAGTATGGGAATATAAGAACAGGAAACTCTCCAGGGACCGCACAGCCTACAAAGAGAAAAGAGCTTACAATTGGCAGTACACATGGACACCGCACAAAGGTAGGCCCAGCAGTTATCTTAACCCGTACTCATCGCAACAATCTTCTTCATCCTCCGATAGCTCATCAACTGAAGAACCACGGAAACAGTATAAACTATTCTCTAGACAAGCGAAAAGGGGCAATAGGGATCTGAGTCTCCCCCCCCTATCAAGACCCAAGAGCTTCCAAAGAAAAGAGGAAAAACTTCCCATCACCTGACCATAGCGCAACCCCAACATTGGGGCAACCTTTTTTAGGACCAGACCCAAGACCATACGAGACACATACGGCAACCAACCACCAAAGAAAAGCAGCCCATCAAGAGATTTACTCCACCTATTCAAGATACATTACTAGAATATACTGACATAGTCAATCTGGCAAACTTCCCTCTCACCCCAATACAAAAGGAAGTACTCTCAAAAGGCTTGAATTTCTGCCCTGATAGCACTATAAACAGATTCAAAGCCATTAAAGATCTACCTTTATTCGCAAGAAAAATAATATTAAAACACCAATTTCAGGAAAGAGGGAAACCGGAAAACCAACTCACACTAACACAAGGGGATGAGGAAAGCTTGAAGATACTAGAAGAATTACAAAACAGTGACAAACTACCTGAAGAAAAGGATCCTAAGAAACAACCCTTCAGGAAAGCCTCAACTTCCCACCTCTCGCCCTGAATGCTAGTGTAAAAACGTTTATCAACCTCATCACTCAGTCAATTGAAAAATTAAGTACTAAAGGCATAAGACCACTCAATTTCACAGCCCAGCAGAAAGAAGCACTGAAACAGTTGGAGGATCAGGAGGATCTTATTATAAAACAAGCAGATAAAGGCGGCAACATAGTCCTTATGACTCAACAACAATACATCACAATGTGTCACAAAATACTGGAAAACCAAGAATGGTACTGTAAAGTACCAAAAACTAAACTGCAACAGACGAAGATGAATACAACTTCATCATAAATCAAGCATATGAACATAGAGTCATTACGAAACCCACTTATCAGTTTTTACAAGTCAATAAACCACCAGCACAAACTTTCTACGCTCTATCAAAAGTTCATAAGTCTATCACCCACCCTCCAGGTCATCCAATTGTATCAGGAGTTGGGTCACTTACAAGCAAGGCCAGTGAATATGTAGACTTTCACCTCCAACCATTTGTACAAGCACTCACTTCATATGTCAAAGATACCCCACACCTTCTCCAGATCCTACAAGAAATCACATTACCTAAGGAAAGTATACCCATAGCCCTGGACGTGGAGGCACTTTACTCCTGTATTCCGCATCAAAAAGGAATTCAAGCGGTGAAGTATTTTCTGGACCAGTTAAACATTATGGAACATGAGCACAATTGCTTTCTATTGGTTTTATTGTTTTTTATACTAACCCACAACTGTTTCTTATTTGACGGGCAGCTGTTCCATCAAATCCAAGGGACGGCCACGAAATGTGCACCAGCCTATGCAAATCTATACCTTGGTAAATGGGAAAAAACAATTCTAAATGATGAAGACCTCCTCCCGTACACGCAGCACATCACCACTTGGTTAAGGTATATCGACGACACTCTGATCATCTGGGAAGGTGACAAGTATACACTAAACAAATTCATTAATACTCTTAATACCAATAACCTTAATCTTAAATTCACCCTTGAATTCGACATGACAGAAATCACATTCCTGGACCTGAAAATTACCAAACAACCAGATGGTACCTTGAAGACCACCCACTACAGAAAACCCACAGCTTCCAATAACATCCTTAGAGCAACCAGCTCCCACCCGACTAGTCTAAAGAGAAGTATCCCCAACGGCGAGTATCTAAGAGCAAAAAGAAATTGCTCATCGGACGAAGACTACAAAGCCGCAGCAAAAGAAATACAGATGAGACTCGCAGCTCGAGGATATCACAAAAAAACACTCAAGGCAGCTTACAACAAAACCAGAGAAAAAAGTCGTAATTCAATCCTGAATACCCAAAAGAAAAAGAAAACAACCTTTCCAGAACACCCCACTTTGATCTTAACAAACAACCAACAACACAGAAAAATAAGAAGAATCCTGGAATCCCATTGGTACATCATTAAGAATGACCCAGAAGTGGGAAAATTCACGATCAATAAGGGACCACATCACACACAGTCACTATTTGCCAACCCCTAGGAAGACCTGTTGCAAAACGAAAGGGACTTATAAATGCGGAGGATGTTCAACTTGTCAATATATCAAACAAGGAAATACCATAACACTACCCACTGGTTTGACAATTAAATCACAACACTACGCAAACTGCAACACAACAGATGTGATCTACCTACTCCAATGTCCCTGCACAAAGTTTTATATTGGAAAAACAAATCGGATGTTAAAAAATAGGATTTATGAACACACCAGAGACATTAAGAAAAGGAACATCGCAACTCCAGTCGGAAGACACTTTGCAGCCTACCACGGGGGTATCCCGAAAGGGCTAGAATTTTCAGTGATTGACCGAATCCACCCGAACACAAGAGGAGGAGACCTAGTACAAACTACTTTACAAGTGGAAACAAAGTGGATAATGAAGTGTAAAGCAATCCTTCCACCAGGTTTAAATGAGACATGTAGTTTTGTACCATTTTTAAAGAATTAGTAAAAGATTAATATGAATGTAAAAGCATATGACCCAATAACTGTTCTCACTACTCATTATACAACAAATGAAATAAACCATTCCTTTCCCCCCCCCCCCCCCATTATTACCGAAATTCTAATGAACCCCACCAGGTAACCCTCCGGTAATACCTAATTCCCAGTCTGATCATTCAGCCACTAATCAAACAAACAACACCAGGGAGCATCTATAATAAACTTATCCTAAAACCAAAATCCCACTAGGTCCCAGAATCAAAAAACATATACCGTTTCACCTACTAACACGTCTATTAATGTTTTTACAATACCTATTTAGCATAATATAAAAAAACACGTTCTCAATTTATGATCATTATATTTATTATACAAAAGCCAAACCTCTACATATATTAATAACCCTGTATAGATAATCTATTTATATAACCTTTGTATTCATTTATAGATTTATGTTACATTTTGAAATGTATATAACATTAAGATTCATATATACTGTATATGTATATATACATACATATATATACATGTATATATATGTATACTATATATGTATACTATTTTCATAAACTTTGTGAAACCTATTTGCCTCAAGGATCGATAGGAGTAAATCTACACACTGCTTTAATCCAATAACAAGTATAATAACTGCTAAGCTATTTTATAGCCACAAATAGACACCCAAAACATGGCGCCTAAAAACTTCAGAGACACGAGAGGGAGAGGGGACCGCCGGAAGGAGGAACGCGCACAGAGACACGCCGAGAGTGAGAAGATCCAGATTTAAGAAACATAGTTCTGAAAGACTATGGTTTATTTTCTGTATGTTAGAGTAACGCTTTAACGCTGGACTTTTCTGTAATTGCTTTTGTAAGGCTTATCTAAGGAATGTGCTGCTTCGCATGGGGGGCTCTGGGAACTGAGAAAACTATGAAACACTCCCATATTCAACCTTGTACATGGTCATAAATATTCTGTTCTCATTATTTTTAACTTAGGTAATTGTCTGTTCTGCGCATGCTCTAACTATGAAAGTTTTCAATAAAAAAGGGGTCAGAAGCGCCCCTGCTCACTTCTTTGAGGTTTTGCTACACACCTCGTCGCATGTATTGATTTCTCTTAGAATATAGTAACTGGGAATCGGATAACAGAAGCCAGACCAAGTCCGGTTAGTGACTTGAACGTAACATTACGTCGCGCCCCGAACAGGGACTCTCTAGTGGTCGCAAGAGGTATCGCAACCGCCGAACGGAACATCAACTGATGCCACCTAGGAACAGCAGACTTCAAAACCTGGCCAGGTAAGAGACAGCTTTTATGTACTCTTATACTCTGCTCTTCCCTTGTGAGGCATCAGCGGCTCCGTTCTAAGGTGAGATAGGTTTATCCAGCCTCTGCGAAAGAGGGTCATTTTAAAGAATCCTAAGGCGCTTCTGTTGTCTTCATTTGTTTTGTCTGTTGTATTTGTCTTGTCTGTCTGTTCCCTTAAGAATTTGTTATTTTTGAGAGTGTGATAAAAAACTTTATGAGCCTGGCATTTAGTTAAAAACTTTGGAAGCTCATTAGACGCCTCATCCCACTGGCGAGGGGAAACCCGCTATAACCCAGTGACGGTGAACGCAAGTGGTGACCAGAAGAAGTTTTAGATAAAAATTTTACCCTGTACGGTTCCATAACTCATTTAGGCGTGAGCCAGTTTGTCAAGTTGACCGGATTTGACGGCGCCTTTACGGTGCATGCCAGCCGATCCTGACTACGTTGACTTATAAGAACCACAGTTCCCAGGCTTAGTTAGAAGACCAGGACTAGTCGATAGGTGATTTCAGAAAATTAAAGCCAATATTACTGGGATGGGAATAAGATACAATTAGTGTATCTAGGACTGTCACTTACCCATATGATAGGTGATGTGTTGTTTGTGGTGATTTCAGAAAATTAAATCCAATATTACTGGGATGGGAATAAGATACAATTAGTGTATCTAGGACTGTCACTTACCCATATGATAGGTGATGTGTTGTTTGTGATCCTAATTGTTTGTCTTGGATTATGTGTTGCTATTTGGTTAGCGTGTAGGATCACTAGACATTACCAGGGGAGACCCAGAGAGGTACTCCAGTTCCTAGTTCCTTAGGAGGAAGCCAAAGAAGGCTAGCCCACAGAGAGGTTAGACCCCAAAACGGTACCTAGGGCCGCTTGCTAGGAAGATGGGAAAAGAACAGTCCAAAGAGATACCCCAGGAAGAGAAGTGGCAGACATTAGAAGAAATCACCAGGGAAAAGTGTGGCTTAGATGCCGCTAGGAATTTGAAAAAGATTTGGAAGGAATTTAAGCTAGTCTATAAATGACAATTAGATTTAGGGAAATGGGAACAGATAGCAACATGGAATTATTTTTGACAAAGGATGGGATCATCAAGTGGAATGTGCTCTGAAACTTTCAAGTTTAGCAGAAAAGGAAGGCTGGACGTACAGTCCACATAGGAACCAATGGAATACTACACCATTGCTTCATCCCCAAGTAGACCCCATACCTGATGCTCCAACAGCCCCAGTACCGCCACCCCCATATGAAAAGACAGTAAAGAAAGAAACTAGTAAGTTGTATCCTAGACTCCCCATTGGCCAGTAACAGTACGTATGGTCCAGATCCAGGACCAGATGATGGCGATAGCGGCTTATGGCAATGCTATTGTGGAATGATAAATAAGGGTTGGGACAGAATGTGTAAAGTTTGTGGTTGTAGGGGGATGGGTTTAGAACAAGAAGAATGTAATGTTTGTGGAGCAGATCAGCAAGGAGGGGATCCAGGTGAGAGAATAAATGGAATTAGTACAAGAAAGAAAAATGTCAATATAGTTACTGAAAAATCTTGGATTTGTGAACATTGTATGACTTATGGCATCCCAAATAATGTCACACATTGTCCAAGATGCAAAAGATGCTTGCAGGACCCCCTCCTAGAAGCAACACTTATAAATTAGTTGCGCCTGTGTTTACCCATACCAGGCAGAGTCCAGATGCTCAAAATGCAGGACAGTTTGTCAATTTATTAACCAAGAAACCCCTTATTTTAAGCCATGGACTCCAGCTGAATGTATGGCTTTGTTGCAGAATGCACCTGATCCCCATACTAGCCCTTCTAGGTTTGGCAGGTATGTAGTACAAATGATGGAGTCACATAATGCCACCTGGTTGGATGGAGAAGATCTTTGTAGGATGAAAATGTCCCCTACTATGTTTCATCAATTTACTGATTATATGAGAGCACATGTACCACAGAATGTTAGACTTGGGGATAGTAGAACTGATTTTGTACAGCATTTTACACAATTCTGTGCTGACAAACAGCAACAAAGAGGTACTTCTGCAGCAGGCATACAAGGACCAACACAAGTCAGTCACTGATTTTTATCTAATACTTCAACAAACATATATTGATGAAGGCTTAGATGTTGGAAATATTGGAGTTCAAAGGTTGTTTGTTAGAGCCTATATTGATGGTTTAAAACCAACCATTAAGGAAAAGTTAAAGGCTTCTACCCCAGATTGGAGAACTAACCATACTATGGCACAATTGTTAGCTAAAGCACAGGGTATTGAAATGGATATGCTTGACAAGCCCAAGGTGCGTATGGTTGCCCAGGTTAACACTGATGTTAGACCTAAATCTCAAGGTAATTTTCAGAGTAAAATTTTAAAATGTTACTACTGTGACAAACCTGGTCATATTAAGAGGAATTGTAGAAAGTTTGCTGCTGATCAAGGAACAGCCCCCAATAAGTCAGAATCTAAAAGTAAAGAACAAGACTGACTATCGGCAGTAACAGTCTCTGTACCAGCCAGAACACCTATAATACCGATTGAAATTGATGGCAAAACAGTTGAATTTTTGATTGATACAGGAGCGTACGCCCATTTCTAAGCCACTAGAGGGCAGACTTGGTCCACACATGTTTATCTCTAAATTTTTAGTCTGTGATTCAGCTCCTTACAATTTATTGGGTGTAGATAATTTAACTAAGTTACAAGCAAAAATTGATTTTCAAGAAGATGGTCAAGTTGTTCTAACTTTGCCTGACCATCCTGATGATTTAGAATATTGTATGCAAATACAAGCTCTTGAAGATTTTGAACTCACTAATGTACTTACAGAGAATGATCAAGACTTACTAAGAACTGTACCTGACCATTTATGGTCCAAGTCAGGGTCTGATATAGGACTTCTCCCTGTCTCACCAGTAGAGGTCCATATCAAACCAGGATCTACCCTACCACAGCTTAAGCAGTACCCTTTGAGTGCTGCACAAGAACAAGCTATAGGAGAACAAATTGACGAGCTTTTGGCCAAGGGTGCTTTGATTCAGATGCAATCAGGGGCTAATACTCCTTTGTATCCAGTCAGGAAAAAGGTTTTGGAACCAGGACAGCCTGTGAAATACAGGATGGTACAAGATCTTAGAGCCATTAATAACATTTTGGCTACAATGACACCAGTGGTTCCAAACCCTCATACATTGCTTTCTCAAATACCGAGTACAAGCATGTATTTTTCTTGCGTGGATCTAACGGGAGCTTTCTTTTCGGTTCCTTTAGCACCTGAATGTTACCACCTCTTCGCTTTTCAGTCTTGGCAGGATGGAAACCACCAACAGATTGTGTACTTCTACAATATGTAGACGTTTTGGTTCTTTGCTGCCCAGACAAAATCACATGTGAGGAGGGTACTTTGTCTCTTCTTACATTTTTGGCTGAGAATGGCTGCAAGGCTAGCAAAGAAAAGCTACAATTCTGCCAAACACAAGTTACCTTTCTAAGTCACTGCATTTCACAAGGCACTAGACACCTTACTAAAGACAGAGTGGAAATAGTCAAGAACATGTCACCTCCTAAGACACATAAACAGTTAAGAGCGTTTCTAGGACTCATCTCTTACTGTAGACAGTGGATTATGCATGCCAGTTCACTTATGCAACCACTGTATGATTGTGTCAAAGTCACATTTTTTTTTTTGCCTAACACCAGAAGCAAGAGATGCTTTTGAACAACTTGCAGTCACACAAGCACCAGCTTTAGGTCTTCCTGATTATTCTCAGCCATTTACACTCATGGCTACTGAAATACAAGGACACGCTACAGGAGTTTTAAGGCAGGCACATGGCACAAAACAAAGACCTATTGCTTATTATTCGTGTAGCAGCAGTTTCTCTATTGGTAGACAAAGCTTCTGAAATTGTACTTGATAATGAATTAGCTGTGTCTACCAATCACGACATTCATGGGATTTTGTCAAGTTAATCCCAAACACCTGTCAATGGCTAGACAGCTTAGGCTGCAGTGTACCCTTTTACTACCCCCAACAATTAAGTTTCAAAGATGTACTTCTCTGAATCTGGCGACTTTGTTACCAATTTCTTCAGATTCTGAAGGGGGGAGTAATAGTGAAGATTTTGAGAATTTTTTAGAATTTGAATATACTGAAGACACACATGACTGCATTGAACTTATGAAGCAAGAAACAATGGGTTTACCACATGTGCATGATACACCTCTAGAAAACCCAGAATTTGAATTTTTTGTAGATGGCAGCAGATATGCTGATGAAAAAGGACAGTTTCATACAGGTTATGCAATAGTAACTGAACATGAAGTGGTAGAAGCTGAACCATTACCACCTCATATGTCTGCTCAGGAAGCAGAACTTACAGCCCTCTCTAGGGCATTAATGCTGCTAAAAGACACTACAGGCACGATCTGGACAGACTCTGCCTATTCTTGGGGTATTGCCCACGATTACGCCCACCTGTGGAAAGCAAGGGGCTTCTTAACAGCTGCAGGAACCCCCATTAGACATGCTGATTTAGTTAAAGAAATTCTGACCAACCTGAACAATGTCAAAGTGGTAGCTATTGTAAGAGTAGCAGCCCACACAAAACAAACAACCAAAGAGGCTAAAGGTAATGAAAAAGCTGACTTAGCAGCTAAACAAGCAGCTTTGAAGAAGATAGAGAGTGTAAGTTTAAATCTTGCCCAAGAACCGGCGGTAAGTATGGAACTAATGAAAAATCTTCAGGACAAAGTGATGCCTGAGGAAAAGGAAAAATGGCTCAGAGCAGGAGCCCAGCAAAATGATGGATTATGGGTCAAAGGAAGCCGATTGTGCTTGCCTAGCTTCCTATACCCAGAACAGGCACAGGTATCACACCTGCCTACACATCAGAGTGCAAACTCTATGGTAAGGAGTACCAATCAGACTTGGTATGCTCCAGGCTTTAGTAGCATGGCACGACAATACTGTGCAGGATGCTCTATCTGTTTGATGGAGAACCCAGGACAGGTTGTTAAGACACCTGTAAGACATCAACCTAGGTCTCTCTATCCATTTCAAAGGCTTCAACTTGATTACATCCAACTCCCTAAGAGTGGACCCTTTGAGTATGTACTTGTGTGTATTGACTTGTTTTCAGGATGGCCAGAAGCTTACCCAGTAAAATCAGCAATAGCTAAAACCACGGCTAAGAAATTAATCACAGAATTAATACCACGTTTTGGTCTCTTGTGACCGTGGCTCGCACTTTACAGGTGAAATAATGCAAAATGTGATGCAAATGCTAGGTGTCCAACAGTCCTTCCATACACCCTATCACCCACAAAGTTCGGGGAGTGTGGAGAGACTGAATGGCACCATTAAACTGAAGTTACAGAAAACTATGAAGGAGTTAGGTAAACCATGGATAGATTGTTTACCAATTGTGTTATTTTCAATAAGATGCACCCCTACAAAGAAAACAGGGTTGTCACCTTATGAAATTCTGTTTGGAAGTGCTCCCAGAACTGGGTTGTACTTTCCACAACATCTTGCTTTAAAATGTGACGAATTAACTGATTATGTGATGCAGTTATAAAAACATCTCACTAAACTGCACAAAAGTGTTTTTGATTCTCTTCCAGACCCCGACCAGATAACAGGAACTCATAATCTCCAACCAGGAGACTTTGTCTATGTAAAGAAACATTCTAGAAAGTCTTTGGAATCAAGGTTTGAAGGAACCTTTCAAGTTCTTTTGACAACGCCTACTTCAGTGAAGCTTGAAGGAAAATCCATTTGGATACACGCAAGTCATTGTAAAAAGGTTACAGGTCCAGAGGGAAAATGAAATATTTCCCCTTAACAATGATAATGGCTTTCTGCCTCAATATTTCATCCCCTGCACCTATAAGAAATAGAAGGGAGATAGGCACTTATCATCAAACGTTACTTTAGCTAAAGTATAAATAATATTTTGGCATTGTGCCTTCTGGGTATAATGATTTATGTTCTAGTAAAACTAGCTCTTTGCCTTGTAGCCAAGATCAAGACACCTAAAGTAACACATAAACGTATCTTGATTGCAGATAATGCGCTTTCTAAGTGAGTAACTATGTTTCTTTCCTTTAGAATTGACAACTCATCTGTCAAAATTCGAGACTCTTCTTTGGAAGGATGCTGTTCAAGTACTTGGGGGATGGAACCAGTTAAAGAAGACCTGTGTTCCCCTAGGCAACTCGCCGGCCTGGGATAGTACCTGAGTGACTGAACTGGCTATAAACCTTCCGAAGTGGACACAGTCAAAGGAAAGACAGATGGAGATGTCAAAGGGGGGAAATGAGAAGATCCAGATTTAAGAAACATAGTTCTGAAAGACTATGGTTTATTTTCTGTATGTTAGAGTAACGCTTTAACGCTGGACTTTTCTGTAATTGCTTTTGTAAGGCTTATCTAAGGAATGTGCTGCTTCGCATGGGGGGCTCTGGGAACTGAGAAAACTATGAAACACTCCCATATTCAACCTTGTACATGGTCATAAATATTCTGTTCTCATTATTTTTAACTTAGGTAATTGTCTGTTCTGCGCATGCTCTAACTATGAAACTTTTCAATAAAAAAGGGGTCAGAAGCGCCCCCTGCTCACTTCTTTGAGGTTTTGCTACACACCTCGTCGCGTGTATTGATTTATCTTAGAATATAGTAATTGGGAATCGGACAACAGAAGCCAGACCAAGTCCAGTTAGTGACTTGAACGTAACAAGAGCGGACTGTGCACGCCCCCCTCCATAAACGCTCCTATTGGACTAACACAGGAGCTGTTTACAGGGTGCAAAAGCCAATAGGCTTCGCACCCTGCACTCCGGCCCCCAGCGACGTCACCACCAGGTCACAATAAAAGAGCGAGCGAGCACTCTCCCGCACATTCAGTTACTGGTGACGCGCCGCCCGCCTGCAGGACGGGCGCTTCCCTCGTAAATGACACTGTTCATACCAAGTAAGTCTCAGCCTCTCCAATATATTGGATCATTATACCGCTTCTGACTTTTGATCTACGTAAATGTATATATCTATTTTTTATTTTAAGGGATATACCCTAAGAGGCAACTACAATTTATCTAATTAACTGATCTAGCAAAGCTGGCACCAAGGTACAATTACACTTATAATTTCATCTCCATCATACTACAGCGCTCCATCGCAATTACTTATATATATTTCTGTTTTACCTTCTATTAACAGAACACCTTTATCCAAACACGAGATCTACTAACCCCTACAGACCCCTATCCTTCATTGAGGTATAAGGTACCTACTATGACGGTAACAAACCTTAAAAATAAGTAGTATGGGTTTGAAAATAAGCCTGTTTAATTGTGTAGCACTTTCCCAAATTATTTCACAGATGCTAAAGGCTACTTGCACTGATGAAGCGAATTAATCGTGAAACGCGTTTGTAAACAGCCATGTATTGAACACGACTATACCTACTTGCTACAAATTGTATACTTGCTACAGACTATGATTATATTGCTAACAACAAACTAAAACAACAATGAACTATTGAAACAGTATTTTTTCACCAGTATAACATTTTTTTTTTCTTTATATTTTTATATTTGTATTTTTCTCCTCACCACTGTGATCTAAATAGTTATACACTTACTGTAATTAATAAATAACACTGTAATCTTTTTACTCTTTGCCAAGAATCAATTAAATTTTACATACAGTGCAATTAGGAGGAAACTAAGGGACGTCGTCCAATAGGGTCCAAACTCCCTCCAAACAACAGGAAGGTTTTTACCCTTTCCCCACTTAGGGGAGGGGTTCAACCCTCCTGTTACCCCATTAGCTTTCAAAAATACTTTTTAAAAATAAAATAACATTAACAGTTACTGTTAGCTGCTATATGTAAATAATAAAAAATAACTTTCCCCTTTACCATCTCTTGATTGAACATGATGGACATATGTATTTTTTCAACCATTTTAACTTTTCTTTTCCAGTGGCATTTTTTCAAAGTGTTCAGTTTTGTGTGCCAAAAAATATGCTTTCAAGATGCTGATCTGATCTGTTTTTTCTTCCAATCCATTCATAACGATTGGGTAATTCCCTGCCTGACAAAAGCGTGGCTCCACCTCCTGGCCTTTATCCTTCCGGCTGACTTCCTAGATTCGAGTTTCATTCTTGCAGTTGGGATGACTGCATGGTCCTCTTCCATTTACTTTTTTTGTTTCTCAGATTATACCTTTGAAGCAGGGGCAAGACCCTGTCCGTCTCCCTAGGTCCCTTATGCTGCTCTGATCTGGATTGACCTATTATGCCTCCTCAGTTTTCGGCTTGGCGAAGTTCCGTAAAACTGTATCTGGATCAGGATGGTAAGGTAAGCGCAGGGTCCAGTGTGCACTTTGTAGTGCTTTGGCACTCTGGCTGAAGGCTTTCATGGAAAAGTATACGCAGCCACAGGTTTTTCTCTGGTGCGCCTGATTGGGGGGTGACCAAGGGAATGATTTTCCCTCTCTTATTGTTTTTATTGCTCTTTCCCATGTGTTTCTTTGTTCTCTGGTTGAAAAATTCAAAATTCAAAAAGTCTTTCAGGCAATATATGGGCTCATCACGCTGCTGCCACCTCAAGGCTCTGTAATTGTGCCGCTCTGCGACAGCGAATCTAATAGCGACGCCTCTGATCTGCATGTCATACTTCTTTACAATATTATTTCACTAACCCAGCATGCATCCTATGCATGTTACAGCCAAGCAAAACGTTCTGCAACTCTATGGAGGCTCTCGGACGCCCAGAAATAGCCGTTTTTAATAGCTATTCGTCGCGAATAAGTTCAGATTGAAACTATTTTTCCCGGAAAATTCGGCGAATCGGCCGAATCGAATTTTTCAAAAGTTTGCTCATCTCTAGTCCCGACCTAAGGTTTCTGAGCGTCATGGCAGGTTTTCCTGGTTTCACCTACGATGCCTATATTCTTCAGAATTCCAGTCTCCATGGGCATTTTGAGTCTGGGGAGTTGGTGGTTGGCTACCTGGTAAGTATTTTTTTTTCATGTGTAACTATTGTTTTGTTGCATGAGTCCCCTGCCTCCCCCTATGCTTTTCTCCCCCTCTGATGTTGTTAATGTTAAGGATTGTTTATGCAGTTGCTGTTATTATGTAATTTTTTTTTTAGGTGATTCGGGATACCCCCTGTTTCCGTGGCTAATGACACCAATGCTGCAGCCTCACATGCAGCCACATGCCACCTATAACTGGGCAAATCAGAAGACCAGGGCTGTTGTGAAGCGGCATTTGGATTGTTGAAGAGCCGTTTCCGGTGTCTGGATCATACGGGGGGGGGCGTCCAGTACCAGCCACCAAAAGTCATAAAAAACATTGTTGCATGCATGATTTTACATAACTTTGCCATCCTGCAGAAAGTGCCCCAATATCTAGATGTCTCCCCCTCTCCAGCAATTGTGAAGATTCCAGAAAATGTGTAACGGGGCACCCAGATTGCCTCTGGTCAGTCTGTCAGGGAGCACCTTGTTTTTTCTTATTTCTTTCTGTTACTTGTTTGTTTCCACTGTGTTTATTTTTTCTGTTTCTTTGTTTATATTTCCTAGAAAAACTGTGTTTGTCCGAAGTCATTTTAAAGTATAATCAACTTTTCTATTCCATTAACTATTAATTCATAGTAAGTAACTTCTTTTTTTTGGCCATGAGTGTAAAGTAAAAAAATATTGGGTTTCCGTACACAAACCAAATACATATTTAATTAGTATGGGGGCTGGCCAAAGTATACCGGTTGTCCGGCCTATAGAATAGCCACCATTTGTGCCAGGGTAGCATTGAGCATCTGTCACTGCTCCATCATTGCCTCCTTCTATCTGTTGCTAGTCTGCATTTCATCCAGCATGGAATGTAGGCCATGTTGTATTTGGGTCACCTGTGTGGAAATGTTTTGTTGGAACCTAGCACTGGTTTGCCTGAATGTGCGGCTATCCTGTCGCCAAGCTGACTCCATCAGCTGCACACGCCTCACCAGGGTAAGATGGTGATGTTCCTGAGGCCGTTGTCCTCTTACCCAGGTTTGTACGCATGCAGCTGGAGGTGGGACTGGGCTAGAGACATTTGGAGATGGTGGTGCTAAATCCTCTGCAGCAGAGCTGGTGATGGTTCCTTCTGTTCCTCATGCTCCACCTGCTGCCCATGCTGTAGCTGGGGATCCAGTTGTGGCCGCAGAGGGCATGGTTGAGGAAGTGGGTAGGCTGCAGCTGGTGCTGTCTTGCCAGTTGGGAGGACAGATGTTGTGACTGCATTAGTTGCCTGGTGTTGTAGCAGTTGTGCTTGTGCCTGATGCATGTTGTCATCCTCCTCCTCCAGATCATGTATGTCAGCCATTATGGGGGGTGTCTGTAGGGCCAGATAATAATGTCTTTAGCCTGTTGTTCCAATATATACAGAGCCAATTTTTAATATTGAAATGCATGGTGTGACATGCATCACCAGTTTGTGCTCATTACACTTACCAGATCCAAATCTTCATTAGGACTCCTTGATAATCCATGCCTGGAAGTACTGGCACCAGGACCTGCAACTGGTATTTGTTGTGGTGCTATTTGGTGATGAATTTGGTTTCCTGGAATGTAATTATAAACTAAGGTTATTCCACACACATACCTTGTGTGTCTAAGCCATTTAAATCCATCTGCTTCAAAGTGAATGAATTAAGGTATTTGAGTCCATAGTCCCTGACAAGCCCTGGAGTATTGCTGGGTGGATTAATTCATAGACCAGTTCCTCTGCAGCAGTAAATTGTAGTTTGACAGGAAAACCACTTCCTGTTTGCAACCTTCAACAAGAAATTAACATTTGTAATGGCCAGGTCACACACAACATCAACCTGCACAACAAAACCAACCTTAATTTCCCTTGCTGCCTACGCTTATTAATTTTCTGCTGAACAAACATACTTTAAGTCTGAAAACTTGCGTTGCACTTGGTCCACACCTTTGCGCTCTGGGCCCACGCAATTCACCTGCCAGGTGATCTCCTCCCACAGTTAGCATCTGTGTTTTTTGTGGTAGCATAGGAACTGCTCCCATACAAGTGCCCCACCGCAGGCCCCACCGCAGGTATCACCCAACAGATGGTCTGCCTGCATCTTGTTGGGTACTTAGCAGAATGTTTGACATTTGTGCATGAGGTGTTGAGGATGAATGTGAATATCTTTCACTGCCTACTGACTGAACAGGGCTTGCTTGGGGGCTGGGTGTATGGTCTTGGGTGGCCCAGGAAGATGCCTCCATTGATGCAGATGGTGAGACTAGGCTCTCCACATTAGATTCTTCCAGTTGGCCTCCAGTGGGAAAGGGTGTTGTTGGGGGGGGGCTAATGTGTGTTGACCTACCCTTCCCCTTGCCCTTACTACACTTGGTTGCTGATAATATTTGAGCTTGGCAACCACTATGGGTTGGGAGATGTGTGTTGTGCGACTAGGCCGAGTAGTATGCCTCGTGGAGGATTTCTTTGCCTTTCTGATTGAGGTAGTTTTGGATATAGGTGCAGTCTGGATCAAAGTAGATTTCCTTTGCCAAGTTGAAACCCTAGTTGGCTCAACAGTCTTGCTTGAATGAAACTTGGCTTTGTGAGCAGTATGTGTAGGAGTGGCTTGGCTGGCCCTGGTAGTTGGCTTGCCACTGTGTTGTTTTGAGGTGGAAGGAAAAAGGGTGTTGCTGGCGTGAGCCTTGCCAATCTTCCTACCGTACATGTTGCTTGGGGCTCTTGTGGCTGCATTTCTTCCCTGTCATTCTGCAGTGTTCACAGACATTTGAAAGTGCATTATAGTTGTGGTGGCGCCTACACTTTAAGAACTTATACCTTCCTACTACATCAGTGCGTAAGGTCGCACACACTCTGGAAAACACTGGGGCACGCCAGGTAACCGTTAGAAACTCCCAAAGATGGCCCCTATGCTCTTCACCCACGAGCAACAGAACACCATAATGCGAGTGAGTGTACTTGCACGCTTTTCTTTGCAGGCGCAACACATGCATAGGCTGTGAAGCTGCTCGGGCGAAGCTAGTGGGGGGCCACAAGTGTCAGAGAACGCAGCTACAAGCGAAAGCTTGTGCACACATGTGTGGGGGATGTATTACGCTATCCCACACCACTAACAGCTAAAAAGAGGGAAAAAAGGATGGGTAAATCCATTAATACAGAAGTATAATGTTGTGGGTTGTAAGGCAAATAACCTGCTATGCTTCTTTTTAATATGTATATGATGCTTGCTTTCATAACATCTGTATTTCATCCACCTTTTAGTTGATGATGACCCATCGCTATGATTACCTGCTCAACAGCTATGCCAAAAGGTCGTTGGCACTGGACATCGTGGCTGCGCTGGAGGAGGAAACTGACACCACCTTCACATTCACCCAGATCATCCAGCATTGGTTGGACCTTAAAGGAGGAAGAAGCCCTGGGTGAGGAGGTTTTTGCACAAACTCTTACCAAGTAAGTTACTTGACATTACCTTTAACTTATACAATCACCTTAGGCAGGCCTGTGTTTATAACTAATCCGAATTTCCCCGCGATTCGATCGATTGAAGTTTTCCTTTAAACTCCATTTATTTCAATTACAGGCATTCTAAAATGGTGGAAGCACATGTCCGGACATATCCCCTGGGGCAAGGTATCATGGGAAGGCCACATGCAGCCTATCTGCAGCCAGGAGCCCCGGTGACGTCACAGCGCTATATAAAGCGGCGGCCACCTTGCTTGTGCGCATTTCAGACTTGCATTCGTGAGACAGCGGTGGTTGCTTGCTGCAGACAGGGACAGACAGTTAGCGATAGGTAGGGAGATTTACAAATAGGTAGGGACATTTACAGATAGGTAAAGAGAGAGACAGATAGTTAGGCAGATTTAGAGTGGTAGACAGAGCAAGGGAAAGATAGGTTTAAAACCGGAACAATCCAGCAGCATACAAGTCACATTGACAGGGTGCCTAGTGCTGGCTATGATTCATATTTGATAATTACTGGGTTACTGTTAATATATTTGGTTTGGTTTAAATACAGCTGCACACTGTGCATGCAATGTACATGCTATTTAACCCTTTCTGCTATTTTGCCCTGAACGCTATTTTAACCCTATCTGTTAAACAAAAGCATTTCTCATAATTGGATTAGTGTTAAAAGTTTCTGCTCAGCTTAAAATACATTACGCCACACTGGCATCCCAAGGCACATGCTATTTAACCCTATCTGTTAAACAAAAGCATTTCTCATAATTGGATTAGTGTTAAAAGTTTCTGCTCAGCTTAAAATACATTACACCACACTGGCATCCCAAGGCACATGCTATTTAACCCTATCTGTTAAGCAAAAGCATTTCTCATACTTGGATTAGTGTTAATACTTTTTGTTCAGCTTAAAATACATTACGCCACACTGGCATCCCCAGGCACATGCTATTTTAACCCTATCTGTTAAACAAAAGCATTTCTCATACTTGGATTATTGTTAATACTTTTTGTTCAGGTTAAAATACATTATGCCACACTGGCATCCCAAGGCACATGCTATTTAACCCTATCTGTTAAACAAAAGCATTTCTCATAATTGGATTAGTGTTAAAAGTTTCTGCTCAGCTTAAAATACATTACGCCACACTGGCATCCCAAGGCACATGCTATTTAACCCTATCTGTTAAGCAAAAGCATTTCTCATACTTGGATTAGTGGTAATACTTTTTGTTCAGCTTAAAATACATTACGCCACACTGGCATCCCAAGGCACATGCTATTTAACCCTATCTGTTAAACAAAACCCTTTCTCATACTTGAATTATTGTTAATACTTTTTGTTCAGCTTAAATTTCATTACACCACACTGGCATCCCAAGGCACATGCTATTTTAACCCTATCTGTTAAACAAAAGCATTTCCCATACTTGGATTATTGTTAATACTTTTTGCTCAGCTTAAAATACATTACGCCACACTGGCATCCCAAGGCACATGCTATTTTAACCCTATCTGTTAAACAAAAGCATTTCTCATACTTGGATTATTGTTAATATTTTTGTTCAGCTTAAAATACATTACGCCACACTGGCATCCCAAGGCACATGCTATTTAACCCTATCTGTTAAACAAAAGCATTTCTCATACTTGGATTATTGTTAATACATTTGCTCAGCTTAAAATACATTACGCCACACTGGCATCCCAAGGCACATGCTATTTTAACCCTATCTGTTAAACAAAAGCATTTCTCATACTTGGATTATTGTTAATACTTTTTGTTCAGCTTAAAATACATTATGCCACACTGGCATCCCAAGGCACATGCTATTTTAACCCTATCTGTTAAACAAAAGCATTTCTCATACTTGGATTATTGTTAATACTTTTTGCTCAGCTTAAAATACATTATGTCACACTGGCATCCCAAGGCACATGCTATTTAACCCTATCTGTTAAACAAAAGCATTTCTCATAATTGGATTAGTGTTAAAAGTTTCTGCTCAGCTTAAAATACATTACGCCACACTGGGATCCCAAGGCACATGCTATTTAACCCTATCTGTTAAGAAAAAGCATTTCTCATACTTGGATTAGTGGTAATACTTTTTGTTCAGCTTAAAATACATTACGCCACACTGGCATCCCAAGGCACATGCTATTTAACCCTATCTGTTAAACAAAACCCTTTCTCATACTTGGATTATTGTTAATACTTTTTGTTCAGCTTAAATTTCATTACGCCACACTGGCATCCCAAGGCACATGCTATTTTAACCCTATCTGTTAAACAAAAGCATTTCCCATACTTGGATTATTGTTAATACTTTTTGCTCAGCTTAAAATACATTACGCCACACTGGCATCCCAAGGCACATGCTATTTTAACCCTATCTGTTAAACAAAAGCATTTCCCATACTTGGATTATTGTTAATACTTTTTGCTCAGCTTAAAATACATTACGCCACACTGGCATCCCAAGGCACATGCTATTTTAACCCTATTTGTTAAACAAAAGCATTTCTCATACTTGGATTATTGTTAATATTTTTGTTCAGCTTAAAATACATTACGCCACACTGGCATCCCAAGGCACATGCTATTTAACCCTATCTGTTAAACAAAAGCATTTCTCATACTTGGATTATTGTTAATACTTTTTGCTCAGCTTAAAATACATTACGCCACACTGGCATCCCAAGGCACATGCTGTTTTAACCCTATCTGTTAAACAAAAGCATTTCTCATACTTGGATTATTGTTAATACTTTTTGTTCAGCTTAAAATTCATTACGCCACACTGGCATCCCAAGGCACATGCTATTTTAACCCTATCTGTTAAACAAAAGCATTTCCCATACTTGGATTATTGTTAATACTTTTTGCTCAGCTTAAAATACATTACGCCACACTGGCATCCCAAGGCACATGCTATTTAACCCTATCTGTTAAACAAAAGCATTTCTCATACTTGGATTATTGTTAATACTTTTTGCTCAGCTTAAAATACATTACGCCACACTGGCATCCCAAGGCACATGCTATTTTAACCCTATCTGTTAAACCAAAGCATTTCTCATACTTGGATTATTGTTAATACTTTTTGTTCATCTTAAAATACATTACGCCACACTGGCATCCCAAGGCACATGCTATTTAACCCTATCTGTTAAACAAAAGCATTTCTCATACTTGGATTATTGTTAATACTCTCTGCTCAGCTTAAAATACATTATGCCACACTGGCATCCCAAGGCACATGTTATTTAACCCTATCTGTTAAACAAAAGCATTTCTCATACTTGGATTATTGTTAATACTTTTTGTTCAGCTTAAAATACATTACGCCACACTGGCATCCCAAGGCACATGCTATTTTAACCCTATCTGTTAAACAAAAGCATTTCCCATACTTGGATTATTGTTAATACTTTTTGTTCAGCTTAAAATACATTATGCCACACTGGCATCCCAAGGCACATGCTATTTTAACCCTATCTGTTAAACAAAAGCATTTCTCATACTTGGATTATTGTTAATACTTTTTGTTCAGCTTAAAATACATTACGCCACACTGGCATCCCAAGGCACATGCTATTTTAACCCTATCTGTTAAACAAAAGCATTTCTCATACTTGGATTATTGTTAATATTTTTGTTCAGCTTAAAATACATTACGCCACACTGGCATCCCAAGGCACATGCTATTTTAACCCTATCTGTTAAACAAAAGCATTTCCCATACTTGGATTATTGTTAATACTTTTTGCTCAGCTTAAAATACATTACGCCACACTGGCATCCCAAGGCACATGCTATTTAACCCTATCTGTTAAACAAAAGCATTTCTCATACTTGGATTATTGTTAATACTTTTTGCTCAGCTTAAAATACATTACGCCACACTGGCATCCCAAGGCACATGCTATTTTAACCCTATCTGTTAAACAAAAGCATTTCTCATACTTGGATTATTGTTAATACTTTTTGTTCATCTTAAAATACATTACGCCACACTGGCATCCCAAGGCACATGCTATTTAACCCTATCTGTTAAACAAAAGCATTTCTCATACTTGGATTATTGTTAATACTCTCTGCTCAGCTTAAAATACATTATGCCACACTGGCATCCCAAGGCACATGCTATTTAACCCTATCTGTTAAACAAAAGCATTTCTCATACTTGGATTATTGTTAATACTTTTTGTTCAGCTTAAAATACATTACGCCACACTGGCATCCCAAGGCACATGCTATTTAACCCTATCTGTTAAACAAAAGCATTTCTCATACTTGGATTATTGTTAATACTTTTTGTTCAGCTTAAAATACATTATGCCACACTGGCATCCCAAGGCACATGCTATTTTAACCCTATCTGTTAAACAAAAGCATTTCTCATACTTGGATTATTGTTAATACTTTTTGTTCAGCTTAAATTACATTATGCCACACTGGCATCCCAAGGCACATGCTATTTTAACCCTATCTGTTAAACAAAAGCATTTCTCATACTTGGATTATTGTTAATACTTTTTGTTCAGCTTAAAATACATTAGGCCACACTGGCATCCCAAGGCACATGCTAATTTAACCCTATCTGTTAAACAAAAGCATTTCTCATACTTGGATTATTGTTAATAATTTTTGCTCAGCTTAAAATACATTACGCCACACTGGCATCCCAAGGCACATGCTATTTTAACCCTATCTGTTAAACAAAAGCATTTCTCATACTTGGATTATTGTTAATACTTTTTGTTCAGCTTAAAATGCATTAGGCCACACTGGCATCCCAAGGCACATGCTATTTTTAACCCTATCTGTTAAACAAAAGCATTTCTCATACTTGGATTATTGTTAATACTTTTTGTTCATCTTAAAATACATTACGCCACACTGGCATCCCAAGGCACATGCTATTTAACCCTATCTGTTAAACAAAAGAATTTCTCATACTTGGATTATTGTTAATACTTTTTGTTCAGCTTAAAATACATTAGGCCACACTGGCATCCCAAGGCACATGCTAATTTAACCCTATCTGTTAAACAAAAGCATTTCTCATACTTGGATTATTGTTAATAATTTTTGCTCAGCTTAAAATACATTACGCCACACTGGCATCCCAAGGCACATGCTATTTTAACCCTATCTGTTAAAGAAAAGCATTTCTCATACTTGGATTATTGTTAATACTTTTTGTTCAGCTTAAAATACATTAGGCCACACTGGCATCTCAAGGCACATGCTATTTTTAACCCTATCTGTTAAACAAAAGCATTTCTCATACTTGGATTATTGTTAATACTTTTTGTTCATCTTAAAATACATTACGCCACACTTGCATCCCAAGGCACATGCTATTTAACCCTATCTGTTAAACAAAAGCATTTCTCATACTTGGATTATTGTTAATACTTTTTGTTCATCTTAAAATACATTACGCCACACTGGCATCCCAAGGCACATGCTATTTAACCCTATCTGTTAAACAAAAGCATTTCTCATACTTGGATTATTGTTAATACTTTTTGTACAGCTTAAAATACATTAGGCCACACTGGCATCCCAAGGCACATGCTAATTTAACCCTATCTGTTAAACAAAAGCATTTCTCATACTTGGATTATTGTTAATAATTCTTGCTCAGCTTAAAATACATTACGCCACACTGGCATCCCAAGGCACATGCTATTTTAACCCTATCTGTTAAACAAAAGCATTTCTCATACTTGGATTATTGTTAATACTTTTTGTTCAGCTTAAAATACATTAGGCCACACTGGCATCCCAAGGCACATGCTATTTTAACCCTATCTGTTAAACAAAAGCATTTCTCATACTTGGATTATTGTTAATACTTTTTGTTCAGCTTAAAATACATTATGCCACACTGGCATCCCAAGGCACATGCTATTTCAACCCTATCTGTTAAACAAAAGCATTTCTCATACTTGGATTATTGTTAATACTTTTTGTTCAGCTTAAAATACATTATGCCACACTGGCATCCCAAGGCACATGCTATTTTAACCCTATCTGTTAAACAAAAGCATTTCTCATACTTGGATTATTGTTAATACTTTTTGCTCAGCTTAAAATACATTACGCCACACTGGCATCCCAAGGCACATGCTAGTTTAACCCTATCTGGTAAACAAAAGCATTTCTCATACTTGGATTATTGTTAATACTTTTTGTTCAGCTTAAAATACATTAGGCCACACTGGCATCCCAAGGCACATGCTAATTTAACCCTATCTGTTAAACAAAAGCATTTCTCATACTTGGATTATTGTTAATAATTTTTGCTCAGCTTAAAATACATTGAGCCACACTGGCATCCCAAGGCACATGCTATTTTAACCCTATCTGTTAAACAAAAGCATATCTCATACTTGGATTATTGTTAATACTTTTTGCTCAGCTTAAAATACATTACGCCACACTGGCATCCCAAGGCACATGCTATTTTAACCCTATCTGTTAAACAAAAGCATTTCTCATACTTGGATTATTGTTAATACTTTTTGTTCAGCTTAAAATTCATTACGCCACACTGGCATTCCAAGTCACATGCTATTTTAACCCTATCTGTTAAACAAAAGCATTTCTCATACTTGGATTATTGATAATAGTTTTTACTCAGCTTAAAATACATTACGCCACACTGGCATCCCAAGGCACATGCTATTTTAACCCTATCTGTTAAACAAAAGCATTTCTCATACTTGGATTATTGTTAATACTTTTTGTTCAGCTTAAAATACATTATGCCACACTGGCATCCCAAGGCACATGCTATTTAACCCTATCTGTTAAACAAAAGCATTTCTCATAATTGGATTAGTGTTAAAAGTTTCTGCTCAGCTTAAAATACATTACGCCACACTGGCATCCCAAGGCACATGCTATTTAACCCTATCTGTTAAACAAAACCCTTTCTCATACTTGGATTAGTGGTAATACTTTTTGTTCAGCTTAAAATACATTACGCCACACTGGCATCCCAAGGCACATGCTATTTAACCCTATCTGTTAAACAAAACCCTTTCTCATACTTGGATTATTGTTAATACTTTTTGTTCAGCTTAAATTTCATTACGCCACACTGGCATCCCAAGGCACATGCTATTTTAACCCTATCTGTTAAACAAAACCCTTTCTCATACTTGGATTATTGTTAATACTTTTTGCTCAGCTTAAAATACATTACGCCACACTGGCATCCCAAGGCACATGCTATTTTAACCCTATCTGTTAAACAAAAGCATTTCTCATACTTGGATTATTGTTAATATTTTTGTTCAGCTTAAAATACATTAGGCCACACTGGCATCCCAAGGCACATGCTATTTAACCCTATCTGTTAAACAAAAGCATTTCTCATACTTGGATTATTGTTAATACTTTTTGCTCAGCTTAAAATACATTACGCCACACTGGCATCCCAAGGCACATGCTATTTTAACCCTATCTGTTAAACAAAAGCATTTCTCATACTTGGATTATTGTTAATACTTTTTGCTCAGCTTAAAATACATTACGCCACACTGGCATCCCAAGGCACATGCTATTTTAACCCTATCTGTTAAACAAAAGCATTTCTCATACTTGGATTATTGTTAATACTTTTTGTTCAGCTTAAAATACATTATGCCACACTGGCATCCCAAGGCACATGCTATTTAACCCTATCTGTTAAACAAAAGCATTTCTCATACTTGGATTATTGTTAATACTTTTTGCTCAGCTTAAAATACATTACGCCACACTGGCATCCCAAGGCACATGCTATTTAACCCTATCTGTTAAACAAAAGCATTTCTCATACTTGGATTATTGTTAATACTTTTTGTTCAGCTTAAAATACATTATGCCACACTGGCATCCCAAGGCACATGCTATTTTAACCCTATCTGTTAAACAAAAGCATTTCTCATACTTGGATTATTGTTAATACTTTTTGTTCAGCTTAAAATACATTAGGCCACACTGGCATCCCAAGGCACATGATAATTTAACCCTATCTGTTAAACAAAAGCATTTCTCATACTTGGATTATTGTTAATAATTTTTGCTCAGCTTAAAATACATTACGCCACACTGGCATCCCAAGGCACATGCTATTTTAACCCTATCTGTTAAACAAAAGCATTTCTCATACTTGGATTATTGTTAATACTTTTTGTTCAGCTTAAAATACATTAGGCCACACTGGCATCCCAAGGCACATGCTATTTTAACCCTATCTGTTAAACAAAAGCATTTCTCATACTTGGATTATTGTTAATACTTTTTGCTCAGCTTAAAATACATTGAGCCACACTGGCATCCCAAGGCACATGCTATTTTAACCCTATCTGTTAAACAAAAGCATATCTCATACTTGGATTATTGTTAATACTTTTTGCTCAGCTTAAAATACATTACGCCTCACTGGCATCCCAAGGCACATGCTATTTTAACCCTATCTGTTAAACAAAAGCATTTCTCATACTTGGATTATTGATAATAGTTTTTACTCAGCTTAAAATACATTACGCCACACTGGCATCCCAAGGCACATGCTATTTTAACCCTATCTGTTAAACAAAAGCATTTCTCATACTTGGATTATTGTTAATACTTTTTGTTCAGCTTAAAATACATTACGCCACACTGGCATCCCAAGGCACATGCTATTTAACCCTATCTGTTAAACAAAAGCATTTCTCATACTTGGATTATTGTTAATACTTTTTGTTCAGCTTAAAATACATTACGCCACACTGGCATCCCAAGGCACATGCTATTTAACCCTATCTGTTAAACAAAAGCATTTCTCATACTTGGATTATTGTTAATACTTTTTGCTCAGCTTAAAATACATTACTCCACACTGGCATCCCAAGGCACATGCTATTTAACCCTATCTGTTAAACAAAAGCATTTCTCATACTTGGATTAGTGTTAATACTTTTTGTTCAGCTTAAAATACATTACGCCACACTGGCATCCCAAGGCACATGCTATTTTAACCCTATCTGTTAAACAAAAGCATTTCTCATACTTGGATTAGTGTTAAAAGTTTCTGTTCAGCTTAAAATATACCAGGCCACACGGGCATCCCAAGGCACATGTTACTTTAACTCTATCTGTTATACAACATAAGCGTTTATCAGCATCAGCTTCATTAAGCTACTTCAGTTTGCACTTGTTTTTGACTGCTTTTTATAAACCAGGCCGCAGGGCACCCCAAAGCTGCACCTTGCACCCTATCTGTTATACAACATAAGCGTTGATCAGCATCAGCTTCATTAAGCTACTTCAGTTTGCACTTGTTTTTGACTGCTTTTAATAAACCAGGCCGCAGGGCACCCCAAAGCTGCACCTTGCACCCTATCTGTTATACAACATAAGCGTTGATCAGCATCAGCTGCTTTATTAAGCTACTTCAGTTTGCGCTTGTTTTTGAGTGCTTTCAATAAACCAGGCCGCAGGGCACCCCAAAGCTGCACCTTGCACCCTATCTGTTATACAACATAAGCGTTGATCAGCATCAGCTGCTTTATTAAGCTACTTCAGTTTGCACTTCCTTTTTGACTGCTTTCAATTAACCAGGCCGCAGGGCACCCCAAAGCTGCACCTTGCACCCTATCTGTTATACAACATAAGCGTTGATCAGCATCAGCTTCATTAAGCTACTTCAGTTTGCACTTGTTTTTGACTGTAAACCAAGCCGCAGGGCACCCCAAAGCTGCACCTTGCACCCTATCTGTTTATACTAAATAAGCAAATACATAAAAATGTCAGGCAGACAAGTGCCAGGATGTTCAAAGAGGAGTGGCAGAGGCCAAGGTTCAGCAGGCAGAGGTCGCAGCAGACTAGGGGCGAGTGGTAGCAGGAGTCACGGTGAGAGACCTGATCTGCCTGTATCTGCTAGCAGTCGTGTCTCCACCAGTAACGCATCTGCCGTGGTAGATTGGTTAACGCGCTCATCAACATCATCACAAGTTACGTCTGAGACTCCCAGTCTAGGGTCGGTAGGTTCCTCTGACACAACCCTGAGTTGGCATGTCCTGAGAGCAGTCCCTGTCCTCCCATTGCCTCTGTCCTACGCCGTTCCCTCCCCCAGCGACGTATCCTATGCTTTGGGTTCAGCTCCACTCTTTAGTGAGGAGGACAATCAGATAGAGGACAGTCAGCAGCTACTGCCCAGCCATGAAATGGAGGTGGCTTCTTTAGCTCGGCAGACAAATAGTGATGTGGACAGTGTCGTGGGTGTTGCGAGATTTCCAGCTTCTGCGCCAGACACTGTTGAGGAAACCGAGAACATCAGTGACGTACAGCCACAACTCGGTGATGATGATGATGATGATGATGAAGCCGATCGCTCTTGGGAGCCGGGTGATGAAGGGGCTTCATCGTCATCATCAGGAGAAGAGGAGCGCAGGTTGCCCTGGAGTCAGCAGCTCAGGCAGCAAGGTGTTAGCAGCATGGTTGGCAGTCAGCTTGGGGGCACAATTGTGAAGCCTGGAGCCAAACGGGGCCAGGACCGGGGTAGAGCACCTGCTGTGCGGCAGGCTACCTTATCGGGAGGTAGTGGAGCAGGGGTTCCTGGAGTTGGCGACAATAGCAGCGAATCGGTGAGGCCTGTTGGTGGGAAAAGTAGCTACTCGGCAGTGTGGCAGTTTTTCCTGAAGCATCCGCAGGAGGGTAACATGGCCACATGCAAGATATGTAGGCAGAAGGTGAAGCGTGGCCAGGGCCCAAATGTTGGCACCACGGCCCTGCGTCAACATATGATGCGTCACCATAAAGCGACCTGGGAGAACCGAGGCTCCCAAGGGGTGGTCCAGTCTGCTTCCTCACCAAGTGGCACGCCGCTCCCAATTTCTGCCAGCCAAGGCTCCAGCACCTCAGCCGCTCCTGCTCCTCCTCCAAGTCATGCATCCCGCCAGCAATCCATCAGCGAAGCCATGTCCAAGAGACAGCAGTATGCGCCCACTCATCCTACGGCACAGAAGCTGAATGTGCTCCTGTCCAAGCTGCTGGTGCTGCAGTCGCTCCCTTTTCAGGTGGTGGACTCTGCACCTTTCAGAGAACTGATGGCTTGTGCCGAGCCGAGGTGGAGAGTCCCAAGCCGTCATTTCTTTGCCAAGAAGGCAGTACCAGCGCTGCACACTTTTGTTGAACAGAAGGTGGGCCAGTCCTTGAGCCTGTCAGTGTAGCAAAGTGCATGGCAGCACCGACGTCTGGAGCTGTAACTACGGTCAGAGACAGTACATGTCATTTATGGCCCACTGGGTGAATGTGGTCCCTTTGCAGCTGCAGCGCTTCGGCCTCCGCGCTCCCTGCCCGTTGGGCCTGTGACACTGTGTGACTCGGCCTCCTCATCCTCCGCCATCTCTTCACCCTCCACTGTAGGCTCAAGTCTCAGTGCCCCTCCAGTCTACCATGTGTGCAGGGCACGGAGGTGTCACGCAGTGCTTCACATGGTTTGTCTTGGCGAACGGAGTCACACAGGGGAGGAACTGCTTAAATTTATTCATCAGGAAATCCAAACATGGCTTACTCCAAGAAAACTTAAAATGGGAATCATGGTTACCAACAATGGGAAGAACATTTTGTCTGCGCTGCGCCAAGGAAGGCTGACCTGCATGGCTCACGTGTTCAATCTGGTTGTCAAGCGGTTTCTGAAGTGTTCCCCTCATATGCAAGACATCCTAAAAACTTCAAGGAAACTTTGCATGCACTTCAGCCACTCATACACCGCCAAACACACCCTTCTTGAGCTACAGCGTCAGAACGGTATCCCCCAACATAGTCTGATTTGTGATGTTTCCACCCGTTGGATCGATTATATGAACAGAGAAAAGCCATCACGGATTTCCTGATGATCTAAGCGGATAGGGGGACTCCCCTGTGTAACTTCAATGTCAACCAGTGGCAGCTCATACGTGACACCTGCCGTTTGCTCAGGAAGCCACTTTATTTGTCAGTCGGCAGGATTACGGGATGAACGACGTGATTCCACTGCTTCATGTACTACAGCACATGTTGGAAACCATGGCTGGTCAGGGCACTGGAGACATGGCGTCTACATCTTACGGCCACATGAACCCCGTTGGAGCTGAACTGGAGGAGGAGGAGGAGGAAGAGGAGGAGGAGGGGCACAGTCAAGCACAGTTTAGGCTTGGCGAAATGGCTGGTTTATCTAGTCAGCGGACAGGAGAGGAGGAGCAGGAGCAGCCAGAGGAGCTAGAGGGTTTTGAGGAAGGCGAGACAGAGGACCCGGATACACCGTGGCAGTATGCAGTGGAGATGGAGACAGGTAGTCCATCCGAGTCACTTGCGCAAATGGCAGGAAGCATGCTCACGTGCTTGCGTAGTGACCCCAGAATTGTTTCCATTTGTCGGCGGGATGACTTCTGGCTGTCCACCTTATTGGACCCTCGCTTCCGGCACAAAATGGGGGCATTTTTTAAACCCGCCGAGAGGGAGGACAAACTGAACTACTACAAAGACATTCTACGTAGTCAGTTGGCCGATGCCAATCTGCGTCATGGTCCATACTCTCGCAGGTCTGACTCGAGGGGACCTCTGCGCTCACCTTCCACTGCCATGGCTGCTGGGGGGGTTGGCAGGAGCAGCAGCAGCAGCTCCATCAGCAGCAGCCTCAGTCTTCAGTCGCTAATGAGTAGCTTTCTACACCCGCATAGTGAGGCTACTCATGAGCAGCAGGAAGACCTGGAGCAGGACCTGAACCAGCAGGTCATGTCATACCTGGACATGACCATGCCAACACACCTTGAGGATCCGCTGGACTTCTGGGCAGCCAAACTTGGCTTGTGGCCGCAACTAGCAGAGTTTGCCCTGGAAAAGCTGTCCTGCCCGGCAAGTAGCGTGCCATCTGAGCGGGTGTTTGATGCGGCGGGGGCCATAGTTACGGCGAGGAGAACTCGTCTGTCAACTAAAAATCTGGAGAGACTCACCTTTGTCAAAATGAATCAGGGATGGATCAGCCAGGATTTCCACCCACAAATGCCTGATGCATGCGACTAGATTCAGCATGGTGCCACGTTTTACACTTTCCAAATGGTGCAAAGCATATTTATGTCTTTAGGCCAATTTTTGGGCTCCTGCTGATGCCAACTTCAGGGTGTGCCTTCCAACCAATTTTTGGCCTCCTGCTGATGCCAGCTTCAGGGTGTGCCTTTCAGCCAATGTTGGGCTCCTGCTGCTGCTGCTTGCAACTCCAGGGTGTGATTCATCCAATTTTTGGGCTGCTGCTGCCAACTCCAGTGTCTCTTTCAGCCAATGTTGGGCTCCTGCTGCTGCTTGCAACTCCAGGTGTGTGACATCATATTTTTGGGCTCCTGCTGCCAACTCCAGTGTCTCTTTCAGCCAATGTTGGGCTCCTGCTGCTGCTTGCAACTCCAGGGTGTGATTCATCCAATTTTTGGGCTCCTGCTGCCAACTCCAGTGTCTCTTTCAGCCAATGTTGGGCTCCTGCTGGTGCTTGCAACTCCAGGGTGTGATTCATCCAATTTTTGGGCTCCTGCTGCCAACTCCAGTGTCTCTTTCAAGCTATGTTTGGGTTCCTGCTGCTGCTGCTTGCAACTCCAGGGTGTGATTCATCCAATTTTTGGGCTCCTGCTGCCAACTCCAGTGTCTCTTTCAAGCTATGTTGGGGCTGCTGCTGCTGCTTGCCACTCCAGGGTGTGATTCATCCAATTTTTGGGCTCCTGCTGCCAACTCCAGTTTCTCTTTCAGCCAATGTTTGGGCTCCTGCTGCTGCTTGCAACTCCAGGGTGTCTTTCAAGCAATGTTTGGGCTCCTGCTGACAACTCCAGTGTCTCTTTAATGCAATGTTTGGGCTGCTGCTGCTGCTGCTTGCAACTCCAGGGTGTGATTCATCCAATGTTTGGGCTCCTGCTGCCAACTCAAGTGTCTCTTTCAAGCTATGTTTGGGCTGCTGCTGCTTGCAACTCCAGGGTGTGATTCATCCAATTTTTGGGCTCCTGCTGCCAACTCCAGTGTCTCTTTCAAGCTATGTTTGGGTTCCTGCTGCTGCTGCTTGCAACTCCAGGGTGTGATTCATCCAATTTTTGGGCTCCTGCTGCCAACTCCAGTGTCTCTTTCAAGCTATGTTGGGGCTGCTGCTGCTGCTTGCCACTCCAGGGTGTGATTCATCCAATTTTTGGGCTCCTGCTGCCAACTCCAGTTTCTCTTTCAGCCAATGTTTGGGCTCCTGCTTGCAACTCCAGGGTGTCTTTCAAGCAATGTTTGGGCTCCTGCTGACAACTCCAGGGTCTCTTTAATGCAATGTTTGGGCTGCTGCTGCTGCTTGCAACTCCAGGGTGTGATTCATCCAATTTTTGGGCTCCTGCTGCCAACCCCAGTGTGTCTTTCAAGCTATGTTTGGGCTGCTGCTGCTTGCAACTCCAGGGTGTGATTCATCCAATTTTTGGGCTCCTGCTGCCAACTCCAGTGTCTCTTTCAAGCTATGTTTGGGCTGCTGCTGCTTGCAACTTCAGGGTGTGATTCATCCAATTTTTGGGCTCCTGCTGCCAACTCCAGTGTCTCTTTCAGCCAATGTTGGGCTCCTGCTGCTGCTTGCAACTCCAGGGTGTGATTCATCCAATTTTTGGGCTCCTGCTGCCAACTCCAGTGTGTCTTTCAAGCTATGTTTGGGCTGCTGCTGCTGCTGCTTGCAACTCCAGGGTGTGATTCATCCAATGTTTGGGCTCCTGCTGCCAACTCCAGTGTCTCTTTCAAGCTATGTTTGGGCTGCTGCTTGCAACTCCAGGGTGTGATTCATCCAATTTTTGGGCTCCTGCTGCCAACTCCAGTGTGTCTTTCAAGCTATGTTTGGGCTGCTGCTGCTGCTGCTTGCAACTCCAGGGTGTGATTCATCCAATGTTTGGGCTCCTGCTGCCAACTCAAGTGTCTCTTTCAAGCTATGTTTGGGCTGCTGCTGCTTGCAACTCCAGGGTGTGATTCAATCAATTTTTGGGCTCCTGCTGCCAACTCCAGTGTCTCTTTCAGCCAATGTTGGGCTCTTGCTGCTGCTTGCAAAGTGTGATTCATCCAATTTTTGGGCTCCTGCTGCCAACTCCAGTGTCTCTTTCAAGCTATGTTTGGGCTGCTGCTGCTTGCAACTCCAGGGTGTGATTCATCCAATGTTTGGGCTCCTGCAGCCAACTCCAGTGTCTCTTTCAGCCAATGTTTGGGCTCCTGCTGCTGCTGCTTGCAACTCCAGGGTGTGATTCATCCAATTTTTGGGCTCCTGCTGCCAACTCCAGTGTGTCTTTCAAGCTATGTTTGGGCTGCTGCTGCTTGCAACTCCAGGGTGTGATTCATCCAATTTTTGGGCTCCTGCTGCCAACTCAAGTGTCTCTTTCAAGCTATGTTTGGGCTGCTGCTTGCAACTCCAGGGTGTGATTCATCCAATTTTTGGGCTTCTGCTGCCAACTCAAGTGTCTCTTTAAAGCAATGTTTGGGCTGCTGCTGCTTGCAACTCCAGGGTGTGATTCACCCAATTTTTGGGCTCCTGCTGCCAACTCCAGTGTCTCTTTCAAGCTATGTTTGGGCTGCTGCTGCTTGCAACTCCAGGGTGTGATTCATCCTATTTTTGGGCTCCTGCTGCCAACTCCAGTGTCTCTTTCAGCCAATGTTGGGCTCCTGCTGCTGCTTGCAAGGTGTGATTCATCAAATTTTTGGGCTCCTGCTGCCAACTCAAGTGTCTCTTTAAAGCAATGTTTGGGCTGCTGCTGCTTGCAACTCCAGGGTGTGATTCATCCAATGTTTGGGCTCCTGCTGCCAACTTCAGTGTCTCTTTCAAGCCATGTTTGGGCTGCTGCTGCTTGCAACTCCAGGGTGTGATTCATCCAATTTTTGGGCTCCTGATGCCAACTCCAGTGTCTCTTTCACCCAATGTTTGGGCTCCTGCTGCTGCTGCTTGCAACTCCAGGGTGTGATTCAGCCAATTTTTGGGCTCCTGCTGCCAACTCCAGTGTGTCTTTCAAGCTATGTTTGGGCTGCTGCTGCTTGCAACTCCAGGGTGTGATTCATCCAATTTTTGGGCTCCTGCTGCCAACTCCAGTGTCTCTTTCAAGCTATGTTTGGGCTGCTGCTGCTTGCAACTTCAGGGTGTGATTCATCCAATTTTTGGGCTCCTGCTGCCAACTCAAGTGTCTCTTTAAAGCAATGTTTGGGCTGCTGCTGCTTGCAACTCCAGGGTGTGATTCATCCAATTTTTGGGCTCTTGCTGCCAACTCCAGTGTCTCTTTCAAGCTATGTTTGGGCTGCTGCTGCTTGCAACTCCAGGGTGTGATTCATCCAATTTTTGGGCTCCTGCTGCCAACTCCGGTGTCTCTTTCAGCCAATGTTGGGCTCCTACTGCTGCTTGCAAGGTGTGATTCATCCAATTGTTGGGCTCCTGCTGCCAACTCAAGTGTCTCTTTAAAGCAATGTTTGGGCTGCTGCTGCTGCTTGCAACTCCAGAGTGTGATTCATCCAATTTTTGGGCTCCTGCTGCCAACTCCAGTGTCTCTTTCAAGCTATGTTTGGGCTGCTGCTGCTGCTTGCAACTCCAGGGTGTGATTCATCCAATTTTTGGGCTCCTGCTGCCAACTCCAGTGTCTCTTTCAGCCAATGTTTGGGCTCCTGTTGCTGCTGCTTACAACTCCAGGGTGTGATTCATCCAATTTTTGGGCTCCTGCTGCCAACTCCAGTGTCTCTTTCAAGCTATGCCTGGGCTGCTGCTGCTGCTGCTTACAACTCCAGGGTGTGATTCATCCAATTTTGGGGCTCCTGCTGCCAACTCCAGTGTCTCTTTCAGCCAATGTTGGGCTCCTGCTGCTGCTTGCAACTCCAGGGTGTGATTCATCCAATTTTTGGGCTCCTGCTGCCAACTCCAGTGTCTCTTTCAAGGTATGTTTGGGCTCCTGCTGCTGCTTGCAACTCCAGGGTGTGATTCATCCAATTGTTGGGCTCCTGCTGCCAACTCCAGTGTCTCTTTCAAGCTATGTTTGGGTTCCTGCTGCTACTTGCAACTCCAGGGTGTCATTCAGCCAATTTTTGGGCTCCTGCTGCCAACTCCAGGATGTGTTTCAGCCAATATTTGGGCTCCTGCTGCTGCCAGCTCCAGGGTGTGTTTTTCAGGCAATATAGGGGCCCCTCATAGTGATGCCACCTCAACTCTCTGTAATAGTGCCGCTCTGCGATTCTAATAGCGATGCCTCTGATCTGCATGTCCAAATTATTTACAGTATTATTTCAGTAATCCATCCTATGCGTGTTACAGCAAGGCAGAATGGTTTACAACCCTATTGAGGCTCTAGGAAGCTCAGAAATAGCCATTTTTAATAGCGATTTGTCGCAAATAAATTCGGGTCGAAACGATTTTTGTCTGAAAATTCGGCGAATCAGTCGAATCGAATTTTTCAAAAGTTCGCTCATCTCTATTTATAACAATGTTATTTCCTCTAGTGTCAGAGTTTTTTTTTTTAGAGAGTGCGGCTCACCCGGAGGCCAAGGCTGGAGAGATCTGGTGGACGAGGAGGTGGTGCCAGACTGGTGCCAATAGCACCAGCAACCACACATGGACCAACCTGCAGAGGAGAAGGTACAGCTGTTGGGCAGGGAATCAGATGATGAGTAGGTCCAGCAGCACTCAGGTATGAACATCACACAGAAGCACACACAGGAACATGCACACTAAACACACACTTATTTTGGACATCTATACTTGTAGATGATTAGGTAGCGGGTGAAGAACGAGGATAGGAAATTATACAGCAACCACCTGAGGTAGAAGAAGAAGGTGGGTGGAAGAAGAAGGCACAAAATCAAAGCTATTCAAAAACTATTTTTTTTCATTTATTCTACAGATTCAGACCAAGAGGAGTGGCAGCCCCTAGTGCGGAGGGTGGGTGACCCACAACGTGTCCCCCACCAGCCTAGTAAGTCTAAAGACAAGTGAATTATTTTAACATAACATGCCTTCTTCAACAGGTAGTCAGAATGCATAGGCTATGCACAATTTTCTTTTTTTTACAGTCCTCACACAAGAAGCACAGCAGTGCCTGCAGGACCTGTCTGCTGCTGCGCATAGGCTGGTGGGGGATACAGAGGAGCTTGCTGCATCGATGGGGACCCAAAATGAATAACACACTGGGAGCCTGTTACTAAATAAATGTATAAAGTTTTGTATTGCTCTATTTTTAGAGTGCAAACATTTTATATATAACATTTTTTACAAATTTATATGAAAATATAACATGTTTTAATAAAAAAGGTTGCAAAAATACACATTTACTAAAAATAAAATAAATGTTCTAAAAGCTTGTGGTGTCAGTCATATATGGTTAATTAAATTAGTGTTAATTGTGTTAATAAAAACCCCTCTGCCCATAACAGCTATAGAAGTAGCAAGGATAATAAAATTCAATGGAAAGAGGAAAGGGATTAATGTAAGCATGAAGACATCACAAACAAGAAGACTATCAAGGGAGTTAAGGTAAGCATGAGGACATTACAATCACAAACAAGAAGACTATCAAGGGAGTTAAGATAAGCATGAGTACATTACAATCACAGTTAAAAAGCTGAGCGCATGTGTACATGCCAACAGACATACCAGCTTCAACATATAAATTATGTTAAAACATAATATAATGTTACTGTATTTTACCTGAATTGGAATTATACGCTCTGAATATCAACATTATTTGAAATTAATGTTAAGTTATACTAAAGGCAAGCCTGATGGTTGTTCCACATACTCTAGCTACAGGTTGCACTTTCCCAAACTTCAATCCATTATCAAAAAGACCCTGTAGTTCCTTATTTGTAAAAATATCAGAGCATTGGAGAATAAAATGAGGAGAAGCAGTTGGTGTGGCAACTGTGTTGTGATGTAAGCACATGGTGTGCTTTACATATATCATAGGAGTGTTAGATAAAAAAAATATGCTTTACATATGAGTGTTAGAACCCCGGGTTCGACTGATGCCCGGCTGATGGCTGGGGTCAATTACCCCATCTGCAGTACCGGTAGCCAAACTTTCTGCTCCCTGGCGGAGCATTAATATTAGAGAACTCTCAGGCCTGACAATAAGTGAATTGTTATGCCCCTAGTTATTACTCCAGCACTTGTGACCTGAGATGAGGGAGAATGACAGGGTTTCATAGATTCAGAGAGAGGTAGCCAATCAGGACATCTGGGGAGGGAGTGTGGGTGTTCATTCGTAGTTCGCTGAAGGTTGATTGAAGGACCAGGTCAGCATAATGGGGATTAAAAGTTGAATGAGGAACTGATTTACTCACTAAGGAGTCCGATGGAGGAGGAAGCATTGCGCTGGAGCCACTTAATGAAAGGCAAGCTACTAATATTTTATTTCAGCGGAGCAGGAGAGCTTTTACTTCAATATATCTTTATTGAAATTTTTCATTTTATACAAAACAGTAGATAAAACAAGAAAAGAAAAAAGAGGAAAAGGGGGGGAAGGCAGCACAAGGTGAGGGCGACGCAACCACACATCATAATGCAATTACAATCTTGTACGACCTACAGGGTACCAGATCAACGTCTTTTGGCATCCCGGAGCATGGCCTGCCTCCAGGTGCAAAAGATCAGCTGTCCAGCACCTTATATCCACTCCCTGCATCGTTCTGGGTCTCCCAAGCTCTGGGGGTGCCCGCCCCCCTATCTTGCGACAGCCCGGCCGGAATCTCCAGCACCCAGGCGGCCACTCCACCCCCCCAGCCATTGAGAGGGAAAAAGAAAGAACAGAAAGAGTAAGTTGGAAAGAGAAGGAAACCAAAAGGTCCGGTATCCCCTGCCCGAGCCCCGCCCCCCCACCCCGATCGGACTACTCTCCAGCAATCCGGGGGTCGGGTCTCCCTAACTACCCCCCTCCCACCCCTAGGCTCGCTCCAGAAGGCTCCGGAAGTCTGGTGAGCCTTGTGAGGCCTCCCAGAGGGTCCATGTTTTGAGGAATCCCTGGGTCCCTCCCCTCGATCCCCTCCAGTGCCAGTTCCTCCATCCTTTTAATATTTTCCACCTCCCCATACCACTCTAAAAGGGAGGGAGCAACAGCGGTACGCCAGTGCCTGGGAATCACTGATCTGGCAGCCGTGAGCAGGTGCCTCAACAGTCCTCTCTTGCTTCCCGTCACCGACCCTGGGATCATTGAAAGGAGGGTTACCTGTGGCGTGTTCGGAACACTGTCAAGTGCTAGGTGCTTGTATATTTCGAGCACTCCTTCCCAGAAGGTCTTAACCATCGGGCACTCCCACCAAATATGAACCATAGTCCCGGGGGCCCCCCCGCACCTCCAGCAATCTCCGGACTCCGCCCCCCCAAATTTTATCAGGTCCGACGGGCATGTATACCATCTCGCTAAGATTTTATAATTCCTTTCCTGTGCTTGCACGCCATAGACAGTTTATGGGTAAGCACGAAAGATTTCTCCCAGTCCTCATCTTCAAAGGTTTGTCCCAGTTCTCCCTCCCACCTCCTGCAAAACCGGGGCAGTTCCCGACCCCCCCCCCCGTCCTGAAGGATCTTGTATAGGGTAGAGATCACATGTTTAGGGGCTAATGGGGGTTTCAATAGTTTTTCCAGGGCCTTGAGGGGGCGTGAGAAGTCCGACACAGGGATATAGGATTTGATAAAGGCCTCCAGCTGGGCGTGCATGAACCAAGAGATATTCCCACTTCCACCTCGGGTCTGCAAGTCCGAGAGGGAGGGCGGGCCCGCGCCCGACACTATGTCTCCCAGCCTGGTATCCTGCGACACCTCCCAGAGAAGAAATGTTCTAGTGGGCATTCTGGGGGGGAATGCTGGGTTGCCGAATAGTGGGGTAAGAGGTCCGGGCCTGGATGACAGTTCCCCCCTCCTCAGGAACCTATCCCATATTGTCAGCAAGGGTCCCACCAGAAAGGGAAGCTCCTGTTTTTTGGGTCGGCGCGAGAGGTCCACCCAAGGCAGAGCCGTCAGCCCAAGGGGGGAGGTGTCACTCTCAATGCCGACCCAGCACTTACTTTCCCCGTGATGGAACCAATCTGAGAGGCGCATCAGCACCGACGCGGCATGATATAACCTAAGATCCGGGACCCCCAGCCCCCCCTCCCCTTTGGGTCTACAGAGTGCTGCTCTTCGTACCCTAGGTCTCCTGTTATCCCATATGCAGCTTAAAGAAGCCACGTTCCGGGGCAAGTGGAATTGCCTCGAATAAATATAGGAATCGGGGTAGGACGTCCATTTTAAGTATGTTGATGCGCCCCAACCATGAATATTGCTTTTTGCTATAGAGGCTCAGGCTGGTGATCGTTGAGTGTAGGAGTGGGGCATAGTTAAGTTTGTAAAGTTTCCCCAGGTCTGAGGGTAATTGTACCCCTAAGTATTTAATGGCCTCTCCCTGCCACTTGAAGGGGAAATTCGCCTGGAGGAGCTGCTGAGTCTGCATATCTAGTGAAACATTTAAGGCCTCCGTTTTAGATAGGTTCACCTTAAAGTTACTGAGTTTGCTAAAACGCTTGAACTCTGCTAAAATAGAGGGCATAGAGATGTGCGGTGAGGTTAAATACATAAGCAGGTCATCAGCAAAGAGAGAGAGCTGGTGTTCCCTCTCTCCACAGGAGATCCCCTTGATGGAAGGATTAGCCCTCAAGGCATTGGCCAGATGTTCCATCACCAAGACGTAGAGCAGTGGAGATAGGGGGCACCCCTGGCGAGTGCCATTCCGAATGCTAAAGGGGCCCGACAGGGAGCCATTGACTTTTTCCTTTGCGGTAGGGTCTTGGTAAAGGGCCATAATTCTGGCCAACATGACCGGGCCCATCCCCACTTGATCTAGCGTAGCTCTCAAGAACCCCCAATGCACCCTGTCAAAGGCTTTCTCCGCATCCACTGCCAGTACGCAGGCCGGGACAGCCCGCGACTGCGCATAGTGCATCAGAGAAATAGTTTTAATGGTATTATCCCGCGCCTCCCTTCCCGAGACAAACCCCACCTGGTCTAAATTGATCAGTGAGGGAAACAAGGGCTGAATTCTGGTGTAGATGATTTTGGCATTTAGTTTGACATCTACATTAATCAAAGAGATCGGTCTGTAGCTTCCCGGCAAGGAGCTATCCTTACCGGGTTTTGGAATTACTGCGATATGTGCCTCTAGGGCCTGTCTCGGGAAGGGGCAGGAATTCGAGATTGAGTTGAACACCCTGACAAGGAAGGGGGAAATCATAGACCCTAATGTTTTGTAGAACCGGGAGGTGAATCCATCAGGGCCCGGACTCTTTCCAGCAGGAGATTCCCCTATAGCCCGAACCACCTCCTCTATCTTAAATGCATCCTCCAAGGCATCACTTTCCTCCGGGGGTAAGGTTGGTAGGACAGTTTCCCTTATGTAGTCCACTATCGGGGCATTCGCCTCCTGCCGCAACCCCGGGACCGGGGTGGTCTCAATGTTGTAGAGTTTGGAATAGAAGGCCTGAAACTCTCCTGCTATCTGGGTCGTTTTGTGGATTTCCATGCCTCTGGTCCCCTTAATGGTGGGTATAAACGCACAGCCCTGCCTTGGGTGAAGAGATTGAGCTAGCATCCTGCTACATTTATCCGAATGTTCATACATACGGGCCCTACATCTATCCCTGAATTTGAGAAAGCTCTGATCGTACAATCCCTTCAGGCTCTGCCTGGCGTCTAATAGTTCCCTCAGAACCGCTTGAGTGGAAGAGGCCTTGTGTGCCTCCTCTAAATCCTTAATACGCTCCAGTGCAGCCCTGATCTGCTGCGCCCGTTCTCTCTTGAGCCTAGACCCATGTTTTATGAAGACCCCCCGCAGTACGCATTTAAGCGCTTCCCACTTCAATGGTAGCGGGGTCACATCATTAGTATGGTCAGATTGAAAATTGATTATAGTGGCCTTTATTTCAGCCAGACATAGGGCGTCCTTCAACAAGTTGTCGTTGAGAGGCCAGTTATAGTGCCTGGGGGTCACTTCTGGGATCGGGAGGCTCAGGAAGACAGGGGCGTGATCCGACCAAAGTATCTGTCCAATAGAGGTATCAGGATCAGGTGCGAGTGCATGGTGACTGAGGAAGATGTAGTCTAAGCGGCTATAGGTGTTGTCGGGTTGGGAGAAGAACGTATAGTCCCTTGCCCCGCCATGCTGAATTCTCCAGGTGTCTACTACCTGGAGGTCACGAAGGGCCCTGCGGAGTCTGTGCAGCCCAGAGTGGGGTATTGCTGACTTACCCTAGGAAGAGTCGAGCCTCGGGTCTAATGCCAGGTTGAAATCCCCTCCCAATACCACAGTGCCCTCTGAAAAATCCCCACGCCCACCTCCACCTGATCCCGATTAGGAAGGTAGAGGCTGGCGAGGGTGTACCTGGCCTCATACAGAGTGAACTTGAGGAATATGTACCTACCATTCGGGTCTACTTTAGAGTCCAAAGGGATGCCCCTACGGACCGCAATGGATACCCCCTTAGTTTTGTTTCATAATATCTATTCCGGATTTCCAGAATTTTCCCCTGGCGGAAATGTGTCTCCAGTAGCATAATTACGTCTACCCCTTCTCTATGGAAACCGTACAATATTTTTGCCCGCTTTTCGGGGATGTTTAACCCCTTGGCGTTAAAGGTACAAATCTTGAGGCTAGTCATGCTAGCTAGTTGATGAGGATTATGGTGCGGGATCAGGGTACGGTACGACAGACAAGGGGTCGCGGAGACACTGAGGCATCAAGGGTACGAGATCCGAGCAAGGGACCGGAACCCCAAAGAAGAAAAGGGGAGAGGCAGGAGAGGGGTAGTAGAGAATGAGAGAGAAAAGAGGTCCCCCCTCTGGGGTTTAGCCAGTAGGGGGACAAGAACAGACAGGATTTGTGAAAGTTAAAACAAGAAACCTAATAAGCCCTTCCTTTACACAGGAGGGCAAACAAGAGTACTGGGGATAAACCCCAAACACCACGCACCACCTGCTGGCAAGAAGCCCACAGTGCCGCGCGGGACAGTTATTGGGGGAAGTGACTGAGCAACCCAGGAGCTAGCCCTTACCAAACTATACTTACTAATTAGGCACCCTTCTCGCCCCGCCCGCTCAGGAGGTAAGATACAGTTGCCAGCTCTAGTCGCACTATCCGCAGTGATTCCTCCCTCCTCCTCGTCTACACTCCAAACAAACCTGGATTGTAACACCAGGTAACCCCTAAAACATTGACGAACTCGTGTCTAACCAACAAACATTACTATTCCCCGGGTTCCGAGGAGCACCCCCAACCTCTGTTTCTTTTAACTGCAGAAAGACCATCCCCGTCCCCCCCGCCGCCCGCCAGATCACAGACAGGACCAGGGAGGGAGCCTGATCCCCCAACCACCCAGGCCAGGAGAGGGGGCACAGACACAATCCGTACCCCCCACCCCAACCCGAGAAACCGCGACACCATCAGCGCCGCCATACCATAAAGTCATGTAAGTCCTTGCCCGGCGGGCAGCACCCACCGGGGCGCCAGGAGGGGGAGGGACAACAGGGAAAACGGGCCACAGACATCGGGGGGGAGGGCCGAAGAGGGCTTAGCGCTCCACGTTCCTTCTAGGGGCGCCACTCCTCCGTTCACCGGCCACCCGTTGCGGGAGAGGGGGTGGCGGGTCAGCCGTCAGCCAATCCGGGACTGGGAAGGGATCCAGGCCCAGGAAGATAAACAATCCTGGTAGGTCCGCTTTACTTCTGAGGACGTACGTGGAGTCATCCCTGCGTGCTATAAGGTGGAACGGGTGGCCCCACTTATAGGAGGCCCCAACCTCCCGTATCCTGTCGAGGAGAGGCCGCAGCATGCGCCTCATCTGTAAGGTGCGGCGTGACACATCCGGCAAGATTGTGAGTTGCGAACTTTTACACTCAAGCCTTCCCCTTTCCCAGGCCCGGCGCAGAATGTCCTCCTTAATGGTGAAGAAATGAATCCTGCACAGTACGTCCCTGGGGGCCTGAGGGTCCCCGGCCGGGCGACCAGCCACTCTGTGGATCCTGTCGATGATTAGTTCAGCTTCCAACGGTCTTCCCAGCATGTGATTGAACAACTCTGTTGCCAGGGGGCGGAGTGCTTCCAATCTGACTGTTTCAGGAATACCGTGTATCTTCAGATTGTTACGCCTGTTCCTGTTCTCTTGGTCATCCGTTTGCAAGCGGAGGTCGATCATCTGTTGCTTGTGCAGTTATTGATTTCTTTCCAGGATCTCCAGGCGTGCTTCGTGGTCTGCACGGGAGTCCTCAAGAGACGCAACTTTAGTATCCAAGGCAGAGGATTTTTGTTGCAAGTCCTCAATTTCCCTGCGTAAAGCCCCGTTCGATTCTAGTCGCCACTGCCTCCAGGTCCGCTTTAAGCTCAACTTTGGTTGGGAGGCATTGTAGAATGGCTCGGATGCCGGGGTCAATAGTTGGCTGTGAGAGCAACTGGGTAGCTGGCGCATGGAGTGGGGGCATCCCGGACGAGGCACCAAAGGGGTCGTTATCCGCCCGATCAATCGTGGCCGGTCTCAGGCCTGCCGCACTGCTCGCGGACCTCTGCCCCGGAGATATGCCTCCCAGTGAATCCATGCTGGAGCCAGAGGACCACTCCAGAAATACAGCCCCTGAGGATGTTTGGGCCGGCGTGCACTGAACGTCATTCCTCTTGGGGATCGGGTGAATGTCAGCAGAAATTTTATTGATGGTGGGGTCAGGGCCATCCGGCCAGACAGAAGCCATTATGGTTGGCAGCACTGGGGAGGTACACTCCAGGAATAAGGGGCTACAAGTTGGGGAGGACACTGGGGCAGCACTTAATTTTATTGCCCTCTCCCCCATGACCAGGCTCTCACCCAGGCTGTCCCCTGGAAGGCACTGTACAGGGGGGAAATTCCCCTCCAGACTCGGCGATGCGGCCATGTGAGAGGATCCACCGCGCCTGTCTGTCTGCAGCACAGCGGTCCTCTCCTCCACCGCGCCGCACCAAGGTCCCGGGGCCCACCCCCGGCACCCGCCGTCATCTCTCTCCAGCTCCTCCGGCGGGGCCGATGCAGGCAGGCAGCAGCTCTCCATCTCCGCTTCAGATCCGCGCCGCATCTCCCGCCGGCTCCTCCCCGCCCCAGCAGGGGCCCCGGCCGCCCGATGGACCCCCCGATTCAGCCCCCGGAGGGGTCACTGCCCCGGCACTCGACGCGATCGTGGCTCCAGGTGTCAGAGGGGGACACAGGGTAAGTGTCGAGCTCGCCGCTCCCCGGGACTCCCCAGACTCGCCTCCAGTCTCCCGTCTCTCCTGGTGGTTTTCTCCTCCGCGGGATTTTACAGGTGCCATCTTGCCGATAGGGACCTTCTGCCCCACCGAGTTCCTGGGTCTGAAAAAGCTGCCGATGGCTTTCTTGGGGGACTTTTTGGTAGAGCCCCCAGCTCTCCTCTTTTTGTTGCTCCCCATGTTGCAGATTTGGGGGAGATTTTATGGTGCCAAAGTCACTGAAAGGTCACGGGCCGCAGCAGAGCTCTCACGGACCGGCAGGAGAGCTTTCAATATAATTTGTGCAGATATCTATCCAACTTGTAAACTCTTGTGAATTGTCTGATGAGATTGAAAGGTGAAGATAAATGAGGACTTTATCAGTGGTACAAGATCTTTTTTAGGTGGTACTTAGTAAGGCTGCAGACCCCAAACTGCCACAATCCACAAAACCACAATCCGTTCAAATCATGATTTGCTCCATAAATACAAAAGTAGTCCAACATTTATGAAACCATTTTATGTACAGTACATAATTAGGTGCCTTCATTTAAAGAGGAACATTGCCTGGGTTTAACCCCATCCCTAGATTAAACTTAATGGACATAAGTATTTTTTCAACCATATTAACTATGTAACTTCCGATGGCATTTTTAAAGGTGTCCATTATTGTGTGCCTAATTTATATCTTCAAGCTGATTTTATCTGTTATTTTATTTTCTTTGTTTTCAAATCTGTGTACAGAGTTTTTCAACAATGTGTACACAAACTGATGCATTTGGTATACGTAGCAGAGATTTCTTGACTCTGGCTAGCTAATCATCTGATTGGCTGAGGCAGCACTGGGTAGAGGTCATAATAGGATTCCAAAGTTTGCCCTTCTCTCAATTTTATTCCTCTAGGACCATGCAAAAAAAGTGGTCTAACTGTGACCTTGTCCCTTGGAGCTTTCAGCTTAGCCAATCACAGTGCTCATGTATCATAAAGCTATGCCATGACATGCCTTTCCCAGCTCAGTCATGACCTAGAAATAAAAGTGAACCCAGTAGCATTACATATAATACAGAAGGTATTTAAATATAATTGAAGATTTTGAGATGCTTCAAAATTCTAATTTTACAATGTTTCCTAGGTGGGAGGACGTTGTTGCGTGGACTGGGATTTTTACTATCCTGATGATAGGACCTTGCGTTGGGGGCATTCCGAGTTGGGGAGCCCTGCTGTGTGAAATACAACAGACCGCCCGCTCCACTCACCTTTCCGCAGTTCCCATGGCACATGTGTGGGCACTTGTCCAATCAGCACTCTATGCCATGCAGTCTAATGTAGGGTGTGAAGCTGTTGTTTTAGACTCAGCACACTCTTGTGCACCTGACCTATCTTAATGGCTGGGATGGTAGTGCACAAAGCTGCGGGCCACGAACACAGCCAGGGAAAGGTGGAAAGGTAAAGGGTTTGCGGGCGATTTGCAGGGTTTCACGCAGTGGGACATCCCAAATTGGAGCAGGAACACCTACTCTGCCCGCCCTAGAGTTTTTAAGACTCTAGGGCCTGCAGTGGAGCTGATAGGTCTACTTTAACCCTTTAAGTGCCAGCCTACCTGGAGTTTTTGTCACCCTTTGTTGCCAGACCATTTTGCACTATTTTGCGCTCCCCATGTTCAAATGTGATTTTTTAAGGGATTTCCAGGGATTTCCCAGAAAAATGATATATTGTTTTTTTCAGCAGAGTCTGAGCTTTAACATGAAATGTCTTGTTTGTAATTTTTAGGTGTATTCTCAATATTTTTTGGCGAAAGTTTGTCAATAAAATCTTATTGCGTGTGAAATCTCAATTTCTCCCGGTTACAGCAGTAACATATATGTATAGGTAGACACCCTTTCCTGCCCAGGAGACTCCCCCAAACTGAAACAGAGCTTTAGGGGATTTTCAGAAAAAATACAACTGTAATATGCGCTATGCGCACCTTGCAGTTTTTCCAGAAAAACAACCCTTTACATTTGAAATACCCCCCACAAACTATATATTCTCTGGAAGTACACACCTCAGGCTTTCTATTTGTACCAGGCTTGTTGATGTGGCCACAGTAATCCCTCAATGTATTCTTTGGTTGCAAAGAGTTTCCCTAAAAAAAAGGATAAAAAAGCAGAACCAAAGCCACATTTTCCTACAAAAACTATATACAAACAAGAAAAAACAAGTATAATCTGAAAAAGCAACATCCCCCGAACAGAACGATACCCAACATGCATAGCTACTGTCAAGGGAAGAGTTGCCAAACACCCCAAAGTAAAGCATGTGCGTAACGGTAATTTTTCTTGGAAATTTCAGCTCTGCAGATAAAGTGCGCACCTTGCGATTTTTCAACCAAAACAACCCTTTACATTTGGAATATCTCCCATAAACCATATAGTACACATGTGAAGCTTTCTAAGCGTACCCAGCTTGTTGTAGTGGGCTCATCTTTCTGGAATTGATCCCTCAAAGAATTTTTGGTTGCGCAGGGTTTCCCTAAAAAATGTATAAAAAAGCTGAATAAAAAACACCTTTTCCTAAAATATAAATATGCAAACAAGAAAAAACAAGCTAAGTCTGAAAGCGCAAGGTCCCCCGAACAGAACAATACACAACATGCAGAGGTACTATTAACCCTTTTAATTGCGAGCCTACTTGAGATTTTGTCACCCTCTGTTGACAGGTCATTTTTCTCCATTTTGCGCCATGTTTTGCGACATTTTTGCAGGAAAATTATATATATATATTTTGCAGCAGAGTTTAGGCTTTAACATGAAATGTCTTGTTTGTAAATTTTATTTATTATTAATTTTATTTATTATTAAGTAAAAAAAAAAAATAAACATTTGTTTTAGAAAATTGCCTCCTTTATTTTAAATAAAAAATGTATTTTATTAGGGAAAACCATATTGCATGTGAAAGCCCCATTTCTACCGATTAGAACGGTACCACATATTTATCGGTAGCCCCCTGTTCCTGCCCAGGAGACCCCCCTAACTGAAACAAGTAATTTTTAACATTTACAAATAAAATACAACTACCATCCACACTACAAAGGGTTAAATCGAGAAAAAAAAATGACATAGGGTCCCCCCTAAAAACCCTTAAAAATCCCCAAAAAAATGACATGGGGCCCCCCTTACCCAAAGTAACCAGCCCGGGACCAGCTATGCAGGGCTTGTAGGAACAGGGCGCAGGGGCCAGCTTTTGTGGCCCCTGGCCCTGCAGGCTACAAGCCCACATAGCCCGTGGCCACGGGCTCTTCTGCCCCCCCCTGGCCTTTGGGGAGGCAGGTAAGGGGGTGCCGGGGGTTAATGGCAAGTCACCGGCTAGTGCAGGTGACTTGCCATCCCACCAGCCTTGAGAACTGGTATAGGGGTCTCAGAGGATCTCCTGTCACCTCCTTCCCCGGCACCAATCACCGGCATCTGACAGCTGAGAAGGCTGAAGCCGGAGATCGGGGCCGGGATGGCGTCATTAGCCCCAAGGGGGTGGGGCTTATCAGCAAGATGGTGGCCGCCATCGAGGATGAAAGGGGAGAGAGCCTTCTGGGCTCTCTCCTGAAGATCTGTAAGTCCTGGGGGGGGGGGATTGGAGGCCCCCCAGGTGAAGAGGAGGGACAGCGGGAGCCAGCGCACACACAGGTAAGTGAATGTCATTTTTATTTTTTATTTTTTTTTTTACAGTTAGCAGCTGCTGCTGCAGAAACGAGGGGGGGGGTTGGCCTATTCCGGGGGCTCTCCTGGAGCCATTCGACCCCCCCCGGGGGATCAGATGGCACCAAACTAAAGAGGAGACCCGGCCGGATCCAACGAGGGGTCAGGTGAGTATTTTTTGTTTTTTTTCTTTCCCGCTAGCAGGGGTAAATGCCAGGCACGTAAATTTTATGCGGCTGGCACTTAAGTGACGGAGAGGCAACCACGTAAATTTTACGTGGCTGGCATTTAAAGGGTTAAAGAGCCTGCAAATCATTTTTCACAATTCAAAAAACAGCTCACAGTTTCAGTTGAAAATTAGTGCCATCTGGTGACAAGTCCGTAGTTTTTAAACTACATGCAATTTACTCCAAAACACTGAGCAAATTTTCACCCCAATTAAATCCCAGGCTGAGGCGAATATTGTAGATGCATAGGTGCAATTATACCAGCATTATCCCAAATCTCTAAGCAAATCAATGTGCTATGATTTGTATGATTTGGGATAATGCTGGTATAATTGTATAATGTTTTGTCTAAAATAAATTATTATGGTAGTAATTTCAAGGAAATACCAAAATGTACATAAATACACCTTACTAAAACCAAACATAATGAGTTTTAAACATTTTAAAAGACAACAGCAGGGAACTAACAATGAATTAAATCCCAAAGTTGCACTCACAACTGTGCTGTGCTGTACTTAGCCATAAAAAATACTTGTTATGCATTGTAATGTGCAGATTTACAGCAAAAGTAGTTTTCTCATCATAGAAACGCAAAGCAGGCCATGTGCCTCTTGAACTTGTTGAAGAGCACTCATGTCTTTCCTCTGTTTGGACATTTATTTCATTTTAGGGAGCAGCCTCTAACGAATCAGAAACTCTTATGTTGCCACTGTTTCATGTGACCCACTATCCAATTACACAGCCAAGACATTAGAACAAGTGTTGACCCCACAGAATTCTAATGAAGCATACAGTAGCGATCTTGGCTTTGTTCAGATCAGTTGAATGATTTAGACATGTATTTAAAAAGGATCAATGTTTAAATATTTTTCCACAGCACTACAACGGCCATTCCAGATACTGCCTCCAATAGAGTTGGGGATACATGTAGAAGGACTCATTCTGAAGTGTGCCTTTTTAAAGTAATTTTGCTTGGATATGCTTTGGAACACTGGCATCTGTTTATATGCTAAATGTCACAATGCCTGATGTTAGCTTGGATTGGGGTTCTAGGTATTGGCCGGCCTATGTCAGTGCCTGTTGGACCCTTATTCTGACTATAACAGTGCCAGTGAGCGCCACTCTGTATCACCAATTTTTAGTCACTGAACTCTGAATTTAAAGCGGACCTTCACGCTGAATAAGAGTCTATCTTATATGTTTCCCACACCCTGTACATACAGATTGTCCACATTAAAAATCATCCTACCTGCATCTGCTGCATGTTATGAGCCTTTAAACATCCAAGATGGCGGCTTATGGAAGCCGCCATCTTATCAGGCAGCCTGCAAACAGGAAGTGCCTCCTGACTGTGCTGCTCTGCATTCTGGGACTGCTGACCATTACCTGACCCCAGCTCTGCTCTGTCTGAGCAAAGCACAGCTATAACCTGCCCCCTGTACCTTATCCCACTCTCCTCTCCTCAGTAAGTGTGATGCTTCTGAGTCAAGATGGCGGCGCCCGTATCCTAAATTCCTGAACAGAGTTGCAGCCCAGTGGGGGAAAGAATAATAAGTAAGTGACTAAAAACGTAAAATGTATTAATTTTAGATGCTGGGGAACCGTTTTTTAAGAGTTTGGGCTTTTCATTAAATCACGCTGAAGGTCCGGTTTAATCAATTTGGCATTATAAACCAATGCAGCTTTGAGAAGAGCAGCAGTCACCATGAACTTTATGGCACTGGTGATACATTTTTGAGAAAAGTTATTAAAGCGGAAGTTTAGTCAAAATGTGACCTCCCCTTCCTGCCACCTTACCCTGGCACCTGGAGGTAATAAAAAAATCACCCCTTACCTTATCCAGTGTATCCTCCGGCTCTGTGCACAATTCTGTCCGCCTATTTAAGTGAATGCATGCATGGGCGGGGGGATGCGGCTTTGGGCTTTCTCCACAGTGGCCACACAGAGACTAGGGTGCGGTGCTGGCCCGAGAAAAAGGTAAGGGCTTTTTTTATTTCGAAATGTGTGAAAACTAAAGTACTTTCTCACTCCTAAAGCCGTGCTAGTTTTTAAGCAGTCACAAATATACCTACAACTTTATCTAAAGAATTAATAAATATACACAATTATAATCCTGCACAGGGAGTCAAAAACTGTGTCAGTCCAGTCTCTATTAGTACTAAAAAAACCTATGTAAAAACATAGAGAGACTCCACAGAAAATCAAGGGTTAATTAGTCCTCTCTTTTTGTTCTGTGAATATGAGTTTCACCAGCAGTGCTCCAATAATTTCACTGTGTAAACCAGCCACCGGAATTCAAATACAAGTACCAGAAGGATTCTTTCAATCAGGCCCGTCACAATAAGTTTAACCATAGAATAATCTCTGATCCAAAAACGTTTTATCCCGTCATTTTATTCTCCGTGATTGTTACTATAGGCTCATTAGAGGGAAGAAGCAAACAAAACCAAACATAGCGTAACACCGTTTGTGTCAAAAGCCTTATAAAACGTTTATGGCGCTTACCATAAAAACCTTCTTTCTGCGCGTATCATACACAATAAAAACAACGTCCCAGGTTATAGAAATTTGCCTTGCATTTCCTCTTCCAATGGGGGTTTCACCTTACACCTCGCTGCCCCAGCCATGGGCTGTAGAGGCGAGAATCAAGCGTGCACAGCTGCCAGATAGAACGCAGTGACGATGTGGTGGAGTCCCGCCCAATGCATTTCGTCTATCCCGACTTAGTCATTAGGCTGCGGGCCCACCACACCATCACTAATTTATTCACTTCACTCGGGGACGTATCCCTGGAGAGTTAACTCCTTCACTTCCGGGTTTCACCAGTAAGCTTACATCTATCCTTAGAGCACAGCATGGATATAATTCAACAGCTGTGAAAGTGCAAATGCTTAATAGTTATTAATATAGTTAAATGTTATTTTTTAAAAAGAATTATAAATGAAAGGCAATATCTATCATTACATATACAACAGATATATACAAAATTATATTTTACACAAAAACAAACCCTAACAATAAACAATTTATGCTATCTAATAAATCTATATATTATTTGATTGTGTTATTTAAAAACATAAACTATTTAATACTACATCTCATAACTATTTAATTGTTACCTTAAAAAAATAAATTCTATCTCATAATTGGACATATATATAAATACATCACACCCCTAAAATTCGACATTTTTAAAACCTTATTTCTTCATCATAAAAACAAATTTTTTCCAATAAAGCAATTTATATTAAATTCAATATTTAACCCAAGTGGATTAATTCTCTCCATTTTAAACATCCACTTGGATTCAGCTTTAGAAAGAGATCTTAAAATATTCCCACCCTTTAGGCCACGTTTTACCACATCTACTCCCATAAAACGGATTCCTTTTGGACTACACCCATGTACTAATTTAAAATGTGCTGACACACTATGTGTTTCTATACCTTTCTTTATGTTATACAGGTGCTCTCTAATTCTTGTTTTTAGTGTTCTACCTGTCCTCCCAATATATTGCAACCCGCATGGGCATTCTAGTAGATACACCACATGTATACTATTGCAAGTCAGGAATTGGTTCACTTTGTATTTCTCCTCTGTGATTCTTGATGTAAATTCCTTAAAAAATCTAGGTGTATCATCCCCACACAATTTGCAAGCTATGCATTTTTTGCACCTGTAAAACCCTTTCACATTGCTAAGGGTACCCATAATTTTGTTATTTTCCGGGTTCCACATTGTCCAATAGCTCTAGCTTGAGTCCTATAATCCTCATCCTCTTTACAATTTCTCCTTAGCCGAACTAATTGGCCCCTTGGAATATTACTGAGCCAATTGGGGTGGTGGCAGCTAGAAATAGGCACATAGGCGTTCCTATCTGTCTCCTTAAAATACGTTTTAGTAGATAGTTCTGTACCCCTCTTCATTATTTCCAAGTCTAAAAAATGTGCCATCTCTTTGCTATTTTCTTTGGTAAAAGCAATTCCCCAATCATTGTGATTAATAAACTCAAAAAATTCCTCAAAGGATTGCTCATCCCCCTCCCATATTACTAAACAGTCATCTATATAACATTTCCAAAATTTGAGTCCTTTATGTTGTTTCCCAAAGACAAATGTGGCCCCCCATATCCCCATAAACAAATGTGCTAGGCTAGGGGCAAATTTTGCCCCCATAGCCACACCTCTCACCTGCAAGTAATATTCACCCCAAAACCAAAAGTACGGTAGTTATGGGTTAGTAAAAACTGAAAGCAATCAATTAAAAATTCAACTTGTACCATTAATAGTTCAGACGACTGTATAAGATAATGTCTCAATGGCATAAGTCCTTTCTCATGGGGAATATTCATGTAGAGGGATACTACATCTATTGTTGCCAAAATTGTATTGTCACCAATATTTACGTCAGCTATTAATTGCAGAACCTGTTGGCTATCTCTTATAAAGGATGGTAGCTCACTTACCAAGGGTTGTAGGAAACAATCTAAGTACTTGCCCAAATTACCGTATATACTCGAGTATAGGCCGACCCGAATATAAGCCGAGGCACCTAATTTTACCACAAAAAAACTGGAAAAGTTATTGACTCGAGTATAAGCCTAGGGTGGGAAATGCAGCAGCTACCAGTACATTTCAAAAATAAAAATAGATACCAATAATGTTTTTGAATACCGTATTTATTTCAAATAAAAACAGTAAACTAGCTCTGTAAGTGGAAAAGAGGGTCAATAAAAACAATATGGTATCAACAATAACTTTAAAAGTACAAAAACCTTAGCTCATTCAGCAACCAAGCTACAACACAAGAGTTAAAATCCTTGGGTGTGGGTAACATATAAGATAGGCTCTTATTCAGGGTGAAGGTCCGGATTAATGTGGGCAATCTGTATGTACAGGGTGTGGGAAACATATAAGATAGGCTCTTATTCAGGGTGAAGGTCCGGATTAATGTGTGCAATCTGTATGTACAGGGTGGGCGAAACATATAAGATAGGCTCTTATTCAGGGTAAGGGTCCGGATTAATGTGGGCAATCTGTATGTACAGGGTGTGGGTAACATATAAGATAGGCTCCTTTGTAGAGCACCATTTCATTTAGGCCAGCTAGATTATTGAAACACATTGAATGCTGCTAGGTACCGACGGTAAATCTTACCTGCTCCTCAGACGCTGCTTCTTCCCTCACACAAAAATGGCGGGCACGCTCACTTCATTAACTATGCCGGATGACGTGGTGAGCGAGCCCGTCATTTTCGAGTGAGGGATGGAGCAGTGTGACAGAAGGCCTTGCTGGCCAATCAGGAGAAAGCTAGGTATGATGACAGTGGAAGGGCGGGGTTTATAGCCGCACACAGCGAGAGCAGCTGTGAGCGGCGGTGCCGGCCGTGGAGGAGCCGGCCGCGGGGAACTTAGCAGAGCATTTTTATTTTTTTTTTAAACAACCTGACAGGTGCTGACGTGGGTGCGCGCCTTTCAAGAACGCTGCTGACAGCAGCTGTGAGCGGCGGTGCCGGCCGTGGAGGAGCCGGCCGCAGGGAACTTAGCAGAGCATTTTTTTTTTTTTTAAACAACCTGACAGGAGCTGACGTGGGTGCGCGCCTTACAAGAACGCTGCTGACAGCAGCTGTGAGCGGCGGTGCCGGCCGTGGAGGAGCCGGCCGCGGGGAACTTAGCAGAGCATTTTTTTTTTTTTTTTAACAACAGGAGCTGCCGTGGGTGCGCGCCTTAGAAGAACGCTGCTGACAGGTACCGTCGTCCGGCGTCGTCCCCCTCAGACTTCCTCTCCCCCACCTAATGCCGGCTGTGGCCATACAACAGTGCCTGGCAGACCAGGCGGCCGCGGGCGCGGCCTATGCTGGCCAAAACTGACTCACTGGGGGCCCAAAGTGACTCACTGACTCGAGTATAAGCCGAGGTGGCTTTTTTCAGCCCAAAAAGTGGGCTGAAAAACTCGGCTTATACTCGAGTATATACGGTACTACTAATTGAACCAATACCACTGATTATTGGGCGGTGCGTTTGGTCTTTGTGGATTTTAGGTAGCCCATATATAGTTGGAGTCCTTGGGTGATTAATCCTGCAAAAATAAGCTTCCTTCCCATTCATTATTTCTAACGATATCCCTCTTTCTAATATTTCTTCTAAATCCCGTAAAAACTGCTTTGTGGGATCAGAATCCAATTTTCTATATGTATTCTCATTATCTAGTAGCAGTTACATGTGGGTATTGTAGCTTTCCAAATCTTGTATAACAACCCCCCCCCCCCTTTATCAGCTTGTTAGCCTAGTGCCATCACCCTGTAAGGACCGTAACCCTCTTTTGAAATTTCTGTCCATACCGCCCACCTTGTTTTTCTTCTTATTGGTGGGAAAATTATTTTCCAAGTCTCTTAGAACTATTTTTTTAACCCTTTAAGTGCCAGCCTACCTTGATTTTTTGTCACACTCTGTTGCCAGACTACTTTTCACGTTTTTGCGCTACACATGTTCAACCTTGATTTTTGAAGGGATTTCCAGGGATTTTCCAGGAAAATTATATATTGTTTTTTTCAGCAGTCTGGGCTTCAACATGAAATGTCTTGTTTGGCCTTTTTTTTTTAGAGTATTCTCAATACTTTTTGGTAAAATATTTGCAAAAAAAATAAAAAAAAAAATTTTTTTGCAATTTGTAGTGTTTTTTTTGTAATAAAAAAATGTAAGTTTGTCAATAAAATGTTATTGCATGCGTAACCCCAATTTCTTCCGGTCACAGCGGTACCACATATGTATAGGTAGACACCCTTTCCTGCCCAGGAGACTCCCCCAAACTGAAACAGAGCTTTAGGAGATTTTCAAATAAAATACAACTGCGCTATGCGCTATGTGCACCTTGCAGTTTTTCCAGAAAAACAACCCTTTACATTTGAAATACCCCCCACAAACTATATATTCTCTGGAAGTACACGCCTTCTAGGCGTACCAAGCTTGTCTATGTGGGCTTATCAAGCCACATTTTCCTAAAAAAAACTATATTCAAACAAGAAATAACAAGTAAAATCTCAAAAAGCAACATGCCCCGAACAGAACGATACCCAACATGCATAGGTACTGTCAAGGGAAGAGTTGTCAAACACCACAAAGTAAAGCGTGCGTGTAACAGTCATTTTACTTAAAAATTTCAGCTCTGCAGACAAAGTGTGCACCTTGCAATTTTTCAACCAAAACAACCCTTTACATTTGGAATATCCCCAATAAACCATATATTCCCTGAAAGTACATGTTAAGCTTTCTAAGAGTACCCAGCTTGTTGTAGTAGGCTCACCTTTATGGAAGTAATCCCTCGAAGAATTCTTAGGTTGCACAGGGTTTCCCTAATAAAATGAATAAAAAAACTGAATAAATAACATGTTTTCCTAAAATATAAATATGCAAACAAGAAAAAACAAGCTAAATCTGAAAGAGCAAGGTCCTCCGAGCAGAACAATACCCAACATGCATAGGTACTATTAACTCTTTTAATTGCCAGCCTACTTGAAGTTTTGTCACCCTCTGTTGACAGGTCATTTTTCCCCATTCTGCGCCATGTTTAACCGTGATTTTTGCCGGAATTTCCAGGAAAATTATAGATATATGTTTTGCAGCAGAGTTTAGGCTTGAACATGAAATGTCTTGTTTGCAATTTTTCTACTGTTATTTTAAAAATGTTTGTGTAAAAAAACAAAAAAAAAATAGTTTTTAGACAATTGTCTCCTTTATTTAAAAAAAAAAAAAAAAACATTTACTTTATTAGAGAAAACCATATTGCATGTGAAAGCCCAATTTCTCCCGATTACAATGGTACCACATATGTATTGGTACCCCCCCATTCTTGCCCAGGAGACGCCCTAAACTGAAAATAGCACTTTATAACATTTACAAATAAAATACTACTACTATCCACACTATAAACATAAGGGGTTAATTTAAAAAAATGACAAAAAAATTGGGAATTTTAAGGGTTAAAAACCCTTAAAACTCCCCCCAAAAATCATATGGGGTCTCCCTTACCCATCATAACCAGCCCTGGACCAGCTATGGGGGCTTGTAGAACAGGCTGCAAAGGGGCCAGCTTTGGTGGCCCCCCCACCCTGCAGGCTACAAGCCCACATAGCCATGGCCCGGGCTTTGAGGAGGCAGGTAATTGGGGTGCCGGGGGTTAACGGCAAGTCACCCGCTAGCCGCAGGTGACTTGCCAGCCCCCCAGACTTGTGAACTGGTATAGGGATCTCATGGATCCCTTACCAGTTCACAAGGGGTTAAGTGTAAAAAAAACACAGAAACAAGCAGAAAAATAATTTTATTTATTTATTTTTTAATACTTTTTAATACTTACCTCCCATCCATCCCTGTGTCCCACGCTGATCAATCTGGCTTCTGACTCCTGCTGCAGCTGGAAGCCTTTTATAGCTGCCCGGGGGGGACCCCATTTTTTTGGAATTTTAAGGGTTAAAAAAAAATGAACTGGGGTCCCCCTTACCCAGCATTACCAGCCCGGGACCAGCTATGGGGGCTTGTAGGAACAGAGTGGAGGGGCCAGCTTTTGTGGCCCCCCACCCTGCAGCCTTCAAGCCCACATAGCCTATGTGGGCCCGGGCTCTTCTGCCCCCCCCCGGGCTTTGTGGAGGCAGGTAATAGGGGTGCCAGGGGTTAATGGCAAGTCACCTGCGGTAGCCGCAGGTGACCTGCCATCCCCTAGCCTTGTGAACTGGTATAAGGGGTCTCATGGACCCCTTACCAGTTCACAAGGGATTAAATGTAAAAATAAACACACTGACGCATAAGAAAAGTATGGGACGGGGCTAGCAGTCGCGATCCAGGAAGTGGGGGGAGGGCGATTTCTGCCCTCTCCTCACCACAGAAGAGGCTGGGGGGGGCGATCCGAGGCCCCCCCAGTGAAGAGGAGACCTGTCGGGAGGCAGCGCGACCGTCCGGATCCAACGAGGGGTCAGGTGAGTATTTATTTATTTATTTATTTTAACTAGCAGGGGGGAAAAGTCAAGCATGTAACCCTTTAAAGGGTTAAAGCCGAAGGACTTTGCTTCTGTCACCCCAAACTTGGACTTGTGGGGATTAACAGCGTGGGCTTGTGTGCCCCGAAAGTGGACCCTGTCCAACAAGGACTTTTTCAGCTTGCTGCATTTTCTTACCCTGGACTTTGCTAAGAGCCGGTGAGGTAACCGCTTATACTGCGTTTTGTGCTGCAACCATCTCTGATGTTAAGAGATGCTTTGGCTGTGGAATTCTTATTTTCAATAAACTACATTTATTTGAAGGAGAACTGTCGTCTGAGTCACTACCGTTCGCCCCAATCACTTACAATTGGTGGAGGATGTGGGCATAGTAACTGTTGCTAGGGGCAACGCTGCATTTAACAGTGGATGTCTTGGGTGAAAGCGGCAACCAAGATGTCTCACATGGAGGAGGTGATAAAGCAGCTGGTACAGGCTAATCTCCAACAGCAGCAGGCTATGGCACAACAGCACGAAGCCCAGCAGCAGGCCCTGGCACAACAGCAGCAGGCCATGGCACAACAGTACCAAACACAGCAGGAAACAAACAGCATGTTGATGGAGCAGAATGCTGCATTAAGAGAGACTGTTATGGCAAAAGTCTCACAACTGGAGAGAGGCTTGAAAGGTTGAGACTGATGGTGCGAGGAGAGCCGTGCAGCGGGTCTTACAAAAGATGACCCCTGAGGATGATGTCGAGGCTTACCTCACTGTATTCCAGCGCGTGGCTGAGAGCAGCTGCCTGTTGCCGAATGGGCCTGCGTGATTGCACCGTTCCTGACAGGTGAGCCCCAAAAAGCGTATTATGACCTCAGGGATCAAGATATCCGGGACTATACCAAACTGAAAATGGAAATTCTTGCTCGCCTAGGTGTTACACGTGTCCGGGCCAGGAGAGCATACCATTGGACTTTTGCCGTTGATAAGCCTGCCCGGTCGCAGATGTATAACTTAATCGATCTAGTCCAAAAATGGCTGGAGCCAGAGTGTTCCACACCTGCGCAGATGGTCGAGAAAGTCGTGGTGGACCATTTCTTCCGGACCCTGCCTCCAAAACTACAATGATGGGTTGGACAAGGCGACCCGCAGACTGCTGAGCAGCTGGTCAACATGGTTGAAAGATTTGTTGCGACGGAGGACTACCTTTGGGATGCCCCTACAGCACCAGCACCCACCAAGACCAGCAGACCTGTGACTACTGTGGGTGAGTTCCCGCTGGAGGTGTGTTGGAAGGGTGTACGAGGGGGAGGGGCGCTAGACTTTGAACAAGGGCAAAAGACTGACCCTGACCCCCAAAGCCCCCTAATCCTAGGGAGGACGCCCGAGCGAGGAGGTGCCATGAGTGGGGACATATGGCCGCTGATTGCCCCCTCTCCCCTGAGCCCATGGAATGTAACGCTAGCCACCGAAGGTCCCTGTTCCCAGAACCCGCTTGCACCGCCAGCCCACGGTCAGAGACTGAGCCCCATATGGTTATTTTGAAAGTGAATGGTTGCTCAGTGAAGGAGCTGTTGGACTCAGGTAGCCTGGTAACTTTGGTCCAGGCCAACCTTGTGGTTGAAGGTTATGTACCAAAGAAAAATGTTAGCGTGATTTGCATCCACAGGGATATCACGGATTACCCTGTAGCCGTGGGTAAGTTTGAGACCCCCGCTGGAACACTGAACTATGAAGTAGGCGTGGTAAAGCACCTGATGTACGAAGTAATAGTCGGACGTGATTTTCCCTTGTTCTGGGAGTTGTGGGAAAGGGGTAATACTTCTGCCAGTAGCAAAGAATCTACGGCAGAACCTGTAACCCTCCCCGTTGGTGAGTCGGTTGAAAACGTGGGTACCTCTGAATTATGCAGTGACGACCGTTTTCCACTACAGGTGTTGGCAGGTGAGGATAACGAGACTTCCCTCCCTGATCAGCGGATCTTAGAGCTTGAAGTGGCTCGGGTTATTTTTGGGTCGGAACAGTTAAGAGACCCCACTCTGGGGATCGCAAGAGCGAATGTCACAGTGTTGAATGGTGTGCCTCAGGAACCAGAAGCTGACCAGAAATTTCCACACTTCGCCATGAATGGGGATCTGGTATATCGGGTCTCCAAAATTAATAATGAAATCGTGGAACAGCTTCTGGTACCTAAGCCATACCATCGCATGGTGCTGGAGATCACCCATAGTCATGTGCTTGGAGGGCATTTGGGGACTAATAAGACCCAGGAGAGAGTTCTCCAAAGGTTCTTTTGGCCTGGGGTGTATGAGGAAATAAAAATGTACTGCGAGTCCTGCCCTACGTGCCAGTTAAGTGCCCCAACATCACATTTCCGGAGTCCCTTAGTGCCACTTCCCATTATTGAGGTTCCCTTCGAGAGAATTGCCATGGATTTGGTGGGGCCCATTGTGAAGTCTGCCAGGGGACATCAATACATACTAGTGGTACTAGATTATGCTACCCTCTACCCGGAAAGCAGTTCCGCTAAGAAACATGGCCTCCAAAAATATTGCCAAGGAATTGTTTCTTATGTTCACCCGTGTAGGGATTCCGAAGAAAATCCTAACTGATCAGGGCACGCCCTTCATGTCAAAGGTCATGAAGGAACTGTGCAAGCTGTTTAAAATTACCCATCTCCGCACCTCAGTGTACCACCCTCAAACAGACGGCTTAGTAGAGAGGTTTAACAAAACCCTTAAGCACATGCTAAAGAAAGTTGTAGAACAGGATGGCCGTGATTGGTACTGTTTATTGCCATATCTCATGTTTTCCATCCGGGAGGTACCCCAGGTGTCTACAGGGTTTTCGTCTTTTGAGCTAGTGTATGGTAGGCACCCCCGGGGTTTGTTAGACATAGCCAAGGAAACCTGGGAGACTGAGGCCACCCCATAGAAGAGTATAATTGAACATATGGCCCAGATGCAGGACCGAATCGAAAAGGTAATGCCGATAGCTAAAGAGCATATGCATAGGGCTCAGGCGGCCCAGAGCAGAATATACAATAGATCTGCCAGGGTGAGGGCCTTTAATCCTGGGGACCGGGTCCTGGTATTAGTGCCCACTGTTGAAAGTAAGTTTCTTGCAAAGTGGCAGGGTCCGTATGAGATCATAGAAAAGGTGAGTGATGTGAACTACAAGGTTCATCAACCTGGTAGAATAAAGCCCTACCAGATTTAACACATAAATCTGATCAAGCCGTGGAAAGATCGTGAAGCCTTAGTAGTAACCCCGGCTAGAGTTAAAGAGGCGTGCAGACCGTTCCCCCAGTGAAAATACTAGTACCAAAAAAGGCAGCACCAGCTAATAGAATGAGGCGTGCTAGCCTGGAAATGAATAGAACACTACACAAATTAGGGGACCCCACACTCCCCTCCCAATAGCCAGGATATTAACAGCACCACCAGAAAATCTTCCAAAGTAATACAAGTCCAATTTATTCAATCACAAAGTATCACAATTAATAACCTAAACCTATCTCATAGGACAGCCAGGTGTGGAAAAAAGAAACCAATCAAAACATACCCATGATAACAATGCCAATATATATAATTACCCACAGGTTACCAGCAGAACCACGTGATACCCCCGCCCCAGGCCGACACGTTTCGTAGCGGTACAATCCCGCTACTTTTTCTGGGCAAAAGAGGGTCCTAATGAGCACTCCACCCTGTTCCCTTTATACAGACCTACCCCGCTCCCACGCCAATGAAGGGTCCGCCAATGTTTTATTTTCCTTGTTATAGTAACTGTTTTTAATTTGTCCCCTCCATGGAATAATTTGCACCTTGTTACTTACCTGCCTCGCTCCGCGCCGGTGCACGGTCTTTGTCCCGCTCGCGCTGTTCAACTCCCGGCGTCTGGTGACGCTGCGGGGTCGCTGATGCACTTCCGGCCGGGGTGCCTCTCATTGGTTGCTGGGGCCGGCGGCGGCCTCGGAGCGGACCCTTCATTGGCGTGGGAGCGGGGTAGGTCTGTATAAAGGGAGCAGGGTGGGGAGCTCATTAGGACCCTCTTTTGCCCAGAAGAAGTAGCGGGATTGTACCACTACGAAACGTGTCGGCCTGGGGCGGGGGTGTCACGTGGTTCTGCTGGTAACCTATGGGTAATTATATATATATTGGCATTGTTATCATGGGTATGTTTTGATTGGTTTCTTTTTTCCACCCTGGCTGTCCTATGAGATAGGTTTAGGTTATTAATTGTTCAGCACTTTATTGCACTGTTTGCACATATAATTGTGGTTTTGCACTATTGATATGATATCTTAATCATTCTTAATTGGTATAATATGTTTGTCAGATAGGAGGTTTAACTGTCCCACAGTGCCCCCCGGTGGTCATGAGACTATTTTTAATTGTGTTTTAAATGTCTGTATTATGTGATACTTTGTGATTGAATAAATTGGACTTGTATTACTTTGGAAGATTTTCTGGTGGTGCTGTTAATATCCTGGTTATTGGAAGGGGAGTGTGGGGTCCCCTAATTTGTGTAGCCCCCAGTGAAAATAGGTCACCAATTGCAGGAGGTCAGGGAGTTTCTGCAGAGAAATAGAGATAAGTTTTCTGACCTACCGGGCCGAACTCACCTAATAAAGCATCATATTAAAACTGAACCCTACACTAAGGAAAACCTTAAACCATACAGAATACCAGAAGCACGTAGAGAGGCGATCTCCTCGGAAATAAAATGCATGTTAGAGTTGGGCGTCATTGAGGAGTCTTCTAGTGCCTGGTCCAGTCCCATTGTCCTAATACCAAAGCCCAATGGGACCTGGAGATTCTGTAACGATTTCAGAAAACTCAATGAGGTCTCAAAATTTGAGGCGTATCCCATGCCCCAGATAGATGAATTGATTGAGAAGCTCGGGAGGGCAAGATACATCACAACCCTCGATCTCACAAAAGGGTATTGTCAGATACCGTTGTCTGATGACGCTAAAGAAAAAAATGCGTTTGCCACACCAGAAGGGCTGTTTCACTATCTGGTAATGCCGTTTGGGTTACATGGGGCCCCTGCTACCTTTCAGAGGCTGATGGACATGATCTTGAGACCGCATCGTAATTATGCCGCTGCTTACCTGGACGATGTGGTCATTTTTTCGTCTGATTGGAAGAGTCACCTCTGCAAGGTACAGGCCGTCCTAGACTCTATCAGTAATGCTGGCTTAACCATAAACCCTGAGAAGTGTGCAGTCGGTCTGGAGGAGGCAAAATACCTAGGCTATGTCATTGGTAGAGGGTTGGTTAAATCCCAGATCAATAAGGTGGAGGCAATACAAAACTGGCCCAGACCACTTACAAAAAAAAAAGTGAGAGCCTTTCTTGGTATAACAGGCTACTACCGCCGGTTCGTGCCCAATTTTGCGTCAATGCCTGCCCCATTAATTGACTTAACAAAGGGTAGTAAGTCAGTAATGGTGGAATGGACCCCAGAGGCAGAAAAGGCTTTTCAAAGCCTAAAATCTGCCCTGTGTAAACAGCATGTCCTGGTATCCCCAGATTTCAGTAAACAATTTTTGGTACAGACGGATGCGTCTGATTCAGGTTTGGGTGCAGTTCTGTCACAAGAGGTGAATGGGGAAGAACACCCAGTATTAAACCTAAGCAGGAAGCTGACCCCTGCAGAAAGAAATTACACGATAGTGGAAAGAGAGTGTCTTGCCATTAAGTGGGAGTTAGGAGCCCTAAAATATTACCTGTTGGGTCGAGAATTTGTGCTGATGACAGATCATGCTCCGCTGGCCTGGATGAAGCAAGATAAGGAGAGAAAAGCAAGGGTGAGCAGATGGTTTCTCTCCTTGCAAATCTTTAACCTTTTAAATGCCAGCCACGTAAAATTTACGTGGTTGCCTCTCCGTCACTTAAGTGCCAGCCACGTAAAATTTACGTGCCTGGCATTTACCCCTGCTAGTGGGCAAAAAAAAAAAAAAAAAAAAAAAACTCACCTGACCCCTCGTTGGATCCGGCCGGGTCTCCTCTTTAATTTGGTGCCATCCGATCCCCCGTGGGGGGTCGGATGGCTCCAGGAGAGCCCCCGGAATAGGCCGCCCCCCCGCTTCTGCAGCATCAGCTGCTAACTGTAAAAAAAAATAAAAAAATAAAAATTACATTCACTTACCTGCGTGTGCGCTGGCTCCCGCTGTCCCTCCTCTTCACCTGGGAGGCCTCCGTTCCCCCCCAGGACTTACCGATCTTCAGGAGAGAGCCCGGGAGGCCCTCTCCTCTCTCCTCCTCGATGGTGGGGGCGGGGCTATGACGTCATCCCGGTCCCGATCACCGGCTTCAGCTCTTTCAGCTGTCAAATGCCGGTGATCGGTGCCGGTGAAGGAGGTGGCAGGAGATCCTCTGATCTCCTGCCTCCCCCTTCTCTGGATGCCGATCACCGGCATCTGTCATCAGAGTGGCGCGGGACAAAGGAGCTTACAATCGGAGGTAAGTACAGTATTTTTTTAATAAAATACTTTTATTGTGTGGTGTTTTTTTTCAGTTAACCCTTTGTGAACTGGTAAGGGGTCCATGAGACCCCTTATACCAGTTCACAAGGCTCTGGGTCTGGCAAGTCACCTGCGGCTAGTGGGTGACTTGCCATTAACACCCAGCCCCCCATTACCTGCCTCCCCAACGGCCAGGGGGGGCAGAAGGGCTCGGGCCACTTAGTGGCTATGTGGGCTAGTAGCCTGCAGGGCCAGGGGCCACCAACGCTGGCCCCTGCGCCCTGTTCTACAAGCCCCCATAGCTGGCCTGGGTCGGTAATGCTGGGTAGGGGGGACCCTACGTCATTTTTGGGGGGGATTTTTAAGGGTTTTTAACCCTTAGAATTCCCCCCAAAAAATGGGGTCCCCCCCCTGGGAGGGGGGACCCTATGTCATTTTTTTTTTTTAATTAACCCTTTTGTGTTCTGTCATCCAGCAGCTATAAAAGGCTTCTAGCAAGTGAGCAGAAGCCAGTGATCGCCGAGGGACAGAGTGCTCCACTATGGATGGGAGGTAAGTATTAAAAAAAAAATAATAATAAAATATTTTTTCTCTTTGTGTGTCTTTGTTTTTTTTACATTTAACCCCATGTGAACTGGTAAGGGGTCCATGAGACCCCTATACCAGTTCTCAAGGCTGGGGGGATGGCAAGTCACCTGCGCTAGCCGGTGACTTGCCATTAAAGTGGACCAACACCCACCGGTGATCGGCCCGGGAATCCCCCCCAAACTCCTTACCCTCGCGCCCCTCTAGACGTGCGCGCGCCCGCGCCGGCCGTCTGTGAATGGCCGGCGCGGGCACGCGCGCGTCAACAGGGACGCGTGGGAGGCGGTGGCGGAGGAGCCGCTTGTCCGCGGCTTGTCCGTCGCCGCGGACAGAGGTGAGTTCGGGGGGGTTTCACACAGCGGGGCACCCCGATCGGGGGTGCCCCACCGAAGTGGACCAAGACCCAGGATAGTCAAAATCCTGGGTGTTGGTCCACTTTAACCCCTGGCACCCCCATTACCTGCCTCCCCAAAACCCAGGGGGGGGGAGAAGAGCCTGGGCCCACGGGCTATGCGGGCTTGTAGCCTGCAGGGCCAGGGGCCACAAAAGCTGGCCTCTGCGCCCTGCTCCTCCAAGCCCTGCATAGCTGGTCCCGGGCTGGTTACTTTGGGTAAGGGGGGCCCCATGTCATTTTTTTTGTAGTGTGGATGGTAGTTGTATTTTATTTGTAAATGTTAAAAATTACTTGTTTCAGTTAGGGGGGTCTCCTGGGCAGGAACAGGGGGCTACCGATAAATATGTGGTACCGTTCTAATCGTTAGAAATGGGGCTTTCACATGCAATATGGTTTTCCCTAATCAAATAAATTTTTTATTTAAAATAAAGGAGGCAATTTTCTAAAAGAAATGTTTATTTATTTTTTTTACTTAATAATAAATAAAATTAATAATAAATAAAATTTACAAACAAGACATTTCATGTTAAAGCCTAAACTCTGCTGCAAAAAATATATATATAATTTTCCTGACAATTCCAGCAAAAATGTCGCAAAACATGGCGCAAAATGGGGAAAAATGACCTGTCAACAGAGGGTGACAAAATCTCAAGTAGGCTGGCAATTAAAAGGGTTAATAGTACCTCTGCATGTTGGGTATTGTTCTGTTCGGGGGACCTTGCGCTTTCAGACTTAGCTTGTTTTTTCTTGTTTGCAAATTTATATTTTAGGAAAAGGTGTTTTTTATTCAGCTTTTTAATACATTTTTTAGGGAAACCCTGCGCAACCAAAGAGTTCTTTGAGGGATCAATTCCAGAAAGATGAGCCCACTACAACAAGCTGGGTACGCTTAGAAAGCTTAACATGTGTACTTTCAGGAAATATATGGTTTATGGGGGATATTCCAAATGTAAAGGGTTGTTTTGGTTGAAAAATCGCAAGGTGCGCACTTTGTCTGCAGAGCTGAAATTTTCAAGAAAAATTACCGTTATGCTCATGCTTTACTTTGGGGTGTTTGGCAACTCTTCCCTTGACAGAACCTATGCATGTTGGGTATCGTGTGGCTTTGATTCTGCTTTTTTATCCTTTTTTTTAGGGAAACTCTTTGCAACCAAAGAATACATTGAGGGATTACTTCTAGAAAACTGTGGCCACATCAACAAGCCTGGTACAAATAGAAAGCCTGAGGTGTGTACTTCCAGGGAATATATAGTTTGTGGGGGGTATTTCAAATGTAAAGGGTTGTTTTTCTGGAAAAACTGCAAGGTGCGCATAGCACATATCACAGTTGTATTTTTTCTGAAAATCCCCTAAAGCTCTGTTTCAGTTTGGGGGAGTCTCCTGGGCAGGAAAGGGTGTCTACCTATACATATGTGGTACAGCTGTGAGACATTGGGGTTTCACACGCAATAAGATTTTATTGACAAACTTACATTTTTTATTACAAAAAAACACTACAAATTGTAAAAAATTGTTTTTTTTTTATTTTTTTGCACATATTTCGCCAAAAAATATTGAGAATACACCTAAAAAATGACAAACAAGACGTTTCATGTTAAAGCTCAGACTCAGGCTGAAAAAAACAATATATCATTTTCCTGGGAAATCTCTGGAAATCCCTTCAAAAATCACATTTGAACATGGGGAGTGCAAAATAGTCTGGCAACAGAGTGTGACAAAAACTGCAGGTAGGCTGGCACTTAAAGGGTTACATTTTAAGTGGAACATAGAAGTTACAAGGGAATGCAGATGCTTTGTCTAGGGTCTATTGTATGGTCGGTGAAAATTGTCAGACCTCGGGTCTGAAGAAGAGGGGGGGATATGTGGTAAGATGTATGGAAAAGTAATAAATGTTGTGTATTTTTTCCCCCTGCTATGCTCTATCAGGCACGATCCATGCCAGGTTTTCAGGACCCATTTCACATTCCCCAATCCTCTACAGGTTTGTTCCCTGATTCCAGGCCTCGCAAAGGGGATGAGGCTGATTGCAGGGGAAGCCTAAATCAAAGGAGCCGCGGAGCCTGTCAATTTGCTGTTGACCAACCTGGAAGAAGGAGCCCAGGCTGTACTGCTCAATGTGAATGAGAGAACTGGATTAAAGCAGGACTTTGCTTCTGTCACCCCAAACTTGGACTTGTGGGTATTAACAGCGTGGGCTTGTGCGCCCTGAAAGTGGACCTTGTCCAACAAGGACTTTTTCAGCTTGATGCATTTTCTTACCCTGGACTTTGCTAAGAGCCGGTGAGGTAACCGCTTATACTGCGTTTTGTGCTGCAACCATCTCTGATGTTAAGAGATGCTTTGGCTGTGGAATTCTTATTTTCAATAAACTACATTTGATTTGAAGGAGAACTGTTGTCTGAGTCACTATTGTTCGCCCCAATCTCTTACAGTGCATAACACCTAAAATTAGGCAGGTAATATTTGGATGTAACCATAGCGTGGGCCTCCAAAGTCAGCTCTCCTGGTGCCCGAAAACCCCAGTCTAAGACTGATCTGCTTTAAATGAACTTCAAGCATGACAACAAAGAAATCAGAGACAAAAGCACAGTAAAACAGCACACCTCATCAAAGATTCAAGTGAAAGGGGTTAATAAATTCTCTCTTAGGCTTCCTGCAGGGTTTTATTAAAGTGGACCAAAACCCAGGATTTTGACTATCCTGGGTTTTGGTCCCTGCCCCGGGGCATCCCCTGTGTGAAACCCCCCAGATCGCTGATTCTCACTCCTTCCCCGGTCCTACGGCGCATGCGCAGCCTCTCATCCAGTCTGATCTGCTTCCACCCCTTCATCCAGGAGCTCTTCTAAGAGCACGCTGGCGGCCGCATCCCCCGCTATCCTTTAACAGGGAGCGTGAACGCATTGGCCATTCACAAATGCCTGACACGGGAATGAGCTGCTAAAGGGATAGAGGGGATGCGTCCACTGTTTGTGCATGCGCCGTTGGACCAACGATCTTGGCGGTTTTACACAGCGGGGCATCCCGAATCTGGATGCCCCGGGAGAAGCTAGTATGCCTGCCCTGGAGTCTCATAGACTCCAGGGTGGGTTTTGGTCCATTTTAATTCATTTGCTGGGGATATTAAGATGGATGTGTAGTTACATTTTAGTGGCCAGTAGATGGCCCTATTGCTGAGAAATCTGTATTAAATAATGGGAAGCTGGAAGAAACTTTTTACTTAATGGTTTAACCAAAGTGCTCTTCAGCAGGGGGCTTAACTTGAACCTCCTCAAGGGGGTGCAACCACACTGGGCCCAGAACGTCAGGGGGGCCCTATCATTGCTGCTTCTCTTATTTATCATAGGGGTCTCGCTTGACATAAATTAGATAAATGACGCACCATATGTCTCTTCCGTTTCAGTCATTAGTTGGGTAGCTGCATCCAACTGAGTTACATGACAGAAAAACTTTTACTGTATGAGCCATGAAAGGGCCTTATTCAATGTTCGCACCAGGACCCCATCAAATATAGTTACTCTGCTCTTTCCTGTTACTGTGCATTGTCAGTTATGTCAGTTGAATCCAGGCAGCAGCATGGCTGAGATGCTGGGGAAGGAAGCTCCAAGATGGCTACTACCACTAGAAAATTGGTGAGGTGGCGTTTCAGCTTTGAGTAGATGTAGGAGCAAATGTAAGGACTGACAATGGTTCAGTATCATGTGTGCAGATGGGGCAAGTGAGTTTTTTCCAACTGTGCCAGGCTGTTGGTCCGGTTTAAGGCATGGGCAGCCTTTGTGGGGTACTTGTATTGGATCTGGACCTAGGGAGTCGTTTACCTGTTCTCAGTTGAAAGAGTCCACACCACAAGAAGAGAGAATTGGAAACAGGGCCTTCGATTTTATTGGCTAGAACTTGCCTTTAAAGTGGACCAAAACCCACGCCCCAATGGTCATAGAATCTATAATATTCCAGGGCCGCTAGATTCCCTCCTCCCCAGGGGTATCTAGAACTGAGATGCCCAGCTGTGTGAAACCCGCCAGGTCGCCCAAAAACTCCTTCCCTGGTCCAACAGTGCATGCACAAGCAGCAGTTGCATCGCTGCTATCCCTTTAGCAGGGTTCGTACCCGCGCCAGGCATTTGTGGCTGGTTGGGGCAAGCACACTCCCTGTTAGAGGGTAGAGGGGGATGCGGCCACCAGAGCACTCGTATCTGCTCGCCTTAAATGAAGGGGCAGGAGTGGGTCTGAGTGCGCTGATTGGATGAGAGGCTGCGCATGCACCATAGGACCGTGGATGGGTAAGCCAGATTGGGCAACCTGGGGCTCTTCACACAGCGGGGATGCCCCGGCACCGAGGACCAAAACCCAGAATAGTCAATAGTCCACTTTAACCCTTCTAACGCCGGCTACATAAAATGTACATAGCTGCCTCTCCTGTCCTTAACTGCCAGCTACGTAAATGTAATGTACCTTGCCTTCCCCCCTGCTAGTGGCCCCCCAAAAAAAGACACTCACCTGAACCCTTCATCAATACAGACGGATCTCCTCTGCACCTGGGGGGGCCTCCGATCCCCCCCCCCCTTCAGGAGAAAGCCCGGAAGCGGGCCCTTCAGCCGCCACTGGCATTTACTGTAAAAAAAATGCTTGTTCCCGCCTGCTGGGTCTTCTCTTTACCCCCTGGCTCTTGCATGGTGAGGAGAGGGCCAAAAGATGCCCCCTCCCCCACCTCTGACAGATGCTGAGGGCGATCACTGGAGGGAGGTTGGAGGGGTAGGGGGCTGTGATCCCCTGCCTCCCCAGCCCCCCTCCAGTGATCACCCCATGGCAGCTGTCATCAGATCGCCGTAGGACACAGGATCAGAGGTGAGTGTTAAGAAGAGTCATTTGTGCGTGTGTGTGTTTTACACTTAACCCTTTGTGAACTGGTAAGATATCCATAAGACCCCTATACCAGTTCACAAGGCTTGGGGGCTGGCAAGTCACCTGAGGCTACCGGGTGGCTAGCCATTAACCCCCAGGCCCCATTACATGCCTCCTCAATGCCTGGGGGGGGGAAGAAGAGGCTTGTAGCCTGCAGGGCAGGGGGACCACCAAAGCTGACCCCTGCGCTCTGTTCTACAAGCCCCCATAGCTGGTCCCTAGGCTGGGTATATGCAATTTTCTAGGGGATTTTTGGGGGGATTTTTAAGGGTATAAAAGGCTTCCAGCAGCTGGTAAGCATAAGCCAAAGCGTTCAGCGTGGGACACTGGGCTCTAGGAAGGATGGGAGGTAAGTATTAAAATATATATATATATTTTTTTTTTCCTTCTGTGTCCATGTGTTTTTTTTTTTACATTTAATCCTTCATGAACTGATAAGGTATCCATGAGACCCCTATACCAGTTCACAAGGCTAGGGGGCTAGCAATTCACCTGCAGCTAGTGGGTGACTTGCCCCCCCTGCCGCCAAAGCCCGGGGGGGCAGAAGAGCCCAAGGGTCATTTAGGCTGTGCAGGCTTGCAGCCTGCAGGGCGGGGGCCACCCAGGCCCCTGCCCCCCGTTCTACAAGCCCCCATAGCTGGTCAGGCTGAGCAGGGGGGACCCCATGCCATTTTTGGGGGGATTTTAAACTCTTAAAATTTGCAAAAGTCCCCCCCCCCCAGGAATGGGGACCCCATGCCATTTTTTTTTTAAATGTAACCCTTTATAGTGTGGATAGTAGTAAATGTTATGAAGTGCTCTTTTCAGTTTGGGGGGGTCTCCTGGGCAAGAACAGGGGGCTACCAATACATATGTGGTAACGTTGTAATCAGAAGAAATAGGGCTTTCACATGCAATATGGTTTTCTTTAATACACTAAATGTTTTATTTGAAATAAATAAGACAATTATTACAAAAAATATATATTTTTAATTTTTTTACTTGAAAATATTTAAAAAACAAGATACTGTATTTCATGTTAAGGCCGAAACTCTGCCGCAAAAAAGAAAACATGTAATTTTCCTGGAAATTCCTGCAAAAATCACAAATATAGTGCAAAATTGTGAAAAATGACCTGTCAACAGAGGGTAACAAATCTCAAGTAGGCTGGAAGTTAAAAGGGTTAAAAGTACCTATGCATGTTGGGTATTTTTCTGTTCAGGGGGCCTAGTGCTTTCAGATTTAGGTTGTTTTTCTTTTTTGCATATTGATATTTTAAGAAAATGTTTTTATCCTGTTTTTTCTATACATTTTTTTAAGGAAACCCTGTGCAACCAAAGATTTCTTTGAGGGATCACTTCCAGAAAGATGAAGCTACTACAATAAGATAGATACACCTAAAAACCTTAATATGTGTTCTTGCAGGAAATATATGATTTGCGGGTGGCATTCCAAATGTAAAGGGTTGTTTTTTTTTTTTAAATGTGCAAGATGCGCACTTTGTCTACACAGCTGAAATTTACAGCTATGTGCATGATTTACTTTGCAGTGTTTGGCAATTCTTCCCTTGACAGTACCTATGCATGTTGGGTATTGTTCTGTTCAGGGAACCTTGCTTTTTTCTTGTGTGCACATTGTTTTTTAAGAAAAATGTGGCTTTGATTCCGCCATTTTATTATTTTTTACTCCCACAAAACTGCGCCCACATCAACAAGCCTGGTATGCCTAGAAAACTTGAAGTGTGTATTTTCAGAGAATATATAGTTTGTGGGGGGGTATTTAAATTCAAATGTAAAGTTTAAAAAAAAAACTGCAAGCTGCACATAGCAGTCGTATTTTATCTAAAAATCTCCAAAGCGCTGTTTCAGTTTGGGGGAGTCTCCTGGCAGGAAAGGGTGTCTACCAATACATATGTGGTACTGTTGGAACCAGAAGAAATGGGGCTTTTATATGCAATAAGATTTTATTGAAAAACACTATAAATAAAAAAAAAAAAATTAAATTTCTTTGCACATATTTTACCCAAAATTTTGAGAATAGACTAAAAAATGACAAACAAGACATTTTACATTTCACATTAAAGCCCAGACTCTGCTGATAAAAACAATATATAATTGTCCTGGGACATCCCTTCAAAAAACACGTGTAGTGCAAAAATGTAAAAATGGTCTGGCAACAGAGGGTGACAAAAACTCTAGGTAGGCTGGCAGTTAAAAGGTTAAACCGGACCTTCAGCATGATTTATTGAAAAGCCCAAACCCTTAAAAAACGTTTCCCCAGCATCCAAAGTTAATATATTTTAAGTTTTTAGTCACTTATTATTCTTTCCCCCTCCGGGCTGCAACTCTGTTCAGGACTTTAGGACACGGGTGCCGCCATCTTGACTCAGAAGCATCACATTTACTGAGGAGAGTGGGATAAAGTACAGGGGGGTGGGTTATAGCTGTGCTTTGCTCAGAGAGAGCAGAGCTGGGGTCAGGAAAAGGTCAGCAATCCCAGAATGCAGAGCAGCACAGTCAGAAGGCACTTCCTGTTTGCAAGCTGCCTGATGTTCCATGAGCCGCCATCTTGGATGTTTAAAGGTTCATAACATGCAGTAGATGCAGGTAGGATGATTTTTAATGTGAGCAATCTGTATGTACAGAGTGTGGGAAATATAAGATATGCTCTTATTCAGAGTGAAGGACCACTTTAAAGAAAGTGACTGGCACCTGCTTTTCTTCTGACTCCAACATATGGCTGAACCCTGAGTACTTACTACCTCTAAATGTATATTGTTTAGTCCTGAACTCCCCACTTCCCTGGGGATCCTACATGGTGGCAGTGCATGTACAGTATCCCATCCTAGCCAGGGCATCCCACATTACTGTTAGACAAACAGCTTGGAGCCCCGACAGAGCCGGAGGCTGCCCTGATTTCTACCGAAAATGAGTAGAGTGTGATTAGTTACTGAATCTAATGGCGGTCCTTCTAGCCGTCACCTCGGCAACAGCTGTCAACAGTAGGTAAAGGGTGACAGTGACTCAGAGCATGCGGACATGCTGCAGAGTTCAGCTCCGAGTTCCGTGTGTGGAGGTGAGCGGTGACGGCGAGGTGACCCTGTCTCGAGGCCTCCCTATTCCTCCTCCCACTTGTAGGACATAATAAACACCGCAGCCATGTAAGGCCTGAATCACACACCATTGATTGCTGAAGGATCTCCCCGCCTTCCCCGGTCACTTGCTACACCGATCCGCAGCGGCTACCACTGTGCTTCCCCTCCCCTTCCGCCTGACCTCCGCCATGCGTGATTACGATGAGGCGACCTCTTTTCTGGGCGAGTGGGGCCCCTTCCAGTTGGCTATCTTTTTTCTCCTTAGCGCCAGCATCATCCCCAATGGCTTCACCGGGCTCTCCGCCGTCTTCCTCATCGCCACCCCTGAGCACTGGTGCCAGGTGCCCGCCAGTGCCAACCTGAGCCAGGCGTGGCTGAACGCCAGCATTCCCTGGGAGCAGCGGGACGGGGTTCCTATGCCCAGCCGCTGCTGGAGGTATAAGCTGGACGCCCTGCGGACATATTCCCAGCTGGGTCTCGTTCCCGGCATCCACATCAATGTCACCAGCCTGGAGAAGGAGAAGTGTCTGGACGGGTGGGAGTACGACACCAGCACCTACCTTTCCACCGTGGTCACCGAAGTGAGTGCTGCTAACCATAATCTCACCTCTGGACACCTGCTACCGGACTTAATCTACCTATTTATATATTTGACCATAGCTCTCTAAAATGTAATATATTGCTAGTAATATATAGGAACCCTCCACTAGGAATCTGACAGATTCCTGGGCTGATCTCCATGGGTTTTGGTCCACTTTAAGCAGCACCCTCCATGGGTTTTGGACCACTTTAAAGTGGACCAAAACCCAGCTGGATCAGCCCGGGGATCCATTCCCTCCCCATGGGACATCCGAAATCGGGATGCCCTGCTGTGTGAAACCCCCCAGGACACCCACTACACTTACCTTAATCCTGGTCCAATGGCACATGCGCGGGCCGTGGCCACATCTCGCGCTTCTCTCTAGCAGGGGGCGTGCCTGTGTCAGCCATGTGTGAATGGCCGGCGTGGGCGTACTCCGTTAGAGGGAAGCGCGAGATGCGGCTGTCAGCACGCTCGGTGCCGCTGAGCTAAGATGTGCATAGCTCAGTGACTCTGAGCGCACTGAAGGTCCGATATATTCCTGGCAGTATATTACATGGATTCCCCCCCCCCCAGGCTGCCCCTCTGTGAATCCCCCCCCATGTCGCCCATAAACTCACCTTCCCTGTAATAATGGCGCATGCGTTAGCAGCAGCCGCATCCCCGTTATCCCTCTAGCAGGTGCGTGCCCGCGGCAGGCATTTGTGAATGGCCGATGCGGGCACGATCCCTGTTAGAGTGTAGCGGGGATGTGGCCACCAGCGCGCTCGGATCGGAGCATTCTGATTGGACGAGTGGCTGTGCATGCGTCGTAGGACCGGGAAAAGTTTGGTTGGGCGACCTGGGGGGTTTCACACACCCGATTTGGGGTGCCCCTGCGGCAAGGGCCAAGACCCAGAATAGTAAAAATCCTGGGTTTTTGGTTCACTTTAACCACAAGCTCCCCCAGAGATGGATTGGCCATAGGGAGAGCTGGGACAATGCCTGGTGGGCAGAACTGCTTTGGAGCCAGTTGGGCTGCAGTTTGTGCCACCCATATTCAATTTTTGTCTCCTTAGTCACCTTCTCAGAGCCCTTTACCCAGCCTCACTGCACCCACATGCCAAGAAACCCCAGCCCCAATGCTTTAGCCCCGCTATCGTGGTTGGGGGGATGTCTCATGACAAGCAGGGGGTGGTAAAATCCATGGCTGATTTTTGCCCCAGTCTACCACTGAACTCCCATGTATACACCTACACACATACAGGGGCTGCTCTCAGGGGTGGACCCACACTTCCTATATATTCCTTTTTCTGTCCTGCCTTTTCATACATCAGCATTCATGGATGCTGTATCTAGCCTACACACTGATTTTATTGCTAGTGGACTGAAATTGGGGATTTTGGCAGGGGCAGAATAGTCAGAATCCTGGGTTTTGATCCACTTTAAAGCAAACCCACACCCATTTCTTACCTAATGGGTGTGGTTCCTCATTGTGATAGGCTCGAGGGGGGCATCCAGATTGCTAGAGTCCACGGAACTTTGACCCTTGCCAGTCCCTGCAATGGGGTGAAAGTAAGGATTACAGGGTCAATGCATGGGGGGCTCCAGCAATCTGGATGCCCCCTCAAGTCTGTTACAATGCAGACCCACACCCATTAGGTAGAAAATCCTCACCCATTTCCTACCTAATGTGTGTGGGTCCATATTGTAATAGGCTCGAGGTGGCGGAATCCATATTGCTGGAGCACCCCTTGCGCATCAACCCCTGCAATACTTAACCTTCAACCTATTGCGAGGGCTCCAGCAATATGGAGGATTCCCCCAGTCTTTCACAATGCGGACCCACACCCATTAGGTAGGGTTAATGGGAGACTTGAATTTAAATTAGGGTCAACATACTGTTTTTTTAGTGCAATTTGAGTTGGAGGCCAACTTTCTGCCACTTATCCATTTTTATATGACTAATGTTGCAGTTGCTACTTTTGGTGAGCTAAATTCTTACTTCAGGTGAAAATATCCATTTCTCAGTCTACTCTCTAAGAAGGGTGTATTGGCAGGTGCGTTGGCCAAATTTATTTCACAAGCCTGGTGGTTTTTGGTCCACTTAAAGTCAACCAAAACCCACAGGGCATGCTTTCTTTCTCCCCCCCCAGGGCATCCCGATTCGGGCTGCCCGCTTTGTAACCCCTCCTTTGTCCCATCCAATGGCGCATGTGCGAGCGGTGCTGTACCCTGCTAAAATGTAGGCATTTGTGAATGAGCGTGTGTGGTCACACTTCCTGTAGAAGGTAGCGGAGATGCGACCGCTGACGCACTTGGGTCCGCTCGTCAAGACTGGTTTCCTGTAGACGGGGGATGGCTATCTCCCACTCCTATCTGAATTGCAGGGCGCGGGATTGCAACACAGTTACAGTGATGCCAGCTACAGCTACATCGTCCTGGGAGCCGCCGGGAAAGGGAAGATTACCTGCCCCACCAGTGACCCTGGGGGCTTCACACACAGGGGCATCCTGATTTCAGATACCCCAGGGGAGCAGTCTGGTGACCGGCACTGAAGACTTTTAGCTTCCAGGGCTGGACATTGCTGATTTTGAACCACTTCAATAGCATGCAGCTGCTCCGAGTCACTCATTACACCAAATTACAACTGTGTATCCCCCAGATGCACTTATCTAGCTTCATAATACCTACTGATATATAGCATATAGTCTGTAACCTACGTGACACATTGTACTGGCTGTAATAGCGGACCTAAACCGGAACTAGCACCTATTAGAGGCTAGGTCTGGTTAGACAACCAACCCTGGGGCATCCCGGATTGTAGGTAGGATTCCATTCAGCTTTTCCTGCTGAACATTAATATTCACTGGAGAAGCTGATTGGAGGAGAGCTACATCTGTGCCATGGGCTCGCTGGAAAGGTAAGAAAAGCGGGCAACTGGCAGGGTTTCATACAGTGGGGGGATAGTGAAAATCTTGGGTCACTTTGGGTGCTATTGGCAGTGCCTTATTAATTATGGTTATATCCCTTTCAGTACCAAGGATGTAGATTCTATGAGGCCATGCCAATTATTTCGAGTTTTTAAGGGTTTAACCCTTGATAGTGCGCAAAGTAATGTTATTTCATTTTAAAGTGGACCAACACCCAGGATTTTGACTATCCTGGGTCTTGGTCCACTTCGGTGGGGCACCCCCAATCGGGGTGCCCCGCTGTGTGAAACCCCCCCGAACCCCCCGAACTCACCTCTCCCCGCGCCGACGGACAAGCCGCGGACAAGCGGCTCCTCCGCCGCCGCCTCCCGCGCGTCCCTCTTGAGGCGCGCGCACGTCTAGAGGGGCGCGAGGGAGGCGGCGGCGGCCGGCCGCCGCCGAAACTAAGGTAAGGAGTTTGGGGTGTTTGGGGGGGTTTCACCCCGCGGGACATCCCGATCTCGGATGTCCCGCGGGGAGGGAGGTGATCGGCCCGGGAATCTTATAGATTCCCGGGCCGATCACCGGTGGGTGTTGGTCCACTTTAAAGTGACTTTTGAATTTTGACTATCCTGGGTTCTGGTCCTTGCCCCCGGGGCACCCTCGATGTGTGAAACCCCCCAGTTCGCCAGAACCAACTCACCTCTTCCCGGTCCTATGGCGCATGCACTCGGATCCACTGACATCAAGTCGTCATTAAGGTGAGTGGCTCCGAGCGCGCTGACGGCCGCATCCCCCGCTACCCTCTAAGTGTGCCTTTGCTGGCTACTTACCAATGCCTGACGCGGGCACGCGCCCTGCTAGAGGGATAGCAGGGATGTGGCTTGCACATGCGCCGTTGGACCGCCCCTTGATTGGACGACCTGGGGGGGGGGGGTTTCTCACAGCGGGGCATACTGGGGGGGGAGGGAATCGGTTGGCCTGGAAATATTATAGATTCCCTGGCCGATTTGCTGTGGCTTTGAATCCACTTTAAGAATGTATATAAAGCACCCTTTTCAGTTTGGGCGATCTCCTGGGCAGGAAAGGGTGTCTACCGATACATATGTGGTACCGTAGTAATCGGAAGGAATGGGTATTTTACATGCAATATAGTTTTATAGAAAAAGTTAAACTAAAAAAATATTTTTTACACTTTTTATTTTTTTTTTTTTACCAAAATATATTATGAAAGCACTAAAAAAATTAGTATATAATTTTCCTGGAGCTTTCTGCCAAAATCACTGGTAAACGTATATAGCGCAAAATGTTGAAAAATGGCAACAGAGTGACAAAATCTATTAGTAGGATGCCACTGAAAGGTATATAGGTTGTAACTATTTTACTGCTCTGGCTGGCAAATTACAATACTTGCATTAAAGCATTTATAAAGCCTGTTTGTGTCTGAAGTGGTTGCTTCCGCAAGTATTACTGATACTTACTAATAGAAAATCCAAGGTTAAGGTAATACCATTTATTGGCAATAAATGGTTTTAGTGAATTTAGAGTTGTGCTCTGATTCCTTTTTTTTGGTCACCTTATGTGATAGTAATCAGAGTTTAGGTGCGCATTAACCCTTTAAGTGCCAGCCTTCCTAGAATTTTTGTCACCCTTTGTTCCCAGACCACATTTCACTATTTGGAGCTACATATGTTCAACCTTGATTTTTAAAGGGATTTCCAGGGATTTTCAAGGAAAATTATATATTGTTTGAGCTTGAACATGCAATGTCTTGTTTGGCCTTTTTTTTGTGTATTCTCAATACTTTTGGGTGAAATATGTTCAAAAAAATAAAAAAAATCTATTTTTTGCAATTTGTAGTTTTTTTTGTAATAAAAAATGTAAGTTTGTCAATAAAATCTTATTGCGTGTGAAACCCCAATTTCTCCCTGTCACAGCGGTACCACATAAGTATTGGTAGACACCCTTTCCTGCCCAAAGACTCCCGCCCCCCCCCCCCCCCAAACTGAAACAGCGCTTTAGGAGATTTTCAGATAAAATACAACTATGCTAAGCGCACCTTGCAGTTTTTCCAGAAAAACAACTCTCTTTACATTTGAAATACCACAAACTATATATTCTCTGGAAGTACACACCTCAAGCTTTCTAGGCGTACCAGGCTTGTTGACATGGGCACAGTTTTCTGGAAGTAATCTCTCAATCAATTCTTTGGTTGCATAGAGTTTCCCTAAAAAAGAATAAAACAGAAGAATCAAAGCCACATTTTCCTAAAAAAAAAAAAAAAAAAAACTATATGCAAACAAGGAAAAACAAGTAAAATCTGAAAAAGCAACATCCCCCGAACAGAATGGTACCCACATGCATAGGTAGTGTCAAGGGAAGAGTTGCCAAACACCCCAAAAATACCATTTTGTGAATACTCACCTGTAAAATGGGTATTATAAGTATGTCACACACCCCGCTTCAAGAAATTCATAACGTGTGGGTAATACTGACCTGTAGAGGGCGATATGCAGAGATGCCAGAAAAAAAGAGAGCCCCTCCTGGTCCATAAATACCTGGGACCTCCCACTCATTACCCAGTATAAGAACAGCAGTAAGGTAAGGGACCAGGAAGAGCCCAACACAAAGCATAACAACGCAAAGTTCACCATATAAAGGATCCAGAATACAAAAGGGCAGGGTGAAGCGGGGTGTGTGACATACTTACAATACCCATTTTACAGGTGAGTATTCACAAAATGGTATTATTCTAAGTATGTCACACACCCCGCTTCAAGAAATTCATAACGTGTGGGACATCCAACAGCAGTGTCCATAAAGGGCGGGGATCCAAAACAAGGCAACAAGGCACAACTTAAACCACTGCAGCTTGCAGAACTTTGCGGCCAAACACAGCATCCGCTGAGGCCCGAACATCAACCTTGTAAAACTTGGAAAAAGTGTGAATGGAAGACCAAGTAGCAGCCCTACAAACTTGCTCAACAGAGGCCTGGTGCTGAAAAGCCCAGGACGCCCCAACCGCACGAGTAGAATGAGCAGTAACACGAAAAGGGGACCTTCCCTTTGGCAGAATAGGCCCCAACTATGGTCTGACGGATCCATTTACTAATGGAAGACTCGGCAGGCGCCAAGCCTTTTCGGGGCTCGGAGGGCACCACAAAAAAGGCATCCGTCTTAACGAAAGGAAGACGTTACCTCCAAATAATACTTCACAACACGAACCACATCCAAAGAATGCAGGGCCCTCTCCTTGTGATTGCTGGGATTAGGACACAGAGAGGGCAGAACAATGTCTTGGTTTAGGTGAAAGGCATAAACAACCTTAGGAAGGAAATCGGACTTGAAACGAAAAACCACCTTGTCCTGATGCCCCTCAAAGTACGGGGCTTGAATGGACAAAGCCGCCAACTCAGAGACACGCCTAACCGAAGTGATGGCTACCAAAAAGGCCACCTTCTGCGTAAGTGAAGACAAGGCAATATCATTCAAGGGCTCAAAAGGAGAATCCTGAAGAGCAGAAAGAACCAAATTCAAATCCCAAACAGGCAGCAAAGGTTTTCTAGGAGGCCGCACGTACGTGACTCCCTGGAAAAAAGTCTTAACCAAAGGATGTAGGGCAAATGACCTTTGAAAGAACACCGCCAGGGCAGAAACCTGCCCCTTCAGAGTACTAAGCTGGAGCCCCAGGTCCAGACCATGTTGAAGAAACTTCAGGATTCTGGAGATGGAAAATTCCCTACAAGGCAACGCCCTGATCTCACACCAATCAATATAAGACCTCCAAGTCCTATAGTAGATATTAGAGGAAGACCGCTTCCTAGCACTAATGAGAGTTCGAATCACAGCATCGGAAAGACCTTCCTCCTTCAAGATGGAGGTTTCAGCAGCCACGCCGTCAAAGCCAACGTTGGTAAATTGGGATAACGTAGTTGACCCTGGGTGAGCAGATCCGGCAGCAGGGGCAGAACGAACTGATCCTCTGCTAACCTTACCACATCTGCGAACCAAACCTGTCTTGGCCACCTTGGAGCCACCAGAATTGCTGATGCGCCCTCCAGGGCCAGCTTGCGCACCACTCTGGCCACCAAGGGAAACGGAGGGAACAGATACAGAAACCCCAGATCCCTCCAGTTCAGAGACATGGCATCCACTGCCAGAGCCAGTGGATCCCGTGAAAGAGACACAAATGTCGGAAGTTTGTGATTGTGACGAGAGGCAAAGAGGTCCACCACCGGGGACCCCCACCTGAGACAAATCAAGCGAAACACTTTGGGGCTGAGAGACCATTCCCCCCCGGCGAGCTGAGAACCTGCTCAGAGAGTCCGCCTCCGCGTTCTCCGCTCCCGGAATGTAAACTGCTGAAATGCACGGGACGTGGGTCTCCGCCCAGGCCAGAATCAAAGACACTTCCTTGAGGGCACTCCTGCTGCGAGTCCCTCCCTGGTGATTGATGTAGGCGACCGCCGTCCGATTGTCCGACCAGACTTGAACCGGCAATCCTTGCAACTGAGGAGTCAAGCGAAACAGAACCATCCTGGTGGCCCTCAATTCCAGAACATTGATGGACTCGTGAGCCTCCTGAGGCCCCCTCAGTCCCTGAAACTGACGATCCTTCCAGAACCCCCCATCCTGATAGACTGGCATCCGTGGTGACCGTCTCCCAACAAGGGGCCAGAAAGGATCTGCCCCTCGACAGATTGATTGGATCCAGCCACCACTGAAGGGAGCACCGAACTCGGGGGGTCATCAGGAAGGACTGATCCAACGACAGTGGCGACCCGTCCCAGGCCGCCAACAGATGGAGCTGGAGTGTCCTTGTGTGGAACTGAGCAAAGGGAACCGCTTCGAAGGAGGCTACCATCAATCCCACCAGCCTTATCCCCAGTCTGATGGCCGGACGAGGGATAGACAGGAGGAGTCGAACCAACTCCTGAATCAAGAGAACCTTGGACTGAGGAAGAAACACCCTGGCCTGGGAAGTATCCAGGGACATTCCCAGAAAAGACACTAACCTGGACGGAGAAAGGGAGGACTTGGGGTAGTTGATCACCCACCCGAATCTCTCCAGAGTAGACACCACAGTTCTGGTGTCCAATACCGCTTGGCTGAAGGAAGATGCCATAATGAGAAGGTCGTCCAGATAAGGGACAATGCGAATACCCTGGGCTCTGAGGAGAGCCACCTTGGTGAAAACCCTTGGAGCCGAGGTAAGACCAAAAGGAAGTGCCACAAACTGAAAATGCCGATCCTCCACCACGAACCTAAGAAATCTCTGGTGCGCTGGAAAAATCGGCACATGCAGATAGGCGTCCTTGATGTCTACGGACGTCAGAAAGTCCCCCTGCCGAAGAGAATGGATAGCTGAACGCAGCGTTTCCATGCAAAATTTCCACAGACGGACGAACCTGTTGAGGATCTTTAGATCCAGAATGGGTCGAACCGAGTCGTCCTTCTTGGGCACCGTGAACAGATTGAAATAAAAGCCCCGACTCCTGTCTGAGGGGGGCACTGGGCAAATAACTGCCATATAAACAAAAGGGACATTGTATGTCCCAAATGGGGCTCTTAGAGACTAGAATTAGTACTAGAGTTAGGACTGCACCTCACAGGGGCACCTTGGCGCTGGTGGTGCAGCTTAAGCATACTTCTGCAGATGTGTGTGACCGAGCCCCCTGTTTTTAACCTAGTTTAGAGACAGATTGTAGGCTGGTCAGCAAGCTAACTGGTTTGAGTGCTGTGGCCCCTTTAAGATTCAAATAACTGCCATATCCAACTGCCGCCTGGAGCTCCTGCGCGGAATCTGGGAGGGGGCCGGAGCTCGAACTCCAGCTTGTAGCCAGAGGTCACCACTTCCCGGATCCATCTGTCCGAGACCTCCCGGTCCCAGACCTGGAAGAAGTGTTGCAGCCGTCCCCCCACCCACATGGGTGAGGGCGCCCCCTCATTGCTGAGCTGGCTTGGCAGCGGGTTTGGGCTTAGAGCCCCAGCTGTATCCTGGGCGGGCACGTCCTCTGCCCCTGTTCCAGGAATCTCCTCTGGCTGCGGGGAAAACAATTCCTCTGCCAGCTCTAGCCCCACAAAAGGAAGGAGCAAAGGAACCTGCCCCCCCCGAAAGGGACGACGCTGTTTTTTGCGTTGAGGTAACTTACCACCCTTGGCAACTGAATCCAACTTCTCACCAAAGAGCAGTAATCCCACAAAGGGAAGAGCGGACAGCGACTTTTTAGACACAAAATCAGCCGCCCACTGGCGCAACCAAACCGAACGCCGAATAGTCACCAATAGAACCGACATTCTGCCACACATCATCAGTGTGTCATCCAAGGCGGCTAGTACAAATGACAAAAACAATTCACACCTTTTAAGGCCAAGGAACTCGTCACTATCCGGATCTAACCCGGAAGAAGTCAACAGGTCCCTGACCACCGACCTGGTAGCCACCACCAGCAGCGCTGAAGCACAAACCGGCCTCATGGCTGACCCAACACTGGCAAAATCATGACCAGCCATTTGGTCAATGCGTTTATCCTCACCATCTTTAAGCGTGGAGCAATCAGGAGAATTTAAAACAGTAGTGTTGGATAAACCCAGAATCTGTGCATCCACCTCGGGAGGGGACGCCCAACGCTTAACCGTATCCAAGGGAAAGGGATATTTTTTGTCCCAACCCTAAGGGACACCTGGGAGCCGGGCATGCCTGTCCCATTCCTTAGCAATAATCCCATCAAAATGCTTTTGGTTAGGAAATTCCAAGCGCGGCCTGGATTCTTCGAAAAATTCCCCCTTTTGCTGTGGAACCGCCTCAGGAGGAGAAATAGCCAAAACCTCAAACATCTGAGCCAGAACTTTAGGAGTATCCAAAGACCTCCCCAAGCCCCGCTCGGTATCAGCACCCACAAACTGCTGATCGTCGGCAAGCTTCGAGGCGGTGCCCTATGCCCAGTTTCATCTGAGAACCCTGCAGCTTCACCTTCTGTCAGTATGGAAAAAGGACCCAGCGTCTCTGGACAATAGCTGGGTGATTCCCTCCTCGGTCAGTCAATCCCTTGCGTGGTGGTTGGACCACAGGAATTTGACAAGGGGCAGATCCTTCCTGGCTCCCTCCTGGGAGTCACGACGGATGCCAGTCTTTCGGGCTGGGGGGGTTTCTGGAAGTCCCTGCGCTTCCAGGGGAGATGGGGCCCTCGGGAGGCCCATCTTCCTATCAATGTCCTGGAACTCAGGGCGGTCAGGTTGGTAATGGAAAGACTGACCCAGCACCTGAAGGGTCTGGCGGTTCAGGTACGCTCAGACAACAGGACGGCCGTAGCCTACGTCAGTCATCAGGGAGGAACCCGGAGCAAGGGTGCTCTCCAGGAGGTGTCTCTGATTCTAACTTGGGCAGAGACCAATGTACAATGCATATCGGCTGTCTACATTCCGGGGGCGGAGAATCTGCTAGCAGATGCTCTGAGCAGGGGGTCGTCCCGTCAGGGGGAATGGTCCCTCTGCGACAGGGTATTTCAGTCACTTTGTCACCGTTGGGGTGTGCCGGACATGGATCTCTTTGCGTCACGTCACAATCACAAGCTACCGAGCTTTGTATCCCTGTCTCAGGATCCTCTGGCTCTGGCCACGGATGCCCTGTCAATGTCTTGGAAGGAGTTTCGGCTCCTGTATGTGTGTCCTCCAATTCCCCTTCTGGGCAGAGTGCTGCGCAAGATCGCTCTGGAAGGGGTACCCGCGATTCTGGTGGCCCCAAGGTGGCCAAGAAGAGTGTGGTTCGCGGACGTGGTTCAAATGGCGGTAGATCAGTGTGATCTGCCAAGGTCACCAGATCTTCTGACCCAAGGGTCTCTACGCCATCCCAATTTACTAACGCTGGCTTTGGCGGCCTGGCTATTGAAACCGCCATCTTGATGGAAAAAGGTTTGTCGGCATCTGTGGTGGCTACCATGGTCCAAGCCAGGAAGAAGACTTCTGCTGCCATTTACTACAGAGTGTGGCGGGCTTACATTGACTGGTGTGAATCCAGGTCTCTTCCCTGCCGGGAATTCTTAGTATCCAGGGTGCTGGAGTTCTTACAACATGGCCTAGACTTAGGTCTCAAGCTCAGTACCTTGAAGGGCCAGGTTTCGGCCCTGTCCATCTTCTTTCAGAAGACCTTTGCCCATCACTCGCTTATCAAGACCTTCTTTCAGATGGTCACTCATGTGCGCCCCCCTCGGAAACCTATGGTTCCTGTTTGGGACCTGAACTTGGTGTTGTCGGCCCTACAGGGGGCTCCTTTTGAGCCTATCCATGAGGCCGCCCTAGCTGTGCTCACGATCAAGGTTGTCTTCCTGGTAGCCATTACTTCGGTCAGACGTGTGTCTGAGTTGGCTGCTTTGTCTATTCAGCCTCCCTACTTTGAGAGACACCGGGACAAGGTGGTGTTTCGCTTCAAGCCAGACTTCCTGCCTAAGGTTGTGTCTGCATTCCATTTGAATCAAGATATTGTACTTCCTTCCTTGTGCCCTAATCCTAGTAACCCTAAGGAAAGGGTTTTGCATTCCTTGGATGTGGTCAGGTGTGTCAAGTCTTACTTGGTTACCACACAGGCCTTTAGGAAGACGGATGCTCTCTTCGTTGTGCCTCATGGGCCTAGGAAGGGTTTGGCTCCCGCCAAGTCTACCATCAGTAAATGGATTCGTCAGGCTGTTGTTCAAGCCTACACTGCCAAGGGGAAGACTCCCCCCTTTCGTCTTACTGCTCACTCTACTAGAGCTGTTGGGGCTTCTTGGGCTTTTCAGCACCAGGCCTCTGTTGAACAAGTTTGCAAGGCCGCTACTTGGTCTTCTGTACATACCTTTACAAAGTTTTACAAGGTTGATGTTCGGGCCTCAGCTGACGCTGTGTTTGGCCGCAAGGTTCTGCAGGCGGCAGTGGTTTAGACTGCTTGCTGCTGCCTTCTGTTGGGGATCCCACCCTTCTTTATGGACACTGCTATTGGATGTCCCACATGTTATTATTACTACTGGAGCAGGACGTGCTGTATGCTTAGAATAATACAACTCTGTGAAGTACTCACCTGTAGAGTTGGTATTATACGCATACAGCACGTCCTGCTCCACCCCACCCTGTTTCACCTTGTTCTGGATCCCCTGTTGGTGATTGTTATCTTTGATAGTTTTTGCCAGTTTTGGGTGGTTGCTTTCTCCTGGTCTCTATTTCTCACTGCTTTTCAGTGCTGGGGATTTGTGGGAGGTCCCTCGGTATATGAAGGGCCGGGAGGAGCTTGTTTTCTACATGTCTGCAGTGCACGGCGCCGGAGGCGGAGGACTACCCACATGTTATTATTACTACTGGAGCAGGACGTGCTGTATGCGTATAATACCAACTCTACAGGTGAGTACTTCAGAGTTGTATTTTTTTGAGGATCCCACCCGGCTTATGGACACTGCAATTGGATGTCCCACATGTTATTACTATTCGGGAGCAGGACGTGCTGTATGCTTAGAATAATACAACTCTGTGAAGTACTCACCTGTAGAGTTGGTATTATACGCATACAGCACGTCCTGCTCCACCCCACCCTGGTTTCACTTATTCTGGATCCCCTGTATGGTGATTGTTATCATTAAGATATTGTTACCAGTTATTCTGGGTGGTTTGTTCCTCCGGGCTTCTCTTCTCACTGCTTTTCAATGCTGGGGATTTGTGGGAGGTCCTTCGGTATATGTAGGGCCAGGAGGAGCTTGTTTTCTACATGTCTGCAGTGCATGGCGCCTGAGGCGGAGGATTACCCACATGTTATTACTATTCGGGAGCAGGACGTGCTGTATGCGTATAATACCAACTCTACAGGTGAGTACTTCAGAGTTGTATTTTTGCTAGGAGTATCCTGGTTCTCCAAGCTTAAAAGGATGGTGAAGAGGGGCTAGTGCATCTACCAGATATTCCAAACTTGCAGGGCTCTACTCTGCATCCAAAGCCAGCAAAGCTTCAACTGACAACATGGATCTGAGAGGGCCATCTTAGAAAGGACGGTCTGCTCGGGCCAGAGTGATAAGATTCTCCTAGAAAGTCAAAAATCGACCACTAGACTCCTTGAAGCAAGGGTTCGGAAAGGTTTTTCTTACGTTTTGTGAACCCAAGAACCTGAAGAAAGATGATATACCAGCAGTCCTCGAATTCCTGCAGAAATAATTTGAAAATGGATTAGTAGTAGGACTCGGGCTTTAGCTTTATCAGTCCTTGTAGACAACCAGTGATGACAGCATCAAGAAATCAACTACCTGTAAAAAGCCAGCACCGTTAAAAGTTTTCCAACAGGGGAGTTACCAGTTGAGTTACAAGGGGTACTGGATCCTCCATTTGAGCATTGGAGGAAGTACCAGAAAAAGGGGTTAGGTTTGAAATTTTGTTTCTCGTTGGCCATCAGATTAGCCAGGTGGCTATGTAACCTGCAGGTCTTATTAATAAAGGAACCTCATTGTTTTATTCTCCCAAACAGGGCCATACTTAGACCTGATCCTTTAAAAGATGCTACATCTGTTAACAGTCCCCAAGATATTGTACAAAACAGGCTATTGTACAAGCATATACACCCTCCTCCACAGGGGCAAAAAAGCACAAGTGCCATTTTGTTTTTACATTTTACCACAGAGTTTGAAAAAGGTACATGCATTTTTATGTGCAGCAATCTAAATTGCCCTGGGGAGGGCACTGTTAAGTTGTGTTGGTCTGGTTTAACTGAGAAATGTAAATCATAAGCAAGGACAGCATGCAAATGCATGGCAGATATGTAGATGTTGCACAGTCAGTCATGCTATATAAACTTGTATCCATAGGAATAAATCAAGACAACTAGACTTGCTGCATTATTCTCTTGTAGGCGTTTTGATAGCTATCCGACTGGCTTTCTCAATTCAGAGTGAATTGCTTTGCATCACAGAGCAGAAAAGTTTAGAACCAGTGCAAACGCTAAGGAAAAGGAAATTGGTCATATTAGAGGAGCTCTTAAAGTGACATAGCAATGGGTTGGGATTGATGGCGTTCTGGCATAACCACTAGCCATCCATTAGAGGTGCACTGCCATGCCATCTCCATTGATTGCAACTGAGGCAATGGTCTAATAATCGACCTCCACTAGGAGTTTTGGGGCCCTGTACAGCTGCAATGTCTGCCCCCTGGTTTAAACAGAAATATATAAATACATTTTATTCTAAGTGTGCCCTACACTACACTTCGATCTTCATGACATGTGGGTAATCTCCAGTAGAGGGCGAACTTCTGCAGAGATGAATATGCAAAAAAGAAAGCCCCTCCCGGTTCATATATACCTGGGACCTCCCACCAAATTCCCAGTTCCTTCTCTGCAGGGAAGGCTACAAGACAGAAGATGAAGACTTCTTTACTTACAGGTAAGCCGGGCCTGCGCCCGGCCGTTTATTGTCTTTATTACTGCCAGGACCCTTTCTAACTTGCCCCTATTTGAGCCTCCCAGCTTAGGCTGCGGGTCCTGGTGAAGGTAGGCAGCACCCTATGGGTGCGGAAGGAGCACTGCTCCACCGTGAGACCTCACTATGGGGTAGGCGGTTATCCAGGTTTTGGTGATCCTGGTGTGGGATGCCCCGTCCCTCTATGCTTTGGCCGGATTCTGGCAGGGTCCCCCCCCCCCTTCTGGGTCCCTTACTCCCCTCCAGGGGGGGGGGTTGCCTGGCCTGGCCGTTAATTCGTTTTCGTTCTCCCATGCCCCTGTGTTGGGTGTGTGATTTTCACTGTGCTGTGTGTATGTGACTGACAGTGTGTGTTTTACTTCTGGGACCATGTCTGGTGCTGTGATTAGCCTGGGGGAGCTTCTCCCCCTCAGGCTGTGTCCAGGGAGGGCTCTCGGCGCGGCCGCGGTAGCCCTGCCCCCTTATTTGGCGCGATTTTGTGGCTCATTCCTAGGGGATCTGCGTTGCTGGGAGGGGGGCTTGGCCTGGCGAGCGCGCGTTCTGCGCTGGCCCGCCCTCCCGCTTCTCTTCCTATTTCTGCATGAGGCACTTGTCGGGGGCCATTTTGATGCTGGTTCTGAGCTGCGCTCCTGGTGGTAAGGGCCGGATGGCCACTTCCTTAGCTTATGTGGGGGCCCCTCTCTAGCGGGGGGCCCCACTGATCGCGGGCGTGTGTGTGTGTTTTTTTTGTTTTGGTTACGCATGTCTGGCTGGGATACAGAGATAGAGATATATAATATATATATAATTAGGTATGTGTTATTGCCTTATATATGTAGCCGACTGGGAGAGGCCCAGTCGGCTTCCTGGTGTTCGTCAGGGATGGGATAAGAAGTATCCTTTTCCGGTGGAGGCGGTTAAGTGCTGGTCTTCTCCTCCCGAGGTCGTCGCGCCAGTTTTAGGTTTGACCAACTCTTCTGTGCTGAACACCCCTGATGCCACTTCCCTTAAGGATGGCGAGGATAAGCGCCTTGATCAGATGGCGTGCCACGCATTTGCCAGCGTGGGCTCGGCCCTGCGGCCTGTTAGGGCATCTGCCCTGGTGTCGCTTGCTACCAGGTCTCTTATCAGGGACTGGCTGAATAACGCTCAGTTTTCAGCGGACGTTGGGGCCAAGAAGTCGCTCACAGCTCTTCCCTTCTTGGGTTCGCGGCTGTTTGGATGCTGTTGCTAAGGGAGGTAAGTTACCTCAGCGGAGGAAACAGCGCCGCCCCTTTCGGGGGGCTGGCTCGTTCACTCCTTCCTTTCGAGGGGCCAGAGCGGCTAGGGGTTTGGCCTTCTCGGGTGTCAGGGGGTCGTCCTGGAACAGAGGCAGAGGTCGGGCATGTCCCGTGGCTGCCTGGGGTTCCAAGCCCAAGCCTGCCGTTAAACCGGCTCAGCAATGAAGGGGCGCCCTCACCCGCAAGGGTGGGGGAACGGCTGCGGCTCTTCTTCCAGGTCTGGGCCCAAGAGGTCACAGACAATTGGATCTTGGAAGTGGTCTCCTCCGGGTACAAACTGGAGTTCGAGTACTGGCCGCCCCCAAGATTCTTAAGGTCTCGGGTGCCCTCGGACCCTCAGGCTGCACAGGGGCTCCTGTTAGCAGTGAAAAACCTTCTGGACATGGGGGTTATATGCCCGGTGCCTCTGTCGGAGAGGCGCAGGGGTTACTACTCCAACCTTTTCACGGTTCCCAAAAAGGAGGGTTCGGTGAGACCCATTCTAGATCTCAAGGCTCTCAACAGGTTTATCAGAGCCAAAAAGTTCCGCATGGAGACTCTGCGCTCGGCTATCAATTCCCTTCACCAAGGGGATTTTATGACATCCATAGACATCAAGGATGCGTATCTGCATGTTCCGATTTTTTCACACATCAGAGATTCCTCCGGTTTGCGGTGGAGGATCAACATTATCAGTTTGTAGCTCTTCCCTTCAGTCTGACCTGGGCGCCGAGGGTCTTCACCAAGGTCTTGGCGGGAATAATGGCTCTGCTCAGAGCTCAGGGCATTCGCATTGTGCCTTATCTGGACGACCTGTTAATCTCAGCTTCTTCCCTCCGTCAGGCGGAGCTGGATACCCACCAGGTGGTGTCGACCCTGGAGAGGTTCGGGTAGGTGATCAACCGCACCAAGTCTTCTCTCTCCCCGTCTCATGTGATTTCATTTCTGGGCATGAATCTGGATACCATTCTGGCCAGAGTGTTTCTGCCCCAGACCAAGGTGCAGGGGATTCAGGGTCTGATCCGCCTTCTTCTGGCCAATCCTTGTCCCTCTATCCGACAGGGGATGGAACTGGTGGGCTTGATGGTATCCTCCTTCGAGGCGGTACCGTTTGCACAGTTTCACATGAGATCTCTTAAACTTCACCTATTGACTCATTGGGACAGGTGTCCGCAGTCATTGGATCAACCTTTCAGGATGTCTCCCAGGGTTCGGCAGTCCCTTCGGTGGTGGCTGGAATCGAGCAACCTGTTGAAGGGCAGATCCTTTCTGGTCCCTTGTTGGGAGACGGTTACCATGGATGCCAGCCTGTCGGGCTGGGGAGGTTATTGGAAAAGTCGTCAGTTCAGCGGGGTGTGGGGTTCTCAGTAGGCTCACACCCCCATCAATGTCTTGGAGCTCAGAGCCATCCGACTGGTTCTGGCTCGGCTGACCTCACATTTACGGGGTCTACCGGTTCAGGCTCGTTCGGACAACCGAACGGCGGTAGCTTACATCAATCACCAAGGAGGGACTCGCAGCAGGAGTGCCCTCAGGGAAGTCTCTCTGATTCTGCACTGGGCGGAGAGCAATGTTCCTTGCATTTCGGCAGTCTACATTCCGGGAGTGGAGAACACTGAGGCGGATTCCCTGAGCAGGGGATCCTCTCGCCAAAGAGAGTGGTCTCTCAACCTCGAGGTTTTTCTGGATCTTTGCCGCAAGTGGGGATCTCTTTGCCTCGAGGCACAATCACAAACTTCCGGTCTTTGTGTCTCTTTCTCAGGATCCTCTGTCTCTGGCAGTGGATGCCTTGTCACTGGATTGGAAGGATCTGGGTTTTCTGTACCTGTTTCCACCCGTCTCCATGCTGGGCAAGGTAGTTTGCAAACTGATTCTAGAAGGGGCACCAGGTGGCCAAGAAGAGTTTGGTACGCAGACGTCGTAAGGATGGCCGTAGACCAGTACCGGCTTTCCTTGTTTACCCCAATTTACAAACGCTGGCTTTGACGGCTTGGCTGCTGAAACCTTCATCTTGAAAGAGGAAGGTTTGTCTGAGGCTGTTGTTCAGACCCTGATTAGGGCTGGGAAGCGGTCCTCTTCTGGCATTTACTATAGGACTTGGAGGTCCTATATTGATTGGTGTGAGGCCTTGCCTTGCAGGGTTTTTTCTATACCCAGGATTTTGGAGTTTCTTCAGCATAATCTGGATCTTGGGTTCCAGCTTAGTACCTTGAAAGGACAGGTTTCTGCATTGTCGGTTTTCTTCGGGAGGTCTTTTGCTTTACACCCGCTAGTTCCTGTTTGGGATTTGAATTTGGTTCTTTTGGCTCTGCAGGGTCCTCCTTTTGAGCCGCTACAGGATATTGCTCTTTCGGTTCTCACTCAGAAGGTTGCCTTCTTGTTGGCTATTACTTCGGTTCGGCGGGTCTCTGAGTTGGCGGCCCTGTCAATTCAGGTCCCTTACTTTGAGAGACACCAGGATAAGGTGGCTTTTCGTTTTAAGCTGGATTTCCTTCCTAAGGTGGTGTCTGCTTTCCACCTCAATCAGGATATTGTTCTCCCTTCCTTGTGTCCTAAGCCTAGCAATGACAAGGCGAGGGTTCTGCACAATGTGGATGTTGTTCGCTGTGTGAAGTACTATTTGGTGACTACTTTTTCCTTCCGCAAGACGGACGCTTTTTTCGTGGTGCCCTGCGGGCCCAGGAAAGGTTTGGCGCCTGCTAAGTCTACGATTAGCAAATGGATTCGTCAGGCCATCGTTGGGGCCTATTCTGCTAAGGGGAGGTCTCCCACTTTTAGGGTCACTGCGCACTCTACTCGTGCTGTTGGTGCATCCTGGGCTTTTCAGCACCAGGCTTCTGTTGAACAAGTTTGTAAGACTGCTACTTGGTCTTCCGTTCCTACTTTTTCCAAGTTTTACAAGGTTGATGTGCGGGCTTCAGCGGATGCTGTTTTTGGCCGCAAGGTTCTGCAAGCTGCAGTGGTTTGAGTTGGTACATTCTTTACTGTTTCTGGTTCCCACCCATGACGGACACTGCTATTGGATGTCCCAGATGTCATGAAGACCGAAGTGGAGTGTATGGCACACTTAGAATAATACCGTTTTGTGAGTACTCGCCTTTAAAACGGGTATTATGAATGTGCCATACACTCCACTTCGCCCCACCCCTTTTTTTCAGGTATTCTGGGGCTTTTATATGGTGAACCATTGGTTTTGATTGTTAAGGTTATATTTGGTTCTTCCTGGTCCCTTTACTGCTTTTATACACTGGGGAATTGGTGGGAGGTTCCAGGTATATATGGACCGGGAGGGGCTTTCTTTTTTTGCATATTCATCTCTGCAGAAGTTCGCCCTCTACTGGAGATTACCCAGATGTCATGATGACCGAAGTGGAGTGTATGGCACACTCATAATACCCGTTTTAAAGGTGAGTACTCACAAAACGGTATTTTTTCTTTGCTTAATCACAATGTTGTGTTTTAAATTGTATTGTGGGATAATAATGTGTTATGTTCCAATGGGTTTGTGAAATATTCCAATAAAGTTTTTGGAAGACCTGTTGCTGCTGTTGGTTCCTTTAGTGCCAGCCCCACTAATTGTCCTTTGTGTCCAGTTTCAGCGTTTTATGGTCTGGTGCGTCGTATAGTGTGGAAATACTGTATATCCTTGTGGCGCCAAGTGTTCAATATACTCTATATACTTTGAGTTGCATTTATGATGAGCTGTTTGTTCATGCCTAGACAGGAAATGTAATTTTCTACAGCTGACAGCATGTAGAACATTCCATGTATTTCAGGCATCCAGATGCCAGACCATCTCCTGCCCTTGCAAGAAAGATTATGGAAAAAAAAGGCAATGTGTATTTTATTTTTCTTCTTCATTGATTTATTTTATTTTTCTTTACAGTGGGACCTGGTCTGTGAAAATGATTGGAAAGGGCCATTAACCACCTCTCTCTTTTTTCTGGGAGTGCTTCTTGGGTCGTTTGTGTCTGGACAAATGTCAGACAGGTAACTTCACTGCATGTATATTAAAGGTTCCATAAGGGACACTTACTATGAGACTATGAGATTTTTGCTTTGAAACATTTGCTATGAGGTTTCGTCAAAACATCTTAGGACAGATATTAAGGCTCCGCCCCAAGATAGGAACATATGGCCACCAGAATACACAAAAGCTCTCCATGTGTTCCTGCCTGGGGCCAGACCAATCGGCTCCTGAATCACTTTGGGGGGGGTCAGCGCTAGCTTCAGACCAAGTATGCTAAAGATCTAAGGCATTGTGGAAATCGTCTGGAGGGGCATTTTCGGGTCCCCTTCCCACCACCTCCTCTGATGCCATATGGCAGGTGAGCGGCTTATGAGGCTTCAGCGGCATGTACGATGTTCACCCGGTGGTGCCAGTCTGTGAAGCTCGCCGAAGTTGCGGTATGTGTGCACCTCTTCCACTTTTTCAGCCTGATGGAAGGGGGGGGGAAGGGATCTCCTGCGGTGCTGGATGACGTCAGCGCTAGGAGCCTCTGCGCGAGCAAGCTTATGCACCTGCTCCCGGCTTAAAGGGGAAGAACTCTTCTAATCTTAAGTGTCTTTTTCTGGCCTCCCTCTCATTTTACCTTACCTCAGCACATAGGAACATCCTTGCTTGCTTATTTATTGAGATGGGGAGGGGCGCCCCTACTCCACACCAGACTTCAGAATGGCAGATCAGGCAGGGGAATCCTTGCAAGTTCCTTCTCCTCTATAATCTACTATGTGAAACTTTTTGTATTTTAGACCATGCCCTCTAGTGTCCAAGACTAAAACTAGCTCCAAGTCTAAGGATAAAAGTCGAAGATGCCCGATGTGTGAAATCAAGCTACTAGGTTCCTTTAGGAAGCCTCTTTGCAAGCCCTGTAATGATAAGGTCGTGAGTAAGGAACTTCAACCCAACTTGACGGATATGATGAGGGTTCTGAAGGATCAAATTTCCTAGGACAGGACTTGGCTGGACATAAGGAGTATGTTGGGCATCCCTTAGACCCCCTCTTCTTTTTTTTTTTTTTTTTTTTTTTTAAAGGGCAGGAGTCAGAAGTCTCCAAAACCCCAATTTCGGAGGGGGATGAGGGCCCTTCCTCCTACTCCAAGGAGGACCCTTGTTCAGGTTCTGATTCAGTTTTACCAGTAAAATTCCTTTTTCCTCTGGAGGATTTACCATATCTCCTGCATATGGTTCATCTTTCTATGGGCATTGGGGATAGGAGTTGTACCCCTAAGTCTAAACATTATGGTTTCTATCCCCATATTTTGTTCCTGATTCCCTTATGACCTTCACCATTAATAACTCAGTTAAGGAGGCTATCCTTAATGGGGAAGGAACCAGTTAAGAAGGTTTATAGATCATGGGCTCTTAAAAGGCATTATTGGTTAATTGAGGAAGACTCCCAATTTTGTGATAAATGCCTCAAACTAGATGCCCCCTTTTCTAAAGTCTCCATGGGGCTGAATATATAATTTGAGGACTTTGGTATCCTCAAAGATCCTTTAAACAAGAAGATGGGTTCTCCCTTGAAAAAAGAATGGCAGGCTGAATCTCTTGAAACTATTCTTAGCCTCTACGTTGACAGGAATCTTAATTGTTGGCTTCAGCAGCTTAAATCATGTCTCTTGAAGCAAACGGATATTAATAAGATTGTGAAGGCTTTACTGATTCTCTTCTCAGCAGTTTCTTTTCCCTTTGATGTCAAGGGAGAATTGGTGAGATTTTTGGCATGGGCCATGTCCCTCACCAATTTGGTGCGTGGGACTTTGTGGTGGCATACTTGGTCAAGGGATGCAGGTTTAAAGTTCCGCCTTTTAACGGGGAGTTCCACATTGGCCGAAAATTAGGGAAGGTGTTAGACAGGCCTGCTGACAGAAATGAGTCTATTCCCACTAAGTGTAAGGATTTCAGGAATAGAAAACCTATTTTTCTCAGTCTTCTTATAGACTGCCTTTTCTTAGCAAGGACTCTTTTAGAGGAGCCCCTCCTACTTCTAGTCAGTTCCCTAAGAAGCAATGACGGCGGGTCTTTAATAGGTGCCAGATTAAAACAATTCCACATTTGGTGGGAGACTACTGGATTGGCTCTTTATTTCCAGAGGAATAAGAAAGGGTTTCTGAATATAATTTATGCATGTCTCTCCCAGGAACGTTTTTGTTACTCCTTTAATGTCCATTCGCAGCAGTCTAGATTCTATGTTGGATATGGGAGTGATTGTCTCAGTTCCCCGCCACCAATGGGGGAAAGAGTTCTACTCAAGCAGGATGCCTATTGGCAGGTACCGATGAACTTGCTAAGTTGGGGGACCAAATTCTCAACTTCCAGTTTGTATACCTACCATTCGGCTGGCGTCAGCTCTGAGAATTTTTAGATAAGTTCTGGAGGAAACTCTAGCTGCACTAAGGCAGAAAAGAGTCAGGATCATAGCATAGCTAGGTGACCACCTATCTGCCCCAGATCAGAAGGGGTTGCTCCAAGATCTGGAATTGACAAAGGAGTTTTTGCCACAATTGTGTTGGATCCTGAATTACCAGAAGTCCAGTCTAGTCCCGTCACAGGTCATGACTTATCTGGGGTTTCTTTCTGCCTCAGTCAAAGATAACGATCCTTCAGGAAGCTGAAGGTTTGTCAAGCCATGCGGGTCTTGGGACTAAGAACCTCGTCCTTCCCTGCTGTAAGATGGGGTCACCTACACTCAACGACTCTACAGCTGCATATTCTAAACTCTTGGGACAGCTCTCAGGAGTCCATAGACAGGATAATCGAAGTCCCAAATTTAGTAAAGGAATCTCTGAGTTGGTGGCAAGGCAAGCACTGATTTGTCAGTGGCCTATCCTGGTCGGACCCCAAGGACCTGGTAGTGACAACGGATGCCTCTTCATGGGGTTTGGATTGCTTATTGCGGATCCCTGACCACTTGAGGGAAATGATCCAGAAGTCAGAAGGTGTTCAATCAGATTTGTGTCCTGAGAGGAATTTAGGAGGTGGATCTTTTCGCCTCTGGTCCAAACAACAAGCTGAGGTGGTTTTTCTCCTCTGATTAAGCTCTAGGAATAGATGCCCTGGCTCACCAGTGGTGTTTCAGTCTGGCTTTTTCTCCGGTTTGGATCCTCCCTCAGGTTCTAAACAAAATATCCTGCCAGTCAGACATAATTCTGTTGCTTGCCCCTGGTGGCCGAATAGACCATGGTTTTCAGTTTTGAAAATGCTCTCAGTTCAAGAGTCTTGAAAACTCCTAGTAAGAACAGATCTTCTATCCCAGGGACCAGTGCTTTGTCAGGATCCGCAGAAGTGGTGTCTGACACTTTGAACCCTGAGATTGCGATGCTCCTGAAAAAGGGATTTTCCGAGGAAGGTGAACAGGAAGATTTAATTGAAAATTTGAAAAACTTTTTTTTTTTTTTTTTTTAAATTCTTTATTTAAGGATTTTCACATATAAGCATACAAGGAGAAAATACAAATACATCATACAATACAAACAATATACATTCAAACTATGAAGGAAGGGTAAGGGGACAGAGGTTATGACAAGGGGGGGGGGGGGGGACAGGGAAGCAGCTAAAAGGTCGTCGCCTCGCTCAGGTTCACGGGTGAGTGGTTCAGTTGAGCCTGGAGACCAGCAGAGAGATCACCAACAAGGGCCTCATGATGTTTCCGACGGGGCCATAAAGTGGGATGGGGGGGGGCAGGAATAACCCCCTACATCAGTTACTAGACACAGCAAAATCGATCACAGTTCAAAGGCCTGTTTGAACTCCTCAGATTCTTGGTAAATCAACCAGGGCATCCACGTGCGCCTATACTGCTCCTCTCTCTCCTGCATAGCCAAGGTGAGATCCTCCATTTCAGAGATGCTCAGCACCTCCATGACCCAGTCTCTCACCGTGGGGGCTCTTTTTTGCTTCCAGAATCTCGGAATCACCAATTTAGCAGCATTTAACAGATGGGCCCACAAGGATTTCTTGTATCTGCTAACCGGGCGATTCGTCAAGTGCAGTAGAACCTGAGCTGGGTCAGTGGGAACTGGGTCTCCAGTGAGCTGAGACATAATGGCACTCCCCTCCAGTATTCACGAAGCTTGGAGCATGACCATAAAATGTGTATTAGTGTACCCCGCTCGGTCCCACATCTCCAGCACTGGGGATCCACCGAAGCCGATATTCTGTTTAGTCTGTCTGGGGTATAGTACCAGCGGGATAATACCTTATAATTGGACTCCTGCACTCTGGTGGCAATAGAGGACCCGTGAGTGAGGGATGCAATCTTCTCCCTCTGCTCCTCGTCTAGCTCCACTCCCAGGTCCGCCTCCCAATCCCTCCAGAACGACGGGGGACCGTCTCGTTCCCCCACCAGCAGCGAGTACAATTTGGAGATCAAATGGTCATTCGGTATCTCTCCTAGGCAGATCCGTTCAAGGTTAGTATGAGGTCTACACTTCTCCCTTTTCAACCCCTGCGCAGCTACAAAGGACTGCAATCTGACCAGAGTCCAGGGGTCAAGGTCCGCCCTTTCCCACTTGGCCCTCAAGTCCCCCAGAGGAATCCACCCCTTCACAGTAATCAGATCCCCAGCTCTCAACTGGGATAATCCACCCCAGCCCCTGAGATCCGCCCTGGACGAACCCGGGGCCAACAGGAGGCTATCAACAATGGGCACCATGGGGGAGGGCCACGGGGAGATCCTAGAGTAGTGCCTATACTGTCTAAAGGCCCACAAGGTCGCTCCAATGGTTGGGTGTCTCTTTAGCTCTAAGGGTATAGCTTCTCTGCCCCACATTGAAACCTCCGGCGGAACGTGTGCCGCCCCACGCTCCAACTGAACCCACCTTTTTGTGTCCTGACATGTTGCCCACTCACATGTCCTCTGCAAGTGCGAGGCCACCCAATATAACCTAATATCTGGCAGTGACATACCCCCCTGGTGCTTGGGCCTGCATAGCGTACGCTTTCCTAGTCTTGGTCGCCTCTTGTTCCAAACAAAGCTCATGAGGGACTTGCTAAGGTCCAAAAAGAAACCAGCAGGGATCCGGGTCGGCAGGGCCTGGAACAGATACAGCAGTCTGGGCAGGATCGTCATCTTAACTATATTGACCCTCCCCATCCAGGAGAATGTGGGAAGGTCCCATCTCTCCAAGTCAGACTTTATTCTTCTGGCCAGGGGAATAAAATTCAGGGACACTATATTATACATGGAGCACGGCAGTTGGGTCCCCAGATATGTCATTGAGGCCCCGGCCCACTTGAAGGCGAAGGACCGACGCAAGGTCCTAACTGTATCACCCTGTAGGGTGACATTCATTGCTTCGGATTTGTCAAAATTAATTTTCAGATAAGAGAGCCTCCCGTAAATCTCAAATTCCCTCATAAGGACCGGGACCGTCACAGAGGGGTTGGTGATAAAGAAGAGCAGGTCATCCGCGTAGGCTGCGACCTTATGGGTACCTTCGCGGGAGACAAATCCTTGAATATCGGGATCATTTCTAATTGTGCATAGGAACGGCTCGAGTGAAAGGGCGAAGAGAAGGGGCGAGAGAGGACAGCCCTGGCGGGTGCCATTCTTAATCCACACCGGGTCCGACAAGTGGCCATTAATTCTAATTCGTGCCGATGGGGTAGTGTATAACGCTTCTATAAGCCGTCTCATGTTGTCTCCCAAGCCAATATGCCGGAGGGACTCCCTCAGGAAAGGCCAGCTCACCCTGTCGAACGCCTTTTCGGCATCCGTAGAGAGGAGCATCAGGGGAACCCCCGAGACCCTGGCCGCGTGTATAATGTTTATGGCACGGACCACGTTGTCCCTGAAAAACTTTTAACACCTGGCGGGTGCATGATCAAAGCTCCCCCTTCTAGTCTTCCAGGCGTATTGGATTTCCTTCAGGAAGGAGTCAGCCTGGGTCTCAGCATCAGTACCCTGAAGGTCCAGTTAGCAGTGCTTTCATCATTTGTGTTGGTCAGGTGTTTTTTGCTAGCTGTCAGGCGGTCCAGACCAGTCCGAAGTTAGCTCCTCAATGGGATCTCCCCCGGTTCCTTACAGCTCTGACTGCACCACCCTTTGAACCTCTGTTGATCTCTCATATCAAATTTCTTAAATGAAAGACTCTCTTTTTGATGGCAATAACTTCAGCACACAGAATTGGTGATATCCAGGCTCTATCCTGCCGTCACCCCTTTATCAAGTTTCCAGGATCGTATCATTTCTAAGATCTCCTCTGACTTTCATCAGACCCAAGAGATTATGCTTCCATCCGCTGGGGATAGTGATCTCTCCACGGGTTCTGTAAATACATTTTTGGATGTCATTGCCTGTTTGCTTGAATCCATTTGACAAACAGAGAATTGGAGGAAGGCCGATGGCTTATTTCTTTCTTTCTTGGGCCACAAGAAGGGTCAGCGTGTCTCCAGAGCAACGTTGACCCAATGGATGAAGAGCACTATCCATTTTGCTTACAATGGATCTCCTTCTTTAGGGCGGATTACAGCTCATTCAACAAGAAGTATTTCTACATCTTGGGTAGAGCAGGGTGGTGCCTCTATTGAACAGATCTGTAGAGTGGCAACTTGGTCTTCAGTTAATTATTCTCGCCTGGATCTGCTCACCTTGCAAGATCAATCCTTTTGCAGGAGTGTGTGTTTCAGGCAACCTTTCCCACCCAGTAGAGGTAGTATCTTGCTTATCCTCTCAGTGGTATGCTGTCCTAAGGATGTGTAAAAAAAAAAAACTTTAGTTACCTGTTAGCTTATTTTATAAACACCCAAAAGGGCAGCATACAGGCTTCCCTACCTAAGGCTACTTTTTATTATATGTTCTCTTACTGATTTACCAGTTGGTGCTTTGTATTTGTATTTCAGATCTCTTAAACTACTGGTGTCTGGAGAATGAGCTAAAGCTTTTGTGTATTCTGGTGGTCATGTGTTCCTACCTTAAAGTGGAGCCTTAATATCTCAGTGGTATGCTGCCATTTTGGATGTTTAGAAAATATGTTACCAGGTAACTAACGTAAGTGTTTGCTTTTGTGAAAAATGGGTGGTGTTCTAAGTGCAGGGGGCAACCGTGTGACCGCAGCAAGCAGTCATAGCACTCTTGTTCTCCGGGGGAGCAAGGAGAAAGGTACAAATTCTCCCACTTAATGCAGTTAATGCACAAGGGGGTATCAGTATTTGGTGTGGCCCCCTACATCGGAACACTAAATTTGGGAAAAAATGGGGGGTGTTCCAGTTGAAGTAATAAGACAAAATCTGGGTTTACTTAAAAAAAAAGTCATGGTCCACACAATGCACTGTGTAGTAAAAATAAATGCTGTCCCCTGGGGCTAGCCCGACTGGCCCAGTGGTAAATGTTACTCTGATCTTTGATTTAGAACATGGTTAGGGCTTTAGGTGCTTTTCATTAAAATGTAGCAAGGCTTTCCCCTCTCCCCTCTCTTCTCAGATAAAATGGAACTCCATGCACAACAGTTCGATTAAGGTTTGAGTAAAAAAACCTCAATGTTGCAACTATGAAAAATGATGAAGTCTGCCATTATATAACAAATTAAAAGACTGCTAGGAAACCCCGTATTTCTTAAAGGACCTCTTTATCGAAATTTACGTACCGTGGATTTTCCAAAAGAGTAAGGGAGTGTTTTTAGCTAATGAGGAGTACACCACTTTTAGTAGTTCAAATGGAAAAAAGTGTTCATATCACTTCTAACGAACTTCAATGCAATCTCAATAAAGATTTGCACAGTGGGCAGTTCTGAGTTCTTTTTCAAAGGTAAACAGGAGTCCGGATAATTAGACCCCAAACATCAAAATTCCTTGTAGGGTTTGTAAACAATGGGCCTTTATGGAAAATTAATATTGTTAAACTATTAGGTAATGTATATATGTATTTCTGTGTCTCTTGCTAGATATAATTATATAATTAGTGGCATTTGACCAGTCATACATAAGAGGCTCTTACAGAGCCTCTACAGTCCACATTCCTCTCCACACCGTAATAAAACAGGTTTTCAAATCAAGTTTGGGGGCAGATTTGGGAATGCGAAGTATAGTCACCCTGAGTTTTTAGGAAAGACCAGTTACAGCATTTGGGGAAAGCCCAAGGTTTCTCTGCAAAGTGGGTTGCCACAAGTATCAGGCTAGCAAAACTGGAAAGAGAAGTCTGGACATCAAAGGAATATCGCAGTATAACTGAACTGGAGGGAGGTGCTGGGAAAGAAGGAGGTGGGAACCTTAGGAGGGGATGAGAGCCCTGGAAAGAGCCAAGGAGAGAAGGCTGCCAGCTTGGAGGTCAACTCGTAGGTACGCCTGTCAGAAGGATAAATATATCTTTTGCTTGTTTGGGTTTTCTTTGAATGCTCTTAAGTCTGCATTAACCACTGTATACACTAGACATATGACTAACAGATAACTCTCAATCCTACCATGTTGTACCTTCTTGTTTATGTAATATTTGATTGGACATCGTATTATTTACCATTTGTTTCAGTCTGTCTTTGAAGTACCAAATGTCTAAAAGTTCCCACGATCTTTTGCATTTATCCATTGCATTACCATTGGTCAGTTACTAATATATATATATATATTATATTATATTGTTACGAGTGTAGCTGTTAAATGGTCTATAAATCTTGCTTAGCCAGGCATAACTTATTATTGTATTAATCATTGATTTTTTTTTTTGTTGATTTTTATAATTATAATTGTTTACATATTTGCCCGTTATGGTTCCAGGATATATTGATTATAATTGTTTACAGGTTTACTAGGGGGAAAAGGACAAAACTGCTTCTTTAAAGGAGCATTATCGCTAAATTGTGTAATAGTAAAAATCCATATAAACACGTTGGCTAAGGAGAGGAGGGGTCCTCTTGTACATCTGAATAGAATACAACTCACAGAGCCTGTCACTAGAGATTTGCAAGGGATAGTTATGTACCGAACTTTGTAAATTCAGGTTCCCGAACATGGACTTCAGCCAGTAGTCCTTGTTTGAGTTCGGTGTCCGGCCCAAACATGGAAAAGCTGGTTGATGGGTTGCTGTAACTCACCTGAGCCCAGATCCACCTCTATCTCCGGTCGGGGCTACAGAAAGATGGCCGCTGGCTCTCATGAGTGAGGACACTACTAGTGCTGGCACTAGAAGTGTCCTCGCTTATTGGAGGCAGCAACTATGATATTCTTAGTATACAGTACGTCCTGCTCCAGATAGATTACTTACACTTGCCTGCAGAGACATGTAAAACAGGCTCCTCCCGGCCCCCCTCAAATACCCGGGGACCTCCACAAATCCCCAGATTTCTCTGCAGTGCTTACTGCGAAGACATGAAATTATCACTCTCTCGCAGGTGAGCGGGGCTATTAGCCTGCGGCCCTGTTGGACTATTCCCACCCGTTCCTCGTGTGATGTGCCTCCCAGCCTGGGCTGCGCTGGTCGGGTGAAGGTAGGCAGCACCATGTGTGCTTAAGGAGCCCTGCTCCACCGCAATCCCCCACCAAAGGGTAGGCGGTATAGGCTGATGGTGAGCCTTTATGGGATGCCCCTCCTGCATTATTGTCCCATGCCCCGTGTAGCGGTGGGTCCTGTATAGAGGGTCGCCATCCTCCCTCATTCTCCCTGTAGCCTTCGGGAGGGAAAGAGGGGGGGGGGGTGGGTGAGCGTGTATCGTGGTTCGTGCATACGCCGTTTTCTCATGTCTTGACTAATATATGTGGTTTCAGCCGCCGCGCTGACTTGTCCTTTTTACTATTGCAAATGCCGCCACCGCGCACGTCTTTTCCTTCTTTTGGTTGTTCTGCGCCGGGCGGCGGCATTACCTCAGACGCTTCTGCGTTCTCATTGGCTGCTTGTCTGCGGGCTTTGCGCTCTTCGGGGGGGGGGGGGGGCCTGGCTTGGCGCGCCCTGCGTCACAGCTCGCTCTGGTGCGCCCTTCGAGGTACTCTCGGCGCCATTTTGTCAGGTCGCACGCGCATGTGACTTTTTACTTCCGTCCGTAAGTGCCCTCGCGGACGGCTTTATACTCATTGTAGTGTGTTTAGTTCTGACACCCCTTCTTCCCATTGTGTCTTTCAGACGGGTGAATCCATTGGCTTCTCCCGGCCCGGTGTAATTGATAGTTGGGCCTTGTATAATTACTCCCACTTCCCCCCGGGGTTGCTTTATAGCGTCAATCCCTACTGGCATATTGTGCCTAATAATCACCATATGGAGGCATCCCAGGATAGTGTTACCGGGGTCCCTTTGGGACAAGACCGGCTGTATGTAGCATGTGGGCAGCCTCATGCTGACGCTGACAAGGCATGGGTCTGTGTACCCTGTGCTGAGCAGGTGCTTGCATAGCAATCTGACCTGCCAGTGGCTGCACCTCGTTTCACTTCACCTACTCCCCCCAGCTTAAATCTCACTCCTGTTGAGTTGCATACTTGTGGGGATTCTCAGCCTGATGTGTCTTCTAGACTGCCTACTGTTGAACAGATTATTGCGAGGTCCTTAGCGCGTAAGGGCCCTGGTAAGAAGCGGCACTTGACACCTAATGTTACTGTTTTCTCTATGGAAACTGAGGAGTTTATGAATCTTTGTGGCTATACCCCATCTGATGAAGGAGAGCTCCTTTCTGATTCAGGCTCATCTGATGAGAGACCAAGGGGTCATGACGATTCTGGCTCTGACCCCTGGGCCTCGGATGACACTGAGCTGAGGCTCCCAGGCAAAAAGGGGAGCTTTTCCATACAGCAAAATCACGTTTGGAATTTCCAGAGCAGGCACATTTCCATACCCTTGTGCTCAAGGAATGGGAGCGCCCCAGTAAACTTCCCGGGGTTCCAAGGAGTTGGGATAGGAAATATCCTTTTCCTGCTGAGGTGGTTAAATGTTGGTCACCCCCCCCTCCCCGTGGTGGATGCCCCGATCCTAGTGCTATCTAACACCTCTGTCATGCATTCCCCTGATTCGACTACCCTGCGGGATGCTGAGGACCGGCGCATTGACCAGCTGGCCTCCCACGCCTTTGCATGTGCGGGGACGGTGCTGCGCCCAGTCTGTGCCTCTGCTATTACTGCTGTGGCCACTAGAACCCTTATCAGAAATATGCTTGATAGTGCCCCTGATGATCTCCCTTGTGAGGTGTTTAATGCACTCTCTAGTTGTGATGTTTTTGTAAATTTTGTCCTATCAGCATTGGATGACACCATCAGAATGTGTGCCAGAACTTCTGCCCTCGTGGTGGCTATACACCGTTCGGTTTGGCTGTGCCAGTGGGCTGCTGACAATGCTGCAAAGAAGGCCCTCACTGGGCTTCCATTTAAGGAGCTACGCCTGTTTGGGGACTGTCTAGACCTTTTTGCTAAGGGAGGTAAGTTACCCCAGCGCAGTCGGCAGGGCTCCCTTTCACTCCCCTACCGTGGTGCTAAACAAGGAAAAGGGGTGTCCTTCGCGGGGGCTCGTGGAGATTCCTGGCACAGGAGCAGAGGTCGATGTCCTGGCTCCTCCTGGGGGGCTAAGCCCAAATCCTCTCCCAAGCCCCCTCAGGCATGATGGGGCGCCCTCACCCGTCAGGGTGGGGAGACGGCTGCAGCACTTTGCTCAAGTCTGGAGGCATCACGTCTCAGACCGGTGGATTCAGGAGGTAGTGTCCTCCGGCTACAGCTGTGCGGCCTCCCCCAAGATTCATCAGGTCCTGGATCCCCCAGGACCCTGTCTCAGCTCAGGTGTTGGCGCAGGCCGTGCAAGGCCTTCTGGGTCTGGGGGTCATTTGCAGATTCCCCTTAAGAGAAAGAGGCAAGGGGTTCTACTCCAACCTCTTCACAGTTCCCAAAAAAGATGGGTCAGTCAGGCCCATTCTGGATTTAAAGATCTTCAACAAATTTGTCAAGAACAGGCGTTTTTGCATGGAAACTCTGCGCTCGGCCATCAGCTCCCTGCACCCAGGGGATTTCATGACGTCTGTGGACATCAAAGGCGCTTACCTTCACATCCCTGTGTTTTCAGGACACCAAGGTTCCTCAGATTTGCGTTGGAAGATCAACATTACCAATTTGTGGCCTTGCCATTTGGCCTCACTTCAGCTCCCAGAGTGTTCACCAAGGTGCTGGCGGGGGTGATGTCTCTGCTGAGGTCAAGGGGCATCTGCGTGCTGCCCTACCTGGACGACATACTCATCACCTCTCGGTCTCTACAGCAGGCAGAGTTGGACACTCAGTTGGTGGTGGCCACCCTGAAGTCCTTCGGCTGGGTGATCAATCACCCCAGGTCTTCTCTGTCCCCTTCCTCGGTGACCCCGTTCCTGGGAATGATTCTGGATACGGTTCAGTCAAGGATAGTCCTTCCTCAACAGAAGGTGGAAGCTCTAACTGCGCAGGTGAGGTTCCTGCTGTCGTGTCTCCATCCCTCCCTCAGGAGGGAATGCAGTTGGTGGGCCTGATGGTGGCGTGCTTCGAGGCGGTGCTTTTTGCTCAGTTCCATTTGAGGCCTCTACTACTTCACCTTCTGTCAGTTTGAGACAAGGACCCAACGCCCTTGGACAAGGTCTGTGTGTATGTACATCCCGGGGGCAGAGAATCTACTGGCAGACTCTCTGAGCAGGGGGACCTCTCGTCAGGGAGAGTGGTCCCTCTGCAACAGGGTATTCCAGTCCCTGTGTCACCGTTGGGGTCTACCAGATGTGGATCTGTTTGCGTCCCGTCACAATCGCAAGCTCCCGGCCCTTGTCTCCTTGTCTTAGGATCCTCTGGCCTTGACCACGGATGCTCTGTTCATGTCAAGGCAGGAATTTCGGCTCCTGTATGTCTTTCCTCTATTCCCACTGCTGGGCAGGGTTCTGCGCAAGATTGCTCTGGAAGGGGTGCCAGCGATTCTGGTGGCCAAGAAAAGTGTGGTTTGCAGACGTGGTGCAGATGGCAGTAGACCAGTACGTTCTGCCAGGGGTGCCAGATCTGCTCACTCAGGGCCCTTTACGCCATCCCAATTTGCAAACTCTGGTTTTGCGGCCTAGCTGCTGAAACCTCCATCTTGATGGAGAAAGGCTTGTCCGCCTCGGTGGTTGATACCATGGTGAAGGCTAGGAAGAAAACTTCTTCTTCCATCTATTATATGGTATGGCGTACCTACATTGACTGGTGTGAGTCTAAGTCTCTTCCTTGTCGGGTGTTTTCAGTTCCCAGGTTTCTGGAGTTCTTACAGCATGGGTTGGAGTTGGGACTCCAACTCAGTACTCTAAAGGGTCAGGTTTCTGCCCTGTCTGTTTTTTCTTTCAGAAGTCTTTCCCTCAGCATTCTTTGGTTAAGACCTTCCAGGGGGTTACTCATGTGCGTCCCCCACGTACCCCTATGGCCCCTGTTTGGGATTTGAACTTGGTTTTGTCTGCCTTGCAGGGTGCTTACTTTGAACCTGTACTGGATGCTGCTCTGGCTGTGCTTACCCTCAAGGTTGTCTTTCTGGTGGCCATTACTTCGGTCAGGCGTGTGTCTGAGTTGGCGGCTCTGTCTATTCAGCCCCCATACTATGAGGGACACCAGGACAAGGTAGTGTTCCGCTTTAAGCCAGACTTTCTGCCTAAGGTGGTGTCTGCTTTTCATTTAAATCAAGATATTGTTCTTCCTTCATTGTGCCCTAATCCTAGCAACGCTAAGGAAAGGGTTCTGCATTCCTTGGATGTGGTCAGGTGTCTGAAGTATTACCTGGTAGTCACTGCGTCCTTCAGGAAAACTGATGCTCTTTTTGTGGTCCATTTGGGCCCAGGAAGGGTTTGGCTCCTGCCAAGTCTACTATTAGCGAATGGATTCGCCAGACTGTGAGTCAGGCCTATTCTGCTAAGGGGAAGAGTCCTCCCTTCCGCCTTACTGCTCATTTTACTCGTACTATTGGTGCCTCTTGGGCCTTCAAGCACCAGGCTTCTGTTGAACAAGTTTGCAAGGCCGCTACTTGGTCTTCTGTTCATACCTTTTCAAAGTTTTACAAGGTTGATGTTAGGGCCTCAGCTGATGCTGTTTTTGGCTGCAAGGTTTTGCAGGCTGCAGTGGTTTAAACTGTCTGCTGTTACCTTTTTTGTTGGGGATCCCACCCTACTTTATGGACACTGCTATTGGATGTCCCAAGTGTAAGTAATCTATCTGGAGCAGGACGTACTGTATACTAAGAATAATACAATTCTGTGAAGTACTCACCTGTAGAATTGGTATTATGAGTATACAGTACGTCCTGCTCCACCCCACCCTTGGTTTTGCATTATTCTGGATCCCCTGTATGGTGATTGTTATCATTGTTATAGTTACCAGTTTGGGTGGTTAAATTCTCCCGGCTTCTCGTTCACTGCTTTTCAGTGCTGGGGATTTGTGGGAGGTCCCCGGGTATTTGAGGGGCCGGGAGGAGCCTGTTTTACATGTCTCTGCAGTGCAGCGCCGTCTGGCGGAGGATAACCCAAGTGTAAGTAATCTATCTGGAGCAGGACGTACTGTATACTCATAATACCAATTCTACAGGTGAGTACTTCACAGAATTGTATTTTTGTAGCCCCGGCTGGGGCCAGTTTAAAACACTACTCTGTTGCCACTGATAGAATAGGATCGGGGTTCAGATGAGTTATAGCAGCGCAACAGCCACGGGTTCCCGAACATTTATTCGAAGTTTGGCCAAACTTGCCGAACCCGAACTTTACAGGGTTCGCCCATCTCTACCTGTCACCTCTGGGGAAAAAAAAAAAAAAAAAAAACAAGCCTGGCTGGATATTTCTTGATGCCAGGTGTATAAGTGACCTCTCCTCCCGCCATCCAGCATATTTATATGGAATTTTATTATTGGGCCATTTTTAGGGAATTAAACTAGAACTGATTTAAGTTAAGAATCAAACATTTAACGTCCCTCTATGCATAGACTGGTATTTCCCCCCTCCTGTCTCCCACACATGATAAAATCCAAGTGTCTGATAATGGTAGCTTTATCCATGGAGCTTGTGGCCAGGTATGAGCATAGACAACTTTGTAAATGTATAAAGTATAAAATATATAGTGGATGTGACGGAAATGGGATACCTTATTGGGTCAATACCTAATCGTTTGGTATGCCATGCAATGGTACAAGTGTTGTAGCTAAGGGTATGGGGTTTATGCTGTTAGAATGGTTAAATCTATACAATGCACAGTAAAAAGAAATGTAGAGAGGCAAGGGTGTTTACTTTGTAGCTTAGATGTAATGGGTTAGGTGGAGTGTGTGGCTAGGTTCAGCTTGAAAAGGTTGGGGGTTTGTGCAGCTTGATTGGTGCTTTTTCTTCGGCCTCTGGTGTGGCGGGATATTAGTTCCTTCGGCCGCTAGTGCTGTCAAACAGGGCTGGTGGGTAACTAGGAGCAGGGTGTGAGTTGCGCAGGCACAACTTGTCTCCCATTGCTAAATACTCCGGGGGCCACAGGGCACCACTCTAGAAGCTGAAAAAAATCTACAAGCTGCATGGACCTCCAACGTGCTCCAGCTGAACCCAGCCATGCATTCCACCTAACCCATTAGTATTAAGCAACAAGGTATATACCCTTGCCTCTTAACATTTATTCTTAGTATACAGTACGTCCTGCTCCAGATAGAATACTTACAATCGGGTATTACTCCACCAGATGGCGCTGGACTGCAGAGACATCGAAAATAGGCTCCTCCCGGCCCCTCAAATACCCAGGGACCTCCCACAATCCCCAGATTTTCTCTGCAGTCTGGACTGTGAAGGACAAGAAGATGGCTCTCTACTCACAGGTGAGCGGGGCTCTTAGCCTGCGACCCTGTAGGACTATTCCCACCCGTTCCATCAGTAATTGCCTCCCAGCCTTGGCTGCGCTGGTCGGGTGATGGTAGGCAGCACCGCTGTTAGGTGCTTAGGAGCGCTGCTCCACCGCAATCCCCCACCAAAGGGTAGGCGGTACAGGCATATGGTGAGCCTCTATGGGATGCCCCTCCCGCACTATTGCCCCTGTCTATTGGTGGGCCCTATGTTAAGTGCCCGCTGTCCTCCCTCACTCTACTTTTAGCCTTCGGGGGGAAAGAGGGGGGGTGTGTGTGTATGTATATATGTGTATTGGCTTTTATGCTTCACATTATGCTTGGTGTCAGCCGCCGCGCTGACTTGTTTTACATTTATTGTGCTTGAAATTGCCGCCGCGCACGTTTTTTTTTTCCCTGTGTTCCGCGCTTGGCGGCGGCGTTACCTCAGGCGCCGGTGCGCCGTCATTGGCTGCTTGTCATGTGTTGGCTTCGCGCTCTTCGGGGGGGCCTGTCTTTGGCGCGTTCCGCGTCTTTGCTCATGCGGGCCCGCCCCTCGAGGTATACCAATGCCATTTTGTTTGCTTGGTTCTGGCTTCTGCATGACGGGCTTCTACCTACCGCGGTCCGTGAGTGCCCTCGCGGACAGCTTTATTACTTTTAATTATTGTATTCTTACGGCTCCCCTTTGATTATGTCTTTCAGACGGGCGAACCCCTTTGGCTTCTCCCGGCCCTACTCCCTCTAATTAGTTGGTTAACTTGTGAGGCCTAGTGTTAGTTACTCCCACTTCCCTAGCGGGTTATTGGGGCATCCTGGGTTGCTGTATAGCGTTAATCCCTATCGGCCTATTGTGCCACTATAATCACCATATGGAGGCATCTTAGGATAATGTGACCGGGGTTCCTTCAGGACAAGCCCGGCTATGTGTAGCTTGTGGGGAGTCTCATGTTGACGCTGTCAATGTGCGGGTCTGTGTACCTTGTGCCAAACAGGTGCTTGAACTGCAATCTGGTCTTCCAGTGGCTGACTCTGCGATTCGTTTTGCCTCACCTAATCCCCCAAGCTTAAATCTCACTCCCATTGAGTTGCATACAAGTGGGGATTCTCAGCCTGATGTGTCTTCTAGACTGGCTAGTGTTGAGAAGTTAATTGCTAATACCTTGGCGCGTAAGGCTCCTGCAAAAAAGCGGCACTTAACGCCTGATGTCACTCTTTTACCTATGGAACCTGATGAGTTTTTGCATCTATCTGGCTATACCCCTTTGGAGGAAGGGGAGCTATTCTCCGACTCAGGGTCATCTGATGAGGCCCAGGGGTCATGACGATTCTGGCTCTGACCCCTGGGCCCCGGATGATACTGAAAGATTGTTGGCCCAGGTTTTTGAGGTTCTGTCTATCTCTCCCCCTGTTGCGGCTCCCAGGCAAAGGGGGGACCTTTTTCATACTGCTAAGTCACGCTTGGAATTTCCTGAGCAAGCACATTTCAATAACCTTGTGCTCAAGGAATGGGAACGTCCCAGTAGACTTACCGGTGTACCTAAGAGTTGGGATAGGAAGTATCCCTTTCCTGCTGATGTGGTTAAGTGTTGGTCATCCCCTCCCAAAGTGGATGCCCCGGTCCTAGGGTTATCTAACACCTCTGTCATGCACTCCCCTGACTCTACTACCCTGCGGGATGCTGAGGACCGGCGCATTGACCAGCTGGCATCTCATGCCTTTGCATTTGTGGGGACGGCGCTGCGCCCGGTCTGTGTCTCTGCCATTACGGCTGTGGCTATTAGGACCCTGCTCAGAAGTATCCTTGATAGTGCCCCTGATGATTTGCCTTGTGAGGAGTTTAATGCACTCTCTAGTTGTGATGTTTTTGTGAATATTCCAAGTATGTCACACACCCCGCTTCCACTATTCATGACATATGGGTTATGGTCCAGTAGAGGGCGAACTTCTGCAGAGATGAAAGCAAAAAAGAAGCCCCTCCCGGTCCATAAATACCTGGGACCTCCCACACATTCCCCAGTTCCTTCTCTGCAGGACGGCGAGCAAGTCAGAAGATGTATGCTGCTCTTCCTTGCAGGTAAGCCGGGCTTACACCCGGCCACTTTTTTGCACTAATTCTGCCCGGACCTTTAGATTGTAAGCCCTATACTAGCCTCCCAGCTTCGGCTGCAGGTCCGGGTGAGGGTAGGAATCGCCTTAATAGGTGCTTAGGGAGCCATGCTCCCCCGTGAGACCCCATACAAGGGGGTAGGCGGTATCCAGGTTGGTGATCCCTATTTACTTCCCTTACACCTTACCGTGAAGGGTTCTCCCCCTTCCGGGTCCCCTCCACTAACCCTCCGGGGGGGGGGGTGATTTCATTCTGCTATTCTGCTATTCTTTCGCTTGAGGTGTGTGTGTGTGTGTGTGTGTGTGTGTGCGTGTGTGCTTTTTTCTGTTGCCGCTTCGCGCTCTGCACGCAGTCTGGGGAGCTTCTCCCCCTCAGGCTACGTCTGTGACGGGGCGGGGCCGGGCGCTCGCGTTGTGGCGGCCCGCCCCCATCTGTTTTGGCGCCATTGCGGGACCATCTTCTGGCTGGGAACCGCATTGCTGGATCGGAGGGAAGGGGGCGGGGCCAGGCGCGGCGCACGATCTGCGCTGGCCCGCCCCTTCTTCTCCCTCTCTCTCAGGAGCTGCTGGATAGCTGGACGCCATTTTCAGTGTGTGTGTGAGTGCCCTGCGGGCTTCCCCCTGTTTTTAATATATTTAATGCCCCAGTCGCGCTTGGGGCAGCGCTGGCCCCCTCTGCCTTTACATGTTTTTTATTATGCAGTTGTGTGTGTGCATTTGCTTATGGACATCTCTTGTGTTTTTCAGGAGGATTCCATGTGCCAATTGCTTAAAAGGGGGCTCTCCCGGTCCTAGGTCCCTAGCAAAAATTTGGGGCAATAGTAAATCCTCCCACTTGGGACTTAAAGGGGCATCCCGGGTTGCTTACCAGCGTAATTCCCTTGGATCATTGCGACTACCTTAAAATCGCCATATGGAGGCTCCACAGGATACCGGGCTCGGGCTCCCTTCGGGACAATCCCGGCTATGTGTGGGTTGTGGGGTATCCCTTACGTGGGAGAATGTACTTATTTCCATACCATGTGCGCAACAGGCCATAACGTGGCAGTCAGGACCCCAGGCGTCTGGGTCAGTGCCGCCCGCCTCACCTACCCCATCCCGCATCATCCGTACCCCAAGTGACACTGTCATTAGTGGGGAGTCACACTCGGATGTATGTGCCAGGCTGGCCAACCTCGAGAAAATTATTTCTAGCTCAGTGGGCAGAAAGGCCCCTGCTAAGAAAAGGCATCTGTCACCGGCTACGCTGGTATTTGATTTTGATGATTATGACTCCCCTGATTGGGCTTATTATTCCCCGCTTGAGGAGGGGGAATTGTTTTAGGAATCTGAGACTGAGGAATTGCAGTTCTTTGATTCTGATGCCGGGCAGGCGCGGGGGGATGCTGTGGATACCCCCAGGGTCCTGACCCATCTGTTAGAGGTTCTGGATATTTCCTCACCAGCGGAGGCCCCTCCAAAGAAGGGGGAATTCTTTGGGTTCTCTAAGCCCCACTTGGAGTTTCCAAATCAGGATAATTTTGACGCAATGATTCTTAGAGAATGGGAAAAGCCGAGTCGCCTCCACGGCGTTCCTTAGGGATGGGATAGGAAGTATCCCTTTCAGGTGGACGCGGTGAAGCGCTGGTCTTCCCGTCCCGAGGTCGACGCACCCATTTTAGGATTGTCCAACACCTCCGTTGTACATGCGCCTGACGCCACTACCCTTAAGGATGGCGAGGACAAGCGCATTGATCAGATGGCATGTCATGTCTTTGCCAGTGTGGGTTCTGCCTTGCGGCCTGTCTGTGCATTGGCACTTGTGGCTGTGACCACCAGGTCGGAGATCAGGGACATGTTAAATGGGTCCCAGCTCAACCCGGACAACTTTGAATTCACAACCCTTAAGAGGTGTGAATTGTTCATGAATTTTGTTTTGTCAGCTATGGACGACACTATTACCATGTGTAGTAGAACCTCGGGCCTGTTGGTGGCCATGCGCCGATCAGTCTGGCTGCGCCAGTGGGCGGCGGACATTGCGGCCAAGAAGTCACTTACAGCTTTGCCCTTTTTGGGAACGCGGATGTTTGGAGACAAATTGGATTCTGTGGCGAAGGGTGGGAAGCTACCTCAGCGTAAGAAGCTGCGTCACTCCTTTCGGGGGGCAAGCTCCTTTTAATCCTTCCTTTCGCGGTGCCAGAGGGGGCAGAGGTCTTGCCTACTCTGGCTTTAGAGGTGATTCCTGGAGCAGAGGTAGAGGACGTGCCCGTACGGCCTCTACCTGGGCTTCCAGGCCCAAGCCCGCTGCCAAGCCAGCTCAACAATGAGGAGGCGCCCTCACCCTTGCGGGTGGGGGGACGGCTGCGGCTCTTCTTCCAGGTCTGGGCCCAGGAGGTCAGACAAGTGGATACTGGAAGTGGTCTCGTCTGGGTACAAACTGGAGTTCGAGTCCCGGCCTCCTCCCAGATTCCTAAGGTCTCGGGTGCCATCGGTTCCTCGGGCGGCGCAGGGGCTCCTGTTGGCTGTAAAGAATCTCCTGGACATGGCGGTCATATGTCCGGTGCCTCTTTCAGAGAGAGGCCGGGGCTATTATTCCAACCTCTTCACGGTTCCCAAAAAGGATGGCTCCATAAGACCCATCCTAGATTTGAAGCTTCTCAACAGGTTCATCAGAACCAAGAAGTTCCGCATGGAGACGTTCATCAGAACCAAGAAGTTCCGCATGGAGACGTTCAGCCATCGGTTCCCTTTGTCAGGGGGATTTCATGACGTCCATAGACATCAAGGATGCTTACCTTCATATACCAATTTTCCCAGCGCACCAGAGATTTCTCAGGTTCGCGGTGGGAGATCAGCATTTTCAGTTTGTGGCCCTCCCGTTCGGGCTGACCTCGGCACCGAGATTGTTTACCAAGGTTCTGGCGGGCATAATGGCCCTGCTCAGAGCCCAGGGCATTCGCATTGTGCCGTATCTGGACGATCTACTCATTACAGCTTCTTCCCTCTGCCAGGCGGAGTTGGACACCAGGACGGTGGTGTCGAAGCTGGAAAGGTTGGGATGGGTGATCAACCACCCCAAGTCTTCTCTCTCCCCATCAAGGGAGATCTCCTTTCTGGGCATGAATCTGGATACCATTCAGGCCAGAGTGTTCCTACCTCGGCCAAAGGTGCAGAGGGTTCAGGATCTGATACGTGTTCTCCTGACCATCCCTCGTCCTTCCATTCGGCTAGGGATGACTCTGGTGGGTTTGATGGTGGCCTCCTTCGAGGCATTCCCCTTTGCTCAATTCCACATGAGATCGCTACAACTCCATCTATTGCTGAAATGGGACAGATGTCCACAGTTCTTTGATCAGTCATTTCTGATGTCTCCCAGGGTTCGGCAGTCCCTTCAGTGGTTGCTGGAATCAAGCAATCTGATGAGGGGCAGATCGTTCCTGGCCCCTCGTTGGGAGACGGTTACCACGGATGCCAGCCTGTCGGGCTGGGGAGGTTTCTGGAAAGATCATCAGTTCCAGGGGTTGTGGGGTCCTCAGGAGGCTCACAACCCCATCAATGTCTTGGAGCTCAGAGCTATCCGCTTGGTTCTGTCTTGTTTGACACTTCACCTACAGGGTTTACCGGTGCAGGTTCGATCAGACAATCGTACTACGGTAGCTTACATCAATCACCAAAGAGGGACTCGCAGCAGGAGTGCCCTCAGGGAAGTCTCTCTGATTCTGACATGGGCGGAGAGCAATGTTCCTTGCATCTCGGCAGTATACTATCACGCTCCCGGAACCACAATTTACCACTTGGACAACTCCAGCTCTCTTGGTAAGGACCTCAACCCCCAATCTCCGCAGCCAGCTTCACCTATAGGAGCCCCCGCTTGCCGAGACGCAGAACACGCCTGCTCGGGATCGGTTGCCCCCAGGACTTTATGGCTCAAAGGTTGAGGTCTTACGGTACAGAGTACTGGAGAGCCCGCGGCTGGAAGTGGAATCGGGTAGCCGGTATGTGAGCGTAAGGTGGGAGTCCAAGGACAGGCAAGGGTCGGCAACAGGAGTGAAGATCGAGGATGGTCAAAGGCGAGCAAGGGTCGGCAACAGGAGTGGAGATCGAGGATGGTCAAATAAGCGAGGGTCGGCAACAGGAGTGGAGATCGGGGATGGTCAAACAAGCGAGGGTCGGCAACAGGAGTGGAGATCGAGGATGGTCAAACAAGCGAGGGTCGGCAACAGGAATGGAGATCAAGGATGGTCAAACAAGCGAGGGTCGGCAACAGGAGTCAGGATCAATATCAGGGATTAACAATGGCTAGGGTCTAGGCGCTATCACAGGCAACAACCAACTGCGGGGAAAAGAGCTTTATAGGAACAGACATAGGAGGGAAGGTATTGTGATTGGTGCACACAGGATCATAATAATGATTGGCCAGAACAAGGAGTGCACAACAGGAGGGGGGCGTAAGCCCCACTGAACCCAGGGCTCATTGGCCCTTCAACAACCCAGCACTGATAGGATAGAGGGCGTGCTGCCCAGCTGGGCTCATAGGCCCTTTAACTGAAAAGGGGGCGTGACCCTTTTTATAATTTATTCACCTCCTCCGGCGGCCACGCTGAGTGCAGCGCCGCCGGAGGGCATAGAAGGAACGTGCTCGCGCACCTGCGCGAGCACGTGTGCTGATGCCGGACACGCCGGCAGAAGGAGAAGGAGGGGGCGCGCCCGCAGCCACGCGAGCTGCCGCCCGGCGCGGCCGGCGCCTGGATGGCGGGGCGACGGGGACACCGCTGGAACGCGGCACAGGTAAGCTGATCGTGACATATACATTCCTGGAGTGGAGAACACGGAGGCAGACTCCCTGAGCAGGGGGTTCTCTCGCCAAGGGGAATGGTCTCTCAACCACAAGGTGTTTCGGGCCCTGTGTCCACAAGTGGGGGACTCCGGAGGTGGATCTCTTTGCCTCTCGGCACAATCACAAGCTTCCAACCTTTGTATCTCTGTCTCAGGATCCTCTCGCCCTGGCAGTGGATGCCTTGTCCCTTGCCTGGAGGGATCTGGGGTTTCTGTACCTGTTTCCCCACTTCTCCATGGTGGGCAAGGTGGTGCGCAAGCTGGCGCTAGAGGGGGCACCAGCAATTCTGGTGGCCCCAAGGTGGCCAAGACAGGTTTGTTTCACAGACGTCGTAAGGTTGGCGGTAGATTAGTACAGGCTGCTCCTATCTCCAGATCTGATCTCTCAGGGTCAACTACGTTACGTTACGCTTGCTTTGGCGGGGTGGCTGCTGAAACCTTCATCCTGAGGGAAGAAGGTTTGTCTGAGGCGGTTATTCAAACCTTGATTATAGCTCATGTCACTCATGTTCGGCCCCCTAGAAAGCCTTTGGTTCCCGTTTGGGACCTAAATTTGGTTCTTTCGCCCTTCCAGGGGCCTCCCTTTGAACCGATGCAGGATGTGGCTCTCTGTGCTCACTTAAAAGGTTGCCTTTTTGGTAGCTATTACCTCTGTTCGGCGTGTCTCTGAGTTGGCAGCTCTGTCTATTCAGGCCCCTTACTTTGAGAGACACCAGGATAAGGTGATTTTTCGCTTTATACCAGATTTCCTTCCTTAGGTGGTTTCTGCTTTCCATCTCAATCAGGATGTAGTTCTCCCTTCCTTGTGTCCTAGGCCTAGCAATGACAAGGAGAGGGTTTTGCACTCTTTGGATGTGGTTCGTTGTGTGAAGTACTATTTGGTTGCTACTTCTCCTTTTCGTAAGACGGACGCCTTGTTCGTGGTGCCTTCTGGGCCCAGAAAAGGTTTGGCGCCCGCCAAGTTTACCATTAGTAAATGGATACGTCAGACTATTGTTGGGGCCTATTCCGCTAAGGGGAGGGTTCCTCCTTTTAACATCACTGCTCATTCTACTCGTGCTGTTGGGGCTTCCTGGGCCTTTCAGCACCAGGCTTCTGTTGAACAAGTTTGTAAGGCTGCTACTTGGTCTTCCGTTCATACTTTTTCCAAGTTTTATAAGGTTAATGTGCGGGCCTCAGCGGATGCTGTTTTTGGCCGCAAGGTTCTGCAAGCTGCAGTGGTTTAAGTTGCTGCATTTTTTGCTGTATTTGGATCCCCACCCATGACGGACACTGCTATTGGATGTCCCATATGTCATGAATAGTGGAAGCGGGGTGTGTGACATACTTGAAATAATACCATTTTGTGATTACTCCCCTTTAAAATGGGTATTATAAGTATGTCACACACCCCACTTCATCCCGCCCTTTTTTGTATTCTGAATCCTTTATATGGTGAATCTTTTTATGGTTAAGAATGTTTTATTAGCTCTTCCTGGTCCCCTTACTGCTGTCATATACTAGGGAATGTGTGGGAGGTCCCAGGTATATATGGACTGGGAGGGGCTTCTTTTTTACTTTCATCTCTGCAGAAGTTCGCCCTCTACTGGACCATAACCCATATGTCATGAATAGTGGAAGCGGGGTGTGTGACATACTTATAATACCCATTTTAAAGGGGAGTAATCACAAAATGGTATTTTTGTCCTCTCTGCCTTGGATGACACCATTAGAATGTGTGGCAGAACCTCTGCCCTTGTGGTGGCTATATGCCGCTCGGTTTGGCTGCGCCAGTGGGCTGCTGACAACACTGCCAAGAAGGCCCTCGCTGGTTTTCCCTTCAAAGGACTACGCCTGTTTGGGGACCGCCTGGACCTATTTGCTAAGGAAGGCAGGTTACCCCAGCGCAGGCAGCAGTCTCGGCCCTTTCGGGGTCAGGGCTCCTTTTCCTCCTCCTACCGTGGTGCTAGACAAGGGAGGGGGGGTTCCTTTACTGGGGCCCAAGGAGACTTTTGGGGTAGGGGCAGAGGACGGGGACGTCCTGGCTCCTCCTGGGGCTCCAAGCTTAAGTCCTCTCCCAAGCCCCCTCAGGCATGCTGTCTGCATCCCCCCCCCCCAAAGTTCATCAGATCCCAGATTCCTCAGGACCCCGTGCCAGCTCAGGATCTAGTGCAGGCAGTGCAAAGCCTTCTGGAGCTGGGGGTCATCTGCAAGGTCCCTTTAAGAGAAAGGGGCAAGGGCTTCTATTCCAACCTCTTCACGGTGCCCAAAAAAGATGGGTCAGTCAGGCCCATCCTGGATTTGAAGATCCTCAACAAATTTGTCAGGTGCAGGCGCTTTCGCATGGAAACTCTGCGCTCTACCATCAGTTCCCTGCGCCCAGGGGATTTCATGACGTCTGTGGACATCAGAAATGCTTACCTTCATATTCCTGTATTTCCAGGTCATCAAAGGTTCCTCAGGTTCGCTCTGGAGGATCAACACTACCAATTTGTGGCATTGCTCTTTGGTCTCACTTCAGCTCCTAGGGTGTTCACCAAGGTGCTGGCAGGAGTGATGTACCTGCTCAGGTTTCAGGGCATCCGCGTGCTGCCCTATCTGGACGACATTCTCATCACTTCCCAATCTCTACATCAGGCAGAGTTGGATACTCCTCTGGAGTCATTTGGCTGGGTGATCAACCACCCCAAGTCGTCTCTGTCCCCCTCCTTGGTGACTTCATTCCTTTGAATGAATCTGGATACAGTTCAGGCAAGGATTTTTCTTCCTCAGCGGAAGGTGAACAGTCTGATTGCGCAGGTCCAGTTTCTGCTATCTTGTCATCATCCCTCCATCAGACAGGGAATGCAGCTGGTGGGCCTGATGGTGGCGTGCTTTGAGGCGGTCCCTTATGCTCAGTTCCACTTGAGGCCTCTGCAACTCCACCTCTTGTCAGTATGGGAAATTGACCCTGTGTCCCTTCACCGAGTCTTTGCGCTTTCCCCCCTGGTCAGGCGGTCCCTCTCGTGGTGGCTTGACTCCAGGAACCTGTTGGGGGGCAGATCCTTTCTGATCCCCTCCTGGGAGACGGTCACCACGGATGCCAGTCTGTCAGGTTGGAGGGGGGGTTCTGGAAGTCTCTGCAGTTCCAGGGGAGGTGGGGCCCTCAGGAGACCCACACACCTATCAACGTCTTGGAGCTGCGGGCGATCAGGTTAGTTCTGGCTCAGTTGACTCCTCACCTTCGGGGCCTGCCTGTTCAGGTGCGCTCGGACAACCAGAAGGCAGTTGCCTACATCAATCATCAGGGAGAGACCTGGAGCAAGAGGGCCCTCCAGGAAGGGTCTCTGATCCTGACCTGGGCAGGGGCCAATGTTCCCTGCATATCAGTGAGGTACATTCCGGGGGTGGTAAATCTGCTGGCAGACTCTCGGAGCAGGGGGACCTTTCACCAGGGAGAATGGTCCCTCTGCAACAGGGTGTTCCAATCTCTGTGTCACCGTTGGGGCCAACCAGATGTGGATATGTTTGCGTCCCGTCACAATCACAAGCTCCCGGCCTTTGTCTCCCTGTCCCAGGATCCTCTGGCCTTGATCACGGATGCTCTAGCAATGTCATGGCAGGGTTTTCAGTTCCTGTATGTCTTTCCTCCATTCCCCCTGCTGGGCAGGGTTCTGCCCAAGATTGCTTTGGAGGGGGTGCCAGCAATTCTGGTGGTCCCCAGGTGGCCAAGAAGAGTGTGGTTCGCAGACGTGGTGCAGCTGGCAGTAGATCAGTACGTTCTGCCCAGGGTGCCAGACCTGCTCACTCAGGGCCCCTTACGCCATCCCAATTTACAAACTCTGGCTTTGACGGCCTGGCTGCTGAAACCTCCATCTTGATGGAGAAGGGGCTGTCTACCTCGGTTGTTGATACCATGATAAAGGCTAGGAAGAAGTCGTCTTCTTCCATTTATTACAGGGTTTGGCGTGCCTACATTGACTGGTGTGAGTCCAAGTCTCTTCCCTGCCGTGTGTTCTCTATTCCCAGGAGTGTGAAGTTCCTGCAGCATGGGTTGGAGATGGGGCTCCAACTCCGTACTCCGAAGGGTCAGGTCTCAGCTCTGGCTGTTTTCTTCCAGAAGTCCTTTGCTCAGCATTCTCTGATCAGGACTTTTTTCCAGGGGCGTCCCCCACGTAAGCCTATGGTGCCTGTTTTGTCAGCCTTGCAGGGTGCTCCCTTTGAACCTGTGCAGAATGCTGCTCTGGCTATTCTTACTCTCAAAGTTGTCTTTTTGGTGGCTGTCACCTCTGTTAGGCGTGTGTCTGAGTTTGCGGCGCTTTCCATCCAGCCCCCCTACTATGAGAGACACCAGGACAAGGTGGTGTTCCGCTTCAAGCCAGATTTTCTGCCTACGTTTGTGTCTACCTTTTATTTCAATCAGGACATTGTTCTTCATTCATTGTGCCCTAACCCTAGTAATGCTAAGGAGAGGGTCTTGCATTCTTTGGATGTGGTTAGGTGTCTGAAGTACTTTCTGGTGGCTACTGCAGCTTTTCGTGGTCCCTTCTGGTCCTAGGAAGGGTCTGGCTCCTGCCAAGTCTACTATCAGCAAATGGATCCGTCAGGCTGTGATTCAGGCCTATACTGCTAAGGGGAAGAATCCTCCCTTCCGCCTTACTGCTCATTCTACTCGTGCTATTGGTGCCTCTTGGGCTTTTCAGCACCAGGCTTCTGTTGAAAAAGTTTGCAAGGCCGCTACTTGGTCTTCTGTTCATACCTTTTCAAAGTTTTTACAAGGTTGATGTTAGGGCCTCAGTTGATGCTGCTTTTGGCCGCAAGGTTCTGCAGGCGGCAGTGGTTTAAACTGTCTGCTGTTACCTTTGGGAATCCCACCCTACTTTATGGACACTGCTATTGGATGTCCCGATTGTAAGTATTCTATCTGGAGCAGGACGTACTGTATACTAAGAATAATACAATTCTGTGATTACTCACCTGTACAATTGGTATTATGAGTATACAGTACGTCCTGCTCCACCCCACCCTTGGTTTTTGCATTATCTTGGATCCCCTGTATGGTGATTGTTATCATTGTTATAGTTACTACTTTGGGTTGTTTTATTTCTCCCGGCTTCTCGTTAACTGCTTTTCAATTCTGGGGATTGTGGGAGGTCCCTGGGTATTTGAAGGGCCGGGAGGAGCCTATTTTCGATGTCTCTGCAGTCCAGCGCCATATGGCGGAGTAATACCCGATTGTAAGTATTCTATCTGGAGCAGGACGTACTCTATACTCATAATACCAATTCTACAGGTGAGTAATCACAGAATTGTATTTTTACTATGCATTGTATAGTAACTATAGTTAATAAACCTATTAGGTTAATTAACTATAGATACTTAACTATTTAAACCAATAATGTACACCATTTTGGTCACATCTGCTATATTTATAAACATGATCTATATACTCGTACGTTTACAGAATCTTCTATGCACAAACCTGATCTACGAGTTCCCTGGATAAAGCTACCATTACCGAACATTAGTTTCAATGCATGCATCACCATACTTCCTTACCCATGTATCATTTACTTATGTTTTCCCTATATCCAGTCCAGGTCGTCCCAGAAGTGATGACATGTGGGTATTCTGCCCCCAGGGGACGCTCGACTGCAAGATCAAAAGCTGTCGCTCCTCCCGGCCCCCTATAAAAGCAGGTGTCTCACTATGATTTCCCAGTGGTTATCTTGCAGTCTGGCTGCTGAAGATTGTTGGATACTCTCTCCTGGATTTTTGCAGCTGAGCGCGGCCTCCTAGCCCGTCGGCCGCTGATCCCGTGGACCCACTATTGCCTCCCAGCCATGCTGATCGGGACGGTGACGGTAGGGAGAACGCCGGGGTCAGACGTTTGGCAGAGCTAGGCTCTGGGCCGCAGACCCTGTTTAATAGGTAGCCAGCCATAGGCTGATGGTAAGCCTATGGGGGGGGGGGGGGGGGACCACTTATGCCCACTGGCTTCATACCCTCCCTGCCCCACAAGCTTTATTGATGTGTTGTGTTTGGTGTGACCTTCACTTATGTTACTCTGCACAGAACGTAGTGGCTCATTTTGAAGTAGTCCCTCGATGAATTGGTTGCTACACTGTTTTTTTGTACATATCTCCCTCGCTCCCTCGAGTTGTCCTGCCCCTCTCTCCCCTCCATCTGTGGCTGTTACGCTGTGAGGGGGGGGGGGGGGGGGAGTCCTGAGGCTGCAGCTCCCCTGGCTGTGGAGGTGCTTTTCGAGTCACGGCCCGCCCCTCGGGGAACGCGCAGAGCTTCTGACTCTGCGCCATCTTGTGCTGCCTTCCCCTGCCACGCTGCCTGGGATCCCTCCGAGCTGCTGAACGCTGTCGGTGTCGTGAGTCCCTCTTGTTAATATCTATTGTTTTGTTTGTATTACGCATGTGCTGTGGGATACTGATGCAAATTTTTTGCTTGTGTCTTCTAGGTGGGCCGTTTTATTGAGGGTTGTGGTTCCTTTGGTCCCCCGCCCCCCCCCCACCCTCTCCCTATTAAGAGGGACCACAAAAGAGGGACTATTTCAGAGGGCTTATTAGGTTTGAGCCGTCAGTGCCTTGTAACCTGCATACCAATTATTATAATCATCATAATGGAGGCATCTGGGGATAGTGAGCTAGGGGCCGCATCTGGACGGGTGAATCTCTGCCCCATGTGCAGTGCAAGACCTCTGGGCGGATTCAGCACTGTTGGTACCACTTGCGCCAGGAGCGTCATTTTGGAGCATGACCGGGCGGGCGTACCTGCCCCTAGCCCTTCATTGCCTGCGGCCTCTCCAGAACCCCCGCTGCTGCACTCAGCCCCCAGTGAGGGGGAAGCCAGCAGGGGATCCCATGTTGATTTGGCATACCGGGTGGCCAGTCTCGAGAGACAGATCTTGCGAATGGCCCCTAAGAAGGCCATGAGTAAGAGGCGGCACATCGAGCCCGTTTATTCGGATAATGATGATGATGATTTTTTTGGAGGAAGGCGAGTTGCAGGAGGACTACCAGTTTGTAGCACTGCCCTTCGGGATATCTTCAGCCCCCCGGGTTTTCACTAAGGTGCTGGCGGGCATCTCGGCTATTCTGAGGAATCAGGGCGTTCGTGTGCTGCCTTATCTGGACGATTTACTGATTGCGGCGCAGTCCCTTCAGCAGGCCGAGAGCAACACCCGGACGGTGTTATCCACTCTCGAGGATTTTGGATGGGTAGTCAATTAGCCCAAGTCTTCTATCACTCCCTCGATGGTGAGGTCTTTCCTGTGCATGACGTTAGACACCTCTCAGGTCACGGTATTCCTGCCACTGTAGAAGGTGGTGGGCATCCAGACGCAGGTGCAGGCCTTACTGTCTTGTCAGCGGCCTTCGATCCGTCTGGGAATGAAGCTGGTGGGCCTAATGGTGTCATGCTGCGAGGCATGCTGCGACTAAGGGGTCGTGCGATCCAGGTTCGCTTGGACAATCAGACGGCTGTCGCCTACATCAATCACAAGGGCGGGACTCGGAGCAAGCGAGCCCTCAAGGAGGTGACCCAGTTTCTGACTTGGGCAGAGGAGAATGTTCCCTGCATCTTGGCGGTTTACATCCCCGGGGTAGAAAATCAGGAGGCAGACTCCCTGAGCAGGGGTGCCTCATGCCTGGGGGAATGTTCTCTCAGCAACAAGATCTTTCATGCTCTGTGTCTCAGCTGGGGTCAGCCGGCCGTGGACCTGTTTGCGTCCAGACACAATCACAAGCTTCCAAGGTTCGTATCCCTCTCAAGAGATCCTCTGGCCTTTGCCACAGACGCTCTGGCAATTCCTTGGACGGAGTTCCCTCTCCTTTATGCCTTTCCTCCGTTTCCACTCCTGGGCTGAGTGCTGCACAAGATAGCCCAGGAAGGGGTACCAACCATCCTGGTGGCTCCTCGCTGGCCGAGAAGGAGTTGGTTTGCGGACATAGTTCAGATGTCATTGGATCGCTACATCATGGCCGACGACCTAGGACTTCTCACACAATTTACAGACGCTGGCTTTGACGGCCTGGCTATTGAAACCTTAATCCTGACGGAAAAGGGTCTGTCAGCCACAGTTGTGCATACCATGATTCAGGCACGGAAGAAGTCTTCTTCCATGATATACTACAGAGTTTGGCATGCCTACATTGCTTGGTGTGAATCCAAGAGTCTCCCTTGTTGCACATTCTCTATCTCTAGGATCTTGGAGTTTTTCAACACTGTTTAGATTTGGGTCTACAGTTGAGCACCCTCAAGGGCCAGGTCTCGGCCTTGGCCATTTTCTTCCAGAGATCCTTTGCCAATCATAGATTGATCAAGACTTTTTTCCAGGGAGTCGCCCATGTACGTCCACCGCGTAAGCCTGTATTACCAGTGTGGGACTTGAATTTGGTACTTTCTACTCTCCAGGGTCTTCCCTTTGAGCCTTTGTGCGAGGCTGCATTGCCTATTTTGACCCTCAAGGTGGTCTTTTTGATAGCGATCACCTCGGTGCATCATGTGTCAGAGCTGCCCTGCTTTGTATGAAGTCTCCTTATTTTGAACGACATAAGGATAAGGTGGTTTTTCGCTTTAAACCGGATTTTTCACCTAAGGTCTTTTCTCCCTTTCACCTTAATGAGAAAGTGGTCTTGCCTTCCTTGTATCCAGCACCGACTAATTCTAAGGAAAGGACCCTCCATGCCTTGGATGTGGTCAGAGCCATTAAGTATTACCTGGTTGCGACTGAGTCCTTCAGAAAATCGGATTTGCTCTTTGTCCTCACAGAAGATTCTAGGAAGGGCTTGCCACCAGCCAAGTCTACTCTTAGTAAGTGGATCAGACAGGCGGTGGTGCAAGCATATTCTACCAATATGCTTGCACCACCTCCTTTTCGGTTCACAGCTCATTCTACCAGAGATATTGGTGCCTCTTGGCCTTTTCACACCAGGCACCTGTTGAACAAGTTTGTAATGGCGCCACTTGGTCTTCAGTTCATACCTTTTCCAAGTTTTACAAGGTTGATGTTAGGGCTTCAGCTGATGCTGTCTTTGGGTGAAAGGTGCTTCAGACGGTAGTGAAATGGACTACATGCTTTTCCGCACTGGGGATTCCGCCCTATTGGACACTGCTTTTGGATGTCCCACATGTCATCACTTCTGAGACGACCTGGACTGGATATAGGGAAAAATACAATTCTGTGAAACTCACCTGTAGAATTGTTTTTGAATATATCCAGTCCAGGTCGTCCCACCCTGCCCTTTTTTCATTATCTCTTGTTTGCCTGTTATGGTGATTGCCATTTTTATATTGGACCGTTGTCCTTAAGGTATTTGTTGGAGAGAGTACATGCTGAAGCTATGTGAAGTAACATGGTTTCTTGGCCTCCCGGCCTGTCTTTTTCTTACTGCTTTTTTAACCACTAACCTCTATAGGGGGCCGGGAGGAGCAACAGCTTTTGATCTTGCAGTCGAGCGCCCCCTGGGGGCGGAATATCCACATGTCATCACTTCTGGGACGACCTGGACTGGATATATTCAAAAACAATTCTACAGGTGAGTTTCACGGAATTGTATTTTTGCCATTGCTTTAACCATTACCAGACCTATCTCCTGATGAAGCCTGCCCATAAGGTGAAATGTGCAGAGGGAGCAAACATGAAAATCTAATGACACCTACTTGTATCAATGTAATATGACTAAGGAAACGTGTTGTTTTAATATAACCACATTTACATTTTTTTTTTTCTGAACTGAAAAAACACACAAAGTCCATGCTGCAATCAGATAACTATCTCCAGAGAATACCATTTTAGCTCACCTTCGTAAAAAGACCTTTAGTCAGACTCAAAACAAGATAATATACACAGATAAATGACCTGGAAAAGAAAAAGAAGCATGAACTACTTGGTAATAGGGTGGTGCTACTACCGACAATATACTACAAATGTACAGAATAGTGACACTAATAAAGCGCAATAAGCTGTGCATCTCTTATAGGCATCAACTCTCGCTAAATTGAATTGAATAATAACCTAATCCAGATCATACCCTGCTGTTATGGGCACGCTATCCCTGTGCGCTTAGTGATGATGTGCTCCTTTACTAATCCTGCGCTGGTACAACCTATAGGGCCTCACCAATAAAATGGCAGGGCCCATACAAATCATTATCTGTGTGTGCGCATACGGTACGTGTACATCATCATGCATGCTCGAACACTATCCATCGCCCACCAAAAGCATAGTGACACGGATCTCCCTATATACTTGTTTATGCCTTCCAAAAAGACCCCAGCATATGCACAAAATCTGTGCCATCAAGATGAATTGGAGTTAACAATAAGACAAAACAGACCTAAAAACCTATACAATATTCACTTGAAATGAATAAACATTATAAGGTATTAACGATTATCCACACTAATAACCATGGATGCTAAAAAAAATATCTCTTTGGCACTGAATGTCTACTGCTGGTGAGGAGTGAAGAGCCTGAAAATAAGGGAAAAAAACAGGCTAGTTGTCACAAGGAGACAAATGTAGGTGGATTTGTTAAAGTGGGGTATACCCAGGGAGGAAATTGATGGATTTCATACTTCAGAACTATTAAAAAGATGGAAGAAGTTAGTAGGTAACCCTGCCCAACTTCGGCCCACTTCTAGTGATAGCAGCCTCAGATCAGAAGAGGATGAGTTTCGGATGAGTTTTCCCCTGTTATTTCCAATTCTCACCACAAAGACAACGTTTCTCATCCCTTGTAAAGGGGAGGTGGGTCTCCAGCAAATGCAGTGGGGGCTGTGACAGCGGGAGGCCGATGCTCATACGCACCTGTCACTGTTTGGTTGGGAAAATCATTTTGCCCCACTTATGTCATGGCTCTGGTAGACACTGGACCTCTTGCAGGGGAATCCTTCCAATCATAAGGGAGAAATCATTTACGTAGAAGGTTTGGGAGGGAGCAGATCGGCAGGTTACGGGTTTGGAATGCAGACTCCAATACATAAATGAAGTTCCACAAAGGTTTGGGCCCAATAATTTCATATTCATGGTTTGTATCAACATTTTTTCTATAGGGAGTCGCTCATGTGCGGCCTCCTTGTAAGCTACTTCTGCCAGTTTGGGACCTGAAAAATCTTTTAGTTTTATCAGCTCTTTATCAGCGTCCTCCTTTTGAACTATTGGCAGATGCATCATTAAGGTTATTGACTCTTAAGGTTATCTTTGGCAATAACTCCAGTAAGGAAGGTTTCTGAATTAGCAGCTTATCAGTTAAGTCTCCTTATTTAGTGTTACATAAGGACAATGTCTTCTTCTGTTTTAGACAGGATGTTCTTCCTAAGGTGGTTTCCATCTTAATGAAGAGATGAATTGCCTTCCTTATATCCTACTCCAGTGTCCGATAAAGAAAGGATTCTTCATTGCTGGATGTAGTGAAAAGCACTAAGATACTATCTCACTGCTACACAATCTTTCGGACTCATTATTTTGTCATACCCGAGGGTCCACGGAAAAGTCTTCCACCATATAAGTCTACCATCAGTCGATAGATTAGACAGGCAGTGGTAAGAGCCTATATCCCTAAGGGGAAGGATTCTTTTTTTAGGACTATTGCTCATTTGACAAGAGCTATTGGAGCTTCTTGGGCTTCTTAGCATCAAGCTTCAATAGAACAAGTATGCAAAGCCGCTACTTGGTTTTCAGCTCATACATTTACCAAATTCTATAAGGTAGAGCCTTTGGTAGGAAGGAATTACAGTGGTAATTAAATGGTTTTGGAATGTCTTATTCCTGAAAGGAATAAAGGTTTTTGGAATGTCTTGTTCCTGAAAGGAATAAGGGTTTTTGGAATGTCTTGTTCCTGAAAGGAATAAGGGTTTTTGGAGTGTCTTATTCCTTTCAGGAATAAGGGTTTTTGGAGTGTCTTATTCCTTTCAGGAATAAGGGTTTTTGGAGTGTCTTATTCCTTTCAGGAATAAGGGTTTTTGGAGTGTCTTATTCCTTTCAGGAATAAGGGTTTTTGGAGTGTCTTATTCCTGAAAGGAATATGTTTTGGGGATCCCACCTGAATTAGGGTACTGCTTTTGGAGGTCCCATTCGTCTCGAGTTGTTCTGATGGCCTGAAGTAAAATGGAAGAGAAAAGAAAATTCTGTGAGTACTCACCTGTAGAATTAATTTCTCTTCCATTATTACTTCAGGACATAAGACCCTCCCTGTCTGCTAGGTTACTATGTCATAGTCCTAGATGCCTAGCTTTAGCGGAGTGGTAAATATGTAAATCATTGCTGTAAATAATGATCAGCATTACAAGAAAAAAAAATTTAAACAGAGAAAGGAGTCTTGTATTTTGTCTCCAGCCTTTTGTTTCCAACAGGATAGGTATGTCTACCAGGCGGCTGATTCTACTGCTTTTCAATTAAACTGAGGTGCATCAAGTCAGCCAGGTGGTTATAGGCCCGGGAGTTGGAGACACACCTTTGTTCTTGCAGACCACACCCTTCGGGAGAGGTTAACCCATTCGTCTCTGAATTCTTCTGATGTCCTGAAGTAATAATGGAAGAGAAATTAATTCTACTGGTGAGCACTCACAGAATTTTCTTTTTACTGTGCAGTTTTTTTCGCAAGCACATAAACTGCCCTTTTGGCACTGCCCTAATCCATTTCGGATGATGGCAGGTTTTAGAGGGAATATACCTATTTTTATTGGTCAGTTTAAAAAAACATAATTGTATGTAGGTCATTGCCTTCCTTTTGTATGTTTAAATCTAAAAAGCAAACACACGGTTCACTAGTTTCCGTAGTAAAAATATTTCCCCAGTCATTATTATTGCATCTCTCCATATATTCTAAAAACTTATTTTCAGTTCCTTTGCATAAGATTAACCCATCATCAATATGTCTTTTCCAGAGAAGCAGTCATTTATCCATGTTTTCCTAATGAACTGGTGTTTCCACCAGCTCATAAAATGCCATTCTTGGTGCAAACTTAGTGCCCATAGCTACACCCCTTTTCTGGAGGTAGTAAGTGCCAGATAACCAGAAATAGTTATGTGAAAGAGTAAAGTTGGTACATTCAATAAAAAAGCTCTATCTGGACTGGCCCAGGGTACCCCAGGAGATGAAAAAATGTTTTTGCTGCAAGTCCCAAGGAGTGTGGTATAATGGTAAATAGGGACGTGATGTCTGCTGTCCCTAATACCAATTCAGGCAAAATTTCCACCTCCTCCAACATTTTGATCAAATGGCATCACCGCATGCCTAGGTGAGTATATTGATCAATGTTTACAACTACAGGTGACCATTCTACCATCTTTCATTAAAGACTTCTCCCATTTGATCAGAATGCTGGAGAAGCGGAAATCCAAACATTGAGGAGTTAATAAGCAATAATTAGTGTGATCCCACCCCGTGGGAGGAGACACAAACATGAACAGAGGTTAAAAGTCCCACCCCTTCCTCTCTACCTCTTTTCTTTGTGTTTTCTCTCTGGGGGAAACACTGGAAAGTGTTCTGAAGACAGTCTACCGCTAATTTTTTATTTTAGTTTTTTATTTTAAACAACTCAGAGCTACTGGGCAGCCCGCTGTACCTTTTTATTTTGTCACATACGGGGTGTAGTCACATCCGCAGACTTGGGGCAGCTATGGCTTCATTACTCCCACATAATCAGACCTCTCCACAAACGGTGGGACGTCACCTTAAATCCCGGGCAGTTTCTCTTTGCTGCGGGTATGACATCCTTCTAATTTGACTTCACACTGGATTCAGGTTCAGGTGAAGTCAGTCGCCTTTTTTCCTCTTTGTGACTGACTTGCCTCCAAACTTTTCAATTTTGGGTGGAGCCTAAGGCCGGGAACCGGTGCATGACGCCACTTTTAGTTCCTGTGATGTCACTTACGGCCGGAAAGACATTGCAGCAACCCAGAAAGTAGAGGCGACATTTCTCCCTTGACCAGCGAGCAGGTCGGAGGGAAACAGGACAGCGGGAATCAGGCATTGCAGCGATTAGCTGCAGGAGCGCCGCCGATAGCAGGATCGGGCGCTGTAACAGCAGAGAGTGTTGCTCTTAAAGCAACAGCACCACAGGTGGACATCCTCCAAAAACCGGCAGGACTGTTGCCATGTGTTTTTGGGGCAGTGAGGATGGTGCAGGACAGATTAAGTTTACATTTTGTATGTATTATTTTAGCCTGAAATGTCTAAAGATAAGGATCCTCAATCCCCCAAACATAAAAAGATGGTCAAAGAGTCTAAGCATTGTGATGGTTGTCAATGTGTGCTTCTGGATACTTGACTGAGTCTTCTGTGCCAGGAATGCAGGGAAGCAAAGACGGACGCTGATGTGACTGCCCTGATAAAGGAGATCCTAGCAATAAAGCAACAGATTTCTTCAATACAGGAGGCTCAGCAGGACAAGAGGGCATCCCCAGCCATCCGTTGCTATCGCACCCTCAGTTAACCGCTGCCGGCTAATGTGGAGCCAGAATTTGGTGAGGAGGAACCTTCCTATCAGGATTCCTCTGGTGAGGAAGAACTGGATAATGAGGCTCCAGATGCTGTGCATGGGATGTCAGCGGAAATCGGAAAACTATTAGGAGACCTTTATGCAGCATGGGGAATTCAGTAGGAAGAAAAGCCTCTATCTGTTCAGGATGAATTGGACAAGTTGTTGGAAAAAAAGTCCAAGGTTTTTCCTCTCCACTCAGCCTTGAAGGCTCTGATTGTTAATGAATGGGAGAACCCAGAGGAAAAAAAAAATTATGCCATTGAAGTACCCCTTCAATGTCCCAGGGTGGATGCATCATTGGGGCAGATGTCCAGGCTGGCAGATTTAAGTATCGTAAAATTGATATCCTGGCCAAGAGAGCCTGCGATGCGGCCTCTTTTTCCTAGAGGCCCGCCTTGGCATTTGATGGTATCCTAAGAAGCATGATGGTTTGGCTTAATAACTTAAAAGTGTACATGGAAAGTAATATGCATGGAAAAAGCCTTCTGAAGGTTCTTCCAACCTTTTACGTGGCAGTTACTTTCCTTTCTCATGCTTCTGCGGAGAACATCAGCACAGCAAAGGTTTCAGCTTTAGTTTCCTGTATTAGGAGAGCTGTATGGCCTGGTCAGGTGATAAAGTTTTTAAGTTGTGTGGGATCCCCTTTCATGGTAATTTGCAGAAGAACTAGAAACTATTCTATCCAGGTCTAGTGAAACCGGTAAGAGGTTTCCCATTAAATGGCGAGGATTCACTGCTCGGTTAAGGAAAAAGGGCAGAGGTAGGGTGTGTGTGTTACTCAACCGAGAGCTAAGAAAGCCGGAATCCCAGGCAAGGCCCAAAAGAAGGTTTAATGTGCAGTTTAGGCCTATAGAGGGGGCCTAAGCCTCAGTCCTGACAACGTGCAGCTAGTGGGAGGCAGACTCTCCAGGTTTGTAGCTACTTGGAAAGTCACTCAAAATCATTTGTGCTACAGTCTCATGAAGAAGGTTATCTCCTCATATTTTTAGTGACCAAACTCCAAAGGGACCCCAAAAAGAGATCAGCTTTCCCTTCAGTCATCCTGGATCTACTGAAGAAGAGGGTGATGGAAGAGGTCCCACCTACCCTTCAGGGGGTGGGGTTCTATTCTCACATTTTTCTGGTTGAGAAGCCTTCGGAAAAATGTCAAATGATTTTGAATCTGAAAAGATTAAACAAATCCATTCGTTATCAGAGGCTCAGAATGGAGTGTATTTTTTCCATCAGTAACATTCTAGCAGAGAATGTGTGGATGGTTAATCTGGAGCTTCAGGACACTTGCCTTCATGTCCCCATCTTGACCTCCCACCGCAAGTACCTGAGATTTGCAGTTCAGGATCCCCAAGGATTTTACGAAGATCTGGCAGAGACGATGGCTCATCTCAGACAACAGGGAATCAAAGTGATCCCTTGTTTATCAAAAGAAGATTATCCAGATAAGTCAGAACAGTTGGTCCTGGTAGATGTCAGAGGGACCCTGGTAATCTGGTAATACTGAAGAATCTGGGATGGGTAATAAATCTAGAGAAATGCAACCCAGTTAGCAATGTAAGTTTCTGGGATTCATGATAGACAGTACACAGCAAAGAATCTTTCTTCCGCAGGAAAAGGAAGAAAAGATCAGAGCGAAAGTTCAAAATGTAATAGTGCCCCAGGTGTCCATAAGGCAGATCATGCAGGTGCTAGGTCCAATGACATCATCAATTCCGGCAGTACCATGGTTTAACTTCACAGTGTTGAAAATGTTTCTTCTAGAGCTATGGGACAGACATCAGGGGTCACTAGATCAACTAGTCCAATTAAGTTCCTTAGTCTTAGAGGATCTAAGATGGTGGACAGATCTACTAGTACTAAAAACAAAAAGCAGTGGAGACAGACCAACCCGGTGGTAATACCCACAGACGCAAGCAGCTGGGGTTTGGGAGTCCTGGCTTTGAGTCATTTTCAGCAGGTCATAGCAGACAGAGAGGTACTAGTAAGGTCAGACAATGCCTATCTAAACCATCAGGGAGGGACAAGGTCCCATGCGCTGATGAACCTGTCAAACAAAATCCTTCTACCCCTTCAAACACAGGTTCGGTCTCTGGCAGCAATCCATCTGAATGGAACCTCCAACAATTTAGCGGATTGTTCAAGCAGAGTAAAGGTTCAATAATCAGAGTGGTGTCTGAACCAGGAAGTGTTTCATCAGATTGTAAGTGTTTGGGGGCTTCCACAGGTGGATCTGTTTGCCAGGGTCAGCAATTCAAAATACAAAAAGTTTTTCTCGCTGACAAGGGGAGAGGGTGCGCTAGCAGTGGATGCTTTAGCTCAGCCCTGGAGGTTTCACCTTGCTTATGTATTTCCTTCCTTCAGAATTCTGTCACAAGTTATCCGCAAGAAAGCACAGGAAAAGGCGCAGATCATTATCCTGATTGCTCTGTTCTAGCCCAAGAGATCATGGTTCGTGGGATTAAGAAAAAAGAAAGGTCCTTGGGGGCTCCCAGATCTTTCTAACATTATTCATCAGAGCGACATTCTACATCCAAATCCATCAAGACTTCAGCTGATTGTGTGGATGTTGAAATGTGTATCTTTAACAGTAAGGGCTGTTCGGACAGAGTAATTGAAAAGGGACTGATAGAGCCTTCCTTTGAGCCATTGGATGAGGTCCCGGAGAAGTGGCTTTCTCAAGTTTTGTTTTGTGTTGGCCATTACTTCTGCAAGGAGAGTCAGTGAACTGCAGGCCCTCTCGTCAAAAGAGCCATATTGTTCGATACTCTCGGAAAAAGTTATATTGAGACCTAATCTATTGTGTTTGCCAAAGATTGTGACTACAACTAGTAGGACACAGGAGATAGTTCTTCCGACACTACCAGTAGCAGCTGGCAAGAAGGAGGATCTCTCACTATTAGATGTTAGAAGAGCTTTAATTATTTATTTGGAAAGATCCAGAGAATGGAGGCAGGCGGAACAACTCTTAATAACTTTTAGTGGGAAAAAGAAGGGTTTAGCAACCTCCAATTCCACTATAGCTAGGTGGATTAAACAGACTATTGTACAGACCTATGTGACTAAGGGGGCATCTCCCCCAGAGGTGTCTGCCCATTCTACAAGAGCAGTGTCAACATCTTGGGTAGAAAGGACTGGGTCATTTTTGGATGAGATATGTAAAGCAGCAATGTGGTCATCACCCCACACCTTCCTCAAACATTATAGACTTGATTTACTTTCTTCAAAGCATCAGGCCTTCAGTAGAAGGTTACTACTTGCAGCTTTCTACCCCTAAGGTTTAATTACTTGCTGAATCCTCTTTGTGGTCAAGCTGAAGGGTGACTTGGAGAATTACCGTTAATGGATTTACCCAGAGTCCAGGGTTTTATTAAATTTCTGTAAAAAGACTGAGATAGAGAGGAAGGGTGGGACTTGTTTGTGTTTCCTCCCGGGGGTGTAGCATAATCTCTGTGTGGTCAAACTGAAGGCTTACTGAAAAATCCGTTACCAGTAAGTCTAATGGTTGTTTTTGCTGCTGTAATCTTCCAGGATGTTTTAAGACATGAAATTATCACTCTGTCGCAGGTGAGCGGGGCTATTAAAACCTGCGGCCCTATTGGACTGTTCCCACCCGTCCTTCGTGTGATGTGCCTCCCAGCCTGGGCTGTGCTGGTCGGGTGAAGGTAGGCAGCACCATGCGTGCTTATGGAGCGCTGCTCCACCGCAGTCCCCCACCAAAGGGTAGGCGGTATAGGCTGATGGTGAGCCTTTATGGGATGCCCCTCCCGCATTATTGTCCCATGCCCCAGTAGCGGTGGGCCCTGTACAAAGGGCCACCATCCTCCCTCATTCTCCCTGTAGCCTTCGGGGGGGAAGAAAGGGGGGGGGGTGTGGATGTCAGTGTATCATGATTACGTGCATATGGCTTTTTGTAAATGTCTGTTTGGACTAGTATATGTGGTGTCAACCGCCGCGCTGACTTGTCTTTTTACACTTGCAAATGCCGCTGCCGCGCGCCTTTTCCTTCATTTGGATGTTCCGCGCCGGGCGGCGGTGTTACCTCAGATGCTTCTGCGTCCTCATTGGCTGCTTGTCGGTTGGACTTCGCGCTCTTCAGGGGGGCGAGGCCTGGCGCGCCTCGCGTCACGGCTCGGTCTGGCCTGCCCTTCGAGGTACTCGGCGCCATGTTGTCTGGTCGCGCGCGCGTGTGACGTTCTTACTTACCGTGGTGTGCCCTCGCGGGCGGCTTTATATTCAATTGTAGTGTGTTTCGGTTCTGACACCCTTTTCTTCTCATTGTGTCTTTCAGACGGGTGAATCCATTGGCTTCTCCCGGCCCGGTGTAATTGATAGTTGGGCCTTGTAAAATTACTCCCACTTCCCTAGCGGGTCATTGGGGCATCCAGGGTTGCTTTATAGTGTCAATCCCTATTGGCATATTGTGCCTAATAATCACCATATGGAGGCATCTCAGGATAATGTCACCGGGGTCCCTTTGGGACAAGACCGGCTGTGTATGGCGTGTGGACAACCTCATGCTGACGCTGACAAGGCATGGGTCTGCGTACCCTGTGCTGAGCAAGCGCTGGCCTTGCAATCTGGCCTGCCAGTGGCTGCACCTCATTTCGCTTCACCTACTCCCCCAAGCTTAAATCTCAGCCTGATGTCTCTTCTAGACTACCTACTGCTGAACAGATTATTGCGACGAGGCCCATTCACCTATCAATGTCTTGAATGCAATGTTCCCTGCATTTCAGCGGTATACATTCCGGGGGGGTCCCTCTGCAACAGGGTGTTCCAATCTCTGTATCACCGTTGGGGCCAACCTGATGTGGATCTGTTTGCGTTCCGTCACAATCACAAGCTCCCGGCCTTTGTCTCCCTGTCCCAGGATCCTCTGGCCGTGACCATGGATGCCTTAGTTTTGAGTCAGACCTAGCCATGCCTAGGAAAAGCTTTAATACCCAACAACATACTCCACTCCCTACTAATATGCATCGAGTGCATGATAGATTCTCTAGACTAACAGGTTCCCCAAAAACATATAATTTTAAGAATAATGGACTCAGTGGGACGAATCAGGGACAAGCATTACCCCCTAGAGACCAACGGCAGGGAGAAAGGAGGGATTCAGGCATGAGTTGGAGGAAGAGAACACTTTCATGGAGAGATACTAATCGGCCTCTTAGGAATAGGGGTTGGAGGACCATCTGACGCAATCCCCTGCTCCATGCTCTCCTTTTCCCAGGGAACCTTGGAGCTCTATACACCACAGATAGGGTTCCCCCATCAGAGATCGGGACAAGACGTTAGCACAAAAAAGGAAAGAGTGGGACACCGTGGAAAACGGGGAGGGATGAACCATAAGAAAGCCGAGAAGACTCTATGCATGGGATTTTTAATTTAAGCTCCATTGTTCTGACTACCGATGAGCTTAGGGTTTTAGATCTAGGGCTGAAATATGCCCCTCTGAAAAACATGGATACATTTATTGCACATGTGGATTTTCAAAAATACATGCGCAAATTAAATGTAAAAACATTTTTTCTACAACAGTCTAAGCCATCCATTGCCAGTCCATCCTCTGCAGCATTAAGTAATACTGACAGTAATATCAGTATTGGTACATTACCCACGGATGATTCAAATAGGGGATCTAATCAGCTGATACATACCTCCTTGAGGAATAAATCATTCTTTAATCCACACCTTCCTGCAAATTCCCATTTGGAAGTTTTCAAAAAACTAGTTACCAAAGATCTTTAAAAAATTAATACTAAAACCAAGTTTAGTTATAGTTCGGTGGCATTTTCCAAGGGCTTAAAATCACTGGAAAGGAATCGGGCTGTGGTTATTAAGCCAGCCGACAAGGGGGGGGAGGGGGGGCTTGTTGTTTTAGACAAAAGTGACTACATACAAGAAATGAACCGTCTATTATCTGATACAGACACCTATTCCCGTTTTAAGGGGAGATCCCACTGTGGAGTATTTAAAAGCTCTTCAGGTGCTCCTAATGAAGGGGAAGAATCTGGGGGTTTTAGTTAATAAAGAGTTTGAGTATTTGAATATAAAATCACCAAAGATCCCTACCATATACCAGCTCCCAAAGATTCATAAGAGCTTAACCAAGCCTCCTGGGCTTGTGAGTGGGATTGACTCTATGACATGTAGATTGGGCGAATACGTCGATACATTCATACAGCCCCTTGTACAGAGCCTCCCAGCTTATCTGCGGGACTCAGGTGAAGTTTTGCGATTGGTTGGAAATCAAGCAATCTCCAATGATTCTCTATTGGCTACAGCAGACGTTACGTCGCTCTATACGGTCATTCCCCACAAGGGGGGAGCGGAAGCTGTCTTACATTTTCTCAATTTAAATCCCAATCTCCAGCAGCTACAAGTAGACTTTATTATTGACTGCTTAAATTTTGCATTAAACCACAACTATTTCTGGTTTAGTGGCGAGTTTTATTTACAGACTAAGGGTGTGGCCATGGGGGCGAAATTTGCCCCCAGTATGGCCAACCTTTATGTGGGTCTTTGGGAAGCCCAATTTATTTTTGATCAGTCTAGGTCCTCTTTAAGGCTGTGGAAACATATAGATGATGTTCTTATTATTTGGGAAGGGACCGAGACCTCTTTACTTGAATTTTTAGGAACAGTTAATGCTAATAGTTGGAATCTTGAATTCACAGCGGAGATCAGTGCCTCTGCAGTAAATTTTTTAGATTTGACCATTCAAAGAGAAAATGACCAGCTTACTACCCTCACATACTTCAAGGCCACAGACCGTAATGGCTATGTGCCTTATAATAGCTGCCATCACCCTAATTGGCTAAAAGCTATTCCACATGGTCAATTCTTACGGTTGAGACGAAATTGCAGCCATCTTGTTGACTTTGAGAGGCAGGCGGCTTGTCTAAAACAGAGGTTTGTGGAAAAGGGCTATAGCTTGGCAGGGGTAGAATCTCAACTTGAACAAGCTAGGAATACTAAGCGGGACTTGACAGTGGGCCCCAAAGACAAGGAAGGAATGGCCAAAAAAGGTGATCTGGCTTTTATTACGGGTTATAATGTTCAATATCGCCAAATACAACAAGCTCTTAATAGACACTGGCATATATTAAAGGAAGATCCAGTCCTAGGTCCTGAATTACCTGTGAAACCGACATGTATATTTCGCCGGGCACCTTGCCTGAGGGATAGACTTACAAAGAGCTTTATTGACCCCCCAATAGTCTCTGCCGTAACTAATGATTCCCTAAAAGGGTTTCATAGGTGTGGCACCTGTTTTGGATGCAAAACTACACGGTCCACACAGAAATCTTTTAAAACATTTGAAGATAGTACAACTGGGAAAAAGGTGGAAATTTCGGGCTTAATTACATGTAGCACTAAAAGTGTAGTTTATGTACTGTGGTGCCCATGTAACTTGTTGTACATGGGACGGACCACCAGGGAATTAAAGCGGACCTTCACTCTGAATAAGAGTCTATCTTATATGTTTCCCCCACACTGTACATACAGATTGCTCACATTAAAAATCATCCTACCTGCATCTACTGCATGTTATGAGCCTTTAAACATCCAAGATGGCGGCTTATGGAAGCCGCCATTTTATCAGGCAGCCTGCAAACAGGAAGTGACTGTGCTGCTCTGCATTCTGGGACTGCTGACCTTTCCCTGACCTCAGCTCTGCTCTGTCTGAGCAAAGCACAGCTATAACCTGCCCCCCTGTACCTTATCCCACTCTCCTCTCCTCAGTAAGTGTGATGCTTCTGAGTCAAGATGGCGGCGCCCGTATCCTAAATTCCTGAACAGAGTTGCAGCCCAGTGGGGGAAAGAATAATAAGTTAGTGACTAAAAATGTAAAATATATTAATTTTAGATGCTGGGGAATCGTTTTTTAAGAGTTTGGGCTTTTCATTAAATCATGGTGAAGGTCCGGTTTAAGAGTCAGAATCCGGGAACATATGTATAATATCAGGCGAGGCTTTGAAACACATAGCGTTTCTTCCCATTTTAAATCCACCCATTGTTCTGATCCATCTCTATTGTCTTTTATAGGATTGGATTCAGTCAAAAGCCACTGGCGGGGCACCCATTTTGTGAGGGAGTTGTCTAAAAGGGAAGGGTACTGGATATATTCCCTGGATACCTTAACGCCCAGGGGATTAAACATAGAGTTCGATCTTAACTGCTTTTTGGATACCTCTTAACATATTTTATATGTATTAGCTGCATTTTATTGTGGTTTGTTAAAGTGGATCTTACTGTCTCTGCCCACCGGAGTTCCTAATTAAATTTTGGAATCCTCTATGGTAGGGGTATTCAACCCGCGGCCGCTAGGTGTCCGGACCCCACAGCCGGGAGCAGAGACAGATGCGGGCGGCGGAAGACCGTGGGGCCAGCGGCCAGAAGGAAAGACAGCGGGCGGGGCCGGCGTGCAGGACGAAAGACAGGGGCAGGGCCGGCGTGCAGGACGAAAGACAGGGGCGGGGCCGGCGTGCAGAACGAAAGACAGGGGCGGGGCCGGTGGCCAGAAGGAAAGACAGCAAGCGGGGCCGGCGAGCAGGACGAAAGACAGATGGTGGGGCTGGCAGGCGGGAGGAAAGACGGGGTGGGGCCGGTGGGACAAGCCAGGAGCAAAGACAGCAGGCGGGGTGAGTTAAAGAGGAGCATCTGGCTCAGCTGCCTGCTTTGATCGCAGGAGTGGCGCTCATTGAATGCTGCTTTTCCCTGGGGCATCCTGAATCGGGATGCCCCCGCTGTGCGAACACCTGGAAAAACTCACCTTTCCCCGCTCCATCTCTCTTTCCCGGCTCTGTCCCATTCATCTCTCTCTTCTCCCAGCTCTGTCCCATTCATCTCTCTCTTCTCCCAGCTCTGTCCCATTCATCTCTCTCTTCTCCCAGCTCTGTCCCATTCATCTCTCTCTTCTCCCAGCTCTGTCCCATTCATCTCTCCTCCCAGCTCTGTCCCATTCATCTCTCTCTTCTCCCAGCTCTGTCCCATTCATCTCTCTCTTTTCCCAGCTTTGTCCCATCCCATCTCTCTTTTCCCAGCTTTGTCCCATCCCATCTCTCTTTTCCCAGCTCTGTCCTATCCCATCTCTCTTTTCCCAGCTCTGTCCCATTCATCTCTCTTTTCCCAGCTCTGTCCCATTCATCTCTCTCTTTTCCCAGCTCTGTCCCATCCCATCTCTCTTTTCCCAGCTCTGTCCTATTCATCTCTCTCTTTTCCCAGCTCTGTCCCATCCCATCTCTCTTTTTCCCAGCTCTGTCCCATCACATCTCTCTTTTTCCCAGCTCTGTCCCATCACATCTCTCTTTTTCCCAGCTCTGCCCCATCCCATCTCTCTATTCCCAGCTCTGCCCCATCCCATCTCTCTATTCCCAGCTCTGTCCCATGCCATCTCTCTATTCCCAGCTCTGTCCCATCCCATCTCTGTCCCATCCCATCTCTCTTTTCCCAGCTCTGTCCCATCGCATCTCTCTTTTTCCCAGCTCTGCCCCATCCCATCTCTCTATTCCCAGCTCTGCCCCATCCCATCTCTCTATTCCCAGCTCTGCCCCATCCCATCTCTCTATTCCCAGCTCTGCCCCATCCCATCTGTCTATTCCCAGCTCTGCCTCATCCCATCTCTCTTTTTCCCATCTCTGCCCCATCCCATCTCTCTATTCCCAGCTCTGCCCCATCCCATCTCTCTATTCCCAGCTCTGCCCCATCCCATCTCTCTTCTCCCAGCTCTGCCCTATCCCATCTCTCTTTTCCCAGCTCTGCCGCAGCCAGCCCTCTCCTCTCAGCTCTGCTCATTTAAAATCAATGCACCAGGTCAAACAAAAAACGTTGCTGTTTGTTTTCCCCCCAATGCCAAATAGATATAATGCCGGAGGGGGGACAAGCAGCCTTTATTTAGTTATGCTTGTGGAATATATATCCCCCTGGTGCGCTGATTTTAACTTACCCCCGATTCTGGACCTTCAGCTTGCGGCATACTGCTACGAGCGGACCTCTAAAAAAAGTTCTCGAGTACCCCTGCTCTATGGGTTTTAGTATTATTGATATCTTGGAGGTTGCTTTTATTGAGGTTTGTGCTAAGTGCATATTATATGGCCTCTTTTGGAGTCTTTTTAGACAAACAATAAAAGGTCTCATTTTATTATTTTCCCTTCATAGGTTAAAAATATTTTTCCTTTGAGACCTGGGGTTTTTCCTTGGTTATTCTTTGCTTAAGTACAAATGAGCCTGCTGCGCCTTATACAGTTCTACTGTATAATGTTTCTGTTTTCACTTAGACTCTACGTTGTTTGCGTAGATCTACGCTTTTAACGTAGCTTATTTGTCCAGCCTGAACGTAAGGAGGCGCGTACATTTGATTGGACGCGCTGACATCACTGTCTGACGAGAGACAGCTATGTTTGTCTCAGGCAGCGTAAGCAGTTGCTGATTTTGGGACTGGCTTCCACTCTTATGTTCTTCAAGTATATGCCAGGTGTGTTTAACTATTTACCTGCTATTTTAATTCTCATTGCACGTGCGCGGTTTAAAGTTGCCAGCTTTGTTTGACTATAGGACCTGGAGATTTTTGCTCTTCTGGGATTGCATTCCCGGAAGTGATTACTTTTCCCTCCTCTATTTAAAATCCTTATGGGCTTTGATTCCCACTACCCTGGTTAAAGCCACAAGTGAGCGGTGAAACGCGTTGGGATTTCTATTTACTTATACCTTTTGGAGAGTGAGTTGCTACTTGCATCATAGGACGAACTCTGGGGGCCGTGTGGTGAGATCCACTATTCCTTGGCTGTATTGGAGTTTTATATGCCTTTCATGTTTTTATCCTTGTGAGTGCATTTTTTATTATTAAATTCCACTTTTTAGCATTACTGAACTATTGTTGCGCTTTTTTTTTCCCTTGCATGTGTAATTACCCCTTGCTCATGGGTTATTGAATGGTGAGAAAATTTATTCTGAAAGAAGAATTGAGGTGGAATTACTGACCCATTTATTGGATATCATCTTCTACCCGGTTGCCGCGGGAGACGGAGCTGCATTTTCATTACATGCTATTTAAGTCTTATTATCTGGTAAGAGCATAAGTAAACCGGTGGTGGATTCACGTGCCTTATAATTGGACACATGCACTGCGGGATACTGCGATTATATATTGCCTGCTCTGATTGAATGAACTGTTCTTTTACCAGTTGTGATCAGATGCTTTATGCTTTGGTTGGTTATTAAAAAAAAAATGTGTGTAATCTTTATTAGCTCTGTGTTTTTCTATATCATTCCTTGATTAAGACTGCTTTTAGGGGGTTACTCATGTGCGTTCCCCACGACAACCTATGGTCCCTGCTTTGGGATTTGGACTTGGTCTTGCCTGCCTTGCAGGGTGCTCCCTTTGAACTTGTGCAGGATGCTGCCTTGGCCATTCTTACGCTCAAGGTTGTGTTTCTGGTAGCTATCACTTCTGTCAGGCGTGTGTCTAAGTTGGCGGCGCTGTCCATTCAGGTGATGTTCCGTTTCAAACCTGATTTTCTGCCTAAGGTAGTATCTGCCTTTCATTTGAATCAGGATATTGTTCTTCCTTCTTTGTGCCCTAACCCTAGCAATGCTAAGGAGAGAGTTTTTGCACTCTTTGGATGTGGTTAGGTGTCTGAAGTACTATCTGGTGGCTACTGCACCTTTCAGGAAAACTGATGCTCTTTTTGTGGTCCCTTCTGGTCCTAGGAAGGTTTTGGCTCCTGCCAAGTCTACTATCAGCAAGTGGATTCGTCAGGCTGTGATTTAGGCCTACTCTGCTAAGGGGAAGAATCCTCCCTTCGCCTTACTGCTCATTCTACTCGTGCTATTGGTGCCTCTTGGGCCTTCCAGCACCAGGCTTTTGTTGAACAAGTTTGCAAGGCCGCTACTTGGTCTTCTGTTCATACCTTTTCAAAGTTTTACAAGGTTGATGTTAAGGCCTCAGCTGATGCTGTTTTTGGCCGCAAGGTTTTGCAGGCGGCAGTGGTTTAAACTGTCTGCTGTTACCTTTTTTATTGGGGATCCCACCCTACTTTATGGACACTGTTATTGGATGTCCCAAGTGTAAGTAATCTATCTGGAGCAGGATGTACTGTATACTAAGAATAATACAATTCTGTGAAATACTCACCTGTAGAATTGGTATTATAAGTATACAGTACGTCCTGCTCCACCCCACCCTGGTTTTTGCATTATTCTGGATCCCCTGTATGGTGATTGTTATCTTTGTTATAAGTTACCAGTTTTTGGGTGGTTACATTCTCCCGGCTTCTTGTTCACTGCTTTTCAATGCTGGGGATTTGTGGGAGGTCCCCGGGTATTTGAGGGACCGGGAGGAGCCTGTTTTACATGTCTCTGCAGTGCAGCGCCATCTGGCGGAGGATAACCCAAGTGTAAGTAATCTATCTGGAGCAGGACGTACTGTATACTCATAATACTAATTCTACAGGTGAGTATTTCACAGAATTGTATTATTTTAGCTGTGAATGATTTAATTAGCTTCAGTGCCAGAGGTTTAGCTCTGTTAGTAGTTTTAAGGTGTGCATTATGGCTTAAGGAATCCAGCAAAGACGCTCTGACGAAGGTTACCTGGACAACCGAAACACGTGTCAGCCACCAGCTAATATCAACAACAGCAGCACAAATTGAGACCTTTTGGACTTCTATGGACAATCCAGACATTGTTTCTTAAAGGAGAAGCCTGCACAGTAACCAAGTGCCTCTAACACAACTCTCAGGTATCGCCGTAATCTTTTGCTTTGCATCCTGCACAATATGGCATAAATCAAGTACGTTGCCTAGAGAATACTCTCAACAATTGCCGAATACTGTCAATATCAAATCTGAATCCAATAGTCGCCATATTGCTCCAGTATTCTGGCTCCCATTATGTATATATATTGTAAATAATTTGTATATATTTATGCTGAACAAGTGTGTCTCTCCCTCCACCCACATAATTTGTAATCCTTAAAGTGGATCTCTATCCACGATCCTGAATACACCCTGCTGTACATTAATTGATTTCTTTTGATTTGCATATGAAACCCAGTTGTCAGGTGTGCATTCATACTATATTCGTTCCAAATACTACAGTGGACTCCGGTCCAAAATTTCTGAACTGCACCCACATAACGCTATAGATATTGTTGTAGCATATAATTTGAGTGTGCTTACCATTCCTCTTGAGAAGTCTTGAAGACGGGAATGCAAGGAATTAACCAAGGAGGAGGACAGGATGTCAGAGGCAGAGCGGAGGTTGCACTTAGGGTGGTAATGCTGGATGAGAGATGAAATGTAGGAAGGGGCCTGGTTAGAGAGAGCTTTGTAGGTTAGATGTTTGAACTGAACTCTCTGGGAGACAGGTAACCAGTGGAGGGATTGACAGAGGGGAGCAGCACTGGAGAAGCGAAAGGAGAGGTGGATGAGGCGAGCAGCAGAGTTTAGAATAGATTGGAGAGGAGCCAGTCTGTTGGTAAACCACAGAGGAGAAACATGGAGACCATATGGTCCATCTAGTCTGCCCTTATGTAACTGTATGTACTCTTTATCTTAGGATAGATGTATGCTAATCCCAGGCATGTTTAAATTCAGTGACTGTTGATTTTTCAACTACCTCTGCTGGAAGTTTGTTCCAAGCATCTACTACTCTTTCTGTAATATAATATTTTCTAACAAAAAAAAAAAAAATTTTTTTGAGGGTCCCACACCCTCAAAATCCCACCCAATTATGAGGCACTACTACTGACTATATAAAAAAAATCATATTTATTAAGAATAAATCACCAAAAAACTACACATACTTAAAAACGCCAAAGACATGACATGATCAAGAAGGAAGGGAAAAAACAAAATGTTGGGGAGCAGAAGGGCTGATAGGAAATACAGTACAATAAATATGATAAAAATCTATATAATGGGTTTCCTTAGTACTTCTTGGCTGGTATAAAATAAAGTGCTATAGTGCATGTAAACATCTACTTTAAATCAACAAACGTTGTGACTAAACTCTTATAAACCCCTAAATGTGCAAAAACTGCCCTGCATATACCATGACATAAATCTGACCATATATGAATAAATCAATAATTAGTGAGGACCAGCCAGAGAGAGCAGAAAAATGACAATCCAATATAAAGTTAGTGACTCGCATGAGAACAAACGACCACCAGCCCACTGCCCCAGCGTTTACGCGTTGCGTGACGTCACCAGCGTCCCTTCCTCAGGACATACAACACACCTATTCCCTCCACCCTTATATATACTAACCTGTTGCGCACCCGAAGCCAACCCATAACAGCTGTGTGTGATATCCCACGTAGCGCTCGTCAGGCATACCCCGGCCGGAAGTACGCCTGACTCTGCGAAGCTCTGACGCGTAATATTTTCTAACATTGCTTCTCATCTTCCCCCCGACTAGCTTCAGGTTGTGCCCCCTTGTTCTATCATTAAGTGTCTTCTTAAAAACACTTCCCTTCTGAACCTTATTCAATCCTTTCACATATTTAAAGGTCTCAATCATGTCCCCCCTCTCCCTTCTTTCCTCCAGACTGTACAAATTAAGTTCTTTAAGTCTCGCCTTTAAGTTTAAGTCCTTCCACCATTTTTGTTGCCCGTCTTTGGACACATTCTATTTGAATAATGTCTTTTTGCAGGGGAGGTCAGAACTGCACACAGTATTCTAGCTGTGGCCTTACCAGGGCTCTATACAGTGGCATCACAACCTCACCCTTCCTACTGATGATGCCTCGAACTATGCAGCCGAGCATCCTGCTTGCTTTTCCCACTGCCTGGCAACACTGTGCGCTCATCTTGCAGCTATCAGTAATCAGTACCCCTAAATCTCTCTCCTCCGAGGTCCTGGCTAACACAGTACTGCCCATACGGTACTCAGAGCAGGGATTCCTTCTACCCAAGTGTATGATTTTACATTTAGAGACCATAATTTTTAATTTCCACAGTTTTGACCATCTATCCAGTAAAGCTAAATCATTTTCCATGTTGCAGACACCTCCAGGAATATCCACCCTATTACTAACCTTTGTATCATCAGCAAACCGGCAAACTTTTCCTACCAAGCCTTCTCCTATGTCACTTATTTAATATATTAAAAAGAATGGGGAATGTTGCAGTAGTTCAGTCGGGGAATGACCAGGGCATGCACTAGCATTTTAGTGGTGTCAGGTGAGAGGAAGGGACGAATGCGGGAGGGGTTTTTAAGTTGGAGACAACAGGAGGTGGCTAGGGGGTGAATGTGAGGTGTGAATGAGAAAGAGGAGTCCAGAATGATGCCTAGACACCGAGCTTGATGAGTTGCAGTTATTGTAAGATTGTTTACAGAGATTGTAGTGTTAGAGAGGGGAGGAGAGTGAGATGGTGGGAAAATGACCAGTTCTGTTTTGTCCATGTTCAGTTTAAAGGAGCGAGATGTCATGAAGGAAGAGATGGCGGTTAGACAGTCAGGAAGGCGACAGAGGAGGGAAGAGAGATTTGGGCCAGAGATGTAAATCTGAATGTCATCTGCATAAAAGTGGTATTGGAAGACCAGCGAAGTTATTAGTTGTTCGAGACCAGAAGTGTATCATGAAAAAATTAGGGGCCTAGGACTGAGCCTTGTGTACACCAACAGAGGGCGGCGAGAGGAAATTGTGTTAGAGTACACTAAATGTGCGATCAGTGAGATGGGAGGAGAGCCAAGAGAGTGCAAGACCTTGGATTCCAATAGAAGAAAGTATATTGAGAAGCAGAGCATGGTCAACTGTGTAAAAAGCAGATGATAGGTCGAGAAGCATGAGAGCAGATTTGTGGCCCTTGGATTTGGTAGATCAGTAGATCATTGGTGACTGGTGAGTGCAGTTTCGGTGGAGTGACTTGAGCGGAAACCAGACTGGAGGAAATCTAGGAGGGGGTTTGTAGATAGTGAGTCAGTTCTGAGTGGACATGCTGTTCAAGAAGCTTGGATGAGAAAGGGATCAGAGATATAGGGCGGTAACTGGGGAGGGCAGAGTAGTCCAGAGGGTATTTTTTGATGAGTGAAGTATTAACAGCAGTAGTCCTCAAACTTCCTCCTCAAGGGCTGAGACAGGCCAGGTTTTGCAGCTCTCTATGCTGATGCACAGATGTAATAATTAGGGCTTTAGCTCTGTCTGAGCACCAGTTAATTCACCTTTGGAGAGAGCTGCAAAACCTGGCCTGTCTCGGCCCTTGAGGAGGAAGTTTTAGGACTACTGATTAACAGCATGCTTAAAGGAAAAAGGAAAGGTACCAGTGGAGAGGGAGAGGTTGAATAAAGATGTTAAGGCTGGAATAACAGATGGAGACAGTTGAGGGGTAAGGTGGGATGGAATGGGATCAAGGTAGCAGGTGGTAAGGTGGGCCTTTTAAGACCAGAGAGGAGAGACCTTGTGCAGTTAACTTTGTGAAATTAGTTAATGAGTAGGGCAGGAGAGAGGTGTTCAGAGGGGTGAAGCCGCTACGAATCTTGTCAATTTTATCTTTAAAGTGGACCAACACCCAGGATTTTGACTATCCTGGGTTTTGGTCCACTTCGGCGGGGCACCCCGATCGGGGGTGCCCCGCTGTGTGAAACCCCCCAGAAACCCCAAAAAACTCACCTCTCAACGCTCCCACGTGAGCGCCGCAGCCAATCCCCGCCAACGTCCAGGCGGGGATCAGGAACGTCCAGGCCGCTTCCGCCGCCGCCGCCTCCCGCGCGTCACTCTCGGCGCGCGCGCGCCCCCGCCGGCCATTCACAGAGGGCCGGCGCGGGCGCGCGCACGTCTGGAGGGGTGCGCGGGAGGCGGCGGCGGCGGAAGCGGCGGCGGATCAGGTAAGGTGTTTTTGGGGTTTCTGGGGGGTTTCACCCCGCGGGACATCCCGATCTCGGATGTCCCGCGGGGTGGGAGGTGATCGGCCCGGGAATCTTATAGATTTCCGGGCCGATCACCCCTGGGTGTTGGTCCTCTTTAAAGTATGGGGCAAATTGCTCAGCTGTGAGGATGGTTTTGGATTTCCTTCATTGGTTTTGGTCCACTTTATACGGAGAGAGGTAGAGAGGAGTCATGTATAAGAATGCCTCCCGGGCGGCTGGATCTACTGCTTAACAATTAAACTGGTTTGTGAGAAGAGTTGAATGTATATATAGCCCGGGAGGTCGCCTTTGTTCTTGCAGTCCACGCCCAAGGAGCTAACCCAGTAGTTACTGAATAGTCTGATGTCCTATAGTAATAATCAATTAATCAATATAGAAAAATCAATTATACAGGTGAGTATCACAATTATCTTATTCCAAGTGTGACATACACTCCGCTTCAACTCTTCATGACATTTGGGTTATTCTCCAGTAGAGGGCGAACTTCTGCAGAGATAAATGCAAAAAAAGGAGCTCCTCCCAGTCTATAAATACCCGGGACCTCCCACCAATTCCCCAGTTCCTTCTCTGCAGAAGGCGAGCAAGACAGAAGATGTAGACTTCTCTTACTTGCAGGTAAGCCGGGCCCGCGCCCGGCCCTTTTTTGTCCCTATTGCTGCCAGGACCCTTTCTAAATTGTCCGTATTTGAGCCTCCCAGCCTTGGCTGCGAGTCCTGGTGAGGGTAGGTAGCACCCTATGGGTGTGGGAGAGCCTTGCTCCACCGTGAGACCCTGTTACAATGGGTAGGCGGTTACCCAGGTTTGGTGATCCTGGTGTGGGATGCCCCGTCCCTTCATACATATGGCCGGATTCTGGCTGGGGTTCCCCCCTTCCGGTCCCTTTCTTCCCTCTAGGGAGGGGGGGGGGCTGCCTGGCCTTTAGACTTGTTTTTTTGGTTATCTATGGAACTGTGTGTTGTGTGTGAGTGTTTCACTGTGTGCGTGTGTGATATGCTGACAGGATGTTTGGCTTCATTGGGCCATAGACTTTACTGCCTGCCTTTCTGGTGCTTCATTTAGCTTGGCGGTGTTCGGGGAGGGGGCGGGGACGGGCTCTCGGCGCGGCCGCGGTAGCCCCACCCCCTCGTTTGGCGCGATGCTGCGGCCCAGCCCATGGCTGGGATCCGCATTGCTGGGAGGGGGGCGTGGCCTGGCGAGCGCGCGTTCTGCACTGGCCTGCCCCCCTTTCTCTTCCTGCTTCTCTCCATGAGGCTCTTCACGGGGGCCATCTTGGTGCTGCTGGTGACTGCTCTGCGGGCTCCTGGTGGTAAGGGCCTGGTGGTCACTTCCTTAGCTTATGCAGGGGTCTTCTCCTGTGGGGGGCCCCCTTGTTTTGCGAGGCATGTGTTAATTTTTATATAGATTTATGTCTGGATCTATGATATGTGTATATATATATATATATATATATATATATATATATATATATATTCGCTATATATACATTTGGTGATGGTGGCTTATGATGCCTTGTTGTGTGTTACAGATTGCATCGCATATGTGCATGTTAAGGGGTTCCTCCTGGTCCTGGGGTCCCTAGTCTTTAAATTTATCACCTCAAATCCTCCCACTGGGACTTTTAAGGGGCATCCCGGGTTGCTTTTGCTTAAATTCCCTACGGTCTTGTGACTGACCACAAAAATCACCATATGGAGGCTCTGCAGGATTCCGGCTCGGGCTCCCTTTGGGACAATCCCGGCCATGTGTGGGTTGTAGGGCATCCCTTACGGGTGCTTATCTGTATACCATGTGCACAAAAGGCCATATCGCGGCAGTCGGGTGCCCAGCCTTCGGGGTCGGCGCCCCCCGCTTCATCGCCTTCCCCTCCCCGCCTTATCCGTACCCCAAGTGACATTGATGCCAGCGGGGAGTCGCATTCCGATATTTGTGCTAGGTTGGCCAGCATCGAGAAATGTATGGTTAGCGCGGTGGGCAAGAAGGCCCAGGCTAAAAAGAGACATTTGTCGTCGGTCCAGACGACTTGGGATATTGATGATGATTAATTTGATATGTCGGATTATTCCCCGTTAGAGGAGGGGGAATTGTATGAGGAGTCAGAGGCTGCCGATGTACGGTTTGGCAATGCTGATGCTGGGCAGGCGCTGGGGGATGCTGTTGACAGGGCCACGGTTTTGTCACATCTCTTGGAGGTTTTGGATATTGCGCCACCTGAGGCGCCCCCTCTCAAGAAGGGGAAATTTTTTGGGCCCACAAGCCTCGTTTGGAGTTCCCTACCCAGGGTCATTTTGATGCACTGATCCTTAGGGAATGGGAGAAACCTAGTCGGCTACCGGGTGTTCCTCAGGGATGGGATAAGAAGTATCCTTAAGCGCTGGGCTTCTCCTCCCGAGGTCGATGCGCCAGTTTTGGGGTTGACCAACTCCTCCGTGCTTCACACCCCAGACGCCACTTCCCTAAAGGGTGGTGAGGATAGGCGCCTTGATCAGATGGCATGCCATGCCTTTGCCAGTGTTGGTTCGGCCTTGCGGCCTGTCTGTGCATCTGCGCTAGTGTCGGTGGGTGCTAGATCTCTGATTAGGGACTGGTTAAATGACGCTCACCTCGATCCAGCCAGCGCTGAGTTCACTACGCTTAAAAGATTTGAATTGTTCATGGATTTTGTCTTGGCAGCTATGGAAGACACTATTGTTATGTGTAGTAGGACTTCAGCCTTATTGGTGGCCATGCGCCGATCGGTATGGCTCTGTCACTGGACGGCGGATTTTGCGGCCAAGAAATCGCTCACAGCTCTTCACTTCTTGGGTATGCGGCTGTTTGGAGAAGTTGGATGCTGTGGCAAAGGGAGTAAGTTACCTCAGAGGAAGAAGCTGCACCGTCCCTTTCAGGGGGGAGGCTCTTTCAATCCTTCCTTTCAAGGTGCCAGAGCTGGCAGAGGTTTGGCCTTCTCGGGTGTCAGAGGCTCTTCCTGGAACAGGGGCAGAGGTCGGGCCCGTTCCGCTTCTGCCTGGGGTTCCAAGCCCAAGCCTGCGGGTAAACCAGCTCAGCAATGAAGGGACGCCCTCACCTGCACGGGTGGGGGGACGGCTGCAGCTCTTCTTCCAGGTCTGGGCCCGGTAGGTCACAGACAATTGGATCTTGAAAGTGGTCTCCTCCGGGTACAAACTGGAGTTCGAGTACTGGCCTCCTCCAAGATTTTTAAGGTCTCGGGTGCCCTTGGACCCTCAGGCTGCACAGGGGCTCCTGTTAGCAGTAAAAAACCTTCTGGACATGGGAGTTGTATGCCCGGTGCCTCCGTCGGAGAGAGGCAGGGGTTTCTACTCCAATCTTTTCACGGTCCCCAAGAAAGAAGGTTCTGTAAGACCCATTCTGGACCTCAAGGTCCTCAACAGATTCATCAGAACCAAGAAGTTCCTCATGGAGACTCTGCGCTTGGCCATCAATTCCCTTCGTCAAGGGGATTTCATGACATCCATAGACATCAAGGATGCGTATTTGCATGTTCCAATTTTTCCAGTGCATCAGAGATTCCTCAGGTTCGCGGTGGACGATCAACATTTTCAGTTTGTAGCCCTTCCCTTCGGGTTGACCTCGGCGCTGAGGGTCTTCACCAAGGTTCTGGCTGGCATAATGGCCCTATTCAGAGCTTAGGGAATTCGCATTGTGCCGTATCTGGAACATATTGATTTCAGCTTCTTCCCTCCGTCAGGCGGAGCTGGACACCCACCAGGTGGTGTCGACCCTGGAGAGGTTCGGGTGGGTGATCAACCACCCCAAGTCCTCTCTCTCGCCATCACGGGTGATTTCATTCCTGGGCATGAATCTGGATACCATTCAGGCCAGAATGTTTCTACCCCAGACCAAGGTGCAGGGGATTGAGGATCTGATCCGCCTTCTTCTGGCCAATCCTTGCCCCTCTATCCGACAGGGGATGAAACTGGTGGGATTGATGGTGGCCTCCTTCGAGGCGGTCCCGTTTGTGCAGTTTCACATGAGATCTCTTCAACTTCATCTATTGACGCATTGGAACAGGTGTCCGCTGTCATTGGATCAACCGTTCAGGATGTCTCCCAGGGTTTGGCAGTCCCTTCGGTGGTGGCTGGAGTCGAGCAACCTGTTGAGGGGCAGATCCTTTCTGGTTCCTCGCTGGGAGACGGTTACCACGGATGCCAGCCTGTCGGGCTGGGGAGGTTTCTGGAAAAGTCATCAGTTCAGCGGGGTGTGGGGTCCTCAGAGCGCTCACAACCTCATCAATGTCTTAGAGCTCAGAGCCATCCGGCTTGCCCTGTCACGGCTGACGTCGCACTTACAGGGTCTTCCGGTTGAGATTCGTTCAGACAATCGGATGGCGGTAGCCTACATCAATCACCAAGGAGGGACTCGCAGCAGGAGTGCCCTCAGGGAAGTCTCTCTGATCCTGCATTGGGCAGAGAGCAATGTTCCTTGCATTTCGGCAATCTACATTCCGGCAGTGGAGAACATGGAGGCGGACTCCCTGAGCAGGGGTTCCTATCGCCAGGGAGAGTGGTCTCTCAACTCTGGGGTTTTTCGGTCTCTTTGTCGCAAGTGGGGGACTCCGGAGGTGGATCTCTTTGCCTCACGGCACAATCACAAACTCCTGGCCTTTGTGTCTCTATCTCAGGATCCTTTAGCTCTGGCAGTGGGTGCATTGTCCCTTGCTTGGAAGGATCTGGGGTTTCTGTACCTGTTTCCTCCCTTCTCCATGCTGGGCAAGGTAGTTTGCAAACTGGCTCTGGAAGTGGCACCAGCAATTCTGGTGGCTCCAAGGTGGCCAAGAAGGGTTTGGTACGCAGACGTTGTAAGGCTGGCGGTAGATCAGTACCGGCTTCCCATGTTCCGGATCTGTTATCTCAGGGTCAACTACTTTATCCCAATTTACCAACGCTGGCTTTGACGGCTTGGCTGCTGAAACCTTAATTCTGAAGGAGGAAGGTTATTCTTAGTATACAGTACGTCCTGCTCCAGATATAATGCTTACACTTGGGTTATGCTCCGCCAGATGGCGCTGCACTGCAGAGACATGCAAAACAGGCTCCTCCCGGCCCTTCAAATACCCAGGGACCTCCCACAAATCCCCAGATTTCTCTGCAGTGCTGACTGCGAAGACATGAAGTATCACTCTCTCGCAGGTGAGTGGGGCTATTAAAGCCTGCGGCCCTGTTGGACTACTCCCACCTGTCCTCTTCGTGATGTGCCTCCCAGCCTGGGCTGCGCTGGTCGGGTGAAGGAAGGCAGCACCACGCCTGCTTATGGAGCCATGCTCCACCGCAGTCCCCCACCAAAGGGTAGGCGGTTTAGGCTGATGGTGAGCCTCTAGTGGATGCCCCTCCCGCATTATTGCCCCATACCCCGTGTAGCATTGGACCTTGTGCAAAGGGTTGCCATCCTCCCTCGTTCCCCCCGTAGCTCGGGGGGAAAGAAAGGGTGTGTGTGTGTGTGTGTGTGGTGGTCTTAGTGTATTGAGTTACACGTTATGGCCTTAGTATTGTCCTTGACTTATACACCTGGTGTCAGAGCCGTGCTGTTTGCCTTTTATTGTATATCGGCTGCGGCGTCTTCATTGGCAAATCCCTTTTTTTCTAAGTGTGTCATACACTCGCGTTTTCTTGTCTGCGTTGACTACTGTCTCAGAGCTTCGCGCTCTTCGGGGGGGCGGGGACCTGGCTTGGCGTGCTCCGCGTCACAGCCTGCTCTGGCCCGCCCTTCGAGGTTCGCTTGGCGCCATTTAGATGCTCGTCGTGCAGGCGTGCGTGGTAACGGTCCTCCTCCTCCCTCGGTCTGTAAGTGCCCTCGCGGGCTTACTGCGCATGGCTCTGACATCCCTATTCCCATTATGTCTTTCAGACGGTCCAATACAGTGGCTTCTCCCGGCCCGGTGTAATTGCCAGTTTGACCTAGTATAATTATTTCCGCTTCCCTTCGGGTCTTTGGGGCATACAGGGTAGCTTATAGCGTCAATCCCTACTGGCCTATTGTGCCTATTAATCACCATATGGAGGCATCCCAGGATATTGTGAACGGGGTTCCCTCGGGACAAGCCCGGCTGTGTGTAGCTTTTGCGGTCTCACCTATCAGCGGTGACAATGCACGGGTCTGCGTCCCTTGTGCACAGCAGGCGCTAATGGTACTTCCCGCCCCTCCTGTGGCTGGTCCTGCACCTCGCCTCACTTCACCTACCCCCCCAAGCCTGAGTCTAACCCCCAATACAAGCGGGGATTCTCATCCTGATGTGGCTACTAGACTGGCCAGTGTTGAAAAATTGCTTGCTAGTACTCTAGCGCGCAAGGCCACCGCAAAAAAGCGGCACATAATCCCTGACTCTGCTCCTTTCCCTACGGAGTCTGATGAGTTTTCGCATCTATATGGCCATGCCCCTTCGGACGAAGGGGAACTGTTCTCTGACTCAGAGTCATCTGATGAGAAGTCTAGGGGTCATGACGATTCTGGTTCTGATCACTGGACCCCGGATGATACTGATAAACTGCTGCTTCAGATTTTTGAGGTTTTGTCCATCTCTCCCCCTGTTGCAGCTCCCAGGCAAAGGGGTGAGCTTTTTCATACCGCTAAGGCTCGATTGGAATTTCCTGAGCAAACCCATTTCAATAACCTAGTGCTTAAGGAGTGGGAACATCCCAGTAGACTTCCCGGGATCCCTAAGAGTTTGGACAGGAAGTATCCATTTCCTGCTATCGTCAAGTGCTGGTCATCACTCCCGAGGTCGATGCTCCTATTCTAGGGCTGTCTAACACCTCTATTATGCACTCCCCCGACACTACTACGCTGCGGGATTCTGAGGACCAGCGCATTGACCAATTGGCGTGCCATGCCTTTGCGTTTGGAGGGGCGGCGCTGCGCCCGGTCTGCGCTTTGGCCATTACTGCTGTGGCGCTCAGGGCCATGGTCAGGAATGCACTTGACGGCCCAGACGAGTTGCCTACTGATACTATTAATGCACTGTATAACTGTGATGTATTTGTGAACTTTATCCTGTCTGCATCGGATGATGCTATTAGGATGCGTGCCAGATCTTCCGCCTTGGCGGTGGCTATACGGCGCTGTATGGCTGCGCCAGTGGGCGGCCGACAATGCTGCTAAGAAGGCCCTTATTGGGCTTCCATTTAAGGGGCTGCGCCTCTTTGGGGACCGCCTAGACCTTTTTGCTAAAGGAGGTAAGTTACCACAGCGCAGGCGGCAGCCTCGGCCCTTTCGTAGCCAGGGCCCCCTTTCAGCCCCCTACAGAGGAGCTAAGCAGGGAAAAGGGGTGTCCTTCGCGGGGGCTCGTGCAGACTCCTGGCATAGGAGCAGGGGGCGACGTCCTGGCTCCTCCTGGGGGACCAAACCCAAAGCCCCTCCCAAGACCCCTCAGGCATGATGGGACGCCCTTGCCCGCCAGAGTGGGGGGACGGCTACAGCACTTTGCGCACGTCTGGAGGCGCCAAGTCTCAGACCGGTGGATTCAGGAGGTAGTTACCTCCGGCTACAAGATAGTTTGCTGTACGGCCCCCCTCAAGATTCATCAGGTCCTGGATCCCCCAGGACCCGGTATCGGCTCAGGTCCTGATGCAGGCAGTGCAAGGACTTCTGGATCTGGGAGTTATTTGCAAGGTTCCCTTGAGAGAGTTGGGAGAGGGGTTCTACTCCAACCTTTTCACAGTGCCCAAAAGAGATGGGTCAGTCAGGCCCATTCTGGATTTAAAGATCCTCAACAAATTTGTCAAGAACAAGTGCTTTCGCATGGCAACTCTGCGCTCGGCCGCTGGCTCGCTGCGCCCAGGGGATTTTATGACATCTGTGGACATCAAAGATGCTTACCTTCACATCCCTGTGTTCCCGGGACATCAAAAGGTTTCTCAGATTCGCGTTGAAAGACCAACATTACCAATTTGTGGCCCCACCGTTTGGCCTCACTGCAGCTCCCAGAGTGGTCACCAAGGTGCTGGCGGGGGTAATGTCTTTGATAAGGTCAGGGGGCATTCAAGTGCTGCCCTACCTGGACGACATACTCATCTCCTCATGGCCTCTACAGCAGGCGGAGCTGGACACTCAGCTGGTGGTGTCCACCTTGGAGTCCTTCGGCTGGGTGATCAATCATCCCAAGTCCCCTCTGTTACCTTCGTCGGTGACCCCATTCCTGGGGATAATTCTGGATATGGTTCAGTCACGAATATTCCTTCCCCAACAGAAGGTGGAAGCTCTGACTGCGCAACTGCGGTCCGTGCTCTCGTGCCCCCAGCTCTCCCTCAGGCAGGGAATGCAGCTGGTGGGCCTGATGGTGACGAGTTTCGATGCGGTGCCCTTTGCTCAGTTCCATTCGAGGCCTCTGCAGCTTCACCTTCTATCAGTATGGGACAAGGGCCCCGCGTCTTTGGACGGGGTTTGTGTGCTTCCCCATTGGTCAGAAGGTCCCTCTCGTGGTGGCTAGACCACAAGAACTTGCTAAAGGGTAGGTCCTTTCTAGCCCCCTCCAGGGAGACTGTCACCACGGATGTGGTCTGTCAGGTTGGTGGGGATTCTGGAAGTCCCTGAGGTTCCAGGGGAGGTGGGGCCCTCAGGAGGCCCATTTACCCATCAACATTCTGGAACTACGGGCGGTCAGGTTGGTACTGGAGCAGTTGACCGATCACCTGCAGGGACTGTCTGTACAGGTCCGCTCAGACAACAGGACGGCGGTTGCCTACATCAACCATCAGGGAGGGACCCGGAGCAAGGGTGCCCTCCAGGAAGTGTCGCGGATTCTGACATGGGCGGAGGCCAATGTTCAATGCATTTCGGCTGTTTATATCCCGGGGGCAGAGAATCTTCTGGCAGACTCTCTGAGCAGGGGGACTTCCCGTCAGGGGGAGTGGTCCCTCTGCAACAGGGTATTCCAGTCCCTGTGTTACCGGTGGGGCCTACCGGGTGTGGATCTGTTTGCATCCCGTCACAATCACAAGCTCCCTGTCTCAGGATCCTCTGGCCTTGGCCACGGACGCTCTGTCAATGTCATGGAAGGAATTTTGGCTCCTGTATGTCTTTCCCCTGTTCCCCCTGCTGGGCAGGGTTCTGCGCAAGATTGCCCTGGAAAGGGTGCCAGTGATTCTGGTGGCCCCAAGGTGGCCAAGAAGAGTGTGGTTCGCAGACGTGGTACCCTAAGGAAAGGGTTCTGCATTCTTTGGATGTGGTCAGGTGTCTGAAGTATTACCTGTAGTCACTGCGGCCTTCAGGAAGACTGATGCTCTTTGTGGTCCCTTCTGGTCCTAGGAAGGGTTTGGCTCTGGCCAAGTCTACTATTAGCAAATGGATTCGTCAGACTGTAATTCAGGCCTATTCTGCTAAGGGGAAGAGTCCTCCCTTCCATCTTACTGCTTATTCTACTCGTGCTATTGGTGCCTCTTGGGCCTTCCAGCACCAGGCTTCTGTTGAACAGGTTTGCAAGGCCGCTACTTGATCTTCTGTTCATACCTTTTCGAAGTTTTACAAGGTTGATGTTAGGGCCTCAGCTGATGCTGTTTTTGGCCGCAAGGTTTTGCAGGCGGCAGTGGTTTAAACTGCCTGATGTCACCTTTTGTTGGGGGATCCCACCCTACTTTATGGACACTGCTATTGGATGTCCCAAGTGTAAGTATTATATCTGGAGCAGGACGTACTGTATACTAAGAATAAAACAATTCTGTGAAATACTCACCTGTAGAATTGGTATTATGAGTATACAGTACGTCCTGCTCCACCCCACCCTGGTTTTTGCATTATTCTGGATCCCCTGTATGGTGATCGTTATCATTGTTATCATTACCAGTTGTTCTGGGTGGTTTAATTCTCCCGGCTTCTTGTTCACTGCTTTTCAATGCTGGGGATTTGTGGGAGGTCCCTGGGTATTTGAAGGGCCGGGAGGAGCCTGTTTTGCATGTCTCTGCAGTGCAGCGCCATCTGGCGGAGGATAACCCAAGTGTAAGTATTATATCTGGAGCAGGACGTACTGTATACAAATAATATCAATTCTACAGGTGAGTATTTCACAGAATTGTATTTTTCTGAGGCTGTTGTTCAGACCTTGATTAGAGCTAGGAAGCGGTCCTCTTCTAGCATTTACTATAGGACTTGGTGGTCCTATATTGACTGGTGTGAGGCTAGGGCCTTGCCTTGCAGGGTGTTTTCGATCCCTAGGATTTTGGAGTTTCTTCAGCACAGTCTGGATCTTGGGTTCCAGCTTAGTACCTTGAAAGGGCAGGTCTCTGCTCTGTCTGTTTTCTTCCAAAGATCTTTTGCATTGCACCCGCTGGTTAAGACTTTTTTCCAGGGGGTCACTCATGTTCGACCCCCTCAGAAGGCTATGGTTCCTGTTTGGGATTTGAATTTGGTTCTTTTGGCTCTCCAGGGTCCTCCTTTTGAGCTGTTACAGGATATTGCTCTTTCTGTTTTCACTCAAAAGGTTGCCTTCTTGGTGGCTGTTACCTCTGTTCGGCATGTCTCTGAGTTGGCGGCTCTGTCGATTCAGCCCCCTTACTTTGAAAGACACCAGGACAAGGTGGTCTTTCGCTTTAAGCCAGATTTCCTTCCTAAGGTGGTTTCTGCTTTCCATCTCAATCAGGATATTGTTCTCCCTTCCTTGTGTCCTAAGCCTAGCAATGACAAGGAGCGGGCTTTGCACAACTTGGATGTGGTTCGCTGTGTTAAGTACTATTTGGTGACTACTTCTTCTTTCCGCAAGACGGATGCCTTCTTCGTGGTGCCCAGTGGGCCCAGGAAAGGTTTGGCGCCCGCCAAGTCTACCATTAGCAAATGGATTTGTCAGCCCATTGTTGGGGCCTATTCTGCTAAGGGGAGGACTCCCCCTTTTAAGATCACTGCGCATTCTACTCGTGCTGTTGGTGCGTCCTGGGCTTTTCAGCACCAGGCTTCCGTTGAACAAGTTTGTAAGGGTGCTACTTGGTCTTCCGTTCATACTTTTTCCAAGTTTTTCAAGGTTGATGTGCGTTCCTCAGCGGATGCTGCTTTTGGCTGCAAGGTTCTGCAAGCTGCAGTGGTTTAAGTTGGTGCATTCTTTACTGTTTATGGTTCCCACCCATGACGGACACTGCTATTGGATGTCCCAAATGTCATGAAGAGTAGAAGCGGAGTGTATGTCACACTTGGAATAATACTGTTTTGGGAGTACTCACCTTTAAAACGGATATTATTAGTGTGACATACACTCCGCTTCACCCCGCCCTTTTTGGTATTTCGGATCCTTTATATGGTGAACCATTGTTTTCTTGGTTGTTGGTATTGTTATATTTGGTTCTTCCTGGTCCCCTTACTGCTATCTTACACTGGGGAATTGGTGGTAGGTCCCGGGTATTTATGGACTGGGAGGAGCTCCTTTTTTTGCATTCATCTCTGCAGAAGTTCGCCCTCTACTGGAGAATAACTCAAATGTCATGAAGAGTTGAAGCGGAGTGTATGTCGCACTTATAATATCCGTTTTAAAGGTGAGTACTCACAAAACGGTATTTTTACATGCTGCTATCTCAGATGGTGGATGTTGATAAAAATGCTGGTGAACTGTGGGTGTTAGGCACTTCTGACTAAAGGGGGAAGCCCACTGGAGGGGTAGGAGTACCTTTATGTTGGGTGAAGAAGCACAGTGTGACATATATAAAGATAACTCCACCGTTTGACTTTTGAGGATATAAACGTTCAGTATGAGATAATACTGCACCTCTATTCAAGTAACACTCAAACACTCTAAACTAAGATATCTGTTTAGGCCCTTCTTCTTGAATCTAAAATCAACTATACATATTAGTACAACCTGCAAACATGGCACCTCGAGTGACCCTCTCACAAAATGTTCTTACTTGCTCCATAAGTTAGCATGTGCCTGGACAGGCAGTAGCATAATTTATTTTAATGTTTTGGAACCCCACCATTTTTCTAGAAAAAACTTTACTTATTCCTGTCTTAAACGAGTACTTGATTTCCATAGATTCCATGTGTTTGTTTCTTCCTTTTTCCAATTGGCAAAGTCTGAGAAAATCATTTGCAATGCCCTGATGTTAGAAAACGGATGTTGGCATACCTAGATGCATCTAGGAGCTGCTTTAAAATCCTCTGGCTATATTGCTCAGACAAGCTTATGTTGTGTCAAAAAAAATAAGCAAAAGATATATTGCAGGATGCTGACCTCTTGATAAAGGATTTCTTCTGGTACTTTCTTCTGCCTATCTGCGCCAGTTGTGAATGTCGGCTGCAAGGTTGTCAAGCCTCAAGAAGATCTCCTCTGAGGGAAGGTAGGGTCCCAGTGGGGCATCCCCTTTTTTGTGTGCACTTTTAAGTGTGTTTATGAAACCATATCTAAGGAGGTCTTTCAGGGGGAAAATCTCAAGGAACTAGCACCTGGGGCATCCTCTCCCACCCTCGAGTTACACTTTAGGCAGATTGAAATGAATTCTGTGGGAGGACTCCCTTTTCTGTTTTACTGATTTAGCAGCTTTTGTTCAGCTGGAGGAGGTTTTTTTTTAATTTCCATGATGCTGATGATCCACTCCCCCACTGAAGAAGAACGATCATGGGAGTAGTGGCCTTACCATGGCCTTTGTGGCTTAAGCAGTCGTCAGCTGGTGCATCTAAGACCCTGGCTGCCCTACCCTTTGGGGAATGGCTTGATGAGTTGGTCAAGCGTGGCACTGCCAGCAAGAGAACTCGTTTGCCGCAGCAGAAGCCCAGACAACAGTCTCAGTGCGGACCTAGCTTTCGTTTCTTCCGTAGGTATGGAACAACTTCCTATGAGGGGGCAGGTGCTCAGATGCCCTTTAGGAAGGGGTCTGCAGGTAGGCCCAAGTAACCCTGGTGCCAAATCTGACCCTAAGCCTAATCAGGTATGAAGGGACACCCTTACCTGGGTGGGGGGGGGGGGGGGGCAGTCTACTATTTCCTTCTTGCATCTGGCAGGTCGAGGTGTTGGATGTTTGGGTCAGGGAGGTGGTGACATCTGGTTACAAAATAGAATTCGAGACATCACCTCCATCCAGGTTTGGGATGTCAAGATTCCCCCACTCGTCAGAAAGGGTGTCCGCCTTGTGGGCAGTCGATGGCCTATTGAAGATATCAGTCTGGTACTGCATGAGGAAAGAGGCCTGGGCTTCTATTCCAGCCTGTTTATGATCCCCAAGAAAGTTGCGACATTGTGGCTTGTTTTAGACCTCACCATTTTAGACACCTAAACGATCACATTTGCATGACCAGATTCAGGATAGAGTCATTGTGGTCAGTGGTGTCGGCACTTCAACAGTGGGATTATCTGGCTACAATAGACATCAGGGATGCCCATCAGTACATGCTGATTTCCAGGGTCATCAGAAGCTTAGCGCTGAGTCCACACTGCTATCAGTTTGTGGTGCTCCCGTTCTGGATCTCCACCTCTCAGACTCTTCACAAAAGTTTGGGCAGCAGCCATGGTGATTTTTTGTTAAAGTATCCGCATAGCACCTTACTTGGACGATCTTGTCTGGGCTTCCTCCCCGAGTGGCATGCAGTTACGTACAGTTGGTTTTGGACACCCTGAAGAGATTTGGATGGCTGGTAAGCTATCCCAAGTCCCATTTAACACCTTCACAACGGGGTGTTTCCTGGGAATGCTCCTGGATACGGCCCAGGCAAAGGTATTTTTACCCGAACTCAAGCTCCAGATGTGACCTTGCACTTGAATGCATGCATTGCATGCAGCTTCTGGATCTAATGGTGGCATCTCTTGAGGCAATTCCACACCAAGGTTCTGCAATTTGTGATCCTGTCACATTGGGATGGGTCTCCTTCAGGCCTCCGTCTGCAGAGGTTCGATCTTTACTGGAATTGTGGCTGCATTCTCAGTCCCTAAGCCTGGTCCAGTGGCTGTAATCACCACGGATGCCAGTCTGAGGGGTTGGGAAGGAGTTTGGAACCAAAATATGCTTCAGAAACAATGGCCATCAGATGTGAATCTGCTGCCCATCATTGTTCTTGAGCTCAGAGCAATTGTCCTGTGTCTTTCCCATTGGACCGACAATTTGAGGGGTCTCCCCATTAGGGAGGATTATCGCATGGACGGAACCACACTTTCCATGTATTTCTGCTGTGTACATTCTGGGGGCAGACAATGCCTGGACCGCCTTCTTGAGGAAGGTTGTCAACCAGGGAGAGTGGGCATCCCGAGGTGCTTTGCTGGATTTGCGACAGATGGGGTGTTCCTGATGTGGACCTGTTTGCGTCCAGGCACAACAGGAAAGTGAGGAAGTTTATAACTCCCTTATTCTTATTGGCCAAAGTGAACCTGGTTCACGAACATTGTCGGACTGGCCACAGGTCTGCTACTCTGACTTCTGGACATACCAGATCAGTTGTCACAGGGGCTGCTGCTGCATCCTTGTTCATGGTTGCTGGCTTTGACAACATGGCGATTGAGGCCAAGGTGCTGTGGGAGTGCTCTCTGCGCAAATAGATTCCACCTTAATTTGGGCCTGGAAAGCTTCCTTGGCCAGCATCTACTATAGAAAATGGCCAGAAGCATTCTCCACAGATCTCTTGGATCTCGCATCTTGAATTTCTTGCGGAAGGGTCAGGTTTCGGCCTTATCCATCCTTTTTCAGTGCCCTTTAGCTGAGAATTCCTTGGTCTGCACTTATCCAGGGTACGTCACATTTTCCCCCTCCCCATAAGGTGCCTGTGCCAACCTGGGATATCAATTTTCCTTTGAGCCTATGGCTGTATCCTCTGTCCTTGGTGGCCATCACCTCAGTGCATTTCCAAATCTTGCAAGCCGCTATCCCTTTGGCTTTTCATTTGAATGAGGACATCATCCTTCCTTCTTTTTATCTGAATCCTGCACATTCAGAAGATCAGATCTTACACTCACTCGATGTAGTACGTGCCTTAAAGTATTAATTAGCAGCTACAGCTTCTGTGCATAGAACAGATGCCTTGTTTGTGGTACTTGCCGCCAAGCCCACCATTAGTCGCTGGATCAGGCAGGCGGTTTCTCAGGCTTATTCTGTGAGGGGTAAGGACCCCTCTTTGTTTGACAGCTCACTCCACTAGAGCTATGGGTGCATCTTGGGCACCAGGCTTCAGTGAACCAAGTATGTAAGGCTGCCACTTGGTCATCGGTGCACACTTTCATTACCTTTTATATGGTAGATGTCAGAGCATCAGCTGGGTTTGGAAGAGAGGTGCGGCACATTCAACAGATTGGTAATTGCCGTGTAAAATGGTTATCCCTTAGTTATCCATACAGGGACACCACACTCCCCAAGGGTGAGCAACTGTGCCCATTTCCATTTCCTTAACAAGCTTCTAGGCCAGTGATTCTCTCCGCCCTTTTTTTATTAATGCTTTTTGTTTGTCATTGGATGATTCCTCCCATAGGCCTCAACTACTTTGTACTAGGAAACCTACTGGCGGCTCTCTCCCGCTCTAGTGCCGCCTTTCGGCTACTAGTTAACCTATTTGTGATTGCTCAGTGTCCCTGTTTGGACAACTAAGGGGAAGCTATTTTACAAGGTAAGTACAAAAATAGTATTTTGTGTATAACCTGCTCATTACCTTGCTTATTGGGTCTGAGAAAGATGCAGCTTTTTAGAAAACAAATTTGACTGTACATCAAGCATTGCCTCATACTGACATCAAGTGGCCATTTTAGAGTATTACAAAATCTGTATAGAGGATATGTAATTGTATGTAAATCTAAAGTTTGCTTTTGGAAACACTTCATGAAAAAAAATATGGTACAATAAGGCAAACACCTGCATATATTTGAAAATAAATTGACACTAGTCTTTTTTTGACAAAAAAGTTTATAAAACGTATTTTTCCCATTTAACTTAGATGCTATTTTCTTAAAAATGTTTAAATATTAGAAATTGCTACCACCCATACGAGCATATTGGTTTGTACAATGACATTATTTTTGTTGATAACCAATGTTCACTCACCTGTAACTTCCTTTCCAGGACAACTGGGGCATGGTGCATACTTCCACCCCTCATCTTTACTGGCGGTTCTAGTTCCTTTTGGGGAGTGGGTGGGGGGAAGTGATTACTGCATGTTTATAGTCATATCTTTTTCTCTTTGTTGCTTGAACTTTGGCACATACTGAGAATAGCTGTATGGGGGCGGCTGGGGCTTTTAACATTTGTTTTTGTGTTTCCTGCAGGAGGCAGTGAAACATTGTCTTTCCTAGTAGATTGTCCTGGAGTATTCTTGGAAAGGAAGTTGCTGATAACATCAGTTTTAGCTCTGATGTGATATTCAGAAATATATAGATAACCCACCTTTCTCAAATGATGATTTATACAGAATGGCCAAAAATAAAGTCCAAAGTATTCCCCAAATGGAAAGAAAAAATAAATATTAAACATATATACAATATACATAATACATTAAAATGTGCTTTATAGAAAAATTGGTACGTCAACTCGGCATACATAAAAACACACTAATGCATAGATGCCTGAGAACCATTATTTTATTGCTAACAGCTGAAGATGACAAGATTCAGATTTTTCTCCCAAGTTCTCAGTTAGCCCTGCAGGACTGCATGAGTTCTGATTTAGACAGTTATGTTACAAGATGAGAAGTCGTCCCTTCTTGGCTTAGTCAAGCCCCTCTGACAAGTGTATTTCTGGCCCCATATACCCACTTTGGTCACACCTATACAGTACAGTTTGTCATGTCCCATGCTACTGAAGGAGTGGAAGTTGCTGCAGACAAGTACTGTATTAAAAAAAAAATCGACAAAAGGATATGTCAGAGGTGATTTAGGTAGTGGGATCTTTCCTGTCTGCATGTTGAAACAACAATCAACCAGTTGGAAAGTCAGGGCTAAAACACTCTTCATTTGGGTATAGGCAATCTAAAATGTTCGAGTCAGTTTGGAGGCAGATGGCGTAGTGATTTTGCTGCAGTTCGTTGGTAATGGCTCTTCTGGTCTTGTCTTTTAAGGTTTGGCAGAAAAAAGGTCCTGTTTGCTACCATGGCAGTACAGACTGGATTCAGCATTGTACAAGTCTTTTCGAACAGCTGGGAGATGTTTACAGTTTTGTTTCTGATTGTTGGCATGGGACAGATATCCAATTATGTGGCAGCCTTTATACTTGGTAAGTAAGCTGTATGTAACCTTTTCATATGCTAACACAAATTAGCTTTCCTTAAAGGATAACTATACTTGCACCAGAGAAATTGAGCGCTCGAATTGGCTGGCACGGTTATGTGGGTTCCAGCACCTGGCCATCCAGCAGCCACGGGATGCCTCCCTGCGCCCAGTACAACAAAGCAACAACAAAATTCACCTTTCCCGAGGCTCCCACTGTGTTTTACGTAGCATGTAGCTGCATCTATGGCTTTCCGGGGAAGCTGGGGATGTGGCCAGTAGGCTTGTCTCCAACAGATTTGAGCTCAAATCTCCAAGGGGGTCATGGTTACAGTGGCGATGTGTTTTGTTGTTGTTTTTTTGGTTTTAAACAGCTGATGCTGAATCAGCAGCATTGCCCCAGGTACTTTGGGGGGGGGGGGGGGGGGGGGGGCGCCATTAATTTCTGCCCATTTTAACTGCTACTTAAAGATAGGCCCAATCTGCCCCTGTAGGAACCACTGCTGGGTCTGGCTTCAATCATTCTGAGTGTAGGTTCTATAAGTGTTATGGATCTTTAATGTGAAAATGTATAGCAGAAATATGAAGAATGCTCTAACTAACCTGCTGTTATGCAATTCCAAATATTATTTTCCTTGTCAAGTTGGCCATAGGGGGACAAGGACCACTGACTATTGGGTATTGATTGCAGCTGGAGGTGGTGACGAAAGGCAAAAGAAACTGACTTCTCCCACAGGCAGGATTAAAGCACACTGTGGTGGTTTACTGGGGCTGTGACTTTGCTGCTATTTTTCCTTGTGTTCAGTGGCAACGATAGAGAGAACCTCTTCCTCTTTGGAAAAGACAGGGAATGAATCAATAAATTTGCACTCCAGCTACTCCCTTGCAGTGTAATTACAGGAAAGGTTGCACATTTGACGGTGCCTGGTTGTTTCGTAGGAATCCGCCTCCCCCCCCCCCCCCCTTTGGACTATGCAGGGAATAAAGGTAGGGGAACTGAGGCGTCTGACTTTTTCTGTTATGGAGGTAGCACTGTGGTGGTGTTCCCAGCCACTATCTTCAACTAGGTCGACTATGCAGAGTGCTCGTGGCCGACCTTCACTGGTCTGGCTGTGTTGAGAGGGCAGTGATGTGCTGCCGTCCTAATTGCGTGCCCCATGTCCCCATGCTGCAGTCACCGTGTCTGGGAGCCTCATGTGCAGGGCAAGTTCTTGCAGGATTTTCCCGCTTTCATGCTGACGTGATATGGGCGCATCTTTTTAAAAACATGCCATTATCGCTGCGGAAACTGACAGCAGCTCAGTGATGTCACCCAGGCAGCGATTTAATAATTTTCACCTGGGCTGCTGCGGTGTGATCAGGTATGGCGGGGCTTTATGCAGTTTACGGTGTTTCGAAATCACCATTACTCCCTGTCAGGACAAGGTTCAAAAATCACCTCCCTGGAATTATCTTTGATGTGGAGCTTCTTGAAGATACAAAAAGTCTCCCAGGCCTGAGGTTTGTGTCCTATGGATCCTGAGGTGGCGCGGCTTGGTACAGCTGTACGTGAGGGTACTAAAGCCCGGTAAGGATCCTTGTTTTATTGCATGTTTTTTCAGTATAGAGTATACTGTGTGGTGGGAAGGTGTTCATGTATTCCCTCTTACAGAGAGATGCCAATGGAGGGGATTCAGAGCCTAGTGAGAAAACTCACTCCTTTAAGAGAGAACATTGTCATTCACTTTCATTGTCTACATTGAGGCTGATTCAGAACCTTGTGAAAATTTACACCCGCTAGACAATAAAAGTGAATGGCAGTTTTCGCTCCTAAAAAGAAATGCGTTTTCTCACTAGGATCTGAATTGACCCCCAATGTCTGCAGCATCTGATAAACCAGAGAATAATATGGCAGATAAGGGAAGTGAGACGGTTTTAGATAAGCCAAAACCTGCAAAAGTAAAAGAGAAGGTGGTGAAATATTGCCCTTTATGTGACAGAAAATTCCCAGAGGGTCATAAAAAGCCATTATGTAAGACATGCACTGATAAAGTGGTCCAGCATGAGTCTCCAAACATTATCTAATCCCTCAAAAATTTTTGTAAGTCGGAAATACAAAGTTCAATGTAAACCGCGAGGAGGCAGAACCCAGTGGTTCACTGGAAGCAAAAGGCCATGAGTTCTTTGCAGCAGAGGATATGGAGAAGCTGCTCTAAGCAATGTATGCCATCTTAAAGGAACAGAAGCTGGTGCAGCAAAGAATTTTGCAGTATGAGATGTTTAAAGGCCTTGATGACCCCAGTTCATCGTATGGTGAAGAAAATGGTTTCTAAGGAGTAAAAATAGTAGGAGACTTTCCTTTTCTCGAGGAAGATTCCAAGTTTTGGGACTGTGCACATAAGATGCTGCTGTAGCCAAGATATCCTGTAGGTCAGAGTTAACACAGGAGAAGCTGGGGACATAAAGCGACCCCAAGGAAAGGAGAATAGAATTGTTCCTTAAAAAAGCCTGGAAGGTGGTAGCGACAGGGTTCAAGACAGACGTGGCTTCTCTTGTAACCAGATTGATGAGGATTTGGGTGAAGCAGATAAAGGAGCAGATGTCTGTAGAAATGGGCACAGTGGAGTCTCTAGATTCATTTTCAGTTTTAGAGAACGGCATAGATTTCGTCTGTAAGTTTGAGTACCTACAACGTCACTACTCTAACAAATACATCTGGTTCGGGGACACAACTACAGATTCAAAGCTCTCTTCTGTTTTAGAATATTCCCTGAGAGGCTTTATGAACCAGGGTGTTTTGATCCCGGCTAAGGTGTCGGAAAAGTCTTTGGGATTTTATGCCATGATTTTTTTTGGCTATAAGCAAAATATTAGATTAAACAAAAAACAAATATGTTTACACCAAGCTTTTAAATATTTCACTGAAGTAAGTAGGTATATTGCTACAATGTGCCAGACTCTTATCCCAAAATAGCCTCAAACAGAAGTATAATTATATTAGGGCACAGAGCAAGAAGACATAAGAGTAAAGTTCATCCACTAGTGTGTTACACCTGTCCCGATGTGCATGCACAACCACTAGAATGCAAAGTTCACAAAAAAGGCACTTTTCCGACAGATCAAACAGGGTATCCCGAAAGTGCGTGCACCATCTAGCAATCCACACATGTTCACCACCAAACAGATGTGCGCTTACCAGAGCGTGATATGATCAACGCCTTGAATAATGGGTATCCCAACATATACTTTGTTGCTTTCGCAAAGGCTAGTGGCAGGGGGTTTGTGGCATAGATACATAGTTACATAAAAGACAGGGAGGAAGCAATGCAGCAAAAGCTGCCAAAAAGGAAAAATAAAGTGAGCGGTCATACCTTTCGTGGCGACATGCTGATCGTCCGCCCGCTGTCCGGCAGGTGGATAGCACCGGAAGATAATACTTCCTACACAACCCCGGGCCCCACACCCTCCGACGAGCGCAACTTCGGCAACAGTGGGAGAAGGGCCGGAGGAGAGTGTCGGCTAATTCCGCCGGGCAGCATCGGCTATCTCCGCCCGTGAGGGAGTTAGCTTCACTTTGCGGCTTTGGCTGTCTCCGCCGATGGTGGCGGCTTAATTTCGGGTGAGGTCGGAAATCTCACAGGGACAGAGCATACTTCGAGTGAGGCTGGATTTCTCCGCCTCATGGCCCAACACTTTAAAGACGCCATCGGTTGTTACAGCCAGCGGTTCATCCTATGTCTGCAGCATAATTTAATTAAAAGCAAACTCAAAGCTTGCCCACATAAATATTGTCAAACCACAGTGGTTGGGCTTTCCATAATCCCTATTCAATGGGGTATGTAAATTAAAAAATGAATAGCTATATAAAAAATATATGTAAATATATATACAGCCGTATTGGAAGTGGGCAAGGACAATCCCACTACAAACATTCACTATATAATAAAATTTAAAAAATGATAGGATCGAATAAAAACATTGTTACTAATATAATTATATCTAAAATTTCACAATATCTCACATAATCAATAAAATGAAATAGCACAAAGAATCAAGAATTATCTATGAAGCAATATACATCAAACTCCACGTTAAATCCTCTAGGGGAGAGTGTATCCAACTTAAAGATCCATCTGCTTTCCCGTTATTTCTCTCGTTAGATTGGATCCCCTCCAGTGTTTCTCGACATGGTCAATCCCCATAAAGGACATATACTGTGGGTCACTGGCATTGGCACTCTTTAAAAGTGTTCCCTAATCCTGGTTTTGAGGTCCGGCCCACATATAATAACTGGCAAGGGCACCAGATAAAATACACTACATATTTTGTATGACAAAATATGAAATGGGAAACTTCATAGGTCCTACCCGTAGCACTCAAGGTAAAGGTTTTCTTGGGTTTCTCTTTTTTACAAATTTTACACCCCATGCATGCTCCAAACCTAAAGAAACCTTTGATGGTATTTTCGGAGAGGGTAATCATCTTGGGGGGGATCCACAAAGCTCGGAGTCGGTAAATCTTTTAGATTAGGGGCCTTTCTAAAGAGGACCCCAGCACGGGGTCATCCTTTAGAAGGTGCCAGTGTCTAGCACAAGCTGATTTAATGAAGGATGGAGTCTTCATCTTGTCTTTGCCCTTTACCCTGTTCTCAAGTAAAGGGGGGGGGGCTCTATCTTTTGACCTAACCTCATCTTGCTGTTGTTTAATGCTCTGCAGATTGTAGCCCTTTTCCAAAAAGCGGTTCGTCAACATAGTTGCCTGATTATCAAAATCCTCCAAGTTGGTGCGCAGATGGCAGCGTAAATCCGCGCTCCGCTAGTGCCTGTGTCCCTGGCTCCCCGCAGCCTGCAGCAGCAAGCGGTTTTGGGCCACAGAGCTTGGGGCAGACCCCAGGACCTTGCTTACCCGTTTTGGCGTGGATCCGAGGGGGTCCCGGAATCGCGCTGGGCAGCAGCAGGTGGAGGCGAGCGGCCACCGCCATCTTGAAAACAGCCGCACCATCATTATAACGCCCACACCCTGGGCAGCAAGCCTGCGTCCTCCCCGGCGCACCCCCTTACCTTTCGCGCTCTCTTAAGCCCTGTGAGGGACTCTTAATCCGCGGTGCCCAGTGGGTCGCTTCAAGCCAAGAGCTGCGAGAGAACCAGCTCCAAGAAGTCCCTGCTACATCCTGCTGCAGCCCTGGGGTGGTGATCCACTCCATTCCATCCACAACCTGCTGCCCAGAATATAATCCTGAGCTCACACGACCTGTTTCACCGGCAGCTCTCACTACTACTCTCTGCAGCCAAGGAATATCCTTTCATCACATCTTCCATTGCAGCCTTCAAAACGCAAAACGGCAAGTAACGTCAGTCTTTTATTTTCTTGCCTTCTGATACTGCTTACTAGTTGGTGCCTTCCACCTAGTCCTTGGGCCCTCTTATAGTATAAACGCTCCCACTTGTAGAAACATAGAAACATAGAAGGTTGACGGCAGAAGGAGACCATACGGTCCATCTAGTCTGCCCTTATTTGTATACTGTATGTACTCTTTATCTTAGGATAGATGTGTGCTTATCCCAGGCATGTTTAAATTCAGTGACTGTTGATTTTTCAACTACCTCCGCTGGAAGTTTGTTCCAAGCATCTACTACTCTTTCTGTAAAATAATATTTTCTAACATTGCTCCTGATCTTCCCCCCCGACTAGCTTCAGGTTGTGCCCCCTTGTTCTATCATTAAGCTTCTTCTTAAAAACACTTCCCTCCTGAACCTTATTCAATACTTTCACATATTTAAAGGTCTCAATCATGTCCCCCCTCTCCCTTCTTTCCTCCAGACTGTACAAATTAAGTTCTTTAAGTCTCTCCTGATAAGTTTTAAGTTTAAGTCCTTCCACCATTTTTGTTGCCCGCCTTTGGACACGTTCTATTTGAATAATGTCTTTTTGCAGGTAAGGTCTCCAGAACTGCACACAGTATTCTAGCTGTGGCCTTACCAGGGCTCTATACAGCGGCATCACAACATCCCTCTTCCTACTGGTGATGCCTCGAGCTATGCAGCCGAGCATCCTGCTTGCTTTTCCCACTGCCTGGCTACACTGTCCACTCATCTTGCAGCTATCAGTAATCAGTACCCCTAAATCTCTCTCCTCCGAGGTCCTGGCTAACACAGTACTGCCCATACGGTACTCAGAGCAGGGATTCCTTCTAACAAGTGCATGATTTTACATTTAGAGACATTAAACTCTAGTTTCCACAGTTTTGACCATCTATCCAGTAAAGCTAAATCATTTTCCATGTTGCAGACACCTCCAGGAATATCCACCCTATTACTAACCTTTGTATCATCAGCAAACAGACACACTTTTCCTACCAAGCCTTCTCCTATGTCACTTACAAATATATTAAAAAGAATGGGGCCGGGGCGTGGCCTGGCGCGCTAATGGAGTGGCCGCACTGATCTGAGCTCCTGATCCTACCCGGGCTTATAAGGCATTTTTGCGAGGCAATCAGACACCTTCAACACCCTGTGGCATGCCAGGCAGAAGGGGTAAGAGGAAGGAAAGAGCCAGGGGCGCGTCTCGTTCCGGAGGTGGACTGACGAGGAAACCGGCGGCCGCCTTACCTCATCCCGCCGACACGGAGAGAAGAGAGCTGCTTGTGCAGCCCACGTCAACGGCACCGTCATCACCGGCTTCCCCGTCGGGGGCGGCGGCTGGAGAGGAAAGACCCAGGCGGGCGGTGGATCACAGCGCAGCCCGAGAGGCCTTGCGGCGGGCGCCGGGAAGCACACAGCCGGCCCCTGTTATGTCCGGCGGGAAGAAGACAGCCCGCAAGATGGCGGCGACAAGCGAGGTAGGGAGGTTGTCCCCCTCTCCCCCCGCCCGATCCCACACACAAGCAGCTGCATCGGGAGACCATGCGCACCTTAGCACTATAGGCCTCCATAGCCACACAGTAGGGGGCAGCCGCAGTGCCTGTCCTGCGACTCTCGCCGGTGGGGAGATGCCCCCACACAAGCCTAATCAAGATGGCGACCGGGAAGCGGGGTCATCAGACAGCAGGCCGCAGATGGGGCCCGAGGGGGGGGGCGCCCTGGCCTCTGGGACGGGAGAGAGGGAATACCAGCCATTCTCTGACCCACGGGGAGACCGAGGACGGGAAGCTCCTGCCACAGAGCCCCAGCCCTTACAAGTGCCCAAATGGAGAGAGACTGCACTAAGTAAACTGGGGAGATATGCCTTCCTCCCAGACGGCGGGGAACCGGAGAGGCTGCCACCCATCAATGTTATAGGAGGGGCGCCACACTCATCCCAAGCGCCACAGGGGGGGGCCCTTCCACAGAGGACCCCAAGGTCCAGAAGCAGCTCCAAGCCGGGGAGTAACAGGAACCCCAGTCAAGACCACGATTGGGCTACTAACGGGACGAGAACATCCAGCCCGCTACCATCCAGCCCCCACCATGATACCTCTGAGACATGGTCGTCCCAAGGGGACGCAGCCATCCCAGGATCCCCGATTCTGTTATCTTTCCCCCCAGAAGAACCTCTCCGCCCTATGGAGGAATTTTCCACTCCGGAGGAGATTGCGCTCCCTCCCCCAACCACTTCCCTTCTGCGATCCCCGCAGCAAATCTCGAGAGATATCGAAGAAACCCCAGCTCCCGCAGGCAATATACACAGAGAAACTCTCTCATTTTAAAGATCTATCCCCACCAGGGCGGATTTTGAGGCGCTCATATCTAAGTATGAGACAGCATACAAAAGAGATATCGCGGAGGTGAGGGGCCACCTCCAGGCCCTCGACACTAGGGTGACATCCCGGCAATCAGCTAATGAAGCCGCTATAGCAGATTTAGTACAACGTGTAGAGGCCCAAAAGTGCAGATTCTCCAGCTTCAGTTACAGCACGACGACCTGGAGAACAGGCACAGGAGAAATAATCTGCGGCTCCGGGGCATACTGGAGGCCTCGGCGGGAGAAGATGTGAAGCAGATCATCACCACAATCTTCAACAAGTTACTAGACAGAGACGCCGAGACCCCGATTGAGATCGACAGAGCTCACAGGGCCCTGGGCCCTCGCAATCCCGACCCGTCGCGCCCATGAGATGTGGTATGTAGGGTCCACTTTTACAAAATCAAAGAGGAAATAGCTCGCAGAGCCTGGCGACATGGACCGGTGGACTTTGACGGCGCTAATATACGAATCCTGCCGGACCTCTCCAGGCGTACTTTGCAAATGAGGAGGATGTTGCGGCCGGTGCTAGAAGCTGTTAGAAATGCGGGAGCTTCTTACCGCTGGGGCTTCCCATTCCACCTGATAGTGCACAGAAACCGTGAGACATTCCTTCTCAAAACACACCGGGACCTGGAGGGACTTTTCTCATTCTTGGGATGTGACCTGTTCCAAACCCCAAACTGGCTCCTCCCACACGCGGAGCCACCCACACGGATGCCTCGCGGAGCGCCTCCTCGCAGATCGAGAGCGTCCAGACCCCGGGCGAGATATGAAAGACGCGCTGGACCTATGGACAGCGAGCCATGACCTCCTTCGCCCTGGACGCGCAAGAATTGTGGTGATATTTGATTGCATTATAGAGTTTTAAGTTACTGATTTACTGCCCAGGTCACTAGATCTGATTGCTCAGGTATTACCCGCGTTTTTTCAAACGCGGGTTATTTCCCTTTTTTTTCTGAAGCCCGGTAGGTCTGGTCAAAGGCTGCCCCAGTTTCGTAGCTAGCCTCAGACCCCCACCTAGGTTGGCATCAGCCCCCCTCCGGCAGGAGGAGTGCTGATTCCCCAGAGCAGTAGCTCTTTAGTGTTCTCCCTGTGCCAGATTTGGCTCTTGCACTGTGTGCACTGTTTGTCATTTTATTGTTTTGTTTCCCTCCCCACCCCGACATTTCCACTCTTGAACCCTAACCCCCTCACTGTTAGAACCCACCTGTGTCCGCCTATCGCCCCCCCCCCCTTCCCGGCCGGAACCTTCCGCCCCCCGGCGCCCTGAGCCCCCCTGAGATGGGTGAAATAGTGATTGGCTCGTTCAACGTGAAGGGTCTTAATATCCCCGAGAAAAGGTCCAAGATTTTATACAACCTCCACAAACAGAAAGTTAAAGTAGTCCTATTTCAGGAAACCCACTTCAAATCAGGCCATATACCTGATATCCGTGACAGGCACTATACAACCTGGCACCATTGCTCCAATCCGGAAGGGAAAACAAAGGGGGTATCGATAGCCCTCCACAAATCACTCCCACATGAGACCCTAGATGTCCAGGTCGACCCTCGGGGTAGATTCCTCTTTCTTAAAGTCAGACTATTCAACAAGATTTACACATTTGCAAACTTGTACGCCCCCAATACAGACCAGACCAGGTTCTCCATCCAGACTCTCAAACTATTAGAAGAGTTCTCAGAGGGAGTGATTGTCACCGGGGGGGACTTGAACGTCCCTCTTAACCCCTTGATTGACACCTCCTCCGGGAGGGCGTCCGTGTCGTTGGGTAAAATTAATAGCCTGAAAAAAGCTCTAGCAAACCTCCAGCTTGTTGACACCTGGAGGGTTCTCCACGGCCAAAGAAGAGATTACTCTTTTTTCTCGCACGCCGCAGGCTCATACAGCAGGATTGACTACCTGTTTACGAGCCACCATGCATTAGATTGGGACCCCAAAGCGTGGATAGGTCCTATCTTGTGGTCTGACCATGCCCCGATCTTTGTCTCGCTGACTTTCCCCGGCGTCACCCCTCTTTGTTGGTCGTGGAGACTTAATGACAATTTGCTCGACGACGCGGTATGCTCCTCTGCGGTAGAACAGGCAATACAACACTTCCTCGAGGACCACAGAGCAGACCCAACCCCCCTGCCCTTCCAATGGGAGGCCCTGAAATGTGTTCTCAGGGGAGAGCTCATTAAACAAGGCTCTAGAATTAAAAGGGAAAAAGCGGACCTAATCAAGAGAACGTTGAATGACATTCATGCCCTAGAAACTACACACAAAGCCAAGCCCACTAACCTTGGGCTTCTGAAACTGCAGGAAGCTCGAGAGAAATTGCAGACCCTATACAACCGATCCTATCTAAGCTACAGGGATAGGGGCAGAGCTCAGCTCTATAGGCTGGCGAATAAATGCGGCCGTATGCTGGCTAGAACTCTTCACCCCCGGCCGACAGCTTCGTATATCCCTGCTCTCCGGAAGCCCGACGGTTCATTGGCACAATCCCCCTCAGACATAGCAGCCACTTTCAGAGAATATTACAACTCTCTTTACAATATCCATAACCCCTCTAACTCCCCCACGGGGCGGGGGGCCTCCTCCACAGCGATAGGAGAATACATTTCTAGGACCCCTTTGCCCACAATCTCCTCAGAAGAGGCTGAGTCCCTGGAGCTGCCCTTCTCTGACCAAGAGGTTGCCCAAGCAATTAAAGACTCACCAGCCGGCAAGTGCCCGGGCCCGGACGGATATACCCCCAAATTCTACAAACGATTCGAGACCCAACTGACCCCTTTCTTAACAAGAGTCTTTAACTCCATAGGCGGGGACTGCCCCTTCCCTAAGCAAGCCCTGGAGGCCACGATCTCAGTTATCCCAAAACCAGGCAAAGACACCTCGGTCTGTGGGAACTACAGACCGATCTCGCTCATCAACATCGATCTTAAACTTTATGCAAAGACCATAGCCCTAAGGTTACAAGGATTGCTCCTGGGCAGGATCCACTTAGACCAGGTGGGGTTTGTGCCGGGGAGGGAGGCCAGGGACAACACTAACAAACTGTTCACCCTGATCTCACATGTAACTTCTTCCAAAATTCAAGCTTGTCTCCTCGCTTGTGACGCCGAGAAGGCGTTCGACAGGGTGAACTGGGCCTTCATGTCAGCCACGTTGAGACAGATTGGTGTTGGTCCTGGCCTCCTCTCCAAGATTTTGGCCCTGTATACTAGTCCGACCGCCAGGGTTAGGGTTAATGGACTACAATCCGCCCCATTCACCATAAGCAATGGCACGAGACAGGGTTGCACCCTCTCCCCCCTCCTATATGTCTTAACGATGGAGCACTTAGCCATAGCCATACGCAATAATCCGGACATTAAGGGCATACAAGTCGCTGATAGCCAATACAAAGCATCTCTGTTCGCAGATGATCTGATGTTACACATTACATCCCCACATATATCATTCCCGGCTCTCCTAAAGGAGTTTGAGCTCTTTAGTGCGGTAAGCAACTTCAAAATCAACCTCTCCAAAACTGAGGCACTCAACCTTTCCCTCCCCTGCCAGGAGGTACGCCTTCTAGAATCAAACTTCCCATTTAAATGGAAGCCGCAAGCCATCAAGTACCTGGGTATTCAAATACCGGCGGACCTATCCAAAATATATGAGCTAAACTACTCCCCCCTCCTAACTAAAATAGGACGGGACCTGGAGGTTTATGTGAAGAGACCGATCTCCTGGTTTGGTAGGGTCAACAGCCTAAAGATGGACATACTCCCGAAACTTTTGTATGTTTTTCAGGCGGCCCCAATAGGACTACCCAGCAGCTTCTTTAGAAAACTGAGGTCAGTTTTCTCAAGATTTGTGTGGGGGTCATCCAAGCCAAGGGTCAGCCTCTCGACTCTCTCCAGGGGCAAAGGGGATGGGGGCATGGGTCTCCCAGACCTAAAAACTTATCATGCATCGGCAGTCCTGCAGAGGCTAGTAGACTGGACTCGCAGAGGGGAGGAAAAACTTTGGGTACAATTGGAAAGGTCGCTCTCCCGGTTTAACCCCTCCACAATAGCATGGGCTGCCCCGTTATCAAAACCCCAGAAGGGAGCTCTGCCCTTCCTCATGAGGCATTTCCTGGACATTTGGGATCCCCTGCAACACAAACACAACCTGGTTCGCAGACCTGGCCCACTCACACCTATCTTCGACAACCCAGCATTCGAACCGGGCTTACTGTCTAGAAACTTCCTCATTTGGGAGGCATCTGAGGGAACTACGGTGGGCCAGGTGATGCGAAACGGGGCCATTCCCTCCTTGGACGACTTGAAAACTAGAGCAGGGGCTAAACGTGTCTCATGGTTGTTACATAGACAGCTTCATACCTTCTTAACCTCCAACAACATGATTGATAAAGCTCAGACCCCCCCCACGAAACTGGAATCACTGATTATGCAGGACGCCCCTCCTACTCACACGATCTCCAAGCTCTATAACATTCTCACCAAGACCCTCCACCCGGGGACCCCCAGATACATGGAGAAGTGGGAAAAAGAGCTGGGCCTCAAGTTTTCTGAAAACGATGTACAGAAAATGTATATCTGCACCCTTAGCTCATCTATAGCCACATCTATTAACGAGCGTAATTTTAAAATCCTTACCCGCTGGTACAGATGCCCTGCAGATATACATAGATTCGACAAAACAACTCCCAACACCTGCTGGAGGTGTCAGAAAGAAGAGGGGAACATGACCCATATCTGGTGGGGCTGCCCAAATATTAAACCCTTATGGGACGAAATCATCGACATCTATGGGCATGTATCAGGCAAAGTCATCAAGAACACACCCCAGCTAGCGCTATTGTCGCTAATTCCCAATTCCTTAACCAGCGCTAAGAAGGATGTACTTCGCTTCTTCCTAGCGGCCATGAGAGCAATCATCCCGAGACACTGGAAGAAAACAGACTCCCCCACACTTGCAGAATGGGTGATGGAACTGGAAGCTATCCGTTATATGGAGAGCTTATCCTCCGTCGATGCCGAATCTAACAGCAGGTATGTGTTGACCTGGGCGAGCTGGTTAGAATACCGGGACACCCACTTGCCAGTGATGCTGCGGACGACCGTGTAATTATCGGGCGGACCCCTACAGGGGACAGGTAGCATCCGCCGGGCTTCCCCGGATCACACATCCCACCTGCACTTACGTTATGACTCGTGCTGACGAAATAGGTGTCACTTGACCCACCCGTTTCCCAACTGCTAACACTGGCGACACGAGCCAGTAGCTGATCGTCCCACACTCAACAGACCTTCCCCCCACCCCCCCGCAGGGTGCCCTGCAAGCCCCTACAGGTAACAGAGGTTCAGCCAGGATTATACACACGATCCCAAAGTGTTATGTGTTGTATTGATGTAAACTAGAAGTTGAAAGCTGTATATTCCATTTATCGAACTGATGAGCATTGTATGTAATACTCCTCATGATGCCCACCTCCTTCCCCGACCCCTTGCCTTCTGTATCCCTCTTCCCCCTCCCCCTTCATGTTGTGTTCAATTGTTGTTTAAAACCAATAAAAATTGATTATACTATAAAAAGAATGGGGCCCAGGACAGAGCCTTGCGGCACACCACTTGTAACTCGCCTTTGTTCAGATTGCACACCATTTACAACAACGCTCTGATACCGATCCCTCAGCCAACTGGAAATCCACTGAACTATCCAGGGATTGAGTCCTACCTTCAATAACTTATCTATGAGCTCCTTATGTGGTACAGTGTCAAAGGCTTTGCTAAAATCCAGATAGGCGACCTGATGTGTTTGGGAGCCTACATCCTCTGACCTTTGTGCCGATTCAAGCTACTAACAAAATCCACGGTGCAGTGACTCTCACTACCCGTGGCCTTGCTAAGCTGCTTCACCAAACCCTGGCAACACACTTAGCCACGTGTCACACTTAAGATGGAAGTATCCACACCCTCCCAGAGCGACCCTCAAGTTCCTTCCTATTTACTGCCAGAAGATGAGTCCTGGATGGACGATTCCCTACATGGCTCGCCGTCAAAATCCCAGCTGCTACCGTTCGATAGATACAAGGCTATGCTTGAGGAATCCACTGTTACGGCCCTTTTCTAAGAGCTTGCCCCGACCATCCCAATCGAGAGATTGGAATTCGACAGGATACACCGCACCTTACAGAAGAAGAGAGCAGACAGCCTTCAATGGGACGTTCTGGTAAAACTCCACTTCTACCGTACAAAGGAACAGCTCATGGCGGCTGCACGGGATCAAAATACACTCAAATTCCAGAACTTTGACTACCAACTCTTTGCTGACATCTCCCCCCAAACCATCACTAGGCGGCTAGCTTTGAAACCCTCACTTGAATTTTTGCAAGCCAAAGGGATCGGGTACAAATGGGGGTTCCCCTTTAAAAATCTCCTTCTACTATCCAGACCAGCAGTACGAGGCTGCCACACCACAAGACCTGGAGGAAGCACTAGCCTTGGCGTGTTTGAAATCTCCAGCTGCAGCTCCACCCCCCCCCCCGCAAAAGAAGAGAGCACTCATTCTCGCAAGTGCCCAAGGACAAACGAGGCCAACGGAGGGGCACTCCATCAACGAGCAAGTCAGTGAGTGCACTGTCCCACAAGTTCGGTAAGCCGGTTCCTGGAGAGGGGTGATGGTTTAGATTCCCTGTGCATTATACTAGGGCTCTTGCCCCTCACCCTGACACAGCTGTGATTGCATGTGCTTCTCTTTAAAGGTACCGTTTAGTGTTGTTGGGATTCTAACTTCGGTTCTATGCCTGATGGGACATTTAATTCACTTGCGCATACCCCTTTTATATACAACCCTCTTGGATCACTTACAAAAGCGATCTCCTTTGTTTAATTTTTGTCTTTAGACGCGCAATCCCATCCTTATCCCATAGAATGTTACATGAGTGTTTTGTTTACTGTTTAATGTTTCGCTATATTGGACCGAGTTCTATAAGCCTGCACACTCCTCGCTCCCTATCTCGTCGGGTTTCGCCGAGGTAGGAAGCCTTTAACTCTGACCCTCTGTTGAGGGTCAGTCAATCCACCCGTTTAAATCGGGACCTCCAATTTGATGTACCTCGGTTGAGATAGCATTCCTCAGTGGGGCTGAGGTTTCCTCTACCCCAGTGGGAAATTTCATTTAGGAAGGTATTATCTCCTTCCCTGTATTTGTATTAAAATGTTTTCTGCAAGTTTTCCTTATCTCTTCACTCTTCCTGCTCTTCTCTTCCTGCTCTTCTCTTCCTCCTTTCCCGGGTGTTCTTCTCCCCTACAGTAGCGTTTTTTGAAAGGTCTAAATGGCAGTTAAACTTGTCTCACTCAATGTACAAGGCCTAATGCCCCCCAGAAAAGAGTTAAGCCCTTCTGCCAGATGAGGGCCCTGCACGCTGATATTGTCTGCTTCCAAGAGACCCACTTCACCAAGAAGAATACTCCCAAATTTCTTAGCGCAGATTACCACCTCTTCTACACGGCTTCTGCTGATACCAAGCAGAGAGGGGTCCTCATCGCCTTCAAGCGTTCTCTCCCCTTCTCCTTGGAGCAGACAATAAGGGACCCCCAAGGTCGTTTCCTCATTGTGGTAGGCATGGTTTAAGATCAACCAGTGACAATTGCCACGTACTATGCCCCCTCAGAACCAGAACACTTTTCTTGAGGAGTTCTTGAGGACCCTGGACCCCCTAGTAAAGGGACTGCTAATAGTAGCCGGTGATTCAAACCAAATTCTGCATTCAACTTTAGATCGAATACTGTTGACCGATCCTCTGACGGGATCAGGGACGGCTCCTCAGGAAAAACGTTTTGCTCCCTCCTAAACCATTACCATTTAGTTGATGTATGGAGGGAACTGCACCCCTCTAGGAGGGACTACACTCGCTATTCTTGTCCACACAAGGTCTTCACCAGAATTGACCACATCTTCCTGCCGTGAGAGCACAGACGCTCTCACTGTGGCCGTCTGCATGATAACCAAACCCAACGTTGACTCTACCCTCTGGTCCAACTATAGGCCTATTTCTCTATTGAACATAGATGTTAAGCTCCTTGCTAAAGTTCTTGTTACACAACTCAACAAGTTTATCGCGTCCCTAATCTCTATAGAACAAGCAGGATTTATCCCCCAGCGCATGGTTCAAGATCAACCAGTCACAATTGCCACGTACTATGCCCCTCAGAACCAGAACTATTTTCTTGAGGAGTTCTTGAGGACCCTGGACCCCCTAGTAAAGGGACTGCTAATAGTAGCTGGTGATTCAAACCAAATTCTGCATTTAACTTTAGATCGACATACTGTTGACCGATCCTCTGATGGGATCAGGGATGGCTCCTCAGGAAAAGCGTTTTGCTCCCTCCTAAACCATTACCATTTCGTTGATGTATGGAGGGAACTGCACTCCTCTAGGAGGGACTACACTCACTATTCTTGTCCACACAAGGTCTTCACCAGAATTGACCACATCTTCCTGCAGCTCCCCTCCGTGCCGCACCTGACCCATTCTTCTATAGTCCCAATTGTCTGGTTGGATCATGACCTGTCACAGCCGAGCTGTCCTCCCTTAGGCAAAGATCCCCCCAAAAATCCTGGAAGCTTTACGACCTCATGCTATCTGACGAGATGCTCCTCGAGCGCACGCGCAAAGCGTTTGAGGCCTTCTACTTGTATATAGCAGGGTCAGTAAATTCTGATGCCTTACTCTGGGAAGCCCATAAAGCGGTAATCCGGGGCCACTTCATCCAAGAATCAGCCAGGCGTAAGGTTGCATATAAGAAGCAACTCCAAACATTGCTGGATGCATACCACTTAGCCTCCTCCGATTACAAGCTTCGCCCAACCAAACGTAATAGAATTATCCTTAATCAAGCCGGAGACCGACTCAACATGTGCCTCTCTAGTGGGGCTGAACGTCAAATAAACCGGTCCAGGTTTAAGTGGTATCCTCTCAGCAATAAACCAAACACTCCTCTTGCCAGAAGGGGAGTTACGCACAGGGCTAAACTATTATGTGTTAAGACCCTGGACGGCACACCACGAAAGAAGTAGCAACTTTCAGTAAACACCTTGAGGACCTTTACAAACCCAAGACTACACTAGATGGGCGCCTTGCCGAAAAGCTGCTAGGCCAACTCCAACTACCCTCCCTTCCTCTCGAGGCCAAGACCTCACTAGGCAAGCTGGTTGAGCTTTCTGAGGTCCAGGAAGCCTCTAACTCTATAAAGATGGGGAAACAGCCGGGCCCAGATGGCTTCACCACCCTTTATTATAAAAAAATTCTCTCAGGTACTCTCCCCACGCTTGGTCTGCATGTTTAACTCCCTTGGTGGTGGGGACTCATGGAGCACAGATGCTCTTACTGCGGCCATCTGCATGATGCCCAAACACAACGTTGACTCTACCCTCTGGTCCAACTATAGGCCCATTTTTCTATTGAACATAGATGTTAAGCTCCTTGCTAAAGTTCTTGTTACACAACTCAACAAGTTTATCGCATCCCTAATCTCTAAAGAACAAGCAGGATTGATCCCCCAGCGCCAAGTGGGAGACAATTTCCACAAGGCTTTCAACCTGATCCACCATGCCAGGAAAGAGGGGCGCCAGGCCATGCTATGCTCTTTTACGGCATGGATTGCCTTGCTATGCTCCAATCCGGGAGCATTCATTTAATACTCGGGATACTCCTCCAATAGGTTTACCTTTGGCAGGGGCACCAGACAAGGTTGTCCCCTTTACTATTTGCCCTCGCCATTGAGCCCCTTTCCAAGCTACTCTGGACTAACACCAACATTACAGGAATAACAATAGGGGCCTATGAGCACAAGATTTCTTTATTCGCAGACGATATTCTGATGCTTGTAACTAACCCTATCACATCTCTCCCGAACCTCTTCTGCACCCTAGATGACTTCTCCAGGATCTCTGGCCTGCAAATCAACACCTCAAAGTCCCAAGCTCTCAACACCTCCCTCCCAGAGCGAACATTGACCACACTCATATCTTCCTTTGACTTCTCTTCGCAAGAGCGCCACATCAAAAATTTTTAGGCGTCCAACTGACAGCTAACTACGACTCCCTCTAGGCTTCTTAATCTAAACCCCCCCGGCTGCACCAGAACAAAATTCAAACTTATTAGGCATATTCTTACAGCCACTAAACTGATTATAGCACAGTCATGGAAGAGCAGGTCCATCTCCAGTGGAAGTCTGATACCTTGCATCAACGAGGTAATGTTCTTCCAAAAGATGTCTGCCTCGATGCAAGGTGACCTTACCCCCTTCCTTGCTACCTGGGAAGGTTGGATCACCCATTTCCAGCCTAAAAACCTTGATCATCACCTCCTCACAATCTAGCCTCCCACCATACCAGTTATTAGACGGACGGAGTTCGGACACCCACCCCTCTCCCCTCCCCCCCTGTCTCTTCCTATCCTCCTCTCTTCTCTACCCTACCTATCCTCTTCTTCCATTCCGCCTCATACCTTATAACCTATTGTCTTATTCCATTTACATTGTATGCTCTGTGTAAGAAGTCAACAGCGCTTTGATGTGTACAAGTATACATTCCACTGGATGTTTTTCTTTTCTTGTATTACACACTGTATTGTAACTCGCAATTTGATGTATTATCTCTATATCTTCAATAAAAAAAGTGATTAAAAAGAAGAAAAAAATCATCCAAGTTAGTGCAATTAGTAGTAGCACCAGATCCAGTTTTCTTAATAGTTAGGTCAAGAAAATTGACCGAATGGGGGCTGCACTCCAATGTGAATTCCAAATTAAAGGAATTCCCATTGACTATAGTAAAGAGTCGACTTGTGTGCCTCTCCACAGTATGAGCACATCGTCTATGTAGCGCTTCCAACCCACGTATAGGTTGGCCATGCTTGGGGCAAACCTTGGGGCAAACCTAGCCCCCATGGCTACCCCTTTAGTCTGCAGGTAGAAGCTATTCGCTAACCAGAAGTAGTTATGTATCAGAGCAAAAGCTCCGCAGGTAATCCAGAACCTATTGTGAGGAAATGTAGAAATGCCAGGATGCCCTTGTCATGGGGAATCACTGTATACAGTGATGTCACATCCGCGGTACCTAGAAAAGTAACCTCATTCCTGACTCTCAACGGTACTAATAACCTGTGATGAGTCTTTTAAATGGTAAGTTAACTACAAGGTTTTGCAGAAAAGAGTCTATATATTCCCACTTCCAATACGGCTGTATATATATTTACATATTCTTAGTATACAGTACGTCCTGCTCCAGATAAGATTCTTTACTCTTGGGTATTACTCCGCCAGATGGCGCTGGACTGCAGATACCGCGAAATTGGCTCCTCCCGGCCCCTTAAATACCCAGGACCTCCCACAAATCCCCAGAATTTCTCTGCAGTCTGGACTGTGAAGGACAAGAAGATGGCTCTCTCTTCTCGCAGGTGAGCGGGGCTATTAGCCTGCGGTCCTGTAGGACTATTCCCACCCGTTCCATTATTAATGTGCCTCCCAGCCTTGGCTGCGCTGGTCCGGGTGATGGTAGGCAGCACTGCTGTCAGGTGCTTAGGAGCGCTGCTCCACCGCAATCCCCCACCAAAGGGTAGGCGGTATAGGCATATGGTGAGCCTCTATGGGATGCCCCTCCCGCACTATTGCCCCTTGCCCCTGTCTATCGGTGGGCCCTACGTTAAGTGGCCGCTGCCCTCCCTCGCTCTCCCTTGTAGCTCTCGGGGGGGGGGGTGTTATGTGTTGGTGCTTCGCTTGGATGGTGTGCTTGTTGTCTTTTGTTCAGTCTCCACACTGACTTGGATGCACTGGTTGTGGTTTGAATATGCATTACCTCAGGCGCTGATGCGCCTTCATTGGCTGCTTGTCACGTGTGCTGCTTCGCGCTCTTTGGGGTATACTCGGCGCCATTTTTTCTCTGGATTTGGTCTGCTGTGTGCAAGGTCCTCAGCTTGCACAGGAGCCGTATGATTTATTTCCAGCCTCGCACTCTGTATAAGTAAGACCACATTCCTTTTTGGACACGCTGTATTGTTTGGATTGAAACAGATAAGGCTTCTCTGGGCGTGCACACCCAAAGCCCCATAACCTTCTTAACCAAACAAACTTGCATAGCAGAAACTTGCAGATCGCAGCGAGCAAAGATTTACAGGGCCCACCGCCTGGAACTGTCAGAACTTTTAACTTTGAGACAAACATATTTTATGTCTGTACATACAAATAAAGAAGTCTTTTTGGAAAGAAGAAAAATAACGATCTTTACTAATTCATATCTTGAACAACAAGCATTTATTGAAAGTGACCCTGGTCAGGTATTTACCTCCGGGCCTGGAGGGTAAGTTTTGACCTTCCTACCTAATCAATAGCCATATGTATTATTGTATGCTGGACATATGTCATTATCCTAAGCTGCTGCATTGTAACCTCTGGGTTACCCTGTCGCAGCAAGATAATATTTAGAGAAACACAGCAAGCTACAGGAGCTTAAATTAGGATAAGAATAGTCATTGTCTTTATCCTAATAGTTTGTGAGTCTCATAAATAATACAGTGCGCCTGAAAATTGCATTTAGTTCACAGGAGCAACTGGTCTGCACCGTGTACCGAATTTCAATTTATCATCTATCAATCCAAATACGGACTAGCCACCCGAACAGGCAGCAGTTATATTCTCATTTTCACAGCGCTATTCATATTTTCTCATTTTTTCATGACCTTAAGGAAGTGTCTCTGATCCTGTCCTGGGCGGAGGACAATGTTCCCTGCATATCAGCTGTGTACATTCCGGGGGTGGAGAATCTGCAGGCAGACTCTCTGAGCAGGGGGACCTCTCGCCTGGGAGAATTGTCCCTCTGCGACAGGGTGTTTCACTCTGTCACCGTTGGGGCCAACCAGATGTGGATCTGTTTGCGTCCCGTCACAATCGCAAGCTCCCGACTTTTGTCTCCCTGTCCCAGGACCCTGTGGCCTTGGCCACAGATGCTCTAGCGATGTCATTACAGGACTTTCAGCTCCAGTATGTCTTTCCCCCATTCCCCCTGTTGGGCAGGGGTCTGCGCAAGATAGCTCAGGGGGGGGTGCCAGCTATCCCGGTGGCTCCCAGGTGGCCAAGAAGAGTGTGTTTCGCAAACGTGGTGCAGCTGGCAGTAGATCAGTACGCTCTGCCCAGGGTTCCAGACCTGCTCACTCAGGGTCATTTACGCCATCCCAATTTACAAACTCTGGCTTTGGCGGCCTGGCTGCTGAAACCTCCATCTTAATGGAGAAGGGGCTATCTGCCTCTGTTGTTGATACCATGATTAAGGCTAGGAAGAAGTCTTCTTCTTCTATAACTATAGGGTTTGGCATGCCTACATTGACTGGTGTGCGTTAGCTCTCTTCCCTGTCGTGTGTTCTCTATTCCCAGGATCCTGGAGTTCCTACAGCATGGGTTGGAGCTGGGACTTCAACTCAGTACTCTGAAGGGTCATGTCTCTGCCTTGGCTGTTTTCTTCCAGAGGTCCTTTGCCCAGCATTCTCTGGTCAGGACTTTTTTCCAGGGGGTTAATCATGTGCGTCCCCCACGTAAGCCTATGTTGCCTGTTTGGGATTTGAACTTGGTCTTGTCTGCCTTGCAGTGTGCTCCCTTTGAACCTGTGCAGGAGGCTGCCCTGGCCATTCTTACTCTCAAGATTGTCTTTTTGGTGGCTATCACTTCTGTTAGGCGTGTTTCTGAGTTCGCGGCGCTTTCCATCCAGCCCCCCCTACTTTGAGAGACACCAGGACAAGGTGGTTTTTCGCTTCAAGCCAGATATTCTAAGTATACAGTACATCCTGCTCCATATATAATACTTACACTTGGGTTATCCTCCGCCAGAGGGCACTGTGCACTGCAGACATGCAAAAACAGGCTCCTCCCGGCCCTTCATATACCCAGGGACCTCCCACAAATCCCCAGATTTCTCTGCAGTGCTGACTGCGAAGACATGAAGTATCACTCTCTCACAGGTGAGCGGGGCTATTACAGCCTGTGGCCCTGTTGGACTATTCCCACCCTTACTCCTTGTGATGTGCCTCCCAGCCTGGGCTGCACTGGTCGGGTGAAGGTAGGCAGCACTATGTGTGCTTAACGGAGCTATGCTCCACTGCAGTCCCCCACCAGAGGGTAGGCGGTTTAGGCTGATGGTGAGCCTCATAGTGGATGTCCCTCCCGCATTATTGCCCCATGCCCCGTGTAGCGGTGGACCCTGTGTAAAGGGTCGCTGTCCTCCCTCGTTTCCCCCCGTATTCGGGGGAAAAGAAGGGGGGGGTGTCTGTTGGCGGTCTCCGTGTACGGTATTGTCACGCTTATGGCCGTGCTTTTGCCCCTGACCAGCAACTAGGTGTCAGAGCCGCGCTGCTTGCTCCTCCTATTCTGGCCGCCGCCGTTGTTTTTTGGCCTTTCTCAATTTACTATGCAATAGTGTACAGCACGTCCTGCTTTATTATCCTGCATCTAGGGCAGGAAACTAATTTTGTGCGTGCCTACGGGCGTCAGAATGGTGGCGGCGTATTTAGACTTTACGTGTATCCACTAGCAGATGCCTTTACTGGCATATTCTATACTTGGCTTGTCAAGCCTTTAACGGCTGCTTCAGAGCTTCGCACTCTTTGGGGGAGACAGGGACCTGGCGTGGGGCGCTCCGCGTCACGCCCGGTTTAGACCCGCCCTCCAAGGTTCGGTTGGCGCCATTTTGTTGATCTTCGTGCGCGCGTGTTGCCGGTCCTTCTCCTCCCCAAGTCGGTGAGTGCCCTCACTGGCGTTTTCATCATTAGTATTCTTTCTGTTGCGCATGGCCCTGACACCCCTTATTCCCCTTCTGTCTTTCAGACGTCGAAGAGTCCGGTGGCTTCTCCCGGCCTAGCATATATTCTAGCGGGCTTACACAAATTCACCCACATTCCTAGCGGGTATTTGGGACATCCAGGGTTGCCTATTGCCTATTGCGTAAATCCCTACTGGTATATATTACATTAATAATCACCATATGGAGGCATCTCAGAATTATGTGACCGGGGTCCCTCCGGGACAAGACCGGCTGTGTACAGCGTGTGGACTGCCCCATGCTGATGCAGACAGAGCACGGGTCTGCGGACCCTGTGCTGAACAAGTACTGGCCCTGCAGTCAGGGTTGCCAGTGGCTGCGCCTCGTTTCAATACACCTCTCTCCCCGTGCTAAAAATCTCACTCCTGATGAGGCGCACTCGAGCGGGAATGAACAGCAAGTCGTGCAGCGCAGACTGCCTATGGCCGATCAGGTGATTTTCGAGGTTGGCAGAGTGCTTGGGCCCTGGTAAGAAGCGGTCCCTGACGCCTCCGGTGTCGCCCATTCCTTCTGAATCTGAGGAGTTCACTGCTGAGCAGGGTTTTGCTCTTTCTGATGAAGGTCGGCTATTCTCTGACTCGGGCTCATCGGACGAGGGGCTGAGGAGTCATGATGATCCGGGCACCGGTTCTTGGGGCCTGTGTGACACCGACGAATTACTGATAAAGATCTTCGAGGACTTGTCTATCTCTCTCCCTGGTGAGGCTTCTAGGCCTAGAAGGGAGAGTTTCCATACAGCGCCGCCGCGTTTGGAATTTCTGGAGCAGGATCACTTCCAGGCTCTTGTGCTCAAAGAATGGCAATGCCCTAGTAAACTTCCAGGGGACTGGGATTGGAAATACCCTTTTCCCCCGGATGTGGTTAACTGCTGGTCATCACCTCCCGTGGTGGATGCACCGATCATTGGGGTTCTTAACCCCCCCTTTATTGCGGCCCCTACTTATCATACCCTTCGGGATGCTGAGGACCGGCGCATTGATAGGCTGGCTTCCCACGCCTTTTCTTGTGCAGGGACGACTCTGCGCCCGGTCTGTGCCGCGGCCATCGCTGCAGTGGCCGCTAGGACCCTCATCAGAAAGATGATTGATCATCAACCTGAGGATCTCCCCTGGGAGGTGTTTAATGCACTCTCCAGTTGTGATGTATTTGTAAGATTTATCCTTTTGGCGCTGGATGACACCATCAGCATGTGCGCTAGAACTTCCGCCCTTGCGGTAGCTATACATTGACTGGTCTGGTTGCGACAGTGGGGTGTTGATGATGCTACAAAAAAGATTCTTACTGGGCTTCCCTTTAGAGGGCGACGCCTATTCGGGGCCCGTCTGGACCTGTTTGGAAAAAAGGGCAAAACACCCCTTTACAGAAGGCGGTCTTGGCCTTCTCGGGGCAGGGGCACCCCTCCACCCCCCTATGTTAGCGTCAAACACGAACCAGGGGTGTCCTTCAAGCTTTCTGGTATAGATCCCTGCCCCAGGAGTGGCAGACAACGCCCTGGTCCCTCCGGCAGGACTAAGTCCAAACCTTTTACCAAAACCCCCCAAGCATGATGGGGCATGATGAGGGGATGGCCGCAGCTCCTTATCAGGAGGCGTTATGCCTCGTTCTGATGGAGTCAGGAGGAAGTTTCCTCTGGATGCAGGATAGTGTCTGCTGGGCGGCCCCTTCCCGAGATATTCAGGATGCTTCTGGTCCCTGCCTCTCTTCTGGTGTTGACGCAGGCCACGCGCGGTCTGCAAGGTCTGGGGTCACCTGCTGGTTGCCCTTAACAGACAGAGGCAGGGGCCTCTACACTAACCTCTCCACATCCCTCCAAAGGGATGAGACACTCTGCCCATTATGGCCTTCCATAGGTGAGGCAATTTACATTCATAGGCATGGTTTCTCTGAGTTGGGCCGCCAGTGCCGTGTCCAGGGACCTCTTGCCGTCTGTGGGGATCTAAGACGCTTATTTCATTGCCGTTGTGCCTTCCAGGCACCTCGGATCTTACAGGTTAGTGTTGGTGCTCCAACACTGCTGATTGCGGCCTTGTTATCTGGCCTCTTTTCTGTTCCCAGAGTGATGGCCTAGGCGATGTCAGGGGTGATATCTCTACTGAGACCAAGGGAGCGTCCGCGCGAGGAACTGCCTGGTCGTCCCTCTTTGCTTTCCAATCTATACGTCAGGCCGTGTTTTGTTGTTCGGCTAGTGGTGCCCTTTGGGAGTCTTTGGATGGGTGCTCAATCACCTCAATTCCTCATTGTCCCCTTATTTGGTATCTCCATTCCTGGGGTTGAACTTGGATTCGGTTCAGGTGGGAACCTGCTTCCTTGACTATAAAGTGGACAATCTGGTTATATGGGCTCGGTCCCTCGTTGCATGTTCCCGTCTCTTTCACCAGGCTGGATTGCAGCTGGTGGGCCTGTTGGTGGCTATTCAAAGGTTGTCCCTTATGCTCAGTGCCCTTGGGCTATTCTGCAACTCATATTGTAAATGCTTTCCAGCTTCCCTGGAGCTGGGTCTGTGTACCCTTCCACCTTGGTACGGTGGTTTCCCCCGAGACTGTTGTACTAGAGGTACCAGTCAGGGGGCGCCTCCTTCCTTGCGTCTTCCTGTAGTCGGATACCAAATCTATCAGGTTGACGGAGGGGGGACTTTTTTCTTCTAAATTCCCCTGTGGTTCCGGGGGAGGTGGGACCTTTAAGGGTCCATTCACTTTTTTGAAAGCGGTAGGCCTTCAGGTTGGCTCTATCTCGCTGGACTTCTCCCTTGTGGGATCTGGCTATTTGGGGGCTCCTTGGTCTGTCTGATGACAGTGGCCTGTATTAATTACCTGTATGGACTAGGAAGCAGGATGATCCCCCAGAAGGGTATCTGACCCTGATCGGGGTGGAGGACGGCGTCCCCTGCATATCTGCGATATTCGCTCCTGTGGATGTCCTTCTGCGACAGGATGTGCTAATTCTTGTGTCTCTATGTGATCCGTCTAGTGTGGATCTTTCTGGGCCTGTCGCTATCATGGGTTCTAGGCCCTTGTTTCCCTGTCTCAGATTGTTCTGACCTTGGTCATGAGGCTTAGTACTGGACATTCTGTTCTGTGTGTCTTATCTTCATTCACCCTGCTTGACAGGGTTCTGTGCAAGTGATACTGGCGGCCCTTGGGTGGCCTAGTGGAGTGTGGTTTGCAGGTGTGGTTCTGTGGACAGCGGACCTGTACGTCCTGTCAGGAGTGCTGACCTGCTCATTCAGGCCCCCCTTTTCTATTTCACCCCAATCTACAGACTCTGGGCGTATCTGCTGGGTGTCTGTGACTTCTGGTAGCCTAGGAGTTGGCTTCTTCCTCCTCTTGTTCCGTCTCTTGTGGGGTATTGTTTACCCATATTGATTGGTGTGAGTTTTGGTATCTCCCCTGTGGGCGCGCTCTGCTCCCGGGGTGATATAGCTATTACACCATGGGTTGGAGTCGGCTCTCCTACTCGGTGCCCTGGTGGTTCAGGCTCTGCCCTGTCCGTCTTCTGCAGAAGTCTTTACTCAGTTCTTTGCCTGGGTTGACCATTCTTTCAGGGATTGCTCAGCGGCATCCCCCACGTAGTTCTAGGGTCCCTGTTAGGATTTGATTTCTATCCTGTTTGCCTTGAGGGGTGTTCTCCTTTGGCTCTATTCTGGATGCTGTCTGACTGTTCCTTTCCTAAGGTTGTCCTTCTGGGGCTGTTACTTCAGCCGGCCGTGTGCCTGAGCGGGCGGCTCTGTCTAGCTAGCGCTCGTATATACACCGAGAGGAGGCGGTGTTCCGCCTTACGCCGGATATTCTGCCTAAGGTGGTGTCTTAGGCTCAGGTGTCAAGACATGGTCCTTCTTCTGGGCCTTATTCCTTGTAACGCTGGGGCTAGGGAATCTATTTTCCCTCAATAGGTGTTGGAATTTTTTTCCTGGATTGTCTCTTCTCCCTTAAGGGGACTGATGTTCCTTGGGGTTGGGGGTACCTACATCTGGATGTGCCTGATCTCGTCTGCCTCCAGGGGTTAAGCGGCCTTGGGCCTAGCTTTTACTTGGATAGACGTCCCTTCTGGTCCTGGGGAAGACTTTACCTCTTCCTGGTTTACTGTTAGCTTTGATTTTGTTAGGCTGTTACTCAGGCCTATTCCTTAAGGGGAAGAGTTCTTCTCACTCTATTCTGATTCCACTGGTGCCTTGGTGTCTTTGGGGCTTTCAGCACCAGGTTTTGTTGAACAGGTTTGCTTGCACGCTACTTGTTTTTTTGTTCGTACCTTTTCAAAGGTTGTTTTGATATTGACGTTAGAGCCCTTGCTCGTGTCGCTCTTGGTAGCGAGGTTGCAGGTGACAGTGCTTCCAACTGTCTGCTGTTGCCTTTTTGTTGGGGATCCCACCCTATTCTATGGACACTGCTAGTGGATGTCCCAAGTGTAAGTATTATATATGGAGCAGGACGTACTGTATACTTAGAATAATACAATTCTGTGAAATACTCACCTGTAGAATTGGTATTATACGTATACAGTACGTGCTGCTCCACCCCACCCTGGTTTTTTGCATTATTCTGCATCCCCTGTATGGTGATTTTTGTTATTGTTATCATTACCAGTTGTTTCACTGCTTTTCAATGCTGGGGATTTGTGGGAGGTCCCTGGGTATATGAAGGGCCGGGAGGAGCCTGTTTTTGCATGTCTGCAGTGCACAGCGCCCTCTGGCGGAGGATAACCCAAGTGTAAGTATTATATATGGAGCAGGACGTACTGTATACGTATAATACCAATTCTACAGGTGAGTATTTCACAGAATTGTATTTTTCTGCCTAAGGTCGTGTCTGCTTTCATCTGTATCAGGACATTGTTCTTCCTTCCTTGTGCCCTAATCCTAGTAACGCTAAGGAGAGGGTTTTGCATTCCTTGGATGTGGTTAGGTGTCTGAAGTACTATCTGGTGGCTACTGCACCTATTCTAAGCATATAGTACGTCCTGCTCCATATCTAATACTTACACGTGGGTAATCCTCCGCCAGAGGGCGCTGTTTACTGCAGACATGCAAAAACAGGCTCCTCCCGGCCCCTCATATACCCAGGGACCTCCCACAAATCCCCAGATTTCTCTGCAGTGCTGACTGCGAAGACATGAAGTATCACTCTCTTGCAGGTGAGCGGGGCTTTTACAGCCTGTGGCCCTGCAGGACTATTACCACCCGTCCTCTTCGATAAAGATGTGCCTCCCAGCCTGGGCTGCGCTGGTCGGGTGAAGGTAGGCAGCACCATGTGTGCTCACGGAGCTACGCTCCACCGCAGTCCCCCACCATAGGGTAAGCGGTTTAGGCCGATGGTGAGCCTCCAATAGATGCAGCTCCCGCATTATTGCCCCGTGCCCCTCATAGCGATGAACCCTGGGTGAAAGGTCGCCTTCTCCCTCGTTTCCCCCCCGTAGCTCGGGGGAAAAGAAAGGGGGGGGTATGCGTGTGGCGGTCTCAGCGTAATGTTGTACACGTTTATGGCCGTTTTGTCTTTGAACAAGTGGTTTGGTGCAATGGTTAGTGTGCTGGTTTATGAAGCAAGGTATTGTGAGTTCATATCCCAGTCCTTACAATTAGGGGTGTCAGAGACGCACTCCTTGATCCACATAACCCTTGTCAGGTTGCGCGCGTGTGCGTCTTTCTTTACTGTAGTGTGCGGCCGGGCGGCAGCATCATTCACTAGTTTTTGACGTTTCCCTTAGCTAAACTCTGACTGTGTGTCTTATCCACTGCTTTTCATTTGCGTTACCGCTGGTTGGAGCTTCGCGCTCTTTGGGGGAGGCGGGGACTTGGCATGACTCGCCCCGTGTCACGGCCAGAGCGGGCCCGCCCCTCGAGGTTCGCTTGGCGCCATTTTGATGATCTTTGCGCGCGTGGTTGCGATCCTCCTCCTCCCTTGGTCATGTAAGTGCCCTCCTGGGCGGTTTTGTTCCTATGATCTTTTGTTCAGCTGCGCATGGCTCTGACACCCCCCTTATTCTCTTTATGTCTTTCAGACGCCAAGATTTCGGTGGCTTCTCCCGGCCTGACATATATTATAGCGGGTTCACATAAAAAATTCTCCCATATTCCTAGCGGGTCTTGGGGCATCCAGGGTTGCCTATTGCTTAATTCCCTGCGGGCATATTGCTCAGATAATCACCATATGGAGGCATCTCAGAATTATGTACCCGGGGTCCCTCGGGGACAAGACCGGCTGTGTACAGCGTGTGGACAGCCCCATACTGATGCTGACAGAGCACGGGTCTGCGGACCGTGTGCTGAACAGGCACTGGCCCTGCAATCAGGTTTGCCAGTGGCTGCACCTCGCTTCAATACACCTGTCTCCCCGTGCTTAAATATCACTCCTGATGAGTCGCACTCGAGCGGGGATGACCAGCTAGTCGTGCCGCGCAGGCTGCCTACGGCTGAGCAGGTGCTATCTAGCTTGGCGGAGCACTTGGGCCCTGGAAAGAAGCGGTCCTTGACGCCTCCTGGTTCTCTGGTTCCTACTGAAACTGAAGAGTCTGCTGCTATGCAGGACCCTGCTCCTTCTGATGAAGGTGAGCTATTCTCCGATTCGGGCTCCTCGGACGAGATGCCCTGGAGCCGTGCTGATTCTGGACCCGGTTCTTGGGGCCTGTGTGACACTGATGGACTACTTATAAAGATCTTTGAGGTTTTGTCAATCTCCCCTCCTGGAGAGGCTCCCAAGCCTAAGAGGGAGAGTTTCCACACAGCGACGCCGCGCTTGGAATTTCTGGAACAGGATCATTTCCAGGCTCTTATATCCAAAGAATGGGAATCTCCTTGTAAACTTAAAGGGGTTCCAGGGGTCTGGGATTGGAAGTACCCTTTTCCCCCTGATGTGGTTAACTTTTGGTCAACACCTCCCGTGGTGGATGCACCGATTATAGGGGTTACTAACCCCCCCTTCATGACGGCTCCTCATTACCGTACCCTTCGGGATGCTGAGGACCGGCGCATTGACAGACTGGCTTCCCACGCCTTTTCGTGTGCAGGGACGGCTCTGCGCCCGGTCTGTGCCGCGGCCATCACTGCGGTGGCCGCCAGGACCCTCATTAGAAAGCTACTTGATCACCAACCTGAGGATCTCCCCTGGGAGGTCTTTAATGCACTCTCAGATTGTGATGTGTTTGTGAGGTTTATCCTCTCAGCGCTGGATGACACCATTAAGATGTGTGCTAGAACCTCTGCCCTTGTGGTAGCTATTCGCCGCCAGGTTTGGCTGCGACAGTGGGGTGCTGACGATGATACGAAAAAGGCTCTCACTGGCCTTCCCTTCAGAGGACGGCGTCTATTTGGGGCCCGTTTGGACCTTTTTGGAAAAAGGGTAAGGCACCCCTACGCAGAAGGCCGTCTCGGCCTCCTCGGGGCAGGGAGACCCCTCGCCCTCCCTACGTTAGTGTCAAACACGAACCAGAGGTGTGCTTCCAACTTTTCGGCATAGATTACCACTGGGCAGGCAACGCCCTGGGCCCTCTGGCAGGGCTAAGTCCAAATCTGCCAAGACCTCCCAAGCATGAAGGGACGCCCTCACCCTTCTGGCTCCTATCTGGGAGTGTATCGTCTCCTTCTGGTGGATCCAGCAGGTAGTTCCCCTGGATACGGGAGAGAATTGGCTGGGCGGTCCCTTTCAGAGGTTGTCAGGGAGCTTCTAGTCCCTGTTTTCCCTTCAGGAGTTGGTGCAGGCCGTACTTGGCCTGCAGAGTCTGGGCTCACTTGCAGGTTGCCCTTAACAGGCTGGGGCGATGGCCTCTATGTTAACCTTCCTCTTTCCCTCAAAATGATGAGGCAGTCTGGGCCCTGCTGGCCTATGGTAGGCTTGGCAATTCTACAATCACAGGTAGTCCCTGCATGATATATCTGTGTTGGGACGCAGGCGCCCTGCGCAAGGGGGGGCTTCAGGCCTCCTGTGGAGATCTAAGATCCTTTTAGTTTCCCCTGTGTCTTCTGGACACTGAGACCTTTACAGGTCAGTGTTGAAGGACCAACCCTGCGGATTGAGGCCTTGTTTTTGGCCTCTCTTCTGCTCCCAGGCTACTCGCCAAGGCGCGGATGGGGGGTGATGTCTCTGACATGCCTGTGGGGCGTCCGCACTAGGACCTACCGGATCGTCCTTCTTTGCTTCCAATCTCTACGTCTGGCCGAGCGGGTTAGTTGGCCGGCGGTGTCCTCTGGGAGTTATTTGGATGGGTGCTCAGTCACCTCAATCCCTCATTGTCCCTTATTCGCTATCTCCATTCCTTGGATTCGGTTCAGGCTTGACCCTTCTTCCTTGGCAATAAGCGGACTCCTGGTTACATGGGCTCTGTCCCTCTTTGCTGACTCCTTACTTTCAGCAGGCAGGATTGCAGCTGGTGGGCCCGTTGGTGGCGGATCAGATGATGTCCCTTATATTCAGAGCCCTTGGGCTCTTCGGCACAGTAGGTTATTAATCCTGGATGGGGTTCCAGCACCCCTGGAGCGAGGTCTGTGCTCATTCCCCCTTGGTACGGTGGTTCCTCTTGAGCTGGTTAATTTCAAGGACCCTGTCAGGGGGCACCCCCTTCTTTGCTTGCATCTTCCTGTGGATGGTTACCTTGGGTACCAAGTCTCGCAGGTTGGGCGGGGGGATTTTCTTCTAAAATCCCCCGCGGTTCCAAGGTAGGGGCCCTTAGAGGGTCCATTTTCCTACTGATTTGGTTAAAACTGTGAGCCTTCAGTTGGCTCTATCTTGCTGGACGACTACTCTTCAGGACCTGTCTATTTGGGGACTCTTGGCCTGTCGGAGGACAGTGGCCTGTATTTATTATCAGTCTGGAACTTGGAGCAGGATGATTCTCCTGGAAGGTTTCTGATCCTGATCTAGGTGGGGGGTCAACGTTCCCTGCATCTCAGTGGTATTCGCTCCAATGGATGTCCTTCAGTGGCAGGTTGTGCTATCCTGGTGTCCCTCTGAGAGCCAACTAGGGTGGCTCTGTTGGGCCCCGTTAATATCACAGGGGCTCTGCCCTTGCTTTTACTGCCCCAGAATATTCTGACTCTGGTCATGGGGGCTTAGTAATTTTATGTCTGGACATTCTATTTTATATGTTTTTTCTTCATTCCCCCTGCTAGGCGGGGTTCTGCGCAAGATTGCGCTGATAAGGGAACCCGTGATACTGATGGCCCCTGGGTGGACTGTGGTTCGCAGATGTTTCTGCTGAAGACAGTGGACCTGTACGCTCTCTCAGGAGTGCGGTTCTGCCCTTTCAGGCTCCTTCTTATGTCACCCCAATCTACAGCCTCTAGTCTGATGGCTTGACAGTTGATTCATTCACCCTTTTGGAGGCGGGTTTATCTTCTGGGTGACTGTCTATGGGGGGCTAGGAGCAAGCTTCTTCTTCTTCTTCCTCCGTCTATTATAGGGTATGGTGTACCCATATTGATTGGCGTGAGTCTTAGTCTCTTCCCTGTTGGACGTTCTCTGTTCCCAGGGTTCTAGAGTGATTGCAGCATGGGTTGGGGTTGGCTCCCAATCTCGGTACTCTGAAGGTTCAGGTTCTGCCCTGTCCGCCTTCCCATAGAAGTCTTGTTCAGTCTTCCTTGTTAAGCGTTCTTTTGGGGATTGCTCAGGTGCATCTCCCAAGTAGTTCTATGGTCCCTGTTGGGATTAATTTTTATTCAGTTTGCCTTGCGGGTTGTTCCCTTTGGACCTATTCCGGATGCTGTCTGAACTGTTATTACTTCAAGTTGCCCTTCCGGGGGCTGTTGCTTCAGTCAGACGTGTGCCTGAGAAGGTGGCTCTGTTTAGTTAGCCTCGTTCATTATATATACACCATGATGTGGTGGTATTCCACCTTATGCCCAAGGTGGTGTCTTATGCTCAATTATTCAAGTCCTTTTTGTCTGCTTCTGGGCCTTATTCTTAGTAATGCTGATGTAAGGGGGTCTACATTCCTTCAACAGGTGTTGAAGTTTTTCCTGGTTTGTTTCTTGTCCCTTAGGGGGACTGATGCCCCTTGGGGTTTTCGGGCACCTCCATACGTATGCGCCTGATCTCACCTGCTTCCAGGAGTTATGCGCCCTTGGGACTGGTCTTGCTTGGACGGATTGTCCTTTCTGGTCCCAGGTAAGGGTGTTTGCTTCTTGCTGATCCTTGTTAGTGTAGTGGTCAGTATCCCCGCCTGTCGTGCGGGAGACCAGTTTTCATTTTCCCCGATGGGGGGAGCTCTGAGTTTTACCGAGGCTACTGTTGCATTTGGACTGGTCAGGATGTTGCTCTGGCCTATTCCTTTAAGGGGAAGAATCTTCTTCTCTTTTTATTCTGTTTCTACTTGTGCTTGGGTACCTTGGGCCTTTCAGCACCAGTTTTCTGTTAATCAGGTTTTTGCTAGACCGCTGCCTGTTTTCTGTTCATACCTTTTTTTTTTTTTTAGGTTGACGTTAGAGCCTTTGCTCATGTCGCTCTTGGTAGCAAGGTTTGCAGGTGACAGCGCCTTTACTGTCTGCTGTGCCTTTTTTGATGGGGATCCCACCCTGTTTTATGGACACTGCTATTGGATGTCCCACGTGTAAGTATTATATATGGAGCAGGACGTACTGTATGCTTAGAATAATACAATTCTGTGAAATACTCACCTGTAGAATTGGTATTATACGCATACATTATGTCCTGCTCCACCCCACCCTGGTTTTACATTTTTCTGGATCCCCTGTATGGTGATTGTTATCATTGCTATTGTTACCAGTTTGGTGGTTGGTTTCTCCCGGCTTCTTTTCTCACTGCTTTTCAATGCTGGGGATTTATGGGAGGTCCCTGGGTATATGAGGGGCTGGGAGGAGCCTGTTTTTGCATGTCTGCAGTGAACAGCGCCCTCTGGCGGAGGATTACCCATGTGTAAGTATTATATATGGAGCAGGACGTACTGTATGCGTATAATACCAATTCTACAGGTGAGTATTTCACAGAATTGTATTTTTCAGAAAAACTGATGGTCTTTTTGTGGTCCCTTCTGGTCAAAGAAAGGGTTTGGCTCCTGCTAAATCTACTATCAGCAAATGGATCCGTCAGGCTGTGATTCAGGCCTACTCTAAGGGGAAGAATCCTCCCTTCCGCCTTAAGGCTCATTCCACTCGTGCTATTGGTGCCTCTTGGGGTTTTCAGCACCAGGCTTTTGTTGAACAAGTTTGCAAGGCCGCTACTTGGTCTTCTGTTCATACCTTTTTAACGTTTTACAAGGTTGATGTTAGGGCCTCAGCTGATGCTGCTTTTGGCCGCAAGGTTCTGCAGGTGGCAGTGGTCTGACCTGTCTGCTGTTACCTTTGGGGATCCCACCCTACTTTATGTTTAATCTTACTTTATTGAAGCTTTTCAAATATAATACAGTTACAAACAAAAACAAAGAAAAACAGAGAAAAATAATATCACATACAGTGTATACAACAAAAACGCTTTTAGACCCCCAGGGCAGACATGGAGCACCCCACTCGGCAAATATCACATAACACACCTCGGCTCCCGTATAGTGCCTTACTGCAATCTGGAAGCTGACTGTCTATTTGTCCATCTGCTTATCCTTCCAACCGGTCCACCTCTTCCATGTCTGCCCAAACCAACCCCGCTCCAAGGAAAAGGGGTAACATCCGACGAGACACACCACACCAAGGAAAGATAATGGGAGGAAGAAAGCGAAGAAAAAGAGCGATAGAGAGAAAAAAGAAAAAAAAAAATATTGTGTTTAAAAATTTCAAGGGGATTCACTCTAAGACTTGTCTGCCTCTCCAGGCGCTCCACTCCCCCCAAAGACCCTTCACCCACCCCTCCAACCAGAAACCTCATGCAAACCCCCTCCTACGCGGGAGAAAAGGGAAGAATAAAAGAATAATAAAAGAATAAGAGAATAAAGGCCCCTCCCTGGTTATAACCCCTCCCAAATCTGCTTCAAGCTATGATCTGAACTCTTGAACACTATCCAGGCAGCCCAAGCTCGTCCAAAGGCCTCCCCCCGCCGTTCTGCAACCAGCTCCTCCATCCTCATGATGCTATTGAGTTCCTCGTACCATTCCACCAGGGAGGGTGCCTCAGCTCTCCTCCAGTACCTTGGGATCACTGATCGTCCCGCTGTTAAGAAATGTCGCAGAATGTCTTTTTTACATGCTTGCCTACTGCCCGGGAGCATGGACAATAGGGTGATTTCCGGTGTGTTCGGTGTGGAAGCGCCGTAGGCCCCGTCATAAACAGAGAGGATCCCCGCCCATAAGCTGTTTATACTGGTGCACTCCCACCATACGTGCAGTAGAGTCCCCCAGGCTGAATTGCACCTCCAGCAGACCTCTGAGGTAGAAGGGAACATCTGGTGGATCCGCACTGGGCTCCGGTACCATCTCAAAAGGAGCTTGGTGTTCTTCTCCTGGGCCCTACAGGGTATCGCCATTTTGTGCGTAAGGAAAAAGGCTTTCCCCCAGTCCTCATCCTCGAATTGTCGCTCAATTTCTTTTTCCCACTCTACTACAAAGTCCGGTTTTCCGGGTCCCGTCTCTTCCATCATAATGGCGTAAAGCTCCGAGATGACTCTCGATGGTCGTTCGGCCGCCTCCAGTATGTCCTCAAACTTGGTACAATCCCTCTTCACCACTGATAGGTTATCGAGTGAACCCAGATAATTCCGTAATTGACTCACCTCCAACCATGACACCCCTTCTCCCCTCCCCACCTCCCTCCCCTCCTGGATCGCGGGGATTCCGCCATGAACTAGGATATGCCTCAGTCTGGTTTTTGAGGATGCCTCCCATATTAAGAACCTCGGAACCCCCACCCCTGGTATAAACGCTGGGTTGTTAAATAACGGGGTCATAGGGCCTGGCCTAGTCGAAATATTTGTATTTTTAAGGCTGTCTTCCCACGCCTGAAGGAGCTGGGCAGTTAAAAATGGCATCTTATCTTTGTTCGGAATTAATTTAGGATCTATCCAAGGAAGGGCACTTAAGTCCCAAGATAGCATATCCTCCTCAATGGTTAACCATTGCTTGGAATCTCTACTATGATGCCAGTCCGCTATCCTCATTAGGATTGCTGCCCTGTGGTATCTTTCCACATCTGGCAACCCAACTCCCCCCTTATCCCTGGGTCTCGTAAGTTTACGGAAACTTAGCCTCGGTTGCCCACCTCCCGATACAAACTTAATAAGCTCAGATCTGATTTGCCTAAAAAACGGTTTGCCACCATACAACGGGACCGCCTGGAAAACATATAATAGTCTAGGCAAGACATCCATTTTTAATACATTGATTTTACCCAGCCACGAAATACCCTTGTATGAGTACATTCCTAGTTCCATTTTGGTCTTCTGTAGTAATGGGCTATAATTCAGTCGAAACAGAGAAGTAGGATCCGCTGCGATGAGTACACCCAAGTATTTAATGGCCTCATCACACCACCTGAAAGGGAAATTTTCCTTCAGTCTCCTCACCATCTGCTGGTCCTCCAGGCTAACATTTAGCATTTCTGATTTGGAGATATTAACCTTAAAGTTGCTAACATCACCAAATCTTTGAAATTCCCGTAAGATTGAAGGCAGCGATATATGGGGTGAAGTCACATATAAAAGCAGATCATCTGCGTACAATGCCATCTTATGGGCTTTCCCCCCTAACGTAATACCCCTTACGTTAGGGTTTGCTCGGAGTGCCACTGCCAGGTGCTCCATCACCAATACAAACAAAGGAGACAGGGGGCACCCCTGCCTACTTCCATTCTGGATCTGAAAGCCAGAGGAGAACAACCCGTTTGTCCTAACCTTTGCCGTTGGATTAGTGTAGAGCGCTCTTATTCTGCCCCTCATCCCCGGCCCAATCCCTGCCTGTCTGAGGGTATGATCCAGGAACCTCCAACTAACCCGATCAAACGCCTTCTCGGCATCCACCGACAGCAAACACATCGGAATTTTATTTGCTCTGGTGTAAGAATTCAGGAGAATAGTCTTGATGGTGTTATCACGAGCCTCTCTTCCCCCTACAAACCCCACTTATCCGTGTGAATCCAAGATGGTAACAGCTGTTTTAACCTGTTGGCAATCATTTTGGAGAATAGTTTTAAATCAACGTTAATTAGAGAAATCGGTCTATAGTTGCTGCATATCGTCTGCTCTTTGCCAGGTTTGGGCAGGACCGTGATATGCGCCTCAAGCGTTTGGGTCGGAAAGTTACAATCCTCTGAAATTGCATTTAAGGATTTGCTCATAAATGGAACAAGTAGACCCTTAAATTGCTTGTAAAATTTTACAGTGAAACCGTCAGGACCTGGGCTCTTCCCCGAAGGGGTGGAAGTCAGAGCCTCCACCAGCTCTTCCTGCTTTAATGGTTCATCCAGTGCCTCCCTTTCCAGTGACCCCAGAACTGGCAGCCCTGTTTCCTGTACATACGCTTCTGTCTCCCTTTCCAGTGCCTCCTCCCTCCCCGGCCCTGACCCCCTTCTCTTAATGTTATATAGCTTTGAATAGTATTGCTGAAACACTTCCGTTATATCTTTAGGGTTATGTACCAGTTTCGTCCCTAATAGACGGTATGTACGTCCGGTTTTGCCTAGGATGAAGAAGCCTAGCCAGTGGGCGACCACATTTATTGCTGTGTTCGTAGTAGAACCTATTGGACAGCTCCCTCTGCCTGCCGGCCGTTTGTTCAACAGACTCAACAACTCATTCCTTGTTGCCGTCAACTCCAACATTATCTGTGGACTAGGGCTCTTTTTGTGCGAGTTCTCCAACCTAGCTATCCTATTAATCAACTCCCCTGCCTGGGACCCCCTCTCTCTTTTCAACCTCGCCGCATGCTGAATAAGAATTCCTCGGAGAGTACATTTCAGGGCCTCCCACTGCATGGGGAGCCTGGTCGTGTCCCGCTCATGGTTTTTTAGGAAATCAGATATCCCCTCTGATATGGCCGCGGTGCATTTCTCATCCTGTAGAAGACTTTCATTAAGCCTCCACGTCCATGGGCGGTCAGTCAATCCCGGAAGTTCCAAGGACAGAAACAAAGGAGCATGATCAGACCAGACCCTAGTGTCTATGTCCGCCTTAGGGGACCATTGCAGGGCGTGGTGGCTAATAGTAGTCTATTCTGCTATAGGATGTATGTATGTTGGAGTAGAAAGTAAAGTCTTTAGCCTTAGGGTTGCACAGCCTCCAGACATCTATCAATTGTCTGTTATATAACAGTTTCTTGAAAGCCTTCAGTTTGGTGTAAGACACCGAAGATCTCCCCGACGATGTGTCTATTAGCTGCTCAATCACCAGGTTAAAATCCCCTCCCATTATCACCACCCCTTCCATAAAGTCCTCCAAAATTTGGAGAATCCTCCGGGCTGCCTGGACCTGGTTTACGTTAGGGAGGTACACATTAGCCATAGTCATCATCTTTCCCCCCACTCGAGCCTTAACAAATACATACCTGCCCATTGGATCTATGATTTTATCCATAAGCACAAATGGAGCATTCTTGTGAACCGCTATTGAAACTCCCTTCGACTTAGCCTCTGGATTAGGGGCATGGAACCAGGTTAAAAAATTCCTATATTGCCCTCCTTAAAGTGAGTCTCCTGAAAGAATACAATTTGACAACCCTTCTTATGCATGGAATACAAGATCTGAGACCTTTTAGAGGGGCTATTCAAACCCTTTGCATTAAATGTGCAAAATGTATTTCTAACGCCCTATGGTTTTCATATGGATTTCATTCTTGCATATGGTTTTCATTCTTGCTTATTCTTCAGAGGTTACGAGAAGAGAAAAAGAAGGAAAAAAAAGGGGGGGGGGGGGGAGGAGAAGAACACTAGGTAACAGGGGACACAAGACAAAGGGCAAACAATTGTATCCGTACTCGCACACCAGGGGTACTTGGTAAGTACAGGGAAGGGCTAACCTTCCTAGACCTAATCTAACCTTGTTGGAGTATAAATCTCCACCGACCTATCTACTTCTCCGTAAAGCTCACTCCACGGAGGCAGACCTATTTGGGGAACGTCGGTCGAACACCACCAAGTCGAGGCCCGCGTAACCCAAATGTACCATTAAACATGTGGAAACAATCATTATAACAAGTCAAACCATTTACAAAACTCCCTGGACCCTTCTCGAGCCCCTCCAAAGACCTAGGAAATGCCGCCTCGGCTTCCCATTCATGGGCGCCCTGCTGCCCCCCCATTCCAGGCCCCCATCCCCAGTCAAGACATATGCCCCTCCGGAGAGCCCCCAACCCCCGGGCACCCCCCCCCCCCCCAAACATCTCCGCACGTTCGATCCTTTCTGACACAGTGTTACTGAAAGCATTGTGGCAAATGATAGAACGTGGACACGAAACCAGACCCTGCGCTCCCCAATGAGGGCACCAGACGTGGAGAGAGACGTGAGGCGCCGCCCAGGGGCTAGGCCAAAGGGGAGAGGAGAGGACAACCACAGGGCAACGGGCAGGGACAGTAGGAATGAGCCTCCCGCCCCAATGCCCCACCCCCATAGGCCCCCCGACGCCCCCCCCCCCCAACCGCGCAAAACACCACAGGTCATTGGCTATGCGTCAACACCGATCCATCATTCAGTGAATTCGACATTTAATGTCACCACCTGGAGCCCCTTAGACACCACACCATCCCCGGGAAGCCTTCCCCATGACCGGGGCACCTCACTGGTCCCCTTATAGGGGGCATCACCCTTGAAGGGCCGAACCCCTAACCCCCACCATCGACCCCCCCCCCAAAAGTGGCGCAAGGCCCTGGCCAAGCAACCACCCCCGGGAGTAAGGGCAGGCAAATGCATACTGGGACAGCAGAGCTACCACCACCCCACCCGCCACCCCCCACATATATATCAACCCATTATAATATGCACAATTTTCAGTCACGTTAAACTCGACCCATCCGGGGTATTATGGACCCATACATTAAATGTGACTGTAAAAGGATAAAATATAAGTAGACCCCTGAACCCCGCACCCCCAGCAGGGATGAAGGACCCAGGGGCACCATGTGCCCATACATTAAATATATCTGCAAAAGGATAAAATATAGGTAGACCCCTGAACCCGGCACCCCACGCAGGGATGACGGACCCAGAAGGGGGAGGCAAAAGGCCCTCCCTTGGTGGGGGGGCGTCGGGAGGAGGGGAGGGCGCACCCGGGGCAGAAGCACGAAAACTGGTGCGATTCCAATATCCTGTTTTCGAAGGGCCCACGTGCCCCCCCCGCTACCGACCCCCAGCATTGCATGTAAAACGTCCTGGAATACTGGATATGGATCACGTCGGCTTAATATGGCCTCTCCTATCCCCCCCGTACCCCCCCTGCTACCTCCACCCCCCGTCTCCAAGAACAGCCCGAATCCAGTGCCAGAAAACTAACCCTCAGAGACAGGAAAGGCGGAGCTGCCATGGGCCAACATGGTCGGAGAACCGGGCCAGCTGGCAGGTAGGTCCGAGCCCCACGGAAGGATAACGGCCAAGGCAGAAGGAGGTACCCCAGAGCCACAGGCCATGGCAATGGAGACCAGGTGTATAAACCCAAAGCAGTGCTTTCAGAAGTCCCACAAACTCTCCCACGGTTGCATTAACTATTACTCCTCCAAACCCAACCCCCCCCTCCCGGTACCTGAATCATCTCCCCTGCAATGGTGAAGGCGGGGGAATGGAGTGGCGGCGCCCCCACCCGCCGCCCCGGACCCCGTCCGTCACTGAAAAAGTCTTTCAAACAACACTGGTAACATCTCACGTTCTTCTAGACCCGCCCCCCTCCTGGCGCCGGAACCATCTCGCACGCTGTGGCAGAGGTTGGGGCAGGGGCGGCAGCGCCTCTGCTACCCAGTCCGGAACTTGGATCATGTCCGTCGACAGAAATTCAAACAACGCTGGTAACTCCTCGTGTGATCGCAAAAAGAAAGATGAGCCCTCCTTCCGCACGATGAGATGAAAGGGGTGCCCCCACTTATAGGAGGCCCCCACACTTTTGATCCTATCCAGGAGTGGGCGCATAAGCCTCCGCATAAGAAGAGTCCGCCTGGAAAAATCGGGCAATATAGTGATCCTATTACCGTTCCATGGAACTGGGCCCTTTACCCAGGCTTCCCTGATTATTTCTTCTTTGTCTTCAAAGGATAACAGTCTGCACAGGACATCTCGCGGAGCCCTCTGGCCCCCCGCCGGTCTGCTCATAACTCTGTGTATACGTTCAATCTTAACCGCTGCATCCGGTGGTTTATTACAGAGGGAGTTGAAAATGACCTGCGCCGACGATTTTAACTGGTCGCCCCTTATCTCTTCTGGGATCCCCCTCAGCTTTAGGTTATTCCGTCTCCCCCTATTCTCCAGATCATCGAGATGTAGCTGCTTCTCCCTTTGTTGTCGCTGGAGTTCTCTCTGCATGTTAGCCACTTCAGCCAATTCTCGGGCCACCGACCCCTGGTTTCCTTCAACGGCAACTACTCTTGCGTCCAGCGTGGCTGCCTGTTGTTGCAGGTCTTCTATGTCTTTTCTGACGGCTTTTTCTATGCGGAGCGCCATAGATTCTAGGTCAGCTTTTGAGGGGAGACACTGTAGGTCCTCTTTAGTGGCCAGCGACTGCAACAGCTCTCTCAATGCAATGCCTCCGGGGTCGCCACAGTCTCGCGGAGGTGGGTCATGTTGGGGGCTCCCGGCAGGGGAAGTGAATCCCCCCGCCATCCAAGCGTTCAGAGATCCAGGGGGCGGGGGCCACACCCGGGCTGGTAGGGGAGACGCCATTGTCCTTCCCTGGCTAGGGCCAGGGCAGGGGCTCGACATGCCAGTATTCCCCGAGTCCCCTGAAGTCTCCTGCAAGTCCAGCCCCATCCCTACATCCAGATCTTTACTGAGGCAGCTGCTCTCTGAATGCAGATTGGGGCTAGGGATGGGAGAGCAATAGCCCCCTCTAGTGTTCCCTCTGGCCTCCGGCACAACCTGCTGTCCTCTGCCACCTGCAGGTGTACTACAAGTCCCAGCCACACTCAGGGCTGTCTTCTGGGGAGGGCCATCTGCCACTTTAGCAGAGACCCTGGGCGCCATCCCGCCAGTCAGCGCCGATTCCGATGCTGTGGGCTTCCCCCAGCCGCTCTCCTCTTCACCGCCGTGAACTCCACGTGCGGCAGCGGGCGTCTCTCCCCCCCCCGCCTCCATCCCCCTCACCTCCGGCTTCTTGCTGCTGACGCTCCGGGGCCGTGTCAGCTGGTGCTGCGTCTCTTCGGCTGCAAAGCCCTGCTCTCCGCGGCTGGCGCGGGAGCCGGGGAAACCCTCTCCGCGGTCCTCCGCCGCTCCCTCCTCCACAGCGCGCCTCCCCTCCTCAGCCGGCGCCATCTTTTCCTCTGCTCCTCTCCGTCCCTGCGGGGTCCGACCCCCGAAAAATCTTCCTATCCCCGCCTGGGGTGCGGGGCAAGACCTCCTCCCGCCCTTCTTCTTTCGTTGGGACCCCATTTGCAGTGGGTCCAAGGTGCTCAACTGCACTTAAATCTGCTGTTAGATGTGGGTTCGCCGGAGCTCTCACGCCACTGCTCCTCACTCGGCCATGTCCAAGCCATGCCCCCCACCCTACTTTATGGACACTGCTATTGGATGTCCCAAGAGTAAAGAATCTTATCTGGAGCAGGACGTACTGTATATTAAGAATAATACAATTCTGTGATTACTCACCTGTAGAATTGTTGTTATGAGTATACAGTACATCCTGCTCCACCCCACCCTTGGTTTGCATTATCCTTGGATCCCCTGTATGGTGTTTGTTATCATTGTTTTATAGTTACTAGTTGGTAAAGAATCTTATCTGGAGCAGGACGTACTATATACTCATAATAACAATTCTACAGGTGAGTAATCACAGAATTGTATTTTTTATGTAGCTACAATTCATTTTTTAAATTACATACCCCATTGAATAGGGATTATGGAAAGCCCAACCGCTATGGTTTGACAATATTTATGTGGGCAAGCTTTGAGTTTGCTTTTAATTAAATTATGCTGCAGACAAAGGCTGAACCGCCGGCTGTAACAACCGACAGCCTCTTAAAAGTGTTGTGCCGGAACTCTATAACGGACCCGGAGACCCCAGGCTCGTTCTCAAGCAGAGACCTGGAGGCGCACATCTCTGTCCTACATAAACCGGGTAAGGACCCCCTGTCGTGTAAGAGCTACCGCCCCATTTCCCTCCTCAATACGGACCTGAAACTGTATGCAAAGATCCTAGCTAGCAGGCTAGCCCCGGTGGTGGCTCGGGTGGTTCATTTGGACCAGACGGGGTTCGTGTTGGGGAGGGAGGCTAGGGACAATGTGGTGCGAGCACTTAGTGCTGTATATACAGCACAGAGCTCTGGTGAGCCTTTGATGCTCCTGTCTACGGATGCAGAAAAGGCCTTTGATAGGGTGAGCTGGCCTTTCCTAAGGGCAACGCTCCAGCACATAGGCCTAGGGGAAAATATGAGGAAGCTCATCGGTGCTCTCTACACAATACCCTCTGCCAGGGTTAAGGTTAATGGCCACCTATCTGCCACGGTACAGATCTGCAATGGCACGCGCCAGGGCTGTCCCTTATCGCCCTTGTTGTTCACCTTGTCTCTGGAACCGTTCCTATGTAGAATAAGGGAAAACGCTGACATAGGGGTCTGAGAATCGGAGGTGACACCCATAAGGTCGCGACATACGCGGACGACCTCCTGTTTTTTATCTCGAACCCCGCAATCACCGTGCCGGTTCTGATGAAGAAGCTTGAGGTCTATGGTAGGCTGTCTCTCTTTAAAATTAACTTTGATAAATCAGAAGCACTAAAGACGTGGCTAGGAACCTTCAGCAAACATTCCCATTCAGGTGGGCAAAGACCTCGATAACATACTTGGGCACTCAACTGCCAAACCAGTTGTCAAGGATTCTGGAACTGAACTTCCTCCCCTTGTCTCGAAGAATAAAAATAGATCTAGATAGATGGGACTCCCCCACCTTTTCATGGATGGGCAGGGTTAATATAATCAAAATGTCAATCCTCCCGAAACTCTTATTCCTATTCCAGGCACTCCCGATATCCATCCCCACGCACTTCTTCAAGAAACTAGACAGGATCCTGATGGGATTCGTCTGGCAGAAAAAGAAAGCCAGGCTCCGACGCCAGTTATTAATCAGGCCCAAACACTTAGGGGGTATGGCGTTGCCAGACATTCAATCTTACTGGGTAGCATCTCACCTGCAGAGAATCTGTGAATGGCACACATGTAAAAATTCAAAGAGGTGGGTCCAGCTTGAGCTCTCCCTTGCACAAGCCCCATTAGACATAACAGTCTGGAACAAAGAAACGTATAGGCTGGGAGTGCGAACGCACCCAACTGTGGCAACCACACTAGAGATCTTTCGGCGCCATAGGAAGCACCCAGAAATCTCCCCCTGGCCTACCCCCGCGTTCGCACTAATAGATAACCCTGCAATATGGCAGGATAGCTCTAGATCGGCTCTCAGGGAGTGGGGAAGGGTGGGCCAACTGAGGGGTAGCGACCTGATAACGGGCAGGGGTTGGGCAGACATAGGAGACTTGAGAGCTAGACTGGGGAACGGAAATCTTGACTCCTGGACACTCCTCTGTTTCCAGTCAGTCTTGTCCCGGATGGGCTACTGGAGGGGAAACACCAGGGATCACACTGAGTTTGAGAAAATCTGTTTAGATGGGCAACCATGCCCCCACTTGATCTCCAGACTGTACTCCCTCCTCGTGGGTGGGCAAGAGCCCCCGCCTTCATTTTGGAGAGACTGGGAAATTGATCTGGGCAGGGCAATAGACGATAAAGAGAGGACGAAAATAGTGACTTTGGCGCATAAATCCTCAATGGCCACACGAGTCCAAGAGGCCAACTACAAACTGCTGACGCGGTGGCATTATACCCCTGACAAATTAGGGAGGATGTACGGTACAGTGGACCCAAGTTGCTGGAGATGCGGTGAGAGGCGAGGGACATTGTTCCACATTTGGTGGACATGCCCCAGGATTCAAGAGTACTGGGAGGCAGTCTTTCCCATTGTTACACAGCTCACGGGGGCCCAGGTGCAAGGCGACCCAGCCCAAATCCTCCTACACTCAACGATGGTCCCGACAGGGAAATATAAGAAGACCCTGCTGATCCACCTCTTAAATGCTGCCAAGCAAACAATACCCAGATTTTGGAAGCAAAAAATAACCCCCTCTGTTAAAGATTAGAGAAGTTATAAATGTCAAAGAAATGGAGGACCTGACGCTCTCCTTGCATGACAGGGATGAGCAATACAGATCCACGTGGTTGCCCTGGCTGATGTATGAGGAGTCGGCAGAGTTTGGGAGTCTGTTTAGCTAGTAGTGCGGGGTCCTCGACCGATCTGCTGTTCCCCCTGCCTCATACAGGGTAAACGTGGATAGAACGATTTCCTGCATCACTTGTCGGGAGAGGAAACGATTCGGTCCTAATCAAGAGCCGTGTCCCAAACGCCACACCCCACCCTACCCATCACTCACCCCTTCTGCACCTAAGACCTTAGATTCCCCCTCCCTTCCTCCATCTTTATCCCCCCTTAAGCCCCATTGTTTTTTCCCACTCCCCTCGAGCTGGGCGGCTGGGCACACCTAGGTTTGAGGGACCCTTCCCCCTCACGGCGATGGCAGGATAGTTGATACCGGTCCAACGTGTGGGGGGTATGGTCAACCTCGAGCCAACCAGAGATATACAGCATTTGGAGGGGGATGCGGGATGCGACCACGCCCTGTCCCCTTGAGACAATTGTTCTATATATGGCTGTGTTGATCTCTATGCTTTGAACATGGGGTCCCCGGATGCTCTCCCCCTCTTTTCTCCTCATGTTAACCTGTGTATGTTCAAATGTATGTAATGTTTAAAACTGCAAAATCTCAAAATAAAGAATTCGAAAAAAAAAAGTGTTGGGCCGTGAGGTGGAGAAATCCAGCCTCACTCGAAGTATGCTCTGTCCATGTGAGGTGGAGATTTCCGACCTCACGCGAAATTGAGCCCCCACCATCGGTGGAGACAAAGCCGCAAAGTGAAGCTAACTCCCTCACGGGCGGAGATAGCCGATGCTGCCCGAAGGAATGAGCCGGCGCTCTCCTCCGGCGCTTCTCCGACTGTAGCCAAAGTTGCACACGTCAGAGGGGATAGGACCCAGGCTTGTGAAGGAAGTATTATCTTCCGGTGCTATCCACCTGTCAGACAGCAGGCGGATAATTAGCACGCCACCACGAAAGGTATGACAGCTCGGATTTCCTTATGATAGGAGTGTTTTCAAGTGGACCAACACCCAGCATGATCGGCTCGGGAATCTATAAGATTCCTGGGCCGATCCAATCCCTCCCCGCGGGGCATCCAAAATTGTGAAACTCCCCAGGACGCCCGCAAACCTTACCTGATTACCGGTCCAACGGTGCATGCGCGGGCTGCGGGCGCATCTCCCGCTTCTCTCTAGCAGGGCACGTGCCCGCGCCGGCCAATCACACACCCTGTTAGAGGGAAACACGAGATGCGGTCGCCACCGTGCTCGGAGCTACTGAGCTTTGATGCGCATTGCTCAGCGGCTCCGAGCGCGCTGAATGGACGAGCGGCTGCGCATGCGCCGTAGGAGCGGGATGAGGTGAGTTGAATCCTGCAATCTGGGGAGTTTCACATAGCGGGCACCCCCGATCGGGGTGCCCCGGGAAAGAGGACCAAAACCCAGGATAGTCAAAATCCTGGGTGTTGGTCCACTTTAAGTATAGTTCAGTGGTACACTTACAATTTACCTCTTTACCCCTTGGCATAACTTCTGTTAGGTTAATGGTGAAGGTAGTTGATCATCTCAGAAGTAAAGGAATGATGGCAATTCAAGCCCATCTCAATTGCAAAAATGTTAAATAACGATTCTCCAGCATCTAAAGATAATATATTTTAAGTTTTTAGTCACTTATTTATTATCCTTTCCCCCCATGGGCTGTGCAACTCTGTTCAGAACTTTAGGATACGGGCGCCGCCATCTTGACTCAGAAGCATCACACTTACGAGAGTGGGATAAAGTACAGGGGGGCGGGTTATAGCTGTGCTTTGCTCAGACAGAGCAGAGTTGGGGTCAGGATAAGGTCAGCAATCCCAGAATGCAGAGCAGCACAGTCAGAAGGCACTTCTTGTTTGCAGGCTGCCTGATGTTTCATGAGCCCCCATCTTGAATGTTTAAAGGCTCATAACATGCAGTAGGTGCAGGTAGGATGATATTCTAAGTGTGCCATACACTCCACTTTGATCTTCATGACATGTGGGTAATCTCCAGTAGAGGGTGAACTTCTGCAGAGATGAATAAGCAAAAAAGAAAGCCCCTCCCGGTCCATATATACCTGGGACCTCCCACCAAATTCCCAGTTCCTTCTCTGCAGGGAAGGCGACAAGACAGAAGATGAAGACTTCTTTACTTACAGGTAAGCCGGGCTCGCGCCCGGCCGTCGATTGTCCCTATTACTGCCAGGACCCTTTCTAAATTGCCCATATTTGAGCCTCCCAGCTTAGGCTGCGGGTCCTGGTAAAAGTAGGCAGCACCATATGGCTGCGGAAGGAGCACTGCTCCACCGTGAGACCTCACTATGGGGTAGGCGGTTATCCAGGTTTTTTGGTGATCCTGGTGTGGGATGCCCCGTCCCTCTATGCTTATGGCCGGATTCTCGCAGGGTTCCCCCCCTTCTGGGTCCCTTATTCCCCTCCGGGGGGGGGGGTTGCCTGGCCTGGCCGTTATTTCATTTTTCGTTCTCCCACATATGCCCCTGTATGTGTGGGTGTGTGATTTCAATGTGCGTGTGTGTGGGACAGTGAGTGTTTTACTTTGGGCCATGGCAGGTGCTGTGATTAAAAAAGGTTTAGTAAAAACTAAAATCAAAGGTGCGCTTCAGGTTAAATGACGTAGCAGCTGCCTAAAATAAGGGGTCAGGCCTTATTGAAGTGACACAAGAGATTGTAATTGAACCTAATATACGTGAAGACAAGTCTATTGGTTTAGGTGCGCTTTGAGGTGGACTTCAATAGTGATTTTTAAACAAACACTTGTCTATGTTGATCAGGAAAAAGGGAAAAGAACACGGGGATGCTTCCATGATAGATATTGGTCTGTTAGAGGTTTTCTGACACCAGATACAATATGTTATTTAATTACATCTGGTTTTGCACGATGCCTCTGTCTTAGTTAGATGATAGTGTATGCTGCGTGATTTTACTCATACAGCAGAAAAAAACGTTATTGAGTTTTGAGATTTTACTCACACACCACAGTAAATCACAACATTAATATACACCTCTAATAAAAGTGTTTATATCTATTTCCTTGTAAAGAAACTCACCGCCGCGGCCCGGGGGTACGCCGACCTGCCCAGGGCCTATGAGGTTCTGTTGCCCGTGTAGTAGCGGTCAGGTGTCTGTTCACAGCAGTGGTTGTCGTGGTTCTGCCTCCTCTGGTCTTTAGTAATCCTCTTTGTTTTGGTTGCCTTAAATAATTCTCACGGCTCGTTGCATATTAAAAAACTGAATTTATTGCTTCACCTTAATAAAACAAATATAAAACTAATGTACCAGGGTGAGCTGAGTCTGATGGCTATATGAGCGACAGTGTGATGTCAGTCTCCTTGTTGATCGTTATCCAAGCTGCCTTTATAGTGGGCAGAGCGACGTCCAGTCCTGTTGCGTTCTCTTAGAACGTTAAGTGTACTCAAAGTCCTATGAGTCACAATGTCCAGTATGAGCTAAAAATCCAAATGTAGATGTTTGCAGGACTCTGCCCGCAAGTTTACCGATGCGCGTTTCGGCAGCCAGTGCCGTCCTCGGGGTGTGTTCTGGGCCTGCGCTTTGTGGCCCTTTTTATTGGTCATGTACTAGTTATGTCATTCCTTCGCTGAGGATTATGGGAAATGGAGTCATTTTGTGTAGTTTCAATTCCCGGCTCATATCGCCGCCGCCGTCTATGTGATTCAAATGCCGGCTTTTCTTCTAATTCCTCTCAGCCCCACGGAGTGGATAATGTTGGTGACCCGCGAGATGAAAGATGCTGGTGCATAGATGATGCTGGTCTCCTTTCTAGCTTTGTGTGAACTCCCTTCCCGTAGCTAGAAGGTGCTCGGTTATTTATTTAGCAGAAAAAGGAAGAAATGTAGCAAAGATAGATGGTTAAACACCGATAGTTTATATACCGTGCTATTATGTATGTCGCTCAGTGTCTTTTCTATATATATATATATATATATATATACCGTATTTTTCGCCCTATAAGACGCACTTATTTTTTCCCCAAAAGTGGGGGAAAAATGTCAGTGCGCCTTATCGGGCGAATGTAAAAAAAAAAAAAAAAAAAACTCACCCGTCCCCGGCGCTCCCGCGTTGTCTGGCACACTGCGAGAGGCCAGAGGAGCGGCGGGGGCTCTGTCCTGCGCAGGCCACGCCCACCCGCTGCCCGGACCTTCGTGATCGCATGTGGGGGAGCAGATGGAGGAGCGGCAGGGGCTCTATCTCTGGCCCCGCCGCTGTCATCGCTGCCTGAAAAGACAGCGATCGCAGCGGCGGGGCCGGGACAGAGCCAGCTCGTGAATGGGGTGGGCGTGGCCTGCGTCGACGCTGCGGCGCAGGCCACGTCCACCCCATTCACGGAGCCGGCCGCTCGGCGCAGTGGTGTCAGCGGACAGGTGAGTTTAACTTTTTTTTTTTTTTTTTACTATGGCGCCTGCCTATACTAATGGGGGAGGGGGGTGGGAATGGGGGGATGGGGATGCCACACAGCCTATGGGAATGGGGGGATGGGGATGCCACACAGCCTTTGGGAATGGGGGGATGGGGATGCCACACAGCCTTTGGGAATGGGGGGAGGGGTATGCCACACAGCCTATGGGAATGGGGGGATGGGGATGCCACACAGCCTTTGGGAATGGGGGGAGGGGTATGCCACACAGCCTTTGGGAATGGGGGGAGGGGGATGCCACACAGCCTATGGGAATGGGGGAGGGGGATTCCACACAGCCTTTGGGAATGGGGGGAGGGGTATGCCACACAGCCTATGGGAATGGGGGGATGGGGATGCCACACAGCCTTTGGGAATGGGGGGAGGGGTATGCCACACAGCCTATGGGAATGGGGGGAGGGGGATGCCACACAGGCTATGGGAATGGGGGGATGGGGATGCCACACAGGCTATGGGAATGGGGGGATGGGGATGCCACACAGGCTATGGGAATGGGGGGATGGGGATGCCACACAGCCTTTGGGAATGGGGGAGGGGTATGCCACACAGCCTATGGGAATGGGGGGAGGGGGATGCCACACAGCCTTTGGGAATGGGGGGAGGGGTATGCCACACAGCCTTTGGGAATGGGGGGATGGGGATGCCACACAGCCTTTGGGAATGGGGGGAGGGGTATGCCACACAGCCTATGGGAATGGGGGGAGGGGGATGCCACACAGGCTATGGGAATGGGGGGATGGGGATGCCACACAGGCTATGGGAATGGGGGGATGGGGATGCCACACAGGCTATGGGAATGGGGGGATGGGGATGCCACACAGCCTTTGGGAATGGGGGAGGGGTATGCCACACAGCCTATGGGAATGGGGGGAGGGGGATGCCACACAGCCTTTGGGAATGGGGGGAGGGGTATGCCACACAGCCTATGGGAATGGGGGGAGGGGGATGTCACACAGCCTATGGGAATGGGGGATGCCACACAGCCTATGGGAATGGGGGGAGGGGGATGCCACACAGCCTATGGGAATGGGGAGAGGGGGATGCCACACAGCCCATGCTAATGGGGAGAGGGGGATGCCACACAGCCCATGCTAATGGGGGGATGGGGATGCCACACAGCCCATGCTAATGGGGAGAGGGGGATGCCACACTGCCTATGGGAATGGGGAGAGAGGGATGCCACACAGCCTATACTAATGGGGGGAGGGGGAAAGCCACACAGCCAATGGGAATGGGGGGAGAGGTGGATGCCACACAGCCTATGGGAATGTGGGGAGAGGGATGCCACACAGCCTATACTAATGGGGGGAGAGGGGGATGCCACACAGCCAATGGGTATATGGGGAATGGGAGGGGGGGATGCCACACTGGATATACGAGGAATGGGATGGGGGCATGCTACACTGTCTATGGAATGGGGGCATCCCACACGGCCTATGGGAATTGGATAGGGGAATGCCACACTGTCTGTAATGGTGCGTTTTTGATTGAAATTTTTTTTTTCTTATTTTCTTCCCCCAAATCATGGGTGCGTCTTATGGGCAGGTGCGTCTTATAGGGCGAAAAATGCGGTATATATGCACACAGAACAATTGCAGTCACACTATGGCTAAGATATGAGGGATAACTTAAATAATTCCCCGCTTTTGCTCAGTAAAACACATGAAAACTTGCACAGTGAATAGAGAGCTAAAATTAAAGAATTATAAAGCAATTATATATCAATAAGAATACAAGTATACAAGGTAATCAGATTATTCTATGTACGTAATTTGATTTGAAATTAAGGGTATGCTCAATAAGAGGTAGGTATATTCCCCAGGTGGATGCCTGATATTTTGAATACTCAAAACATTTAAAAATACCGGATATACAGTTGAATAACTGAAATTTAGTGAATCGGTTAGTTAGTTAAAATTTCATTACTTGGGATTATATTAGGTTAATTCTATTGCAGCTTTCTTGTTGTTTTAGGGGAAAAGTATTGGAACAATGGCAGTGGCAACAATGGCATGTATATATAGTTGTTATGAATTATTATATGTAACGTGGAATTCAAATATGGGAAGGGTATGTTGTCTGAGCAATAAATAAATTGAGTTAGTAATAAACTACATAGATAATGTGTTAATATGCATCAATGATAATGGGTTATATATTGTATTATATTTGGATTAAAAATTACCTATAGATTACACTGACAATAAAAGGTCATAATGGTAATACTAATAATAATAATAAATATAATAATAAATAGTGATTATAATAATATGATAGTAATAATAATAAATAATATAAATATAGATTACAATGACAATAAAAGGTTATCATAGTAATAATAATAAATAGTGGTTATAATAATAATAGTAACTACATAGCCCATTGCTGATATCATATCCTCTATTATTGTGTGTAGTTATTCAAATTGGTAGGTGCAAAACCAGATGTAATTAAATAACATATTGTATCTGGTGTCAGAAAACCGGTGTCTATCATAGAGGAAGCATCCCCGTGTTCTTTTCCCTTTTTCCTGATCAACATAGACAAGTGTTTGTTTAAAAATCACTATTGAAGTCCACCTCAAAGCGCGCCTAAACCAATAGAGGTGCTGTGACTAGCCTGGAGGAGCTTCTCCCCCTCAGGCTGTGTTCGGGGAGGGGGCCGGCTGCGGTAGCCCCGCCCCCTTCTTTGGCGCGATTCTGTTGCTCGTTTCTAGGGGATCCGCGTTGCTGGGAGGGGGGCCTGGCGAGCGCGCGTTTTGCGCTGGCCCGCCCTCCCCCTTCTCTCCCTCTTCCTGCATGAGGCACTTTTCGGGGGCCATTTTGATGCTGGTCTGAGCTGCGCTCCGAGTGGTAAGGGCCGGATGGCCACTTAGCTTGTATGGGGGCCCCTCTCTAGCGGGGGGCCCCCACTGATTGCGGGCGTGTGTGTGTGTTTTTTGTGTTGGTTACACATGTCTGGCTGGGATACAGATATATATATATATATATATATATATATATATATATATAATTAGGTATGTGTTATTGCCTTATATATGTAGGATTGCATTTATGTTGCCTGTTTTGTGTGTCACAGATTGCATTGTATATGTGCATATTAAGGGGTTCCTCCTGGTCCTGGGGTCCCTAGTGTAAATTTGTTCACCTCAAATCCTCCCACCGGGACTTTTAAGGGGCATCCCGGGTTGCTTAGGCGTAAATTCCTTGCGGTCTTGCGACTGACCACAAAAATTCACCATATGGAGGCTCCGCAGGATACTGGGCTCAGGCTCCCTCTGGGACAATCCGGGCCATGTGTGGGGTGTGGGGTATCCCTTACGGGGGAGAATGTGCTGATCTGTATACCATGCGCACAAAAGGCCATAACGCAGCAGTCTGGTACCCAGCCTTCTGGGTCGGCTCCTCCCGCTTCATCGCCTTCCCCTCCCCACTTTATCCTTCCCCAAGTGACATTGGTGCCAGCGGGGAGTCGCTCTCTGATGTTTGGGCTAGGTTGGCCAGCATCGAGAAAATTGTTGCTAGCACGGTGGGCAAGAAGGCCCAGGCTAAAAAGAGACATTTGTCGTCGGCCCAGCCCTTGTGGGATGTTGACGACGATTCCGCTGATTTGTCAGATTCTTCCCCGTTAGAGGAGGGGGAATTGTATTAGGAAACAGAGGCTGACTATGTTCAGTCTGGTAATGCCGATATCGTGCAGGCGCTGGGGGATGCCGTAGATACGGCGACTGTTTTGTCACATTTATTGGAGGTGTTGGATATTGAACCTCCTGAGGCGCCCCCTCTCAAGAAGGGGGGATTTTTGGGGGCCTGCAAGCCCCGTCTGGAATTCCCTACCCAGGGTCACTTTGATGCGCTGATCCTTAGAGAATGGGAGAGGCCCAGTCGGCTTCCTGGTGTTCCTCAGGGATGGGATAAGAAGTACCCTTTTCCGGTGGAGGCGGTTAAGCGCTGGTCTTCTCCTCCCGAGGTCGACGCGCCAGTTTTAGGTTTGACCAACTCTTCTGTGCTTCACACCCCAGACACCACTTCCCTTAAGGATGGCGAGGATAAGCGCCTTGATCAGATGGCGTGCCACGCATTTGCCAACGTGGGCTCGGCCCTGCGGCCTGTTAGTGCATCTGCCCTGGTGTCGCTTGCCACAAGATCTCTTATCAGGGACTGGCTGAATACTGCTCAGTTTGATCCAGCTGGCGCTGAGTTCGCTATCCTTAAGAGATGCGAATTGTTCATGGATTTTGTCATGGCTGCGATGGAGGATTCTATTGTCGTGTGTAGTAGGACTTCAGCCTTACTGGTGGCTATGCGCAGATTGGTCTGGCTCCGCCATTGGACAGCGGACGTTGGGGCCAAGAAGTCGCTCACAGCTCTTCCCTTCTCGGGATCGCTGCTGTTTGGAGATAAATTGGATGCTGTTGCTAAAGGAGGTAAGTTACCTCAGCGGAGGAAACAGCGCCGCCCCTTTCGGGGGGCTGACTCGTTCACTCCTTCCTTTCGAGGGGCCAGAGCGGCTAGGGGTTTTGCCTTCTCAGGTGTCAGGGGCTCGTCCTGGAACAGAGGCAGAGGTCGGGCACGTCCCGCGGCTGCCTGGGGTTCCAAGCCCAAGCCTGCCGTTAAACCGGCTCAGCAATGAAGGGGCGCCCTCACCCGCATGGGTGGGGGGACGGCTGCGGCTCTTCTTCCAGGTCTCGGCCCGGGAGGTCACAGACAATTGGATCTTGGAAGTGGTCTCCTCCGGGTACAAACTGGAGTTCGAGTACTGGCCGCCCCCAAGATTCTTAAGGTCTCGGGTGCCCTCGGACCCTCAGGCTGCACAGGGGCTCCTGTTAGCAGTGAAAAACCTTCTGGACAATGGGGGTTATATGCTCGGTGCCTCTTGTCGGAGAGAGGCAGGGGTTACTACTACAACCTTTTCACGGTTCTCAAACAAGAGGGTTCGGTGAGACCCATTCTAGATCTCAAGGTTCTCAACAGGTTTATCAGAGCCAAAAAGTTCCGCATGAAGACTCTGCGCTCGGCTATCAATTCCCTGCGCCAAGGGGATTTTATGACATCCATAGACATCAAGGATGCGTATCTGCATGTTCCGATTTTTCAGGCACATCAGAGATTCCTCCGGTTTGCGGTGGAGGATCAACATTATCAGTTTGTAGCTCTTCCCTTCGGTCTGACCTCGGCGCCGAGGGTCTTCACCAAGGTCTTGGCGGGAATAATGGCTCTGCTCAGAGCTCAGGGCATTCGCATTGTGCCTTATCTGGACGACCTGTTGATCTCAGCTTCTTCCCTCCGTCAGGCGGAGCTGGACCCACCAGGTGGTGTCGACCCTGGAGAGGTTCGGGTGGGTGATCAACCGCACCAAGTCTTCTCTCTCCTCGTCTCGTGTGATTTCATTTCTGGGCATGAATCTGGATACCATTCGGGCCAGAGTGTTTCTGCCCCAGACCAAGGTGCAGGGGATTCAGGGTCTGATCCGCCTTCTTCTGGCCAATCCTTGCCCCTCTATCCGACAGGGGATGAAACTGGTGGGCTTGATGGTATCCTCCTTCGAGGCGGTACCGTTTGCACAGTTTCACATGAGATCTCTTCAACTTCACCTATTGACGCATTGGGACAGGTGTCCGCAGTCATTGGATCGACCTTTCAGGATGTCTCCCAGGGTTCGGCAGTCCCTTCGGTGGTGGCTGGAATCGAGCAATCTGTTGAAGGGCAGATCCTATCTGGTCCCTTGTTGGGAGACGGTTACCACGGATGCCAGCCTGTCGGGCTGGGGAGGTTATTGGAAAAGTTTGATCAGTTCAGAGGGGTGTGGGGTCCTCAGGAGGCTCACACCCCCATCAATGTCTTGGAGCTCAGAGCCATCCGACTGGTTCTGGCTCGGCTGACCTCACATTTACGGGGTCTACCGGTTCAGGTTCGTTCGGACAACCGAACGGCGGTAGCTTACATAAATCACCAAGGAGGGACTCGCAGCAGGAGTGCCCTCAGGGAAGTCTCTCTGATCCTGCACTGGGCAGAGAGCAATGTTCCTTGCATTTCGGCAGTCTACATTCCGGGAGTGGAGAACACGGAGGCGGATTCCCTGAGCAGGGGATCCTCTCGCCAAGGAGAGTGGTCTCTCAACCCCCGAGGTTTTTCTGGATCTTTGCCGCAAGTGGGGGACTCCGGAGGTGGATCTCTTTGCCTCGAGGCACAATCACAAACTTCCGGCCTTTGTGTCTCTTTCTCAGGATCCTCTGTCTCTGGCAGTGATGCCTTGTCACTGGCTTGGAAGGAGTTGGGGTTTCTGTACCTGTTTCCACCCGTCTCCATGTTGGGCAAGGTAGTTCGCAAACTGGTTCTAGAAGGGGCACCAGCCATTCTGGTGGCTCCAAGGTGGCCAAAAAGAGTTTGGTACGCAGACGTCATAAGGATGGCCGTAGATCAGTACCAGCTTCCCTTGTTGCCGGATCTGCTATCTCAGGGTCATCTACTTTACCGCAATTTACAAATTTACAAATGCTGGCTTTGACGGCTTGGCTGCTGAAACCTTCATCTTGAAAGAGGAAGGTCTGTCTGAGGCTGTTCAGACCTTGATTAGGGCTAGGAAGCGGTTCTCTTCTGGCATTTGCTATAGGACTTGGAGGTCCTATATTGATTGATGTGAGGCTAGGGCCTTGCCTTTTGGAGTTTCTTCAGCATAATATGAATCTTGGGTTCCAGCTTAGTACTTTGAAAGGACAGGTTTCTGCTCTGTCGATTTTCTTCCAGAGGTCTTTTGCCGTACACCCGCTGGTTAAGACCTTTTTCCAAGGGGTCGCGCATTCCTCCTTTTGAGCCGTTACAGGATATTGCTCTTTCGGTTCTCACTCAGAAGGTTGCCTTCTTGGTGGCTATTACCTCTGTCCGGCGTGTCTCTGAGTTGGTGGCCCTGTCGATTCAGGCCCCTTAGTTTGAGAGACACCAGGATAAGGTGGTTTTTCGTTTTAAGCCGGATTTCCTTCCTAGGGTGGTGTCTGCTTTCCACCTCAATCAGGATATTGTTCTCCCTTCCTTGTGTCCTAAGCCTAACAATGACAAGGAGAGGGTTCTGCAGAATTTGGACGTTGTTCGCTGTGTGAAGTACTATTTGGTGACTACTTCTTCCTTCCGCAGGACGGGTGCTTTTTTCGTGGGGCCCTGCGGGCCCAGGAAAGGTTTAGCACCTGCTAAGTCTACGATTAGCAAATGGATTCGTCAGGCCATTGTTGCGGCCTTTTCTGCTAAGGGGAGGACTCCTTTTTGGGTCACTGCGCACTCTACTCGTGCGGTTGGTGCGTCCTGGGCTTTTCAGCACCAGGCTTCTACTTGGTCTTCCGTTCATACTTTTTCCAAGTTTTACAAGGTTGATGTGCGGGCTTCAGCGGATGCTGTCTTTGGCCACAAGGTTCTGCAAGTTGCAGTGGTTTGAGTTGGTACATTCTTTACTGTTTCTGGTTCCCACCCATGACGGACACTGCTATTGGATGTCCCACATGTCATGAAGATCGAAGTGGAGTGTATGGCACACTTAGAATAATACCGTTTTGTGAGTACTCACCTTTAAAACGGGTATTATGAGTGTGCCATACACTCCACTTCGCCCCACCCTTTTTTTTCAGGTATTCTGGGGCTTTTATATGGCGAACCATTGGTTTTGATTGTTAGGTTATAATTGGTTCTTCCTGGTCCCCTTACTGCTTTTTTACACTGGGAATTTGGTGGGAGGTCCCAGGTATATATGGACCGGGAGGGGCTTTCTTTTTTGCATATTCATCTCTGCAGAAGTTCGCCCTCTACTGGAGATTACCCACATGTCATGAAGATCGAAGTGGAGTGTATGGCACACTCATAATACCCGTTTTAAAGGTGAGTACTCACAAAACGGTATTTTTTAATGTGAGCAGTCTGTATGTACAGGGTGTGGGAAACATATAAGATAGACTCTTATTCAGAGTGAAGGACCGCTTTAACATATATTTCTAATATCACAATACAAGTGACACATTAAGAACACCCACATTTCAAACCAGTTGGACAATCTTTGGACAAGCTCGCTCACGCCTATCTCTACATGCTCACCCTCGGCTCAGCTCACTGCACCTGCTCTGCCGGGGCAGCAAGCCTCCTCCCAAAAGCCCCAGAAGCCGGCCGGGAACAAACCCACACGACCCCAGGGCCCCCGTGAGGGCCGAGGCCAATTGAAGTATATCTCAGCGGATTGAAGCACGCTTTCTGCAAATCTTGCCCCTCTATAACCTGGATGTATGGTCAATAACCAAAGTAAAAGCAATTCCTTAAACAGAAAACAAAATCAGGAGGGGGAGTGGGGGGGATTGGGGAAAGGCCATTCCGCTAGCACATCCCAAGCACTCTTTTACCCTCTAGGGAGTCCGTGAACTCTATCCAACTATACCAGGTCGCTGTGAATCTCTCATGTCTATTGTCTCTAGATAGCATCAGGTTTTCGAAATCTCATTTTCATTGACCCTCTGGAACCACAAGGCTATAGAAGTGGGCTCCGCACTCTTCCACACCTGCGGTATACACGCCTTAGCTGCATTCAACCAGACACAGCAGAGATTTGCGATATCTCCGACACATGTAGAAGGCAAAGTGCCGGATCCGCAGGTACGGCTGGGCTCGAGATCCTCCCTGACCGTGCCCCAGAAGTACACGCCCCAAAACATATGCAGCAAATTTCCCTTCGCCTCCGCATCTCCAGCATTTGGCCGAAACACTCAGGAACCATTTATGGAGAGCTGCTGGCACTCTATACCACCGGGTCAGCAGCTCATAGCTGCATTCTTGGTATCTAGTGCAGGTTGAGGTTTTGTGTGGTAGAGATAGGATTTTCTTACTATGCTTGGGCATCCAAACTACATTTAAGTTTCTTTCCCATTTAGCCAGAAAAGAGAGATCTTCCATGCCTGTGGGGGGCTATTAAAATCGTGTATGTCCTCGAGAGAGTGTGCCTTTTCAGGTGCCCGCTTAGACACAGCTCCTCATATTCCATGGGATCCCAATCTCCCTCTCTGTGTGCCCGCAGGGAAGAGAGGAAGTGTGCCAACTGCAGGCGCTGCCAAGTGGACTACCCGGGGACACCCCTAGTTTGCGCCTCCTCCACCAGGACTACCCGGGGACACCCCTAGTTTGCGCCTCCTCCACCAGATCAACCCAGTCTCCTCCCTGTAAAGGCCTGCCTTCTTCTAGCCCTTTACTGTCTGACCCTTGCCCCCGGGGGGGGGGGGGGACGGTTAGAATGACCCTCCTCACCCGCCTGCTTTACCTGCTGCAGGCGCTGCCGATGTTGGTGCCCAGATCCTTCCTAGTTAAGGTACGATCTTTGTTAACGAATTTCCTGTGGGCAGGTAAGAAATCAAGGTTGAGTGGAAGCCTCCTTACGAGGGCAAAAGGGGATGGGGGCCTGGTTCTTCCATACACGGTCCGGTACCATGCAACAGTGCACTTAAACAGGGCGATAGATTGGTGTCCTTATGGCAAGCACAAGCAATGGGTGGAGTTAGAGCATGGCTTCTCCGATCTCTGCCGCCCCCTGGCTAGCTGGGGAGGAGGTTATGCTGGTGAGGCAGCACCACACCATCGGTCCCACACTGAGTATCTGTAGGTCCCTGTTCCAGTGAGAGGGGGTCTCGCCCTCTCCCATGTACCCTGTTCCAGGGACACCCCTAGTTTGTGCCTCCTCCACCAGATCGACCCAGTCTCCTCCCTGTAAAGGCCTACCTCCTAGCTCTTTGCCGTCTGACCCTTGCACCCCGGGGGGGAAACGGTGGGTTACCCAGGACAGGGTACATGGGATACCCCGCGGGCCTCCGCTTCGCCACTGTGCGGCGCTGTCTGTCACGGGGGGTGGAGGCGCCACTGTGCGAGCTGCGCTTCGGCGCGGTGGGCCAAAGATCCCTGCAGCTATTTTTTAATGGCCGTGCGGGCCATGCAGCATGAGTGCATGGATGGTGGGCGGGCGCGTCTCCTTACGCCGCCGGAGGGGGCGGAGCTGGGCGCTGACGTGTTCCGCGTCATCACGGCGCCGCCCGCCCCTCGAGGAGCGTTTCTTTCTGGAAGGTTCTGTCCCTTGCTCTGCGTGCTCGTTTGCTGCTGCTCCGGTGGGTCTGCTGACGCTGGAAACCTGGTGCGTCCCTCCTACTGCTGCTGCTGGGCGATCCTTCCGTCATCGAAGGCTGCGCTGTCCCTCTGTCAGTGTCGTGAGTCCCTCTTTTTTCTGACTGTGTATTATACCAATTGCTTTTTGCTTATTCTGATTGGGCATCTCTCCTCCTCTTTTGTATATGTCGTGGGCTTGTGGTTGAGGGTTGTGGCTCCTCCAGGTCCCCCTTTTTACTAAGAGGGATCATTCATAGGTTTGGGCTGTTAGTGTCTTGTAACCGTACCTATTCACCATTTTTAATCACCATAATGGAGGCATCTGGGGATAGTGAGCTGGGGGCCCCATTTGGGCAGGAAAAGCTGTGCCCCTTATGCAGTAGGAATCCTCTTGGCGGATTCAGCACTGTTTGTACCACTTGCGCCAGAGGCATTATTTTGGACCATGTTCCTGGATGGTGTGTAAAGAGCTCAAGGCCTGCTTGGAATTCATTGGTTTTGTTGCTTCAGCCATGGTGGGGTCCGGCTTGGCACCAGGATCTCGGCCCTGCTTGTTGCCCTCCGCCGCTTGCTCTGGCTGCGGCAATGGTCGGCTGATGCCGCGGCCAAGAAGTCACGAGTATTCCCTTTGTGGCGCACAGGCTGTTTGGGGAGCGCCTGGACCTCCTGGTCAAGGATGGTAGACTCCCTCAAAGACGGAAGCCTGCTCGGTCCTTTCGGAATCCCTCTGCCTATCGCTCCTTTCAGGAATGAAGAGGCTCTTCATTCCCAGGTGGCCGCAGAGATACCTGGGGTAGAGGTAGGTCCCGCGGCCGACCCAATCCCTCCTGGGGAACCAAATCCAAGCCCCCTGCCAAGTCCCCTCAGGCATGAGGGGGCGCCCTCACCCATCCGGGTGGGGGGGGGGGCGGCTTCTGCTGTTTTCTCAGGTCTGGGGGTGGCATGTCTCGGACCGGTGGATCCAGGAGGTAGTGTCCTCTGTTTACAAGAAGCTTGGAAACCTTATGGTCGGCAGTGAGATCACTTCGACCTGGCGACTTCATGACCATCAGGGATGCTTATCTGTACATCCCGATTTTCCAGGGGCATCAGAAGTTCCTGAGGTTTGCTCTGGAGGATCAGCATTACCAGTTTGTGGCTCTGCTATTCGGGATATCCTCAGCCCCCCGTGTCTTCACCAAGGTGCTGGCGGGCATCATGGCGATTTTGAGGACCCAGGGCATTCGTGTACTGCCCTATCTAGACTACTTGCTGATTGCGGCCCACCCTTCAGCAGGCCGAGAGCGATACTCGGACGGTGTTGTCAACCCTGGAGGCCTTCGGCTGGGTAGTCAATTACCCAAAGTCATTTCTCAATCCCTCAACAGTGAGATCCTTCCTGGGAATGTCGATAGACACTGCTCAGGTCAAGGTTTTTCTGCCACAGCAGAAGGTTTGGGGTCTCCAGATGCAGGTGCAGGCATTGCTGTCTTGTCAGCGGCCATCATTTCGTCTGGGGATGAGATTGATGGGCCTAATGGTATCATGCTTCGAGGCAGTGCCTTTCGCCCAATTTCAAATGAGACCTCTTCAGTTGAACCTGCTGACTGGCTGGAATCAGATGCAGGAATCTCTGGAACAGGAATTTTCGCTGCCCCCCCTGGCCAGGCAGTCCCTCTTTTGTTGGTTGGACTCCCGGAACCTGCTGGTGGGCAAGTCCTTTCTGACTCCCCAAAGGGAGATAGTTACCACGGATGCCAGTCTGACAGGCTGGGGAGGCGTTTGGCAGACCCAGAAGATCCAGGGTCAGTGGGGTCCGCAGGAGAACTGCTTGCCCATAAATCTCCTGGAGCTGAGAGCGATCCGGTTGGTGCTTCTTTGCTTGACTTCCCACTTAAAGCGGACCTTCAGCATCATTTAATGAAAAGTCCAAAACCTAAAAAACTATTCCCCAGCATCTAAAATTAATATATTTAAAGTTTTTAATCACTTTTTATTCTTTCCTTCACTGGGCTGCAACTCTGTTCAGCACTCTAGGATATGGGCGCCACCATCTTGGCTCAGTAGCATCACATACTGAGGAGAGGAGAGGGGTCATAAGTGCAGGGAAGCGGGGTTATAGCTGTGCTTTGCACAGACAGAGCAGAGCTGGTGTTCAGGAACAGGTCAGCAAAGGTCAGCAATCCCAGAATGCAGAGCGGCAAACTATAAAGAAGAAAATAAACAATGTAAACAACTGATAAGCTGGAGACAGAAAGACTGGTCGCGAAAGAGAGTAAAACTAACCCCAAATTATTCTTTAGCTACATAAACCGTAAAAGGTACAAACCTGAGGGTGTGGGCCCCCTGAAAAGCAAGGAGGGGACACCTATAGAGGGAAATGCGGAGAAAGCAAATTTACTAAACAACTTCTTTGCTTCTATATTCACAAAAGAATGTGACATGCCAAGTTAAATGCAGGGGAGTAACCGAAACCCTCCATTAAATGTCACTGGTCTAACCAAGTATGTACAGTAATAGCGTTATTTTTAATAATTGTGGACTGAATAACTACAGGGTCTGTTCCGAGGGATTGGCGCTTGGCAAATGTGGTGCCAATATTCAAAAGGGGATCTAGGGGGGAACCTGGGAACTACAGACCGTTAAGCTGAACATCTGTGGTGGGCAAGCTGTTTAAAGGTTTCTTAAGGGATACTATCCTGGAGCACCTTGGGGAAAATTGCCTTATTACTCCATATCAGCATGGATTTATGAGGAATCGCTCCTGCTAGACAAGCTTAATCAGCTTTTATGAGGAGGTAAGTTCAAGATTGGATCAGGGGGAGTCATTGGATATCATATATCTTGACTTTTCTAAAGCATTTGATACTGTGCCACATAAAAGGCTGGCACAAAAGATCAGAATGCTTGGACTAGGGGAAAACGTGTGCAGATGGGTGGGAAATTGGCTTAATGATCGGAAGCAGAGGGTAGTTATCAATGGTGCACACTCAGATTGGGTCACTGTTACTAGTGGAGTACCACAAGGGTCAGTTCTGAGACCAATTCTCTTCAATATATATATAAATGACATTGGGTATGGATTAAACAGCAAAGTCTCAATCTTTGCAGATGATACTAAGCTGAGTAAAGTAATTAAAACAAAAGAGGACAGCAGGCAGCTACAAACAGATTTAGATAAATAGGAAGCATGGGCATTTAAATGGCAAATGAAGTTTAACACAGATAAATTTAAGGTTATGCACATGGGAATGAGAAATCTGTATCATGATTACACACTAAATAAAGAAACACTTGGTAAAACAACAATGGAAAAGGACCTAGGGGTTTTAGTTGACAATAAGCTCAACTGTAGTAATCAATGCCAGGCAGCTGCTGCTAAAGCAAATAGGATCATGGGGTGCATCAGGAGGGGCATAGATGCTCATGACCAGAGCATCATTTTACCCCTGTACAAGTCACTGGTCAGACCCCATATGGAGTACTATGTACAGTTCTGGGCACCTGTGCTTAAGAAGGACATATCAGAACTGGAGCACGTTCAAAGAAGGGCAACAAAGTTAATAAAAGGAGTGCGGGGACTAGAGTACCCTGAAAGATTGTCCAAGTTAGGTTTATTTAGTTTAGAAAAAAGACGATTGAGAGGTGATCTAATAACTATGTATAGATATATTCGGGGTCAATACAAAGATCTGTCCCAGAATCTATTTATACCCCAGAGTGTAACCATAACCCGAGGGCATCCACTAAGGTTAGAGGAAAGGTGCTTTCTCCACCGACATAGGAGGGGATTCTTCTCTGTAAGAGCAGTGAGACTATGGAACTCGCTGCCAGAGGAGGTAGTAATGATGGATACAGTAAAAACGTTCAAAAGGGGCCTTGATGCCTTCCTGGCATGTAATAACATTTCCAGCTATGGCTACTAGACCACTGGAAGGAGTTAAACAGGCTGAACTGGATGGACTAAAGTCTTTATTCAGCCTTACATACTATGTTACTATGTTAAAGTCAGAAGACACTTCTTGTTTGCAGGCTGCCTGCACCTCCATGGGCTGCCATCTTGGATGTTTAAAGGCTCAGAAAATGCAATAGATGCAGGTAGGAAGATTTTTAATGTGGGCAAGCTATATGTACAGCGTGGGGGAAACATATAAGATTAGGGTGAAGGTCACTTTAAAGTGGACCAACACCCTCCCATGATCGGCCCGGGAATCTATAAGATTCCCTGACCGATCAGCTCCCTGACTGTGTGAAACCCCCCCCAGATCCCCGAAAATCTTACCTGATCCTCGTTCCAGCGGCGCATGCGCGGGCCACCGCCGCCTCCCGCGCGTCCCTCTTTCAGGGCGCGCACCCGCGCCAGCCGTTTGTGAATGGCCGGCGCGGGCGCGCTCCCTGTAAGAGGGACGCGCGGGAGGAGCTGAGCTTGTCCGGCGGCAGCGATTGGACGAGCGAGTCACGTGGGAGCGGGGTCAGGTGAGTTTTCAGGGCTTTCTGGGGGGTTTCAGACACGCGGAACTGGACCAATACCCAGGATAGTCAAAATCCAAGGTTCGTCTCCCTCTCAAGAGATCCTCTGGCCATTGCCAAGGATGCTCTGGCGATTCCCTGGATGGAGTTCAAGTTCCTTTATGCATTCCCTCCATTTCCACTCCTGCTGCGCACCCCAGGAAGGGGTACCGACTATCCTGGTGGCTCCTCGCTGGCCGAGAAGGAGTTAGTTGCGGACATAGTTCAGATGTCAGTAGATCGCTACATCATGCCCGGCGACCCAGGGCTTCTCACACAGGGGTCGCTGCTGCACCCCAATTTACGGACGCTGGCTTTGACGGCCTGGCTATTGAAACCTCAATCCTGCCGGAAAAGATTTGTCGGTCACGGTTGTGCATACCATGATTCAGGCACGGAAGAAGTCTTCTTCTATGATATACTACAGAGTTTGGCACGCTTATATTGCTTGGTGCGAGTCCAAGAGTCTCCCTTGCCGCACATTTTTTATTTCTAGGATTCTGGAGTTTTTGCAACATGGCTTAGACTTGGGTCTCCAGCTGAGCACCCTCAAAGGTCAGGTCTCGGCCTTAGCCATCTTTTTCCAGAGATCCATTGCCAACCATAGATTGTTCAAGACCTTTTTCCAGGGAGTCACCCATGTCCGGCCACCGCGTAAGTCAGTATTACCGGTGTGGGACTTGAATTTAGTACCATCTGCTCTTCAGGGTCCTCCCTTTGAACCATTGTGCGATGCTACATTATCTATTTTGACTCTCTAAGTGGTCTTTTTGGTAGCGATCACCTCGGTGCGTCGTGTATCAGAGCTGGCCAGGCTTTGTATGAAACCTTCCTATTTTGAGCGGCATAGGGATAAGGTGGTTTTTCGCTTTAAACCTGATTTTTTGCCTAAGGTCGTTTCTCCCTTTCACCTTAATGAGGAAGTCATCTTACCTTCCTTGTGTCCAGCACCAGCTAATTCCAAAGAACGGACCCTCCATGCCTTGGATGTAGTCAGGGCCATAAAGTATTATCTGGCTGCGACTGAATCCTTCAGGAAATCGGATTTGCTCTTTGCCCTAACAGAAGGCTCTAGGAAAGGTTTGCCACCAGCCAAGTCCACTCTCAGTATGTGGATCAGACAGACGGTGGTGAAAGGATATTCTGTCAAGGGGAAGGAACCCCCTTTTCGGATCACAGCTCATTCTACCAGAGCTATTGGTGCCTCATGGGCTTTTCAGCACCAGGCATCTGTTGAACAAGTTTGTAAGGCTGCCACTTGGTCTTCAGTTCATACTTTTACAAAGTTTTACAAGGTGGATGTTAGGGCCTCAGCTGATGCCGTTTTTGGCCGAAGGGTGCTTCAGGCCGTAGTGAAATGAACTACATGCTGTTCCACACTGGGCATCCTGCCCAAATGGACACTGCTTTTGGATGTCCCACATGTCCTCACTGGGACGACCTGGACTGGATATAGGGAAAAATACAATTCTATGAAACTCACCTGTAGAATTGTTTTTGATTATATCCAGTCCAGGTCATCCCACCCCGCCCTTGTGTTCATTATTCCTGTTTGCCTGTTATGGTGATTACCATTTTTTTTTTATTCATTGGACTTTGTATTCTTAAGTCTTGTTAGAGAGAGTACAAGCTAAAGCTATGTGAAGTAACATGGTTTCTTGGCCTCCCGGCCTGTCCTCTCTTTTGTTTACTGCTTTTTAACCACTGGAGAATGATAGAGGGACACCTGCCTTTATAGGGGGCTGGGAGGAGCTACAACTTTTGATCTTGCAGTCGAGCGCCCCCTGGGGGCGGAATACCCACATGTCATCACTGGGATGACCTGGACTAGATATAATCAAAAACAATTCTACAGGTGAGTTTCACAGAATTGTATTTTTGGACATCTTCATTCCCACATGGGGGCGCTAGAGTGAACCCTTTCTCTTGGTTGGGCTGCTCGGGATTCGAGGCCTCTAGGGCCCCGCGGGAAGGCTAGCGGAATAGGTAGAGTAACAGGAAGGAACAGGACAGGGGAGAACCAACTTTACCGAACTAACTTCTCCTATGCGGAAAATTCCCCATGGGTCACACACAAGGACCCACAAGGCGACCCTACTGGGGGTGAAACATGCACAACAATTGACTAGGCATGGATTGCACAACAAGGTCCACTTCCCTAGCCCAGGCAGTGTCGCCCACTCACATGTATCAGCAGTAATTGCCGCCAGGGGGAAGCGAGGAGCAACTGGAGCGGCGTCCCCCACCTCCACTCATGACTTCGCGTCGTACGGCCTGATTGCTCTCGAACTGCGGCCCTGGCCCCTGGGTCCTCGTTTTCCTGCACTAACCGCTTGTACTGGGAGCTGTGCCAGGTTCGCTGACAGCCAGTTCGGCACGTCAGTTGGATCACAGCGGAGCAATGAAAACAAGGCCGGAAGTCTGCGCTGCCCTTGCGCCAGGCCCTGTGTGCGATATCCTCTTTAAAAGTAAAAAAGGGGACCCTGCATACCACATCTCTCAGGATTGTAGGATCCGGGTGCGCCCTGTGCATCCGATCCAGCTCTATAGGGGTGGTGGGGTCTCTTTCCAGCAGCGTATTGAAGATCGTGGTCACGATCCTCCACCACCGAAGCCTCCGGGATGCCCCTCAAGCGCAAGTTGTTTCTATGGCTTCTATTTTCGATATCGTCCATGCGGAGTTGCTAGGCGTTTAGCAAAGCTTCCTGTGCTTCACTTTGCGCTTCTAGCGCCTGGAGGCGGCTCGCTGTCGTGTCTGATTCCTGCGTTACCCTCGCTTCCACTGCCAATATATGTTGTTTAACCTCCGCCAGATCAAGCTTGTGCGCTGCTACATATATCGCTATCATCTCCTCAATATCTGACCTGGAGGGTTGTCCCTTCAGAAGCAAGATTGATTTTAAATGAATATCTTTGTCGCAGGCACTCCCGGCTTCGTCTTTACACTTGGTAGCTTGGGGAGAAGGGAAGGGCCCCAACCTCCTTACATCGGTGTTCGTTCCCGTGCGTCAGGGCATCAAGTCGCTCCACGGCCCACCTGCTGGGTCAGAGGAAAAGCAGGGTTGGGGTGGTGACATGGGTCTCGTGGTCTGCACTCTGGAAGAAACCAGAATTTCCGGGGATTGCATTAAAGGGGAAATCCAGAGGGCTTGAGGGCACTGATTCCCTCTTTACAACTATCACCTCCGGCTCCAGGGGAGGGTCCGGCCTTGGGTTCAGCTGCCGCTGCGGAAGGACCCCCAGCCGTGCTGCCTCAGTAGGACTCTCATCATTGTGTGCGTGCCCCCGATCCTCGCTCCGTGCCCTCTGCGGGGCGTAAGCGTAGTCTCTGAGTACTGGGGAGACTCGCCCCCGTGTCGGGATGCCTGGGGGTGTCCCAAAGTCCCTGCCTTCCACTCGCAGAGTCCTGTGCGGCAAACCCTCTGGCTCCGCACACCCATTCAGCTCTGGCCCCAGGGGAGTCTCCCTCACCTTCAGTGTTTTACTCTGCCTGGAGGCTGTGGGGGCAGAGATTGCTGCCATCTGGTTTTCCTGTGCCGCCACCGGGTCTCTAATATAAGTACCGTTTTCTCTCATGTTGTGGATTTAACACTATGTTAGGGTTGCAGAGGTTATCTCAGGCACCCAGATCCTTGCTTCCACTGCCCCGGGGACAAATACCGATACATCAGGTATGGGGGCATGACCTCTATTGCATGGCAGCTGAGGGGTGTTCTGGTGCCTACCTACAGTCCTACCTGGGTTTATCGCATTACTGGTCTTGGCGGGGGGTTCACAAGCATCCACAGCTACATTCAGCAGAAAGGCTTCCTGACTGGCTCGGCTGCTAAAATTTCTAATCTTCTGAGGACAAGCACCACAGCTCATGTCTTCCAATTTTGGCTATGGGTAGGACCAATGGGAGTGTATTAGATATTTTTATGTATTTATGACTTTTATTAATACGGAATTTACTTGCTTGTCGTATTTGTTATGTTTTTGGTGGTAGATATAACGTATAATGGTCCATTCCATGAGATCTTGGGTGCAGTCACATGTTTAGTGTGTTTTGAGATCCTTCTTATACTTCGGTCCTAGACTCCTAATGTTAATTGACTGATTGTCACGCTATGACTGAGGCATCTGGGGTGTCTGTGTCTGGTACCTTAGCAGAGATTAGCGCCCTATGTCCCTTGTGCCTGCAAGGCCACCTGAGGATAACCTCATCTGTACAGATTGCACTGCTGCTGCTGGATCATGATCATCTGGACTTTCCAGACTTTCCAGTTCCACCTGTGGCACAACCACGTCCAGATCTCGCCTCTCATTGACAGGTTTTCAGCTCCTGCTAGAGTTGGCAGAAAGGCTAGCCCATCTAAAGAGCCATTGCTGCCATCCTAGGTCGAGGAATCCCGAGGACCAGCTGGTATCCAGTTCTTTAAAGTTGACCAGGAAACTGAAGCATTTAGCCCCAGTCAAATCTTTTGAGTCTGAGGAAAAGGAAGATATTTATGCTGCCTTAGGATAGATTCTTCAGAGGAGGAAAGGTGCTCCAGCAAGGGGGAGGGGGCTTGGACCCTGACCCTCCCTGCTTAAGGAGTGTATTGATCATTCAACCGCTTCTATCCTGGAGGTATGAAAGGTTCTTCCTAAGAAACATAGAAACATAGAAGGTTGACGGCAGAAGGAGACCATACGGTCCATCTAGTCTGCCCTTATGTGTATACTGTATGTACTCTTTATCTTAGGATAGATGTGTGCTTATCCCAGGCATGTTTAAATTCAGTGACTGTTGATTTTTCAACTACCTCTGCTGGAAGTTTGTTCCAAGCATCTACTACTCTTTCTGTAAAATAATATTTTCTAACCTTGCTCCTGATCTTCCCCCCGACTAGCTTCAGGTTGTGCCCCCTTGTTCTATCATTAAGCTTCTTCTTAAAAACACTTCCCTCCTGAACCTTATTCAATCCTTTCACATATTTAAAGGTCTCAATCATGTCCCCCCTCTCCCTTCTTTCCTCCAGACTGTACAAATTAAGTTCTTTAAGTCTCTCCTGATAAGTTTAAGTCCTTCCACCATTTTCGTTGCCCGCCTTTGGACACGTTCTATTTGAATAATGTCTTTTTGCAGGTAAGGTCTCCAGAACTGCACACAGTATTCTAGCTGTGGCCTTACCAGGGCTCTATACAGCGGCATCACAACCTCCCTCTTCCTACTGGTGATGCCTCGAGCTATGCAGCCGAGCATCCTGCTTGCTTTTCCCACTGCCTGGCTACACTGTCCACTCATCTTGCAGCTATCAGTAATCAGTACCCCTAAATCTCTCTCCTCCGAGGTCCTGGCTAACACAGTACTGCCCATACGGTACTCAGAGCAGGGATTCCTTCTACCCAAGTGCATGATTTTACATTTAGAGACATTAAACTCTAGTTTCCACCGTTTTGACCATCTATCCAGTAAAGCTAAATCATTTTCCATGTTGCAGACACCTCCAGGAATATCCACCCTATTACTAACCTTTGTATCATCAGCAAACGGACAAACTTTTCCTACCAAGCCTTCTCCTATGTCACTTACAAATATATTAAAAAGAATGGGGCCCAGGACAGAGCCTTGCGGCACACCACTTGTAACTCGCCTTTGTTCAGATTGCACACCATTTACAACAACGCTCTGATACCGATCCCTCAGCCAACTGGAAATCCACTGAACTATCCAGGGATTGAGTCCTACCTTCAATAACTTATCTATGAGCTCCTTATGTGGTACAGTGTCAAAGGCTTTGCTAAAATCCAGATAGGCGATATCCACAGCACCACCTTCATCTAACACTTTAGTGACATTGTCAAAGAAATCAATAAGATTGGTCTGACATGATCTGCCCTCAGTAAAGCCGTGCTGTTTTGGGTCCAATAGGTCATTAATTTTTAGATGGGAAATTATCTGTTTTTTTAAGAGTGTTTCCATTAATTTGACCACTATAGATGTTAAACTAACTGGCCTGTAATTACTGGCTTCTTCTCTACTCCCGACCCATGCTGTGGGCTGCGGGGCACATGCCCATTAGTGGTGCGGGTAATGTACTTCATTTGTATCCTCTACAATTAATCGTCGTATGTTTGTATCAAATATTCTAAGCATACAGCACGTCCTGCTCCAGTAGTAGTAATAACATGTGGGTGGTCCTACGGCGCCGTGCACTGCAGACATGTAGAAAACAAGCTCCTCCCGGCCCTTCATATACCGAGGGACCTCCCACAAATCCCCAGATTTCTCTGCAGTGCTGGAACTGCGAAGACATGAAGTATCACACTCTCGCAGGCGAGCGGGGCTTGACAGCCCGAGGCCCTGCGGGACTATTTCCACCCGTCCTTCTTGTTAAGAATATGCCTCCCAGCCCGGGCTGCGTTAGTCGGGTGAAGGTAGGCAGCACCTAGTGTGCTTACGGAGCTAGTCTCCACCACAATCCCCCTCCATAGGGTAGGCGGTTAAGACGAATGGTGAGCCTTCAGTGGATGCCCCTCCCGCACTAGTGCCCCTATGCCCCATCTAACGGTGAACCCTCTATTCGGGTCACCTTCCTTCCCAGATTCCCCCGTTAGTGGGGGAAAAAAGAGGGGGGGGGGGCTGTGTGTTGATGGCCTACTCCTTGCCCTAAGTACACTTTAGACTCTTACCGCTACTGGGTGTCAGAGCGCGCTTCACTTGCTTAATATTAAACTGACTGCAGCGTTTTACTGTGCCTTATGCGCACACAGCAGCACGCTTTGGGGAAGCTACAGCGTTTTTCAATTTCCCCTGCTCACTTCGTCAGACCTCTTCTCTGAAGGGATGCTGACGTAGCTACATTCTCTCCTGATTGGCCTGATTGGCTGCGCGCCTTCTAGCTTCGCGCGCTCCGGGGGGGAGGCGTGGTTCGGCTTGGCGCGTTCCGCGTCATCGACTGCTATTGCCCGCCCTTCGAGGTTCGCTGGGCGCCATTTCCTTCTCGCATGCGCGTGGTGAAGACGGTCCTCCCATCGCAGACTGTAAGTGCCTGACATCCCTGTTTCCCCTTGTGTCTTTCAGACAGCGGTCATCAGCGGCTTCCCCTAGTCCGACGTAGCGCCCTGTCCAGACCATTTTTCAGATTTTACTCCCACTTCCCAGCGGGTTATAGGGGCATCCAGTGTTGCTTAAAGCGTCAATCCCTACTGGCACATTGAAGTTAATAATCACCATATGGAGGCATCCCAGGACATCGCGAACGGGGTCTCCCTTGGACAAGCCCGTCTGTGTGCAGCTTGTGGGGTTTCACCTAGCAGCGGTGACAATTCACGGGTCTGCGTACCTTGTGCTCAACAGGCGCTAGCCGGTCTCCCCACCTCTCCCCTACTCCCCCTAGCTTGAGCATAACCCCCAACACTAGTGGGGATTCTCACGCTGATTTGGCTCCCTGGCGCGCAAGGTTACTGCCAAGAAGTGTCATTTGAACCCTGAAGCTACTATCTTCCCTGTAGAATCTGATGATTTGCTGCTTTCCTATGCTCGGTCCCCCTCAGAGGAAGGGGAACTGCTATCTGACTCAGGATCCTACGAGGACGAGTCCAGGAGTCAGGAGGAGTCTGGCTCTGATCTTTGGTCCCAGGACGACATTGACACTGTTGTCTCAGATCTTTGATATTTTATCCCTCTCTCCCTCTCTCCCCCTCCCGCGGCACCTCGGCAGCGGGGCAATCTGTTTCATACCGCTAGGGTGCGGTTGGAGTTTCCCGAACAAACTCACTTTAATAACCTAGTGCTGAAAGAATGGGAACATCCCAGTAAACTCCAGGGGATTCCCAAGGCTGTGGATAAGAAGTATCCATTTCCTGCCGATCTGGTTAAGTGCTGGACATCGCCGCCCGAGGTCGATGCCCCGATTCGGAGTCTGTCCAATACCTCTATTATGCACTCCCCTGACACTACTACGCTGCGGGATCTAGAGGATCGGCGAGTTGATCAATTGGCATGTCACGCCTTTGCATTCGGGGGAGCGTTGCTCCGCCCGGTTTGCGCCTTAGCCATCACGGCGGTGGTGCTCAGGACTGTGGTTAAGACCGCTCTGGAAGGGGCAGATGACTTGCCCTCTGATACCGCTGATGCTCTGGCCACTTGTGAGACCTTTGTGAATTATATCCTATCTGCATCGGACGATGCTATTTAGCTGAGTGCTAGATCCTCTGCTCTGGTGGTAGCCATACGCCATGCGGTCTGGTTACGCCAGTGGGCTGCTGCCAACGTCGCCAAGAAGGCCCTTACAGGGCTTCCATTAAAAGGACTGCGCCTGTTTGGAGAAAGATTAGATATCTTTGCCAAGGGGGGCAAGCTGCCCCAGCGCAAGCGTCAGATTCGGCCCTTTCGTGGTCCAAGCTCCCATTCTACCGCCTACCAGGGGACCAAGCAAGGTAGAGGGGTGTCCTTCTCTGGGTCGCGCTCAGAACCCTGGAACAAGAACAGAGGACGCCGTCCCGGCTCCTCTTGGGGGCCCAATCCCAAAGCTCCCCCCCAAGACCCCCCAAGCATTAAGGGGCGCCCTCGCCCGTCAGGGTGGGGGGACGTCTACAGCACTTCGAGCATGTCTGGAGACGCCTCGTCCCAGACCGGTGGATTCAGGAGGTAGTATCCTCCGGTTACAAGATAGAATTTGCGGTGCTGCCCCCTACCAGGTTCGTCGGGTCTCGGATCCCACAGGATCCTGCCTCAGCTCGGGTCTTGATGCTGGCTGTGCAGGAGCTTTTGGAGCTCGGGGTCATCTGCGAGGTCCCCTTAAGAGACAGGGGCTTGGGGTTTTATTCAAACCTGTTCACGGTGCCCAAAAAGGACGGATCAGTCAGACCCATTCTGGATTTGAAAATCCTAAACAAATTTGTCAGAAGCAGGCATTTTCGTATGGAAACTCTGCGCTCGGCCATTGCCTCGCTGCGTCCAGGGGACTTCATGACATCTGTGGACATCAAGGACGCTTACCTGCACGTGCCGGTGTTCTCAGGGCACCAAAGGTTCCTCAGATTTGCGCTGATGGATCAGCACTACCAGTTCGTGGCCCTCCCATTCGGCCTTACGTCGGCACCCAGGGTCTTCACCAAGGTGCTGGCAAGGGTGATGTCCCTCTTAAGACTAAAGGGCATACACGTGTTGCCCTACCTGGACGATATTCTCATCACCTTTCGGTCTCTGCGGCAGGCAGAGCTGGACACCCGATTGGTGGTGTCCACCCTGGAGTCCTTCGGCTGGGTAATCAATTACCCAAAGTCCTCTCTGTCCCCCTCCTCAGTGACCCCGTTTCTGGGGATGATTCTGGACTCGGTTCAGTCAAGGATATTCCTTCCTCCGCAGAAGGTGGAAGCTCTGACAAACCAGGCGAGATCCCTGCTCGCGAACCCTCATCCCTCCATCCGGCAGGGAATGCAGTTGGTGGGCTCGATGGTGGCAAGCTTCGAGGCGGTGCCCTTTGCCCAGTTTCATCTGAGAACTCTGCAGCTTCACCTTCTGTCAGTATGGAACAAGGACCCAGCTTCTCTGGACGACAGCTGGGTGATTCCCCCCTCGGTCAGACAATCCCTTGCGTGGTGGTTGGACCACAGGAATTTGACAAGGGGCAGATCCTTTCTGGCTCCCTCCTTGGAGACGGTCACGACGGATGCCAGTCTTTCGGGCTGGGGGGGTCTCTGGAAGTCCCTGCACTTCCAGGGGAGGTGGGGCCCTCAGGAGGCCCATCTTCCTATAAATGTCCTGGAACTCAGGGCGGTCAGGTTGGTGCTGGAACGATTGACCCAGCACCTGAAGGGTCTGGCGGTTCAGGTACGCTCAGACAACAGGACGGCCGTAGCCTACATCAATCATCAGGGAGGAACCCGGAGCAAGAGTGCTCTCCAGGAGGTGTCTCCGATTCTAACTTGGGCAGAGACCAATGTACAATGCATATCGGCTGTCTACATTCCGGGGACGAAGAATCTGCTAGCAGATGCTCTGAGCAGGGGGTCGTCCCATCAGGGGGAATGGTCCCTCTGCGACAGGGTATTTCAGTCACTTTGTCACCGTTGGGGTGTGCCGGACGTGGATCTCTTTGCGTCACGTCACAATCACAAGCTCCCGAGCTTTGTATCCCTGTCTCGGGATCCTCTGGCTCTGGCCACGGATGCCCTGTCAATGTCTTGGAAGGAGTTTCGGCTCCTGTATGTGTTTCCACCAATTCCCCTTCTAGGCAGAGTGCTGCCCAAGATCGCTCTGGAACGGGTACCTGCGATTCTGGTGGCCCCAAGGTGGCCAAGAAGAGTGTGGTTCGCGGACGTGGTTCAAATGGCAGTAGATCAGTGCGATCTGCCAAGGTTACCAGACCTTCTGACCCAAGGGTCTCTACGCCATCCCAATTTACTAATGCTGGCTTTGACGGCCTGGCTATTGAAACCGCCATCTTGAGGGAAAAAGGTTTGTCTGCGTCTGTTGTGGCTACCATGGTCCAAGCCAGGAAGAAGACTTCTGCTGCCATTTACTATAGAGTGTGGCGGGCTTACATTGACTGGTGTGAATCCAGGTCTCTTCCCTGCCGGGAATTCTTAGTATCCAGAGTGTTGGAGTTCTTACAACATGGCCTAGACTTAGGTCTTAAGCTCAGTACCTTGAAGGGCCAGGTTTCGGCCCTGTCCATCTTCTTTCAGAAGACCTTTGCCCATCACTCTCTTATCAAGACCTTCTTTCAGGGGGTCACTCATGTGCGCCCCCCTCAGAAACCTATGGTTCCTGTTTGGGACCTGAACTTGGTGTTGTCGGCCCTGCAGGGGGCTCCATTTGAGCCTATCCATGAGGCCGCCCTAGCTGTGCTCACGCTCAAGGTTGTCTTCCTGGTAGCCATTACTTCGGTCAGACGTGTGTCTGAGTTGGCTGCTTTGTCTATTCAGCCTCCCTACTTTGAGAGACACCAGGACAAGGTGGTGTTTCGCTTCAAGCCAGACTTCCTGCCTAAGGTTGTGTCTGCATTTCATTTGAATCAAGATATCGTACTTCCTTCCTTGTGCCCCAATCCTAGTGCATTCCTTGGATGTGGTCAGGTGTGTCAAATCTTACTTGGTTACCACGCAGGCCTTTAGGAAGACGGATGCTCGCTTCGTTGTGCTTCACGGGCCTCGGAAGGGTTTGGCTCCCGCCAAGTCTACCATCAGTAAATGGATTCGTCAGGCTGTTGTTCAAGCCTACACTGCCAAGGGGAAGACTCCCCCCTTTCGTCTTACTGCTCACTCTACTAGAGCTGTTGGGGCTTCTTGGGCTTTTCAGCACCAGGCCTCTGTTGAACAAGTTTGCAAGGCCGCTACTTGGTCTTCTGTACATACCTTTACAAAGTTTTACAAGGTTGATGTTCGGGCCTCAGCTGACGCTGTGTTTGGCCGCAAGGTTCTGCAGGCGGCAGTAGTTTAAACTGCTTGCTGCTGCCTTCTGTTGGGGATCCCACCCTTCTTTATGGACACTGCTATTGGATGTCCCACATGTTATTACTACTACTGGAGCAGGATGTGCTGTATGCTTAGAATAATACAACTCTGTGAAGTACTCACCTGTAGAGTTGATATTATACGCATACAGCACGTCCTGCTCCACCCCACCCTGTTTTCACCTTGTTCTGGATCCCCTGTTGGTGGTTGTTATCTTTGATAGTTTTTGGGTGATTGCTTTCTCCTGGTCTCTATTCTCAGTGCTTTTCAATGCTGGGGATTTGTGGGAGGTCCCTCGGTATATGAAGGGCCAGGAGGAGCTTGTTTTCTACATGTCTGCAGTGCACGGCGCCGGAGGCGGAGGACTACCCACATGTTATTACTACTACTGGAGCAGGACGTGCTGTATGCGTATAATATCATCTCTACAGGTGAGTACTTCAGAGTTGTATTTTTTTGCCATGTCTTCCAATAAAAACAATGTGACAAGAGGACTAAACAATGTTATTATCAAAGTTCAGATGGGAAGGGGTTTCAATCTGTGTGTATTCCTGATGCCCAAGAATTCAGTATAGTGTCAGCTGATCCTCAACCCAAAACATATAAACAGATTTTTCCTTTTTTCCCTGTTTGGCAGTTGTTGGATTCTGATTTTTCATACCTAAGTTACGCCCTAGAGCTCTTCCCCAAATTGGTGTTTTAATTCAACTTATGGAAATCTGTGCTGATTCTGTCAATAGAAATGTTGGACCTAAAAGTTGATTCTGGTCAATTAAAGTTTTTTCTGATGGAGAAAAGACGAGTGCATTAATAGACTTTGTAATGCAGCTAATCTCAGCTACCTGCTTGTCAATAAGAGACTTAAAGTTCTACTTCAGGCAAAGGTAAATGTTACATGCATTGTGTCAGGCTACATTTGGCACTGTCCCAAAGTGTTTTCTGTTTTTAAATAGAAGAAAAAATTGCCACGATATTGAGGTTTGCAGGTTCAGCTTTTTTTCTTCTGAAAAAGGTGGGTGTGGTTCTTAGATCTGTGATGCTGCATAATCTGCTGTGACAGCAATGTGATGGATGAATGTGGAGGAGGACGGAGAAACCAGTAAGAGAGTACTAGATACTATTTATCCTTTTAGATCTTTTAAGACTTCTCTGATAGTGCCTCCCCATGATATCCTGCAAATAAATGCAAAGATCAGGTGGCACATCACACTTTTCCATTGTAGGGTCAAGCTTACAGCCAAATCCATAGCATCTTGGTAACCAAAAGTTTAAGGCAACTGAATTCCAAAACTTGGTTGGGCCGTTCACAATAGGCATACTCCCATATGATCAGGACCAGCTGCATTGTAACAAGTAGGTGATTGGATGACATGGTAGAGGAAATTGAGGGTAGGTCTACTAAGCTTCCACTGAAATAGAAGTCTGGCTGTTGTTGCGCAGAACCTCCATTCCTCATTTTTTGTGGGGGTAAAGGTATGTTTCCTTTGTTTACCAGGGAGAAATGTTAAATAGATCCTAATTAGGGCAAGACCTTTCTGGTGGAACAAGGAGAAAACCCCTCTTCAGAGCCCCTTAGACACCAAGACCCCCCACCCTTGCAGGTGGTGGAGGTGGTTTCTGCACGTGCACTCATTGAGAGGCTCCATGTAACTCATCCTTGAATATAGGAAGTGATATCCTCAAGTTACAAGATCAATTTAGGGGCCTGACCTCTTCAGAGCTTTCTGGTCAGGGGTATCCCAAATTCCGGGAAAGCAGAACCCCTCAGATCCGGTGGCTCACCGTTTCACAAATTGGAGTAGTTTTTATGTTTTCTTCTAGTAAGAGGTCAGGTTTTTTACTCAAAATTGTTCACAATTCCCAGGATGGATGGTTCTGTGCACCCATTATTACATCTCACGGGCCTCAACAGGTTCGTCAGTCGTAAAAAATTTTGCTTGGAATCGTTAAGATCCTCAGTGATGTCACTTTAGCCGGGAGAATTTTGAGGATATAAAGGTTGCGTACCTACATATCCCTATTTCTCTTCCATTTTACTTCAGGCCATCAGATTTAATTCAGAGCCGATTGGGTTAACCTCTCCAGAAGGGTGTGGTCTGCAAGAACAAAGGTGTGTCTCCACCTCCCGGGCCTATATCCACCTGGCTGACTTATGCACTTCTGTTTCCTTTCTTGCAGTGGTCACTGCAAGGACTTATCTGAACTCCTCTCCCATTTACTTTTTTGTTTTAAAGGAAGATTATGCCTTGGAAGCGGGGTAATGGAAACCTGACTGTTCCTTGGACCTTATACTCCTTGGATCTGAATGGACCCACTTTGCCTCCGCAGCTAAGCTGCATTCGGATCAGGATGGTAAGGTAAGTGCCAGGGTCTTGGGGCGCTGTGGGGTGTCACCTTTTTGTTTTTTAAAAAAAGAGTGACACTACCTGGCTGAGAATTCCGCCACAGGAAAAAGCAGCCATAAGGCTTTTGTCTGGTGAGCCTGATTGAGGGGAACCAGGGGAATTAATTTCCTCTTTATTGCTCTTCCCATGTGTTTTTACTGGTTGAAAAATTCAAAATTTGTGCCCGCCGCTATGGAAACTTTTTCGGCTTAGCATCACAGCGAGCATCGGTGTGCGGCTCTTTCTTACCCCGCTCGCGCTGGAAGATTTTCGGCCAGGTGAAACAGCAAGCACCGCTAACATCGCGGTTCCTCTCCCATTTACTTTTTTGTTTTAAAGGAAGATTATGCCTTGGAAGCGGGGTAATGGAAACCTGACTGTTCCTTGGCCCTTATACTCCTTGGATCTGAATGGACCCACTTTGCCTCCGCAGCTAAGCTGCATTCGGATCAGGATGGTAAGGTAAGTGCCAGGGTCTTGGGGCGCTGTGGGGTGTCACCTTTTTGTTTTTTAAAAAAAGAGTGACACTACCTGGCTGAGAATTCCGCCACAGGAAAAAGCAGCCATAAGGCTTCTGTCTGGTGAGCCTGATTGAGGGGAACCAGGGGAATTAATTTCCTCTTTATTGCTCTTCCCATGTGTTTTTACTGGTTGAAAAATTCAAAATTTGTGCCCGCCGCTATGGAAACTTTTTCGGCTTAGCATCACAGCGAGCATCGGTGTGCGGCTCTTTCTTACCCCGATCGCGCTGGAAGATTTTCGGCCAGGTGAAACAGCAAGCACCGCTAACATCGCGGTTCTCCTCCGGCCGCTCGCACTGCAACATTTTCATGTGGGGCGAAGCGGCAAGTACCGCTAACTTCGTGGTTCTCCTCCAGCCGCTCACACTGCAACATTTTCGGCCGGGGCTAAGCGACAAGTGCCGCTAACATCGCGGTTCTCCTCCGGCCGCTCACACTGCAACATTTTCGGGCGTGACTAAGCGGCAAGTACCGCTAACATCGTGGTTCTCCTCCGCCCGACTACAGTGGAAGATTTTCGGCCGGGCGAAGCGCCGAGTACCGCTGAGATCACGGTTCTTCTCCGGCCGCCTTCAATGGAAGATTTTTCGGTCGGGCGAAGCGCCGAGTACCGCTGAGATCGTGGTTCTTCTCCGGCCGCCTTCACTGGAAGGTTTTCGGCCGGGCGAAGCACAAAAATATTGTGAGCCGCTGCACACCCACGCTCAAGCGGACCTAAATCTTTAGGCAGGTCATTTTTTTATTGTTGTGTATTAATGATATTTATTCAAATATACATGTTTTTAATTCTTGTTTTTAAAAGATATATATATATATATATATATATATATATATATATATATATGTTGTGTGCTAAGACTGTCCTTTAGCAGACACTGGACGAGGATAGCACGGTGTGCAGGGTTATGCTACTGTAGTAAGTGGATATGGAAGACAATTGTCTCCTCCCTGTAAGGGCTCTGACCCTTGTTGCCGGTGCCCTCTGAGCTTAAACCCCCCCCTGGCAGCCTTCAAGCGGACCTAAAACCTTTAAGTCATATAAGCCACAAGAAGATATTGTGGCTGCCATAACCTCCTTCTGAGTCTTTAACTCTGTCGGCAGCCCTCAAGTGGTCCTAAACCTTTAGAGAGTCATTTAGAAGGATCGTCTACTAAAAGGTTTTTTTAAGAGAAGATTTATCCTCTAACTTAAAGAGGATAGTGTAGCTGCCATAGTCTCTCAGGAAGTTTTCCGTTGGGAGGATTTATCCAGTAGGGACTCGTATTCAGAAGTCCTCTACACAAGGGGGTGCTCAGTTAAGATGGATGGATGGTTTTGATTTCCTCGATTCTGAAGTCAGGTTGTCTTCTGCCCATTCCTAAAGTACTAGATACTATGTATCCCTTTCCTCCAGATCACATTGAATTATGGTCTCACCCTCCTGTGGTGGACGCTCTGGGGCCAGATCTTTTTAAGATTTTGGTTATGCCATTCTCGGATAGTGCTTCTCCAAAGGATCCAATAAGCGCGTGGATCAGGATGCATGTCCTGCTTATTCTATTATGGGGTCGACCTTGCGGCCTGCCTGGGCTACCTCCATAGCATTTCTGGGGAGCAGGAGGTTGTTAAAACAACTGGACTTGAAGACTCGTAGGGGTCATTCATGGAAGTCATGCTCCCAGGTGATCAAGACCAGTTTGCCTACAACAGGTATATGATACGGGCTATGGAGGATTGAGCAGGTTAAGTGCCAGAGGCCTAGCTCTGGTGTTAGCCTTAAGGCGTGCTTTATGGCTTAAGCAATGGTCAACTGACATAGCCTCTGCAAAAGGATGACAGGACTTCCCTTTAAGGTGGGGTGTCTGTTTGGGGAGTGCTTGGTTGACATGGTAAAGCATGCTACTAGTGGTAAATCATCTAATCTGCCACAGAAGCCGAAGTCTAATACTGCTTCTGCAGGGCCTCTAATACTCTGGTTAGAGGTTTGGCCTCTTCGGGATACCGAGGAGATTTTTTGGAATAAGACAAAGTTCCAAATGAAGGCAACAGCTGTCTGGCAGAATAAAGGGACGGCCCCGCACTTGCAGGTGTGGGGGGACCACTTCTGCATTTTGCTCATATTTGGAGGCTTCATGTAGCAGATATTTGGATACAGGAAGTTGTATCCTCAGGTTACAAGATCAAATTAGGAGCCAGACCCCCTTGGAGATTCTCTTGGTCAGGGGTATCCCGAATTCCACAGAAAGCAGAAGCATTGAGATCTGCCGTATCTCGCCTTTTTAGAGATTGGATTTGTTGATCCACAGTGAAGTTACTCCAGCCGGGCAGTGTATATATAAGGATACATACCTACATTGCTGTAGGTGGCCTACATCTTCAGGTTGTGGCATTACCCTTCGGTCTATCTTCAGCACCAAGGGTCTTCACCAAGGGGTTGGCAGGTCTCATGTTTTCTCTAAGAAGTCAGGGTATACATATAATCCCTTACTTAGACTATCTGTTGATATGGGCCCCATCATGTCAGGGGGCCCAGAAGGATACAATAATTTTAAAAACATCAGGGAGACTAAGTGTGTCTAATGGTCTAGTGCACTGCCCTATATGGTTAAAGGGCGCCCTAAAAACCTAACAATACTATCACCAAAAAACACCGAAAAAGACAGGTGGTTCAAAATAGGGCTGGCACTTACAAAGTCCACATAAACACGCCAGGCTGCTCGCAACACTTCAATCCAATTTATTGTCAATATAGCACATACAAATATGAAACAACAAACCCACTCCTCCAATTAAAAAGCTAGCATAGCTTAAAAATAGACACGAGGGCCCCGCACACTCATTGCCACACCTCCTCACAAGCACTCACACCACCACACATCCCTAGGGTAATTGGCTGGCCAGCCACTAAATCCCTATTAAGGGGCTGCCTAAATGGAAAATGCTGGTCCTGGAGCAGGCCATCCACCTAGGTAGATAAAATAAATTAAAGTGCAGGGTGCTGTAAACAATGAGGGCTCAGAGCGCACATGACTGAAATAGCAGCAAAGTCCAGATGGATGATCCTACTCGTGCTTGAATGCTGTTATAAATCCCCTCAATGATGGGTAAATCAATAAGGCAATATATAAGATCACCCGCTGGGTGATAATGTCTGCGCTGACTGGGGCGCATATAAATTGCACTGTCCCTTATTGCACCTCAATATAATCTGGATGCTGAACTTAGGCACCTGCCAGGTATGTGGTAAAACTGGTCACAGTAACAGGACACTTATAAACATACACGGGAGCCGCGCTGGGCCCGGCCGCGCTGATGCGTCTGGCCTCCGACCCTGTTCCCCACAGCTCAACCGTGATACCTTTCCTGGGCGGCAGCCTGGTGTGCAGTCTCGCGCTGGAACGCGCCTTCGATCGTCAGCGTGTAGTTACAGCTGGGCCAGCATGTGTGATGCGGAGACAAAGAGGAGGGGGCGTGGCCGGACCTTCCGTCCACCAACGGCGTTTCGCCCCGCCTACTGGGGCTTCGTCAGGGTGGCTGCCGCCAATCGCTGCCTTGCTTTTATTATCATGATCTTCAGGGGCGTGATTACCACACGCTTATATTATTAACCCTGCACATTCCAGCAGTTACAGTCTCGCTCATATCAGAGCTCTGTCTTGCAATGTGGATCAATCTTTTCAGCAGCGGTAACCGGCAAACATATGAATGCTCCCGCAGTCTATTAATGACATTTCAAATAGCTCCCTATGACAGATAGTGACATATATTAGCAAAGCACATAACTGTGTTTATCTACATCAAGCTTCACCCACAGCACTTTCTTCTTCAGGCTTCTTTCTGCCCCACCGTTAACCACAATAGCAGGACACAATTATTTTCTACTTATCTCAGATGGGGATGCATATCCCCCGGCCACAACCATACCATGCATATCCTGTCATTCCACCTTCCAGGCGGGCCAAAACCGATTCACACCCATACATGGGGGGATACCTAGCACCTTACATGGCCGGGAGGGAAAGTATATAGACAAATGAAGTCAATGTTTTTAGTACTCCACATACAATGTGGGGTGACGGGGCGAACAGGAGGGAGAGGAGGGGAAATAGAGACACAACAGGTGAGGGGCAGACGAAAGAACTAATCCATCACCAGGGACAGGATACAGGGAGAGAGAGGGGGAGTGGTAATTGCGGAGAAGGAGGGGGAAGAGAGGGAGGGAGGAAAGAGAAAGGAGAAAACAATATATATATCTAGAGGGGGGAAGGAACACACCCCCTCATCCTATCCCTATATTAGCGCCTATTAAAAGGAAACCCAAGGCTACCTCCCCCCCCGGGGCACATAACCACCTTTCCCCTAACTTATTCTTCATCCATGTATATGGTCCACTCACCTTCATGTGTAACAAAAGCTACATCCCCATTCCCTTATAACTCAAGGTCACAAAAAGGCACCCAAGCCTGTCTCTGTATTGAGACCCCAGGGTGACATGGTTCCCAGTTCAAAGATCAGCCGTGCCTCTTCTTGTCTTAATCTTACATCCCAAAAGCCTCGCCTGCCCTCCGTGCGCAATCTGAAGATCCCACACACTCTCATGCCCCCAGGGTCACTCTTTTGGCACCATGAAAAGTGCTCCGCTACTGGGCTTTTTTCATTAGCCTTTCTGATGTCCCTGACATGTTCCCCTATTCTCACCCTTAATTCGCGCTTCGTCTTACCGACGTATTTCTTTCCACAGGGGCATGTCAGTAAATACACCACCAGGGTGGAGGCACAGTTTATAAACTCCTTAATCACTCTAGGCTCCTTACTTCTTAGACCCGTATAAGTTGAAGAGATATGCATGAATTTTCAGATCTGACAGTGGCCACACTTATAGCACCCCTGAAGTCTTCTTCCTAACCCACTTCCCACTCGTGGTAATTTGAGGCTAAGGTCGCTATGGACCAACTGGTCCCGTAAATTACTAGCTCTCCTGGCCGTGAGGAGCGGCCTAGACCCCACACACCGGGCTATAGACGGATCTAATTGTAATATGTGCCAGTGGGATTCCAGGATGTTCTTAAACCTATCCCAATGGGCCCCAAATTGAGTGATAAGTCGCACAAATTGCCTATCCATACCCTCTCCTGGGTCACCTCCCTGTCTCTTGTCATGGGTTTTGTATCGTCCTTCAAGGAGGGCATCCCGTTCAATTTCCAAGGCCTTCTTACTGCACGTCCGTAACAGCCTATGTGGGTATCCTCTCTCCCTAAAGCGTGCCTTAAGCTCCCGTGCCTCACGTAAATAGTCCGTAACCGACGAACAATTCCTGCGAATTCGCAGGAATTGTCCGAACGGTATACCTCGCTTCAAGGGACCAGGATGGTGGCTGGAAAAATGGAGCAATGTATTCCCTGCTGTGGGTTTGCGGTAGGTTGTTGTTAGTAGTTTCCCTGCTTGTTTGCTAATGAGAAGGTCCAAAAATTCCACCTTCATAGGATCCCATTTATATGTAAGCCGAATATTTCGATCATTGTGGTTAAGACTATCTACAAATCTCTCAAAATCATAGGCGGTTCCCTTCCATACCACCAAAATATCGTCTATGTATCGCAGCCAGAGAGCGACCCGTGCCCCGAAGTCCGCCCGCCCATACACCTCGAGGCTCTCCCACCGCCCCAGGTGGAGGCAGGCGTACGACGGGGCACAGGCCGCTCCCATGGCCGTCCCGCGGATCTGGTGAAAGTAACCGCGGTTAAACCGAAAATAATTGTTAGTTAGAACAAATTCCAGTAGCTCAACCACAAATTCATTATAGTGGGCATCGCAGGGTCCCACTTCCTCAAGTGTCTGTCTCACCGCCTCAAGGCCCACCGTGTGGGGAATGGATGTATACAGGCTCTCCACATCAATACTAGCAAGTAGCCAATCATCATTCATATGGACCTGTCTTAACTTCCGCAGCAAATCATTGCTGTCTAGTACAAATGACGGTAAGATTCTTACTAAAGGTTTTAGATTTTCATCAACAAATCTTGCCACTCTTTCTAGTGGGCCCCCATTCCCCGACACAATGGGCCTCCCCGGCGGCTCAGACAGACACTTGTGGACCTTGGGAATTGTGTACAACACTGGAATGTTGTACTCACCAACATTCAAATAATTCAAAACCTTGGGGGCTAGTAAGCCCTCCTCCCTGGCCCAATCTAGCTTATCACGTAACTGTGCCACTACCCTCGGGAAGGGATTCTCCCCAATTCTCCTGTAGGTATTGATGTCACTCAGTTGCCCCTCTATCTCTTTTATATAGTACCCTTCATCCAGGAGGACAACGTTACCACCTTTATCACTTGGGCGTATAATAACTCCAGTCGCTTTCTCCAATTCCTGCATCGCCTTTCTCTCTTCCCTAGTCAAATTCTCATATCCTACTACAGAGGTCCAATTGCCCTCTCTCAAGTCTCGTTGCACTAACTGCAGAAAAAGGATACACCGACTCTCTGATCAACATTGGATAATTGACTATCCAGTCGAATTCTTAAGTCAAATATATCATAGCTTCAAGAGTTATTTTTTTCTGGGACTGTCATTAGACACGTCTCAGGCAAAAGTGTTTTTTCCAACACAGAAGTGACTCTTACTTCAGGCCAGGGTTCAGGGTCTCTTGTCTTGCCCTCACCCGACGATTCATCAAGGAATATGTCTGTTGGGCCTGATGGTATCTTGCTTTGAGTCAGTAACTTTTGCACTGTTCACACAATACCCCTGCAATGGAATTGCTCACAATCTGTGATCAAGACCCACACACTCTGGATCACTATTTTTGCATGACACCGTCAACAAGGCAGTCTCTAGCCTGGTCCTCAGCCTCTTCAGACTGGCAAATCCTTCCTTCCAGTACAGTGGAAGATCATCACCATGGATGCCAGTCTACCTGGTTGGGGGAGTGTCATGGAGTCACCAATGCTCCAGGGACAGTGGAGTTCAAAGGAGAGCAAACTCTCCATTAATATCCTGGAACTGAGAGCGATTCTATTGTATCTCAGACATTGGACATACCATCTGAAGGGGCATCCCGTCCGGATTCAAACAGACAATCCAATTGGACGGTGGTGGTATATATCAACCACCATGGGGGCGCCTGAAGCAGTGAAGCCCTCATGGAAGTGAGCTGGTTTTTACTTTGGACCGAGAAACAGTTTTTATGCATTTCAGCTGTACACATACCTGGAGTGGACAACTTGCAGGCCGATCATCTCAGCAGAACGGTCCTGCATCAGAGGGAATGGTCTTAGTCAGAGGGTTATTCTAAGTATGTCACACACCCCGCTTCCACTATTCATGACATATGGGTTATGGTCCAGTAGAGGGCGAACTTCTGCAGAGATGAAAGCAAAAAAGAAGCCCCTCCTGGTCCATAAATACCTGGGACCTCCCACACATTCCCAGTTCCTTCTCTGCAGGGCGGCAAGCAAGTCGGAAGATGTCTGCTTCTCTTCCTTGCAGGTAAGCCGGGCTTACGCCCGGCCATTTTTTTGCCCTATTTCTGCCCGGACCTTTATACATTAAGCCCAATATTAGCCTCCCAGCCTTGGCTGCAGGTCCGGGCGAGGGTAGGAATCACCTTATTAGGTGTTTAGGGAGCTATGCTCCCCCGTGAGACCCCATATAAAGGGGTAGGCGGAATCCGGGTTGGTGATCCCGGTTTGGGATGCCCTGTCCCTAATTGCGCATATGTATATATATATCTCCCTTACACCATATTTGGTACGGGATTATCCCCCTTCCGGGTCCCTCTGTTAATCCTCCGGGGGGGGGGGGGGGGGGTCTTTTCCTCTTTATTTCTAGTGTGAGTGTGTGTGTGTATGTGTTTGCTGCTGCACTTTACTGGCTGGTCGCCATTTTTTACTTCTGCTGAGGGGAGCTTCTTCCCCTCAGGCTGCAGTGTTAAGGGGGCCGGGTGCTCGCGCGTTGCCACGGCCCGCCCCCCTTCTGGTTGGAGCCAATTACGGAGCCCAGCCCACGGTTGGGAACCGCGCTGCTGGTTGTGTTGGTAGGGGGGCGGGGCCAGGCGCGGTGCGCGATCCGCGCTGGCCCGCCCCTTCTTCCTCTTCCTCTGAACTGATGAGTGGTGGCAGCCATCATACAAAGCACGTGAGTGCCCTCCCGGGCTCTCCCCGTTTATTTACCGGACTTACCCTTGTGCCCCATTCTGCAGGGGATAGCGCTAGTCCTTGTCACCTTTTTTGCCTTGATTATGATGATATAGTTAATATGTGTGTATATATATATATGGTGTGTGTGCATGTGCTTATGGCCTCTACTTTGTGTCTTTCAGGAGGACTCCCTGTGCCTTGCTTAAAAGGGGGTTCTCCCAGTCCTAGGTCCCTAGCAGAAATTTGAGGCACTTAAAAATCCTCCCACTTGGGACTTTGCAACTACCTTAAAATCACCATATGGAGGCTCCACAGGATACCGGGCTCGGGCTCCCCTTGGGACAATCCCAGCTATGTGTGGGTTGTGGGGTATCCCTTACGGGGGAGAAAGTGCTTATTTGCATACCATGTGCCCAACAGGCCATAACGCGGCAGTCGGGACCCCAGGCGTCTGGGTCAGTGCCGGCCGCCTCTCCTAGCCCACCCCGCATCATCCGTACCCCAAGTGACACCGTCATTAGTGGGGAGTCACACTTGGATGTATGTGCCAGGCTGGCCAACCTCGAGAAAATTATTTCTAGCTCTGTGGGCAGAAAGGCCACTGCTAAGAAAAGGCATCTGTCACCGGCTACGCCGGTAATTGCTTTTGATGATTATAACTCACCTGATTGGGCTGATTATTCTTGAGGAAGGGGAATTGTTTGAGGAATCTGAGACTGAGGGATTGCAGTTTTTTGATTCTGATGCTGGGCAGGCGCTGGGGGATGCTGTTGATACCCCCAGGGTCCTGACCCATCTGTTAGGGGTTCTGGATATTTCCCCACCAGCGGAGGCTCCTCCGAAGAAGGGGGAATTCTTTGGGTTCTCTAAGCCCCGCTTGGAGTTTCCAAATCAGGATCATTTTGACAGCATGATTCTTAGAGAATGGGAGAAGCCATGTCGCCTTCACGGTGTTCTTCAGGGATGGGATAGGAAGTATCCCTTCCCAATGGACGGGTGAAGCACTGGTCTTCCCCTCCTGAGGTTGATGCGCCCATTCTAGGATTGTTCAACACCTCCGTACATACTCCTGACGCCACTACCCTTAAAGGAGCAGTATCGCGAATTTTTCTTGGTGACTTATATTTAAATGGTACTTGGAATGTAGGTAGGTGTTGGAGTAAGAATTACAAATGTAGAAAAAAATGATGTGTGTGTTGAACAGCTGGAGGCTAATAGCTCATGTTTATGTCTTGTCAGTGTCGGCAGCGACACTCTTGGCCTGTTCCATGCTGAGGAGAGGGGGAAACAATGTATCAGTTCCACGCTGAGGAGAATGTATCAAAGTCTCAGCTGTTCAGTGCTGGCAGCCGTCCAGCATCAGATAACAACATTGCAACATTGCCTGGCCAGAACTTATATCTAAAACAGAGAGAAAAGCTCTAGAAGTCATTTAGCTGATTTTGACAGTTTTCCCTTCATGTTAGCTCTGCTGCAGAATCTTTTTACCAGTTTTTTTAGTTTACCATTTTTTCTTTCATATTCTTATTTTTCTTTTTTCCATATGATCTTTCTTTCAGCTTTGTGTGTTTTGAGCAAAGCCCAACCCAGGATTTTCACTATCTGGAGTTTTGATTTGTGCCCCTAGGGGCATCCCGACTTGGGATGCCCTGATATGTGAAATCCCCAAGTTCGCCTGTGAAAACGTACCTTTCCCTGTCCCACAGCGCATGCGCGGGCTCTCATCCAATCAGCTCTGTTTGCACGCAGATGGGAAGCCTGAGCAGTAACCTTCCTGGCTGCCCGGCCTGTCTAAATGACTATCTGCGTGAGTGCGCCAGAAAAATGGGGGGATCTGTGGTTATCCAGGGGTCGTTTCACACAGTGGGCATCCTGATTTAGAATGGGGTTTTGTTCCACTTTAATACCTTTGGATTTTCCTGCACAGTTATTCAAAGAAGAATTTCAGTTATTTTCAGTCAGTTTAGTTTATTTTGTGTAGATTTTACACATTTGAGTCACCTGGTCTCATAACAAAAGCAGCACCTCACACACACACAGCCGTTACCACTGATTACAGTGTCAGCCTCTGAGGTAAAGTGTTGCTAGGAGACCAGTGGGCTAAATGAAGCAGCTCACTAAATACAACCAGCAGATCCCCCTATTCAGCAAATGGACTGAGCCATTTTAATTATACAATTTAAAAGAGAGGCATATATTTTTTTCTTTTTCTATCGCCAGATTATTCATACACATGTTATAAGCTATTGTGTGGCTATTTAATTATTTATCTTTTTTAATGCAAATTTCGCGATACTGCTCCTTTAAGGATGGTGAGGACAAGCGCATTGATCAGATGACATGTCATGCCTTTGCCAGTGTGGGTTCTGCCTTGCGTAGTAGAACTTCGGCCCTGTTGGTGGCCATGCGCCGATCGGTCTGGCTGCGCCAGTGGGCGGCTGACATTGCCGCCAAGAAGTCACTTACAGCCTTGCCCTTTTTGGGAACGTGGCTGTTTGGAGACAAATTGGATTCTGTGGCGAAGGGTGGGAAACTACCTCAGCGTAAGAAGCTGCGTCGCTCCTTTCGGGGGCAAGCTCCTTTAATCCTTCCTTTCGCTGTGCCAGAGGGGGCAGAGGTCTTGCCTACTCTGGCTTTAGAGGTGATTCCTGGAACAGAGTTAGAGGACGTGCCCGTACAGCCTCTACCTGGGGTTCCAGGCCCAAGCCAGCTGCCAAGCCAGCTCAATAATGAGGAGGCGCCCTCACCCTTGCGGGTGGGGGGACGGCTGCGGCTCTTCTTCCAGATCTGGGCCCAGGAGGTCACAGACAAGTGGATATTGGAAGTGGTCTCGTCTGGGTACAAACTGGAGTTCGAGTACCGGCCTCCTCCCAGATTCCTAAGGTCTCGGGTGCCATCGGATCCTCTGGCGGCGCAGGGGCTGCTGTTGGCTGTAAAGAATCTCCTGGACATGGCAGTCATATGCCCGGTGCCTCTTTCAGAGAGAGGCCAGGGCTATTATTCCAACCTCTTCACGGTTCCCAAAAAGGATGGCTCCATAAGACCCATCCTGGATTTGAAGCTTCTCAACAGGTTCATCAGAACCAAGAAGTTCTGCATGGAGACTCTGCGTTCAGCCATCGGTTCCCTTCGTCAGGGGGATTTCATGACGTCCATAGACATCAAGGATGCTTACCTTCATGTACCAATTTTCCCAGCACACCAGAAATTTCTCAGGTTCGTGGTGGGAGATCAGCATTTTCAGTTTGTGGCCCTCCCGTTCGGGCTGACCTTGGCACCGAGGGTGTTTACCAAGGTTCTTGCAGGCATAATGGCCCTGCTCAGAGCCCAGGGCATTTGCATTGTGCTGTATTTGGACGACCTACTCATTACAGCTTCTTCCCTCTGCCAGGCGCAGTTGGACACCAGGACGGTGGTGGCGACGCTGGAAAGGTTCGGATGGGTGATCAACCACCCCAAGTCTTCTCTCTCCCCATCAAGGGAGATCTCCTTTCTGGGCATGAATCTGGATACCAGTCAGGCCAGAGTGTTCCTACCTCAGCCAAAGGTGCAGAGGGTTCAGGATCTGATACGTGTTCTCCTGACCAACCCTCGCCCTTCCATTCGGCTAGGGATGACTCTGGTGGGTTTGATGGTGGCCTCCTTCGAGGCAGTCCCCTTTGCTCGATTCCACATGAGGTCGCTACAACTCCATCTATTGCTGAAATGGGACGGATGTCCACAGTCCTTGGATCAGTCATTTCTGATGTCTCCCAGGGTTCGGCAGTCCCTTCAGTGGTGGCTGGAATCAAGCAATCTGATGAGGGGCAGATCGTTCCTGGCCCCTCGTTGGGAGACAGTTACCACGGATGCCAGCCTGTCGGGCTGGGGAGGTTTCTGGAAAGATCATCAGTTCCAGGGGTTGTGGGGTCCTCAGGAGGCTCACAACCCATCAATGTCTTGGAGCTCAGAGCTATCTGCTTGGTTCTGTCGCGTCTGACTCTTCACCTACAGGGTTTACCGGTGCAGGTTCGATCAGACAATCGTACTGCGGTAGCTTACATCAATCACCATGGAGGGACTCGCAGCAGGAGTGCCCTCTGGGAAGTGTCTCTGATTCTTGCCTGGGCCGAGAGCAATGTTCCATGCATCTCGGCGGTATACATTCCAGGGGTGGAAAACCTGGAAGCGGACTCTCTGAGCAGGGGGACCTCTCGCCGAGGGGAATGGTCCCTTAGCAACAGGGTATTGCTATCCATCTGTCACAGGTGGGGGTTTCCGGAAGTGGATCTCTTTGCCTCCCATCACAACCACAAGCTCCTTGCCTTTGTGTCTCAGGATCCTCTGGCTCTGGCAGTGCATGCCATGTCTCTGGCCTGGCGGGATCTGGTTCGTGTTTCTGTTTCCCCCTTTCTCCACGGTAGGCAAGGTGGTGCGCAAGCTGGTTCACGAGGGTGTGCCAGAAATTCTGGTGGCTCCAAGGTGGCCAAAGACAGGTGTGGTTCGCAGACGTCGTGCGGCTGATGGTCGATCAGTACAGGTTGCCTCTGTTTCCGGATCTTATCACCCAAGGTCAGCTTTGTTACCCCAATTTACAAACGCTGGCTTTGACGGCGTGGCTACTGAAACCTCTTTCCTAAAAGAAGAGGGTTTGTCTGATGCTGTGTTCCAGACGGTTGTTAAGGCTAGGAAGAAATCTTCCTCCAACATCTTCTACAGGACCTGGCGGTCCTATATTGATTGGTGTGAGGCTAGGGCCTTGCCTTGTAGTTTTCCATTCCCGGAATTTTGGAGTTTCTTCAGCACGGTCTGGACTTGGGCTTTCAGCTTAGCACCTTGAAAGGGCTGGTTTCCGCTCTGGCGTTTTTTTCTTTCAGAGGTCTTTTGCCCTTCATCCTTTGGTTAAGACTTTTTTCCAGGGGGTCACTCATGTGCGGCCCCCTCACAAGCCTGTGTTACCAGTTTGGGACTTGAATTTGGTTTTGTCAGCCCTCCTGGGTCCTCCATTGAGCCAGTGCAGGATGCTGCACTTTCCTTTCTCACTCTAAAGGTTGCCTTTTTGGTGGCTATCACCTCTGTTCGACGTGTCTCTGAGTCGACGGCTCTGTCTGTTCAGGCCCCTTACTTTGAGAGACACCAGGACAGGGTGGTCTTCCGCTTTAAGCCAGATTTCCTGCTTAAAGTGGTCTCTGCTTTTCATCTCAATCATGATGTTGTGCTCCCTTCTTTGTGTCCTAAGCCTAGCAATGGCAAGGAGAGGGCCTTGCGCTCTCTGGATGTTCGTTGTGTAAAGTACTATTTGGTGACTACTTCACCTTTACGTAGGACGGACGCACTGTTTGTGTTGCCTTCGGGACTCAAAAAGGGTTTGGTGCCCGTTAGGTCTACCATTAGTATATGGGTTCGTTAGGCCATTGTTAGGGCCTATGATGCAAAGGGGAGGGATCCCCCTTTCCGGATCACTGCTCATTCTACTTGTGCTGTTGGGGCTTCCTGGGCTTTCCCACACCAGGCTTCTGTTGAACAAGTTTGTAAGGCTGCTACTTGGTCTTCTGTTCATACCTTTTCCAAGTTTTATACGGTTGCTGTGCGGGCCTCAGCGGATGCTGTTTTTGGCCACAAGGTTCTGCAAGCTGTAGTGGTTTAAGTTTGTGCATTATTGCCTTTTGGGATCCCCACCCATGTTGGTCACTGCTACTGGATGTCCCAGACGTGATTAATCATTCCGAAGCAGGGTGTGAGACATACTTGGAATAATACCATTTTGTGATTACTCACCTGTAAAATGGGTATTACAAGTATGTCTCACACCCTGCTTCGTCCCACCCTGAGTTGTATCTTGGATCCTCTATATGGTGAACCTTTTATTGGTAAAATTTTTTATTTGCTCTTCCTGGTCCCCTTACTGCTTTGTTATACTGGGGAATGTGTGGGGGGTCCCAGGTATTTATGGACCGGGAGGGGCTTCTTTTTTTCTAGTCATCTCTGCAGAAGTTCGCCCTCTACTGGGCATAACCCAGAAGTGATTAATCATTCCAAGCAGGGTGTGAGACATACTTGTAATACCCATTTTACAGGTGAGTAATCACAAAATGGTATTTTTTCTTTTTTTTTTGTTATTCTCCCGGAGACCCGATCTTGACTGCTTTGTACTAGGACCCCAGGCTCAAATCTTATGAGCCTATTCAGTTTTTACTCATGTCACCGCCCCTGGGTGCAAGCAGTACTCACTAGTCGCTGATCTGTGTCTCTGAATGGACAGCTAGGGGTCCCCCCCACACCAATATTCAGATTGACTGAGACTCTGAGAGAACTATCTCTACTTCGACAGAATGGCATGAACAGAAGCTATGAAGCAAGCAAGTGACGGAGTCTGAGCTATGACAATCAAGTATTTGTGTTGTTGGGTCGGTTTACTCTGCAACACACAATGCTGCAGCTTGAGCCCCCCCCCTTAGAGTAGGTTTTTTTAGAAATCCGATCTATGGAATAGGTGAGTATGCCTAAATTCATGGTTCCTTCTCTTAATGGTTTATATTACTGACATTGGTTATAGTTTTAGCCCTTACTCTTTTACCAGTTTATTACACTCAGATGTTCTACTGCTAACATATCTGTAATTGTTATTTACAAACCTAGATAGTAGAATTACTGTAGTACATTTGTTCCCTGTTGATATAGCACTAGTTGTAATCCTCTTTTAAATAGGAGCAGAAATACTTGGAAAGTCTGTGCGCATTATATTCTCTACGCTGGGTGTGTGCATATTCTATGCTGTTGGATACATGCTGCTTCCCCTGATTGCATTCTTTATCCGAGACTGGAGGATGTTATTGCTGGCCTTGTCTATCCCTGGATTGTTTTGCATTCCTCTTTGGTGGTAAGTGTCAGCCGGGAATCTGGACATTCAGTATGTTTTTTGCTAGTTTACTCCTTTCTGTGCATGCATTACCTATTTGTCTTTCACTTGGGAGCATAGTTAGGTAAGTACCACCGCTGACCAAAGCATACAGTAGTAGTGCTGTTAGACCAAGGGGGCAGTGGTTCTGCTTTGAGGGTCTTGTGTTTGGTAACAACTACATAACCCGTATAAAACATTCCCTGGACTCCATACCACGATCCATCCACAAAGAGCTTTATTTCTGGGTTTTATAGGAGGGTGTCTACTACATGAACAAACCTCTTGGGACCTTAATTGGAGACAACCATGTGCAGAGTAGCCGGGTTCAGGGTTGTGCACTGCTAAATGGTTACATTTGTTGTCATGTGTATTGTACTTTGAAGTTTGAGGTGTCTGGCAGGGGACAGGGCATAGTGACCTGATAGTTAGTTTAGTACAATGTTAGAGCTCTTATCAAGCATGAGTTGCACTGCTGCCACAAACACAATATGGGGCTCCTCTGGCAACTGGGTTAGGCCACAGGACGTTGTCTTCTGCCCTGGTTTGGGTGAGGACAGCTGAGGTGTGCTCAAAGACATGCAATATAGTCTGAAATGATTGTTGTAATCAGGGAGACCCAGAGCAGGGCCGTAACTAATGATGAGCTTCAGTGTATGGGAACTCTCTATGGCCTTATGTCTTAAGCAAAATGGTAGCAATGACAGGCAGTCATACAGGGGTTGCATAAGGGCAGAGGTATTTCTAATCCAAGACCTACAGTATGATACTGGGCCTAAGAAGACTCTCAGGGATTGCATGGTTCTGGGCAAATGTATGTTCTTTATCACAGTTTTATGGCCTGATGTAAGGTGTCTGACAGCAGCTGATATACAGTGACCTAAAAAGGTGACAGATGAGCAGCAAATCTGACTTTTCTGGTGAGAAACTTTGCACCCATTATCTGCAAGGATAGTTAAGGTATACAGTGGCTCATTTACACATCTTCTGTGATGAACAGGAAAGTGGCTCTTCAATATGCTGTTTGCCAGACTAGACATAGACTAACACTGGTGAAGGGAAGTATCGCTCTGCTATAAATAAGATTGTTTTAAATAAATAAGGTTGTTCTAAAGACAAGGGGGCACTCCCTTTGACTGGAAAAAAAGAAATTCAGTCTCCGGAGGTGACAATCATTCTTTACCATAAGAACTATAAATCCCACAGAAGCTTGTTACAGCAACTGCTGACAGTTTCAAAAAAGGATTAGATGCTTATTTAGAAGAAAATAACATTAGCTGTTATAAGTAAAAAACCCAAAAATAAAATAAAAAATAACTTCCCCTACCCCAACACCCTTGGTTGAACTTGATGGACATATGTCTTATTTCAACCGTATTAACTGTGTAACTTTGTAAAGCAAGTTTAGGAGCTTTTGCAAGGTCTGGTTGTCATTTTCAAGTGAGGTTGTATTGTGAGGGGACTTTTCATTAAGGAACTTAAAACTTATATTGGGGGACCTTAAAGTGGACCAACAGTCAAAAATGGCCTAAACCAGACCAACACAACAAACAGTGTTCATATGCATCCCTCCCCAGGGCAATTTAGATTGCTTCACATACAAATTAATTTACCCCTTTCTAACTCTTGCTGTAGTTAAATTTTGAAAATCAAGATGCTCATGCATTTGCAGGCCACCTGCAAACAGGAAGTGCTGCTGGGCTTCCTGTTACTGTGCATTGTCAGTTGAATACAGGCAGCAGCATGGCTGAGCTCCAAAATGGCTGCTACCTTTCTTTTCCAACTGTGCCAGGCTGTTCGTCCAGTTTAAGTGTTTATTGTATAGGTGTTCTAGAGCTAAAATAAGAAGTTAAAATCCAAAGTTGCCACAACTGTAAGCACTAAAATTGTGATTTCACTGCTGTTTTCGTAACTGGGATAATGGCTAGCACCATTGGAGGTCTACTTCAGTGCACAATTTGTCATATGTATACATTTCAGGAGCAGCAGTTCCAGAGTGAATACCGCTAAGCATATTGCAACGTTTGAAGCTTGGGTTGGAGATCTGGAGGTAAAAAATGCAACACTGATAATATGAAAAGGGCATTCTACTAACTGAGCAGGCATTAAGTGGGGCAGGAGGTACAGATAAGTAGCTGGGTAAATGTAGATGGAGGGGGTAGAAAGGGAGCAAAGAAAAGGAAGACCATGTCTGTGCCTGTGCACCCTAGCAAAATTGCCAAGTTGGATAATGATGCAAGATTGTCAGTCTCAAAAATGGCAGCCCTAGCAGATACTGCTCTCCCTAACAGCCGGGAGGACAGCCCAGCTAGTGAACGGGTGGTTGGGACTGCAGGTAGGATTAGACAGTTTGTGGTAATGTGGGGTTCTATAATTAGATGGACTGATAGAATAGTTTGTCACTAAGACCACCTCAACCAAATGGTTTGCTGTCTCCCTGGTGCCATGGTTTCAGCAATTACTGGGAGGGCATGGGGATGACCCATCTGTTGTGGTCCATGTGGGGACCAATGACAGAATTAATTGGAGATGGAGGATTCTTAGGAATGCATTTAAGGAATTAGGCACCAAGTTGAAGAGAAGGACCTCCAAGATTGTATTCTCTGGAATACAGAGTTGACCACGCTCTTTCCTGCACAGGTTTTGAGCCCCGTTTACTAAATTTGTTTGGACCGGAAAGAAACCTAGACTGGGTAGAGGTATTCTAACTAGTAACATAGTAACATAGTATGTAAGGCTGAATAAAGACTTTAGTCCATCCAGTTCAGCCTGTTTAACTCCTTCCAGTGGTCTAGTAGCCATAGCTGGAAATGTTATTACATGCCAGGAAGGCATCAAGGCTACTTTTGAACGTTTTTACTGTATCCATCATTACTACCTCCTCTGGCAGCGAATTCCATAGTCTCACTGCTCTTACAGAGAAGAATCCCCTCCTATGTCGGTGGAGAAAGCACCTTTCCTCTAACCTTAGTGGATGCCCCCGGGTTATGGTTACACTCCGGGGTATAAATAGATTGTGGGACAGATCCTTGTATTGGCCCGAATATATTTATACATAGTTATTAGATCACCCCTCAATCGTCTTTTTTCTAGACTAAATAAGCCTAACTTGGACAATCTTTCCGGGTACTCTAGCCCCCGCACTCCTTTTATTAACTTTGTTGCCCTTCTTTGAACGCGCTCCAGTTCTGATATGTCCTTTTTAAGCACAGGTCCCCAGAACTGTACACAGTATTCCATATGGGGTCTGACCAGTGACTTGTACAGGGGTAAAATGATGTTCTGGTCATGAGCACCTATGCCCCTCCTGATGCACCCCATGATCCTATTTGCCTTGGCAGCAGCTGCCTGGCATTGATTACTACAGTTGAGCTTATTGTCAACTAAAACCCCTAGGTCCTTTTCCATTGTTGTTTTACCAAGTGTTTCTTTATTTAGTGTGTAATCATGACACAGATTTCTCCTTCCCATGTGCATAACCTTACATTTATCTGTGTTAAACTTCATTTGCCATTTAACTGCCCATGCTTCCAATTTATCTAAATCTGTTTGTAGCTGCCTGTTGTCCTCTTTTGTTTTAATTACTTTACACAGCTTAGTATCATCTGCAAAGATTGAGACTTTGCTGTTTAATCCATACCCAATGTCATTTATATATATATTGAAAAGAATTGGTCCCAGAACTGACCCTTGTGGTACTCCACTAGTAACAGTGACCCAATCTGAGTGTGTACCATTGATAACCACCCTCTGCTTCCGATCATTAAGCCAATTTCCCACCCATCTGCACACGTTTTCCCCCAGTCCAAGCATTCTCATCTTTTGTACCAGCCTTTTATGTGGCACAGTATCAAATGCTTTAGAAAAGTCAAGATATATGATATCCAATGACTCCCCCTGATCCAATCTTGAACTTACCTCCTCATAAAAGCTGATCAGGTTTGTCTGGCAGGAGCGATTCCTCATAAATCCATGCTGATTATGGAGTAATAAGGTCATTTTCCCCAAGGTGCTCCAGGATAGTATCCCTTAAGAAACCTTCAAACAACTTGCCCACCACAGATGTTAAGCTTACCGGTCTGTAGTTCCCAGGTTCCCCCCTAGATCCCTTTTTGAATATTGGCACCACATTTGCCAAGCGCCAATCCATCGGAACAGACCCTGTAGATATGGAATCCACAAATAATAGAAATAACGGCTTGTCTATTACTGTACATAACTCCCTTAAAACACGAGGATGTATGTCATCTGGTCCTGGTGATTTATCGATTTTCATCTGCTTGAGACGGTGCTGGACTTCTTCCTTGGTTAGACCCGTGACATTTAATGGAGGGTTTCGGTTATTCCCCTGCATTTCACTCGGCATGTCAAATTCTTTTGTGAATATAGAAGCAAAGAAGTTGTTAAGCAAATTAGCTTTCTCCTCATTTCCCTCTATAGGGGTCCCCTCCTTGCTTTTCAGGGGGCCCACACCCTCAGGTTTGTACCTTTTACGGTTTATGTAGCTAAAGAATAATTTGGGGTTAGTTTTACTCTCTTTCGCGACCAGTCTTTCTGTCTCCAGCTTAGCTGCCCTTATCTGTTGTTTACATTGTTTATTTTCTTCTTTATAGTTTTTTAACGCCTCCGCTGTCCCTTCCTGCTTTAAACGTTTAAATGTCTTTTTTTTGTTTATTGCCCCCTTAACCTTTTTATTTAGCCACATCGGTTTACATGTGTGTCTAATAGTTTTATTCCTGTAAGGTATATATCTGTCACACTGAAAATTAAGTATTCCTTTGAAAGTATCCCATTTAGCGTCCATGCTTTTGTTTTTAAGGACATTTTCCCAGTCAATGCAGTGTAGGGCATCTCTAAGTTGGTCAAACTTTGCCTTTCTGAAGTCCCGTGTTTTTGTGGCTCCTTGATAAGGCACCCTAGTGACTGCTAATTGGAAATTAATGATATTATGATCACTGCTTCCAAGGTGTCCCCCAACCTGTACCTTTATTACTTTGTCTGGTACATTGGTTAGTCTTAGGTCCAATATGGCTTTCCCCCTTGTTGGAGCTTGTACTTGTTGGGAAAGGTAGCCATCTTTTGTTTTAGATAAAAAACTATTACTTTTATGCGAAACACATGTTTCAGCGTCCCAGTCTATATCTGGGTAGTTAAAGTCCCCCATAATCACTACCTCATTTAGTTTAGCGGCTATATCTATTTGCCTTAGCATCATATTTTCTATGGATTCTGATATATCTGGAGGTTTATAGCAAAGCCCCATTAGTATTTTATTTTTGTTTCTCCCTCCATGTATTTCTACCCATACAGACTCCACATGGTCATTCCCCTCACATATATCCTCCCGCAGAGCAGGCTGTAGAGAGGATTTTACAATTAAGCAGACTCCACCCCCTTTGCGTTTGTTACGGTCCCTCCTAAACACACAGTATCCCTGTAAATTTACTGCCCAGTCATAAGTTTCATCCAGCCAGGTCTCTGTTACCCCCACTATGTCATATTGCTCTTCTGTTATTATCAGTTCTAGTTCATCCATTTTATTAGTCAAGCTTCTAGCATTTGTAAGCATGCATTTCAAATGCTTATGACAATTTTGATAATTTTGTATATTGCACTTATTCCTGCTAGATTTGCTAACCCCTCCCACCTCTCCACCCCCAGTTTCATGTCTACACCCACTGTCACTTTCTTTCCTAACTTCCCCTTTGTAACTGCTTTTACCCTCCCCCCCAATGCTCAGTTTAAACACTCCTCTAACCTTTTAGCCATCCTCTCCCCCAGAACAGATGCACCCTCCCCATTGAGGTGCAACCCATCCCTGCCAAAGAACCTGTAGCCCACTGTGAAGTCGGCCCAGTTCTCTAAGAACCCAAACCCCTCCTTTTTACTCCAATTTTTGAGCCACCTGTTTACATCTCTAATCTCCCGCTGCCTCTCTGGTGTGGCTCTTGGTACTGGTAGTATTTCTGAGAATACTACAGTTGAGGTCCTTGCCTTAAGCTTACGGCCTAAGTCCCTGAAATCATTTTTTAGGACCTTCCACCTACTTCTTCCTATGCCATTTGTGCCAATATGCACCATGACCGCTGGGTTCACGCCAGCCCCTCCCAGCAATCTGTCAGCCCGCTCCGCTACATGCCGTACTCTTGCCCCAGGAAGGCAACACACTGTTCGGCAATCCCGGTTTTTATGACAGATTGCCCTGTCTGTTCCCCTAATAATAGAGTCACCCACTACCAGCACCTGTCTTGCCTGCCCTGTTCTCCCATTTCCCCTCCCTTCCTTACTGGAGCCGACAGATGTGTCTTGCTGCAGCTGTGCCATCCCTGAGCTAACATCCTCCTCATCTGCCAACCGGGCAAACTTGTTTGGAGGTGCCTGTTCAGGGCTAGCCTCCCTGTAACTTTTACCCCTACCCCGCCTTCGAACTGTTATCCAGCTAGCTGCCTCATTTTCCTGCTTTTCCTCTCCCCCCCCATACTACCACCCTCCCCTGACCCTGACCCATGTAGTGCCAGATCAGTGAGATCCAGACTCTTTTGCATGATAACAATTTCTCTCAGTGTTGCCAATCGCTTATTTAGATCGTGAATCATGGCTTCCAAATCAGAGATTCGCAGGCATCCGGGGCATATATATCCACCATCGACCGATTGATCAAGAAGTGCATACATAGCACAAGATGTACACTGGACAGCATTGTTAGGCATGGAACCCATTGTATCAATTTGTGGGAACACCAAGTGTAGAATTTACAACACTTAAAATAACAATATGAAATCAAAGGCAGATACTTACAGCTTCAGAACTTCTGCTTGTTACTTCTTCTTTTAACTCCTGCTTTAACTCACCACTTCCAAGCAGCCACTTACAGAGTCAGCCACAAGAGCAAGCTACAAGAGTTGTGTGTTTCCTTATAACACACCTGCTTCAATTAGGCCTCAGCAGGAATCCAGGAGAGAGAAAGTGAGAAAAAAAACACTTTTTTTTTCTTCTTTTGTTTAAATTTGTGCCAGCATTAACACACTGATTCACAAAAATAAAACAAACACAGTTTGCTATATTTTACTTACCAAATGAGCTCAGTTTCCCAAAGCTTACCACAGGAGATCCTGCTTTAACTCACCACTTCCAAGCAGCCACTTACAGAGTCAGCCACAAGAGCCAACTAGAGCTAAAGAACATGATTTCCTGGTTACCCTGACCTTGTCCTTTACATATTGGTCGCCTAGGACAGTTTACTGGTGTCTACACAGAAAACAAAAGTAAAGCTTTTTAAAGCTCCCAATCTCCGCGGCCCCCTGGCTAAACAAGGAGATTGCAACCCATGTAGTGAAGCATCCACCCATAGGTCTTACTCTACATGTTTGCCAAGCCTATTTTCAACATGCATAGATCTCACCCCTGGCCTATATGTCGTTTTGGCCTATATTCTGTTTTGGCCTATATTTCGTTTTAACCCAGACTTAGTCAGTGTGAGTGTTTCACGTGTGTGTGTGTGTGAGTGCTTGCTGTTACTGGCCTCTAGGTATGACTTCAGCCTGGGGGAGCTTCTCCCCCTCAGGCTGCAAAGGGGGCGGGGACGGGCTCTCGCGCGGTCGCGGTAGCCCCGCCCCCTTATTTGGCGCGATGACAGTGCTCGTTGGCTAGGGGTCCGCGTTGCTGGGAGGGGGCGTGGCCTTGGGAAACGCGCGTTCTGCGCTGACCCGCCCTCCCCCTGCTCTCCCTTCCCAGGCACAAGGCAGGGTGGGGGCCATCTTTCCTGGCAGGCAGATTGCACTCGGGGTGGTAAGGGCCTGATGGCCATTTTCTTCAGCTTGTGTGTGCGTGGGGGCCCCTATTTAGCGGGGGCCCCCACTGGTCTCTGTTTTGGCTGTCTGTGGTATATATATATATATATATATATATATATATATATATATATATATATATTTATATTATATATTTTTCCATTGTGTGGCTGTTAGATCAAATGCTATTGCATTTTTACACTGCTCTGCTCTTATGTGGCTTATTTTGTGTGTTACAGGCCCTGTATATGTGCATATTAAGGGGTCCCTCCTGGTCCTGGGGTCCCTAGTTATAAAAATTGTCCACCCAAAAATCCTCCCACCGGCACTTTTAAGGGGCATCCCGGGTTGCTTATGCGTAATTCTCTGCGGTCTTGCGACTGACCACAAAAATTCACCATATGGAGGCTCTGCAGGATACCGGGCCCGGGATCCCTTTGGGACAATCCGGGCCATGTGTGGGGTATCCCTTACGGGGGAGAATGTGCTGATTTGTATACCATGCGCACAAAAGGCAGTCTGGTACCCAGCCTTCTGGGTCGGCTCCTCCCGCTTCATCGCCTTCCCCTCCACACCTGATCCGTACCCCAAGTGACATTGGTAGCAGTGGGGAGTCGCTTTCTCATGTTTGGGCTCGGTTGGCCAGCATAGAGAAAATGATTGCTAGCACGGTGGGCAAGAAGGCCCAGGTTAAAAAGAGACAGTTGTCGTCGGCCCAGCCTTTGTGGGATATTGACGACGAGTCCGCTGAATTGTCTGATTATTCCCCGTTAGAGGAGGGGGAATTGTATCAGGATTCAGAGGTTGACTATGGTCAGCCTGGGAATTCCAATGTCGGGCAGGCGCTGGGAGATGCCGTTGATACGGCTACTGTTTTGTCATATTTATTGGAGGTGTTGGATATTTATCCACCTGAGGCGCCCCCTCTTAAGAAGGGCCCACAAGCCCCATCTGGAATTCCCTACCCAGGGTCATTTTGATGCGCTGATACTTAGAGAATGGGAGAGGCCCTGCCGGCTTCCTGATGTGCCTCAGGGATGGGATAAGAAGTATCCTTTTCCGGTGGAGGCGGTCAAGCGCTGGTCTTCTCCTCCCGAGGTCGACGCGCCTGTTTTAGGTTTGACCAACTCTTCTGTGCTGAACACCCCTGACACCACCTCCCTTAAGGATGGCGAGGATAAGCGCCTTGATCAGATGGCGTGCCACGCATTTGCCAATGTGGGCTCGGCCCTGCGGCCTGTTAGTGCATCTGCCCTGGTGTCGCTTGCTACCAGGTCTCTTATCAGGGACTGGCTGAATAACGCTCAGCTTGATCCAGATGGCGCTGAGTTCGCTATACTTAAGAAGTGCGAATTGTTCATGGATTTTGTCATGGCTGCGATGGAAGACTCCATTGTCGTGTGTAGTAGGACGTCAGCCTTACTGGTGGCCATGCGCAGACTGGTCTGGCTCCGTCAGTGGACAGCGGACGTTGGAGCCAAGAAGTCGCTCACAGCTCTCCCCTTCTTGGGTGCGCGGCTGTTTGGAGATAAATTGGATGCTGTTGCTAAAGGAGGTATGTTACCTCAGCGGAGAAAACAGCGCAGTCCCTTTCGGGGGGCGGGCTCGGTCACTCCTTCTTTTCGAGGGGCCAGAGCGTCTAGGGGTCTGGCCTTCTCAGGTGTCAGGGGCTCGTCCTGGAACAGAGGCAGAGGTCGGGCATGTCCCGGGGCTGCCTGGGGTTCCAAGCCCAAGCCTGCCGTTAAACCGGCTCAGCAATGAAGGGGCGCCCTCACCCGCATGGGTGGGGGGACGGCTGCGGCTCTTCTTCCAGGTCTGGGCCCGGGAGGTCACAGACAAGTGGAAGTGGTCTCCTCCGGGCATAAACTGGAGTTCGAGTACTGGCCACCCCACGATTAAGGTCTTGGGTGCCCTCGGACCCTCAGGCTGCACAGGGGCTCCTGTTAGCGGTAAAAAAACCTTCTGGACATGGGGGTTATATGCCCGGTGCCTCCGTTGGAAAGAGGCAGGGGTTACTACAACCTTTTCACAGTTCCCAAAAAGGAGGGTTCGGTGAGACCCATTCTAGATCTCAAGGTTCTCAACAGGTTTATCAGAGCCAAAAAGTTCTGCATGGAGACTCTGCGCTCGGCTATTATCAGAGCCAAAAAGTTCTGCATGGAGACTCTGCGCTCGGCTATTAATTCCCTTCGCCAAGGGGATTTTATGACATCCATAGACATCAAGGATGCGTATCTGCATGTTCACCAAGGTTTTGGCGGGCGTAATGGCTCTGCTCAGATCTCAGGGCATTCGCATTGTGCCTTATCTGGACGATCTGTTGATTTCAGCTTCTTCCCTTCAACAGGCGGAACTGGACACCTGGTGGTGTCGACCCTAGAGAGGTTTGGGTGGGTGATCAACCGCACCAAGTCCTCTCTCTCCCCGTCTCGAGTGATTTCATTTCTGTGCATGAATCTGGATACCAGTCGGGCCAGAGTGTTTCTGCCCCAGACCAAGGTGCAGGGGATTGAGGGCCTGATCCGTCTTCTTCTGGCCAGTCCTTGTCCCTCTATCCGACAGGGGATGAAACTGGTGGGTCTGATGGTGTCCTCCTTCGAGGCGGTGCCGTTTGCACAATTTCACATGAGATCTCTTCAACTTCTCCTATTGATGTATTGGGACAGGAGCCCACAGTCATTGGATCAACCTTTCAGGATGTCTCCCAGGGTTCGGCAGTCCTTTCGGTGGTGGCTGGACTCGAGCAATCTGGTGAAGGGCAGATCCTTTCTGGTCCCTTGTTGGGAGACGGTTACCACGGATGCCAGCCTGTCGGGCTGGGGAGGTTATTGGAAGAGTCATCAGTTCAGCGGGGTGTGGGGTCCCCAGGAGGCCCACACCCCCATCAATGTATTGGAGCTCAGAGCCATTCGACTGGTTCTGGCTCGGCTGACCCCACAGTTACGGGGTCTTCCGGTTCAGGTGCGTTCGAACGGCAGTGGCTTACATAAATCACCAAGGAGGGACTCGCAGCAGGAGTGCCCTCAGGGAAGTCTCTCTGATCCTGCACTGGGTGGAGAGCAATGTTCCTTGCCTTTCAGCAGTCTACATTCCAGGAGTGGAGAATACGGATTCCCTGAGCAGGGGATCCTCTCGCCACGGAGAGTGGTCTCTCAACCCCGAGGTTTTTCTGGATCTTTGCCGCAAGTGGGGGACTCCGGAGGTGGATCTCTTTGCCTCGAGGCACAATCCCAAACTTCCGGCCTTTGTGTCTCTTTCTCAGGATCCCCTGGCTTTGGCAGTGGATGCCTTGTCACTGGCTTGGAAGGACCTGGGTTTTCTGTACCTGTTTCCACGGGTCTCCATGCTGGGCAAGGTGGTTTGCAAACTGGTTCTAGAAGGGGCACCAGCGATTCTGGTGGCTCCAGGGTGGCCAAGAATGGTTTGGTACGCAGACGTTGTAAGGATGGCCGTAGACCAGTACCGGCTTCCCTTGCTGCCGGACCTGCTATCTCAGGGTCATCTACTTTACCCCAATTTACAAACGCCGGCTTTGACGGCTTGGCTGCTGAAACCTTCATCTTGAAAGAGGAAGGTTTGTCTGAGGCTGTTGTTCAGACCCTGATTAGGGCTAGGAAGCGGTCCTCTTCTGGCACTTCTGGACTTTGAGGTCCTATGTTGATTGGTGTGAGGCTAGGGCCTTGCCGGGTTTTTTCTATACCCAGGATTTTAGAGTTTCTTCAGCATAATCTGGATCTTGGGTTCCAGCTTAGTACTTTGAAAGGACAGGTTTCTGCTCTGTCGGTTTTCTTCCAGAGGTCTTTTGCTTTACACCCGTTGGTTAAGACTTTTTTTCCAATGGGTCGCGCATGTGCGGCCCCCTCGGAAGGCTGTAGTCCCTGTTTGGGATTTGAATTTGGTTCTTTCGGCTCTGCAGGGTCCTCCTTTTGAGCCGTTACAGGATATTGCTCTTTCGGTTCTCACTCAGAAGGTTGCTTTCTTGGTGGCTATTACCTCTGTCCGGCGTGTCTCTGAGTTGGCGGCCCTGTCGATTCAGGCCCCTTACTTTGAGAGACACCAGGATAAGGTGGTTTTTCGCTTTAAGCCGGATTTCCTTTCTAAGGTGGTGTCTGCTTTCCACCTCAATCAGGATATTGTTCTCCCTTCCTTGTGTCCTAAGCCTAACAATGACAAGGAGAGGGTTTTGCACAATTTGGCTATTGTTCGCTGTGTGAAGTACTATTTGGTGATTACTTCTTCCTTCCGCAAGACGGACGCTTTTTTCGGGGTGCCCTGCGGGCCCAGGAAAGGTTTGGCGCCTGCTAAATCTACGATTAGCAAATGGATTCGTCAGGCCATTGTTGGGGCCTATTCTGCTAAGGGGAGGACTCCCCCTTTTAGGGTCACTGTGCACTCTACTCGTGCTGTTGGTGCATCCTGGGCCTTTCAGCACCAGGCTTCTGTTGAACAAGTTTGTAAGGCTGCTACTTGGTCTTTGTTCTTGCCTTTTCCAAGTTTTACAAGGTTGATGTGCGGGCTTCAGCGGATGCTGTTTTTGGCCGCAAGGTTCTGCAAGCTGCAGTGGTTTGAGTTGGTACATTCTTTACTGTTTCTGGTTCCCACCCATGACGGACACTGCTATTGGATGTCCCAGATGTCATGAAGAAGGAAGTGGAGTGTATGGCACACTTAGAATAATACTGTTTTGTGAGTACTCACCTTTAAGGCATGAGGGCTTGCCCCCACCCTTGTGGGACGGCTTCTGCAGTTTGCTCCCATCTGGAGACACCACGTGTCAGATCGTTGTATACAAGAGGTGGTTTCTTCAGGCTACAAGATCGAGTTTGCAGCCTCACCTCCACAAAGGTTTCATTGGTCAAGGGCATCCTGAAATCCAACAAAAGCAGAAGCCTTGAATGCAGCTGTTTCGCATCTGTTTCAAATGCTGGTCATCCATATGGTTCCCATCCCAGAGAGGAGGCAAGGATTTTACTCCAATTTATTCCCCATCCCCAAGAGGGACGGATGGGTGCGACCCATTTTAGATCGGAAGGGTCTAAACAAGTATATCCGTCTGAGACACTTTCGCATGGAATCCTTAAGATCCACAGTGATGTCACTTCAACCGGGAGATTGGATATTCACAGTGGATATAAAGGATGCATAACTTCACATCCCATCTTTCTGGTCTTTTCTGGGCATGTCGTTAGACACAGCTTAGGCCAGAGTGTTTCTTCCAGAGCAGAAGTTTTTACTGCTTCAGACCAAGGTACAGGCTCTCTTGGCCTGCCTTCGGCCAACAATCTCTCAGGTAATGCGGCTAGTAGGTCTGATGGTATTCTGCTTCGAAGCAGTGCCCTTTGCACAATTTCACACAAGGCCTCTACAGACGGAGTTACTGTTGGTATGAGATCGATCCTCAGAGTCTCTGGATCAACTGACTGTTCTGACACATTCAGTCAAGCAATGCCTTCTGTGGTGGCTGGATCCCCAACATTTTTTGATAGAGAAAAGCTTTCTTCCACCTTTGTGGGAGATAGTCACCACGGATGCCAGTCTAACGGGTTGGAGAGGTACCTGGAGGTCACAGACAATCCAGATACAGTAGAGTCTGGGGGGGGGGGGGGGTGAACATGCTTCCCATAAACATCCTAGAATTAAAGCACACCTTCACCCTGAATAAGAGCCTTTCTTATATGTTTCTGACACCCTGTACATACAGATTGCCCACATCCTACCTGCATCTACTGCATGTTATGAGCCTTTAAACATCCAAGATGGCGGCTCAAGGATCATCAGGCAGCCTGCAAACAGGAAGTGTTTTCGGACTGTGTCACTCTGCATTCTGGGATTGCTGTCCTTTCCCTGACCCCAGCTCTGCTCTGTCTGTGCACAGCACAGCTATAACCCCACCCCCTGCACTTTTGCTCCCCTCTCCTCCCCTCAGTATGTGATGCTTCTGAGTTAAGATGGCGGCACCCGTATCCTAGAGACCTGAACAGAGTTGCAGCCGGGGGGGGGGGGGGAAGAATAATAAGTGACTAAAAACGTAAAATATATTAATTTTAGATGCTGGGGAATAGTTCTTTAAGGGTTTGGGCTTTTCATTAAATCATACTGAAGGTCCGGATTAAGGGCAATTCTCCTAGTCCTCTTGCATTGGACTCCCAGTCTGAAAAGGCATCCTGTCAGGATTCAGTCAGACAATCGGACGGTGGTGGCTTACATCAACCATCAGGAGAGCTCTCAGGGAGCTAAGCCGGATCATTCTCTGGGCTGAGAGGGATGTTCCCTGTATCTCGGAAATACACATTCCAGAAGTAGACAACTCTCAGGCCTACTGTTTAAGCAGAACAGTCCTGCGACAGGGGGAATGGTCTCTCAGTCAGAGGGTGTTTCAGGCCATTTGCTTGCGCTGGGGTTGACCGGATGTAGATCTCTTTGCATCCCAACACAATCAGAAACTCTATCCAGGGACCCTCTAGCAATAGCAACGGATGCACTGACCCTTCCCTGGTCAGCCTTCTTTATGCATTCCCTCCGTTTCCACTCCTAGGACGAGTCCTAAAGAAGGTAGCTAGAGAAGGGGTGCCAACTATTTTAGTGGCCCCTCACTGGCCAAGGAGAAGCTGGTTCTCAGACATAGTAAGAATGTCAGCAGGGGAGCATTGGCGGCTCCCAGACGATCCAGATCTTCTCACACAAGGGCCTCTTTGGCACCCAATTTACGAATGCTGGCTTTGACGGCTTGACTATTGAAACCATGATCTTGACAAAGAGGGGTTTATCTGCCAAGGTAATTATTATTATTGACTCTTAAGGTCATTTTTCCAGTTGCTATTACTTCGGTTAGACAGATTTTTGAATTAGCAGCCTTGTCAGTTAAGTCTACTCATTTCAAGTTATATAGGGTTAAGGCTGTCTTCCGATTTAAGCCAAATTTTCTTCCCAAGGTGATTTCTCCTTTTCATCTTAATGAGGAGGTGGTTTTGCCATCTTTATGTCCAGTTCCAGCTAATCCCAAGGAAAAGGCTTCTTCATTCTTTGGACATAGTAAGAGCTTTTAGATATCTCTGCTACAAAGCCTTTTCGTAAATCGGACTTCTTGTTCGTTATAGCCAAAGGTCCTCGAAAGGGTCTTTCGCCAGCTAAGTCTACCATCAGCCGATAGATAAGACAGGCGGTAGTCAGGGCCTATGGTGCCAAAGGAAAGGAACCTCCCTTTTGGGTTACAGCGCATTCCACTCGAGCTATTGGTGCTTCCTGGGCTTTTCAGCACCAGGCCTCGGTGAAACAGGTATGTAAAGCCGCTACTAGGTCTTCAGTTCATACATTTACCAAGTTTTATAAGGTAGATGCTAGAAGAGTTTTACATACAGTAGTTAGTTAAGTTGTTTTTGGCTACTCTTTTTCGCTTCAGGATCCCGCTTAGATGTAGGGCACTGCTTTTGGAGGTCCCATTCGTTTCTGGCCTGGAATGGATTGGGAGAGAAAAAACAATTCTGTGACACTCACCTGTAGAATTGTTTTCTCTTCTACATCCATTCCAGGCCGTCAGACCCTCCCTTCTAGTGGGTTATGGTTTTATATTCCTTAGATGCCTAGTCCTGGTTTATATGTATATATGTAAATAGTGTGTTCAGCATTAAAAGAAAGAAGGACATTTAGGACATTTAGAAAGAAAATAAGCGGAGAAAAGTGTGGATTAACATTTTTTCTCTTATAGATCATGAGCTGCCTTAGCCTCCCAGCCGGTAGTGCTATTGCTTTTCAATTACTGACTTGTGTTGGGGCAGCTGGAAGTATATAGGACCAGGAGGAGCCACACCTTTCTATTTTGCACTCTCCGGGCAGGAATTAACCCGTTCGTTTCTGGAGCTGACAGCCTGGAATGGATGTAGAAGAGAAAAACAATTCTACATGTAAGTGCCACAAATTGTATTATTGCAACCGCAGTGGTTCTGGATCTGGCCATTGGATGCCTGTTGTGGTTGAGATTCTGGACAATGGGGCTTCTTTGCCTCCATTGCCTCTGTGCATGTGCTTTCCTGAGGATTGTATTATTTGTATGTAGTAAAAAAACACACTTGGCTAGCACTTCTAGTACTCACTTTAGTACACACGTAGTTGTATTGACTGCAACTTGTGGCCCTGAATTTTTGTAGTTATTTACACACACAACCTCTTCTTACAGGATTATCCCAGAGTCTCCCCGTTGGTTACTGTCACAAGGCAGAGTTACTGAAGCAGAACATATAATAAGAAAAGCTGCCAAGAAAAATCGTAAAACCGTGCCAGAGACTATATTTAGTCTATCTGAAGTAAGTTTGTATACATTCAGTACATGTTTAATTGTAAAATATTTGTTAAAAATTGCTTTCATGTGTGGTGCCAGTTTGGCATATAAAAAGGAGTATGCTAATCTATTTTAGCGGGCAGCACAGCCCAAAAAAAGACTGTCTGCAGGCTTAGTTCAATTTTTTTTTGCACTGGTGTGTTGCATGCCACAATACCTTACACGCCTGGGTTTTCTATTCAGTTACAAAGCAGAGAAGAGTATTTCTCATCTCTTCCACTCTGGTACCACCAGTAGCAATGTGTGGGTCAATCTCAGCCGTAGGCAGAGACTGCAAAATAGGAAAGAACTAGCTCCTTTTGGCCTATATAGGGTAGGCTGTGGCATGATCTCCTCAGTTCTTTTCTTGCAGTAGCTAGGGACTGTGAAGATGATTTTTTTCAAAACATCCTTCGGACAACATACACTTGAGACTTCCGAGTCCCTCCCACCAAAGGGGAACACATGAGCACCAGATAGAATAAAATCCTCCTCCTCCAATTCCCCAGTTGTTTTCGTGTTCCTCCCTGAGGTAGGAGCCAGACCACTAGCTCCTGAACCAGGGAGGTTTGGGTAAGTATTCCGGTGCCGTGGACCTGTTTTAAGCAGGGGTTCTATTTCCCAGTCCTGGAGGCCTTATTTTGCCTGGGGCCCAGGATACCCTCAGGGATTTTAGGTCAGAATCCCATTCTGTGACCGAAAGATCAAAGGAGAGTAGAGCAAATTTTTATTCTAAGTATACAGCACGTCCTGTAACAGAAGATATTCCTTACACTTGGGATATACATCCAGTAGATGGCGCTGGACTGCAGAGACAAAAAAGTGGCTTCTCCCGGCCCCATATATACCAGGGACCTCCCACAAAATCCCCAGTTCTTCTCTGCAGTCCTGGCTGCGATGACTAGAAGATGGTTCTCTCTACTCGCAGGTGAACTGGGCTATTAGCCTGCGGCCCTGTAGGACTATTCCCACCCGTTTCCTTTTACTGCCTCCCAGCTCAGGCTGCTCTGGTTCGGGTGAAGGTAGGCAGCACCGCTGTCAGGTGCTCAGGAGCGCTGCTCCAGCCGCAGTCCCCCACCAAAGGGTAGGCGGTATAGGCCCATGGTGAGCCTTATGGGATGCCCCTCCCGCATTTTATGTCCCTCGCCCCCTGTCCCCGCATTTGGCTCCCTTTAGGCTGGCCATCGCTTCCCCCTCGCTCTCCCTTGTAGATCTCGGGGGGGGGATGCATGTCTTTGCTATATGTTGTGACGCGTTCTGCATCACTGTCTCCGCGGCCCGCCCCTCGAGGTATATGCAGGCTCCATTTTAGTTCTCTGCTGCGTGTGCCTGGCGTCTCCCTATCGCGGTCCGTAAGTGCCACGGCTGATTTATTTTATATTTATCTGCATATCGCTTATGGGATCTTTTGCAGGCGGGGCAAACTTTGTGGTTTCTCCCGGCCCTATCCCCTCTATTTAGTGTTAACTCTTATTGGAGGGCTATTACATACCATTACTCCCACTTCCCAGGTGCATACCAGTGGGGAGTCTCAACCAGATTTGGCTACCCGGGTAGCCAGCATTGAAAGGCATATTGCTGGGTCTGGTCCGCATAAGGCTCCTGCTAAGCGGCGGCATCTGGCACCCGGTGTTACTCTCTTTCCTGTGGAAGCTGAGGAGTTTTTTGATATTACTAGGTATACCCCCTGGAAGAAGGGGAATTATTCTCTGATTCAGAATCATCTAAGGATCAGCCTAGGGGTTATGCTGAGTCTGGATCTGACCCATGGGCTTCAGATGATACTGACAGACTTTTGGCTCATTCATACCGTTAAGCCACGTTTGGAGTTTCCTGAACATTAATAATCTGATTCTCAAGGAGTGGGAATGGCTTAGCCGACTTCCTGGGGTACCAAAGAGTTGGGATAAGAGGTATCCCTTTCCTGCTGAGATGGTTAAACGTTGGTCATGTCCTCCAGAGGTGGATGCTCCAGTTCTGGGTTTGTCTAACACATCTGTCATGGATTCCTCTGACTCTAGTACACTGAGGGATGGGGAGGACAGGCGCATGGATCAGCTGGCTTGCCGTGCCTTTGCCTGTGTTGGGACCGTGCTCCGTCCGGTCTGTGCCTCTGCTATCACGGCTGTTGCTATTAAAAGCCTGCTCAGGTGTCTCTTAGATGGGGCCCCTGATGATGCTGGTAGTGAAGAGTATAGAGCTCTTCTGCGTTGTGAGGAATTTGTTGCATATGTTCTGGATGATACCATTAGAATGTGTGGCAGGGCATCGTTGGTGGCGATACGCCGCTCGGTCTGGCTGTGCCAGTGGGCAGCTGACAATGCTGCCAAAAAGGCCCTCACTGGGTTTCCCTTCAAGGGGCTGTGCCTCTTTGGGGAACGTTTGGACTTGTTTGCTAAAGGTGGCAAGTTACCTCAGCGTAGAAGCCAGCCACGGTCCTTTCGGGGTTCAGGTGCCTTTTCTCCTTCCTTCAGGGGCTCTAGAATTGGACGGGGAGCTTCCTTTGTGGGAGCCCGTGGAGATTTTTGGGGCAGGGGCAGAGGACGTGGCCGCCCTGGCCCCCCCTGAGGTCCCAAGACTAAGTCCTCCCCCAAGCCCCCTCAGGCATGAAGGGGTGTCCTCACCCATCCGGGTGGGGGGACGGCTTCGGCTCTTGGTTCACGTCTGGAGGCGTCATGTCTCAGACTGGTGGTTTCAGGAGGTAGTATCTTCCGGTTACAAGATAGAGTTTTTGGCCTGGCCGCCCCCAAGATTCATCAAATCTCGTTTAGCTCAAAACCTCCCTTGTCAGCTCAGTGTCTCTCCCTGGCTGTCCAAGTCCTTCTAGACCTAGGTGTCATCTGCCGGGTGCCCTTGAAGGAAAGGGGCAAAGGCTATTATTCCAATCTTTTCATTGTGCCCAAAAAGGATGGGTCCATCAGACCTATCCTGGATTTAAAGCTTCTCAACAAGTTTGTCAGATTCAGACACTTTCGCATGGAGACTCTGCGCTCAGCTGTGACTTTCCTACGCCCAGAGGACTTCATGACCTCTGTAGACATCAAGGATGCTTACCTTCACGTTCCTATCTTTCCAGGTCATCAGAGATTCCTCAGGTTCACTCTGGAGGATCAGCACTACCAATTTGTGGCCTTGCCCTTCGGCCTCACCTCAGCCCCCAGGGTATTCACCAAGGTGCTGGCAGAAGTGATGGCCCTGCTGAGATCTCAGGGCATTCACATTCTTCCCTACCTGGACGACATGCTTAGCGCTTCTCAGTCCTTCCATCAGGCAGAACTGGACACTCAGAGGGTGATGTCCACACTGGAATCATTCGGCTGGGTGATCAGTCACCCCAAATCTTCCCTGTCGCCTTCCATGGTGAAGTCTTTTCTGGGCATGATTCTGGATTCAGCTCAGGTCAAGATCTTTCTTCCTCGGCAGAAGGTGGAGGTCCTTCAAGAGAAAGTTCAGCTCCTGCTGTCTTGTCCCCATCCATCCATCAGGGAGGGAATGCAGCTGGTGGGCCTGATGGTGTCCTGCTTCGAGGCGGTTCCATATGCTCAGTTCCACATGAGGCCTCTTCAGCTTCACCTCTTGTCAGTATGGGATCGGGACCCTGTGTCCCTGGATCAGGTGTTTATCTTGTCCCCTCAGGTCAGGCGGTCTCTAGTGTGGTGGCTGATCTCAGGGAACCTGCTGGGAGACTTTCACCACGGATGCCAGTCTGACAGGTTGGGGGGGATTCTGGAAGTCCCTGAAATTCCAGGGTCAGTGGGGCCCTCAGGAGGCCCATGCCCCTATCGACATTCTGGAATTGAAGGCAATCAGGTTGGTTCTCGCCCACTTAACCCCACACCTGAGGAGGTCGGGCTGTTCAGGTCCGCTCGGACAACCAGATGGCGGTTGCCTACATCAATCATCAGGGAGGGACCCGGAGCAAGAGGGCCCTCAAGGAAGTGTCCCTGATACTGTCCTGGGCGGAGGAAAATGTTCCCTGCATCTCAGCTGTGTACATCCCGGGGGTGGAGAATCTGGAGACAGACTTTCCGAGCAGGGGGACCTCTCGTCTGGGAGAGTGGTCCCTCAGCAGCAGGGTGTTTCACTCCCTGTGCCACCAGGGTTTTCCTGAATCCTTCAGGAAGACCTATGCTATTTTTGTGATTCCATCTCGACCTAAGAAAGGTCTGGCTCCGGCTAAGTCCACTATTAGCAAGTGGATACGTCAGGCTGTGATACAGGCCTACTCTGCTAAGGGGAAGAAGCCTCCTTTCCGCCTTACTGCTCATTCTACTCATGCTGTTGGTGTCTCTTGGGCTTTTCAGCACCAAGCTTCTGTTGAACAAGTTTGCAAGGCCGCTACTTGTTCTTCTGTTCATACTTTTTCAAAGTTTTACAAAGTTGATGTTAGGGCCTCAGCTTATGCTGCTTTGGCCGCAAAGTTCTGCAGGCGGCAGTGGTTTAAACTGTCTGCTGTTACTTTTGGGGATCCCACCCTACCTTACGACACTGCTATTGGATGTCCCAAGTGTAAGGAATATCTTCTGGAACAGGATGTGCTGTATACTTAGAATAATACAATTTTTATAATACAAATTCTGTGATTACTCACCTGTAGAATTGGTATTATATGTATACAGCATGTCCTGTTCCACCCTACCCTTGTTATCATTATATTTAGTTACCTCTTTATGGTGATTGTTCTTATGTTCAAATTTTCATATAATGGTTATAGTTCTCCCGGTCTCATTTTAACTGCTTTTCAATACTGGGGATTTTGTGGGAGGTCCCTGGTGTATATATGGGGCCGGGAGAAGCCACTTTTCTGTCTCTGCAGTCCAGCGCCATCTACTGGATGTATATCCCAAGTGTAAGGAATATCTTCTGGAACAGGACGTGCTGTATACATATAATACCAACTCTACAGGTGAGTAATCGCAGAATTGTATTTTTCCTCTTGCTGAGGATAAGTGTGGAAGAAGCCGGGGTGACCGGACCCCAGTCAGATTAGTTATTTTTTTCTACATTTAGGGAAAAAAGGTTTTATTGGAAATGGCCAGGGAAGTATTTCCTGAGAATTGGTTGCACTGGAACTTTTTTTCCAGGCTTCTTACTGGTTTTACTAGATTTGGACACTATACTTGCTCTCTCTTCCCTGCCCGGCTATTGATGCGGCTTTTGAAACGCTTACCTCCGGCGGCGCTGGCAGTCTGGAGGGGAGATCGGCGGTCCCGAGTGGATCCCTCCATTGGGCAGGATGTCCTCTTCTTCCGGGGAATCCTGAAGGGCGGTCCGTGAGTTCCTAAAGCACGCGGTGAGGCTTTTCTGTTATAGGAAGTTGAGGGAATGGGCTTCTTCCTTCCGGGCATTTTGTTGTCATTCCACAGTCGCCGGGAATTTCCTGCTTCCAGAAAACACGTGCAAGAGCCTTAAAGGGGCAGCACAAATGTTCTGAGTTTTCTACTACTGGCCTCCCTTTCTTAATGGACATGAAAGGGTTAAGATTAATTGTAAGGATTTTGCTCCTGCCCTGTTTAGGTGGATTCATGAAGCTAATCTATGGTGCCTCATACCAGAGATGGCAGATCAGACGGAGAATTTCTGCATTGTGGAGCCTATGTCAGATCCAATTGGAAAATACTTCCGCAGAAGTTCTTAATGCGGACCAAAACTCTTTTAAATAACCCATTGACTGCTGATTATGGAAGGAGGAGGCCCAGCTCTGCCCTGGTAAGTCTTATTTTACTTATGAAATATGGGGGGCTGTTAATTTTTGGGGGTTGGGGTATATGGTATAGCTTGCCTTCCCTCTATTTTTAGTGTCTTATAGTTTAAGCCCCTGGACAAAGCTACCCCAAGTGTATCCAAATCCTCTTCTTCAGGATCTAAATCACAAAAGAAGAGCAGGAGATGTCCCATGTGTGAAAGTAAACTCTCGGATTCATATATAAAGCCCCTTTGTCGAACTTGCACAGAGAAGGTGGTTAATAGAGAGCAAGAATCTGATTTAATGTAAATAATGAAGGAGCTTGAGAACCAGATTTCATCTTCTGCTTTGGGCCAGAAGCTCCCTGAAGGTTTGAGGAGTCAGGTTACTTTTTCCCAGTCAGCCATGGGTCCCTTTGATTCCTCCCCACAATTTGGGCCCGTGAGTAGGTCCTCTTATTTTTTCCACTCAAGAATCTGATGTCAGTCGATTACTCTGAAGAACGGGAAAATTGTTTTCCTTGGAGGAAGATCAAGCCTCCGGCTTAGGAGCCTTGTCTAAGGGGAGGTATTTGTTTCCCCGGGAGGCTTACCTTTCCTTTTACACATGGGTTACTTATCCATGGGGACAGAGGAAAAGGAGTCGGGTCCTAGGTCTAAGCAGCAAGGTTTTTATCCTGATTTGGCTCCTGATTTATCCTATTCATTTCCTTCCAGGATTATCTCAAAGATATGATTCTGGAGGAATGGAAGGATCCATCTAAGAAAATGTTCAGATCCCAGGGTCTAAAGTGGAGATATTCTTTTGAAGAAGAGGATTCAGAGTTTTGGAGAAAATGTCTTATAGATGGATGCCCCTTTTGCTAAAGTTTCTAAGGGGGCGGAATTAGCTTCAAATATTTTGGGGTACTCAGTGATCCCCTAGACAAGAAGATGAATTCCTTGCATTGCAAGCAGAATCTAATTCCTTAAGACCTATTTTATCTTCCACTTGTGTAATTAGGAATTTTGTGTTTCTGTATTCAACAATTAAAGATTGTTTGTTGGAACGAACTTGTCTGGAAAAATTTTTTTGAAAGCCTTACTTATCCTTTTTCAGCTACGGCATTTTTTTGTCAGACACCATGACTGAATCAGTGAGATTTTTGGCTCAAAGTATGACTGTGACCAATTCTGTGTGCAGGACTCTGGTTGAGAACCTGGTCTGCGGATAATGGGTCTAAGATGAGACCTTGTGCTATGCCCTTTAGGGTCAGAGTTCGGGTCAGAGTTGAAGAAAGTGTTGGATAGGACCGTGGATAGGTATAAGTTTTTTCCAGCCGCCCTAGGCCTACTTTTAATATGAGATTTTTCCCCAGGAACTCTTTTAGACGCTCCTTTTCTCAACAGGGGTGCCCTTAAAAGATCCAGAAGCAGTTCTTCCTCTTCTGCAACCTCTGCAGGGAAAGGGAGCTTTAGGGGTTCCACATGTTTGGAAACTAGCAGGCCAAACCCAAGAAGCAATGACGTCAGACTTCTAATTGGGGCCTGGCTAAAGGATTTTTACACGGCCTGGCAGGATCTTTTGGATTGTCCATTCATTGTAGGGGAATAGAAGAAGGGTTTCACATAGAATTCTCTTAAACCCCCCCTTCAAAATTTTTGATTTCACCTCTGCCCAAGGGCCTAGATGAAAGGAAGGCTATTCAGGAAAGTTTATTAGCCATATGGTCAAGGGGAGTATTTGTCCCTGTTCTCCGTCTACAGAAGGGGGCAGAGTTTTACTCCAGCATCTTTCTAGTAAAGAAGGCCTCAGGGGGGTTCAGATTTATTCTGAACCTAAAGAAGCTCACTATCAATGTCCGGTACAAACATTTTCGCATTTTTCAGTCAAGGACATGCTTCTATAGGGATCTGAAGGTTGCTTAATGGCAAATGCCAGTGAGTACCCAGGCTCAGTCTTTCTTAAGATTTGCAATAAAGGACGGAGACCGGATCTTGCACTTCCAATTTCTCTGTCTTCCTTTCGGACCGGCTTCAACTTCTTTAAGGAAGTATTGGCAGAACCCTTGGCATATCTCAAACAGAGAGGAATAGGCATTGTAGCCTACCTAGACGATCTGTTGCTTTTTGCCCAATCGAGAGACAAAGTATTGGAAAATCTCAATCAAACCCTGAAATCTCCTAACCCGCCTGGGTTGGGTCCTAAACCTTGAGAAATCAAGTCTAGTCCCCTCGCAGGTGATGACACATTTGGGATTTTCCTCTTCAGAAAGGTTTGATCCTTCAGGACGTTGTTAGTTTTTTCTGCACAAGTACAACTTCTTCAATAAGACAGACCATGAAGGTTCTTGGATTATTTCAAAGAACTGGTAAGCACACTCAAAGGCAGAATATGGTGATCAATATAACGTCTATTGTGAATTTTTGGGTGCAATCCACCAAAGTGGGACCTCAGTCCCCCAAATGTCTCAGAACTGGTTCACTATGGATGCACACCACGACCGTAATTGAATGCAAAAAAGAAATGTATTTATGTACAACATGGAGCTATATTGTTAATTTAGCGTCCATATGAAGGTCTATAAAGATTGGCAGAAACAAGGGGGACACACTTATACAAAGGTAATATTTACATAGTATTTACAATATATACACAATGTGGGAATCCCGAAAGCTGCATGTGGATGACACCTTGGTTGCTATTTTTGTATATCACAGTATCGGGATTTCAGAAGGAGTTCTAATTTGAGAGCTCAAGAGAATAATCAGGAAAAACTGCCACTTCTTGCTATTGTGAGCAATGCTGTTCATAGAGAAAGTTTTTAAAGTGTGGAAATACCTTAAGTAATGTTTCCTGAGGCACTTATGATGATGCAGATTGGCTGCTGCGAGAGATGAGTAAATGAGACTTCAATCCATAGCTGTTGTAGTCCTTAGAGACTAGCAATGCTGACACGTGTTTCAGTTTCTGTTCTGAAACTTTCCTCAGAGAGGTTTGCAGGTATGTTGTCCCAAGATGCAGAGAAGCGGCGAAGTGCCTGACAGCTGGTACGCTGTCCGTTCTTTAAATAGCTCTGTTCGTGCGCGAATCCCCCGGGCCGGCCCTCGTGATGACGCGAACGTTGTTCGCGTCATCCCGCGTCACTTCCGGTGCCGGGCGTCCCTGCCTCGCGCCAACCATCCCGCGGCCGGCGTATTGCCAGTCGCGGCGTGCAGGCTGGCGGGGCGCACGACACATCGGAAAACAGCGGAACGCTTATGGGTGAGTATATAGCTGAATGCGGGGGAGTTTGAAGAAGGGGATCCGGCGTATTCTGCAAATAAAGTTTAAACGTGACATTAAGTCAGAGTGGTTAATTACAAATACAACATAAAAATGTAAAACTTCATGGGACAACTTATCTATCCAGTTACTATTAAGGAGTACATACAGCCTGCTAATAAATATTATATGGACAGTGCCGTGCTAAATGTAAATATGCCCATAGGAGGATTCCCACCAGCCCATTAAGATAAGGAAAAGGTTTGCAAAAAGCGTAAAGCTTGCCATGATTAATTTAAGGGGGATGCAAATATAATGGTACGTCATATTATAGGCATACCCTTTTATACAGCTAATTGCAATATGGGAAATGTTTAGCTATAGGGGAGGGAGTGCAAAGAGAGCAAGAATGCAAGCCCTTAAAGTAGACCCTTATGGTCAATGTGGTGACAGTGTGGTACTGTTGTTAATGTGCATTGACAGGGAGAAATGTTATGTAACAGAGCGTGTAACAGAACGGAGGAGATTATGAGAAGAAGTGTACCTACAGTGCTTTGGAGTCCCGTGTGTGCTGGCTCTATTGTATTGCAGATTTAAGGAGGCACGATCCAATTTGGATGGTAAGTCCATGGCTAGAGAAAGAAAGGAATATTATTAATGACAGGCGTACAAGATGATGATGAATGGGATATTTGCTCAAAGGAATGGGGACAAGTCACAATCCTCATTCATACCCCTAGGGTGTTTAGTTTGGAGTTCATATATCCAGTATAATTCTCGTCTAGAAAGTCTATTGGCTAAGTCGCCCCCTCTTTTGTGGGGATAAACTTTCTCAATAACTAAAAATCTTAGTTGAGAGACCTGATGGTTTGCTTCAGCAAAGTGCTTGGCTACAGGAGAATTTAAGTTGAATCTACGGATATTGCTGCGGTGCTCACTGATGCGGGTTTTGATCTCTCTCTGTGTTTGCCCGACGTATGCTTTGCCGCAAGGGCATTTTAAGAGTTAAATAACGTTAGTTGTGTTGCAATTAAAGAAACCTCTCAGGGGCTAACTTTTACCAGTAGAAGGATGGTTGAATGAATTGCATCGGATCACAGAGTTGCATTGCGCACAACAACCGCAGGCGAACATCCCTACGTGGTTGGGAAAGGAGCTAAGTCAGTCTCTACTAGTAGGCGTGGAGAATTTATCCGATGTGTCGGCTTGTATAAGGGTATCCTTAATATTTTTAGACCGCTTGTAGGTAAACATGGGGGGTTTGGTAAATATTTCCTTTAGTTTCTCATCACAGGTTAAAATCTGCCAGTGTTTATTAATTATGGATCGCACTGAATTTCTATGTTTGTTATATGTTAAAATGCATGGAATGCGCTTAGGTGACTCTTTGGGTTTGAATTTAAGAAGAGAATTTCTAGTAAGTGTTGATGCCTTCTGGAGAGATCTTGTGATGGTAGAGGGGGTATACCCACGGTCTCTAAAATCTTGTGCCATTTTTTCTGCCCTTTCCTGAAAAATGTCATCATTGTCAATTATCCTCCTGAGTCTGACAAATTAGCTATAGGGTAGACCGTCCTTAAGTTTTTTTGGTTGGAAACTCTTGGCATGGAGATATGTATTGCGATCCGTGGGTTTTGAGTATAAATCTATATGTAGGGTGCCACCAGAGAGTTTCACCCAAACGTCTAGAAAATGTAGTGTCCGAATCCAAGGAAAATGATAAGGTAGGCCATGTATGGTCAAGGTCATCCTTAAAAGATGTCAGACTGTCACAGGTGCCTGTCCAGAGGAAGAATATATTGTCAATATATCTAAACCAAACAAGGGCATATTGTAGAAACAAAGGATGTGGGGCTGGGATTCGTACCAACACACTGGGGTAACCCCCTTGAACTAGACATTGATTTACATCGATTTTTTCGTTCTCTCAGGTTACGTGCATTTTTTGAAACCAACCCCATGTCATTTTCCTCAACCTCATCCGAAGTAACGCCAATGGGAGTTGATCTGAGCAAATGCCGCCCACCTAGTAAGTGGTCACCTCCATCTACACCACACAGTGTAGAAACATTTATACTCAAAACCCACGGATCGCAATACATATCTCCATGCCAAGAGTTTTCACCCCCAAAAAAACTTAAGGGACGGTCTACCCTATAGCCAATTTGTCAGGAGGATAATTGACAATAATGACATTTTACAGGAAAGGGCAGAAAAAATGGCACAAGATTTTAGAGACCGTGGGTATACCCCCTCTACCATCACAAGATCTCTCCAGAAGGCATCAACACTTACTAGAAATTCAAACCCAAAGAGTCACCTAAGCGCATTCCATGCATTTTAACATATTACAAACATAGCAATTCAGTGCGATCCATAATTAACACTGGCAGATTTTAACCTGTGACGAGAAACTAAAGGAAATATTTACCAAACCCCCCATGTTTACCTACAAGCGGTCTAAAAATATTAAGGATACCCTTATACAAGCCGACACATCGGATAAATTCTCCACGCCTACTAGTAGAGACTGGCTTAGCTCCCTTCCCAAACCCGTAGGGATGTTCGCCTGCGGTTGTTGTGCGCAATGCAACTCTGTGATCCGATGTTACCCCCTGAGAGATTTCTTTAATTGCAACACAACTAAAGTTATTTACCTCTTAAAATGCCCTGCGGCAAAGCATACGTCGGACAAACACAGAGAGAGATCAAAACCCGCATCAGTGAGCACCGCAGCAATATCCGTAGATTCAACTTAAATTCTCCTGTAGCCAAGAACTTTGCCAAAGCAAACCATCAGGTCTCTCAACTAAAATGTTTAGTTATTGAGAAAGTTTATCCCCACAAAAGAGGGGGCGACTTAGCCAATAGACTTTCTAGACGAGAATTATACTGGATATATGAACTCCAAACTAAACACCCTAGGGGTATGAATGAGGATTGTGACTTATCCCCATTCCTTTGAGCAAATATCCCATTCATCATCATCTTGTATGCCTGTCATTAATAATATTCCTTTCTTTCTCTAGCCATGGACTTACCATCCAAATTGGATTGTGCCTCCTTAAATCTGCAGTACAATAGAGCCAGCACACACGGGACTCCAAAGCGCTGTAGGTACACTTCTTCTCATAATCTCCTCCGTTCTGTTACACGCTCTGTTACATAACATTTCTCCCTGTCAATGCACATTAACAACAGTACCACACTGTCACCACATTGACCATAAGGGTCTACTTTAAGGGCTTGCATTCTTGCTCTCTTTGCACTCCCTCCCCTACAGATAAACATTTCCCATATTGCAATTAGCTGTATAAAAGAGTATGCCTATAATATGACGTACCATTATATTTGCATCCCCCTTAAATTAATCATGGCAAGCTTTATGATTTTTGCAAACCTTTTCCTTATCTTAATGGGCCGGTGGGAATCATCCTACATGCATATTTACATTTAGCACGGCACTGTCCATATAATATTTATTAGCAGGCTGTATGTACTCCTTAATAGTAACTGGATAGATAAGTTGTTCCATGAAGTTTTACTTTTTTATGTTGTATTTGTAATTAACCACTCTGACTTAATGTCACGTTTAAACTTTATTTGCAGAATACGCCGGATCCCCTTCTTCAAACTCCCCCACATTCAGGTATATACTAACCCATAAGCGTTCCGCTGTTTTCCGATGTGTCGTGCGCCCCGCGCGCCGCCATCTTGCGACTGGCAATACGCCGGCCGCGGGATGGTTGGCGCGTGGCCGGGACGCCCGACACCGGAAGTGACGCAGGATGACGCGAACAACGTTCGCGTCATCACCGCGTCACGAGGGCCGGCCCGGGGGATTCGCGCTAACAGTGCTATTTAAAGAACTGACAGAGTACCAGCTGTCAGGCACTTCACCGCTTCTCTGCATCTTACAAAAGGGACAACATACCTGCAAACCGCTCTGAGGAAAGTTTCAGAACAGAAACTGAAACACGTGTCAGCATTGCTTGTCTCTAAGGACTACAACAGCTATGAATTGAAGTCTCATTTACTCATCTCTGACTTTCTCGCAGCAGCCAATCTGCATCATCATAAGTGCCTCAGGAAACATTACTTAAGGTATTGCCACACTTTAAAAACTTTCTCTATGAACAGCATTGCTCACAATAGCAAGAAGGGGCAGTTTTTCTTGGCTGGTGACAAATGAAATTCAGATTCCAAGGCTGGCGACTGACAGACAAAGTCCAATAAACAATCCAAGATCGTGGGCAGGCAGAAAATAAGCAAAGTCCATCAACAATCCAAAACTCAAACCGTGTGATCCGTGTGAGGGTTAATCCAATAACTGATTGGGAAGCAGTCAGGTCAAACCAGTATAGCAGTCAGGAGTTACAGGTAACATGAATTGCAGGTAACAGGAATCACAGCTTCCAGGAACTGAGCTGATAACACAGCAAGGATTACAGGCCAGGTGTCCATTAAAATAGGGCTGTCAATTAGAGCAGGGGGGGGGTGTGTGAGAGTCTGAAGTCTGAGTGAGGTCACTTCCTGTCCATTCAGAGCCAGAAAACCAGGAAGTACAATACAAGCCCAAGAGCTTACACTCTAGGCTTCGTGCAGTTGCAGTGAGACGAACACCAGGTGGAGCTGTAGAGCAGTGCAATGGATGAATAGCCATGTCTAGAACAAAACACCCAAAGCACTTCTGCGACTGCGTGCAGAGATCAATGTAAGATGCCCAAAAGGCGTGGAGCCTGACAGTGGCGTAGATAAATTGTCAAGGGAGAATGAGATCCTCTCGGTTGAGGATGGTGGCGCCACAGATCCTATTGTGGTCGGAAGAGAACCTGAAGTCTCTGTCGGCAGTAAATCTGAAGGGAAACTTAAATCAGGTGGCGGATTTCCGGAGTCGATCTCGATTGAAAGAATCGGAATGGTCTTTTAATCCAGTGGTGTTCAAACAGATTTGCGATCTAAAGGCCATGCCCAAGGTGGACCCATTCGCTCTTGCAAAAAATCACAAGTTGAACAAATACTTCTCTTTGAATCCGGCAGATCCGGCATTGGGGATGGATGCATTGATCCATGTGTGGCAGTTCAATCTAGCCTATGCTTTTCTTCTAGTTCGGTTGATCCCGATGGTGTTAAACAAGATTCTCAAGGAACCGGCTACGATTCTTCTAGTGGCTCTTTGGGGGCCCAGAAGATCTTGGTTCTCGACTCTAGTGGAATTATCCATTCAGGATCCATGGGAGATTTCAGTATGTCCACAATTGCTGTTGCAGGGACCAGTACTTTGTCCAAACCCACAGTTATGGAGACTGACAGTATGGACCCTGAAGTCACCTTACTTTGAAAAGGGGTTATTCCAGTAAGGTCATCGAGACTTTGTTGTCAAGCAGGAAGGTGGTCCAGGAAGATTTATTGAAAGTCTGGAAGACCTTTTAGTCTTGGAGAATGCAATACAGGAAATTATCTTTCAAGCTTCCAGTAATTTTGGAATTTTTACAGCATGGATTTGAGAAGGGGTTAAGTGTAAACACCCTGAAAGTCTAGTTGGAGACGTTGTCTGTATTTTTGGACAAGGGGTTGTCCTTTTTTGCTATTGTCAAGCGTTTCCTTCTGGCTGTGAAGCGTTCTAAACCTGCATCATCAAAGATCGCGCCTCAATGGGACCTAGCTAAGGATCTTTCAATTCTGAACTCCCCTTCGTTTTTTCCCTGTCAAGGATTTGGACATTAAATTCCTTACCTGGAAGGTGCTATTTTTGGTGGATATCACTTCTGCGTGCAGAATTAGTGACATTCAGGCCTTGTCCTGTAGTCATCCATTTCTTCAAGTGTTTTTGGATCGCATAGTTCTGAGAGTGGCTACTTGTTGTTTGCCTAAGATTTCGTCAGATTTTCATGGAACTGAAGAAATCTTTCTTCCATCTATAGACAGTAAAGATTCTGCAGAATTGAGCACCTTGGATGTCAGAACACATCTGTTGGAGTAACAAACTAAAGATTGGAGAAAAGCTGACAGCTTGTTTGTGTCCTTTTCAGGCCCAAGAAAGGGCTAGAGAGTGTCTAAGGGACGTTGGCAAGATGGATGAAGAATACGAGTAAGATGGCTTATCAGAATAATTCAATACCAAATGGAGTCACTGCTCATGCTAAAAGAAGTGTTTCTACATCTGGGAAAGAGCAGGCTGGGGTCTCTATGAAACAGATCTGTAAAGCTGCCACTTGGTCCTCAGCTAGAACGTCTGCCAGGCACTATCGGTTGGATCTCCTCTCCCAGAAGGTTCAGTCTTTTGGCAGAAGTGTCCTTCGTTCTGTTCTTCCCACCCAATGAGGTAGTTCTCAGCTATCTCTCAAGTGTATGCTGCCCGAAGGATTTTTTGAGAAACTTAAGTTAGGTACCTGGCAACTTCTAAACATCCGAAAGGGCAGCATATGCCATTTTGCCTCCCTTTCCTTATGTGGAGCTAGACTAATGTCTTATTTATATAGTTAAGTTGTGGGTCTGTTTCTTTTTCTCTTTCAGATCTCTACAACAACTGGGGAATTGGAGGAGGAGTCAAGATTTTATTCTATCTGGTGGTCACGTGTTCCCCTTTGGTGGGAGGGACTTGGAAGTCTCAAGTGTATGCTGCCCGTTCGGATGTTTAGAAAAGAAGTTTCCAGGTACCTAACTTAAGTTTTTGTTTTGAGCACAGTGCTGACCGGGAGTGGGGGCTCCGCCTGTCTCCCAGCCCCTCACCAGCTACAGTGTTCCTGGGGAACCCCATTAGATGCCTGAAGACGGTTCCTAAACTGCTAGTGTTGGATCATGCAGAGTGACGGGAGCACGCATGGGTCTAGGTAAGCGCACCCGGGCTCGTCCGGTTTGGTCTGAGATCTGAAGATCAGGGGCATGCAGCAGGGTACCTGATCTATGGGCCTTGCATAGTGGCCCTGCTGTGTGCCTCTCACTGAGCCCTGTTCCCTCTACCCCCTGGGTCATCTATCCCCATGCATCCACCCTGTGAGAGACATGCTTCCCCAAAGCTGCCTGGGGGGGGGGGGGGCGGCGGGCTGAGCTAGGGGTCAGCCTCCCTGCTTTTGGATTGTTTGGTGCTTACTACTGGGCAATGTACTCTCTAAAGTAACGTACAACAAACCATAAAGTGAAATGCAGAATTTTTTTTTTATCAATTATAGTTCAGAGAAAAATTATGTACAATGACTATTTACAATATATGAGCTCATTTTAACAAAAATCATAATGCTTGATATCTAAATGCCGTTATTACTGCAACCAGGAACATAATTTGTGATATATGAATTTCTGAAGATGAACAATAAACCCGCTAGCCGCAGGTGACTTGCCAGAGCCTTGTGAACTGGTATAGGGGTCTCATAGATCCCTTACCAGGTCCCAAAGGGTTAAATGTAAAAAAAGCACACGGACACAGAGAAATTATTATTTTTTTTTTTTTAATAATTACCTCCCATCCTTCACTGTGTCCCACGCTGATCGCATTGGCTTCTGCCCTTCTGCTGCTGCTGGAAGCCTTTTATAGCTGCTGGGTGACAGGTAACATGGGGTTTATTTAAATAAAAAATGACATGGGGACCCCCCTCCCGGGTCTCATTTTGTGGGGAATTTTATAGGTTAAAAACCCTTAGAATCCTAAAAAAAAATGGCGTGAGGCCTCCCCTACCCAGCATATTCAGCCCAGGGCCAGCTATGGGGGCTTGTAGAACAGGGCGCAGGGGCCAGCTAGCTAGTTGCAGGCTACAAGCCGGCAAAGCCTATGGCCACAAGTTCTTCTGCCCCTCCCGGGCTTTGGCCCCCCGGGTGAAGAGGAGAGGCGGCGGGAGTGATCGCAGCTGCAGGTGTGTAAATGTCATTGTTTTTTTGTTTTTTTTCACAGGAGATCCTGTCCGCCACTGAAGAGGGAGGGCCTATTTTGGGCACCCCCTGCAGCTGGAGGAGCCCAGGCGGGGGATCGGAGACCCCCCCCCCGGGTGAAGAGGAAAACCCAGCCGGATCGAACAAGGGGTCAGATGAGTGGCTTTTTTTTTTTTACTTTAGCCACTAGCAGGGGGGAAAGTCAGGCACATAGAATTTACGTGGCTCGCAATAGAAAGGTTAATGGAGAGTGGTGTCGCATGTTCCATGTGCCAAGCACACCTAACCTCGGGCGAGGGACCCCTGTGCACAGAGTGCATTACTGTCCTGTGCTGTCTTACGCAGCTGGCAGGTTCCGCGCCTCAGTCGGATTGTCAGTACCCCTTTCTGGAGAAGGTGGTCAGGGTTTGGTCTGTGCCACCTGAGGTAGATGAACCGGAGTCTGGTCTCCGGGGTCTTGTGTCTTCTCGTTCCTTGGCACTTCACTTGAACTCATTCACTATGGAGGTCTTCAGATACATTGTGCCGGCTATAGATAACTTAATGCATCTGGTGGCTAGGGGGCTGGCCTTGCTGTTTACCTCGCAACGCACAGTCTGGCTGAAACAGTGGTTGGCCGACATTGCTTCTAAGAAGACCCCTCACCTTTTTGGGGGGTCGTCTTTTAGGTGAGCCTCTGGATGACCTGGTCCCGAAGGCCACAGGTGGGAAGTCGACTAGGCTCCCACAGAATCGGAAACTGAGGACCTCATTTCACAGGTCGCTGAATTTCGCCCCTTCCGGAACTTCAGAGGGGCCTAGACTCCAAGGGGCCAGCCAGCCCAAGCCCCCAGCCAAGCCCTCTTAGTGTTGGCGGGGGCGCCCTCACCCAATCGGTTGGAGGGAACGGATATATCCAACACCTGGGTCCAGGAGGTGGTTTTGTCCTGATACAAGATTGAGTTCTGAACCAGGCCTCCACACAGTTTTGTGGCGTCCAAGCTGTCCCGCGTCGCAGAAAGGACGGCGTCTCGCAACCACACAATAGAGTTCTTGCTGGACCTCGTAGTTGCTGTACCTGTGCCCCCCCCCCCCAAAGTGAGGCTGTGGCTTCTACTCAATACTATTCATCATCTCTAAGAAGGGTGAGTCAGTTCAGCCGATCCTGGACCGAAATTGGAACCGTTACGCGTGGAATCTCTGTCGGTCATGACGTCGCTACAAAAGGGCGATTTTCTGGCCACGGTGGGCATAAAGGCTGCTTATCTGCATGTCTCGATCTTCTCCGGTCACCAACAATACCTGCACTTTGGAGTGGCAGCTCGACACTTCCAATTTGTGGCACTGTCGTTCAGCCTGTCCACTGCCCCGCAATTGTTCGTGAAAGTCTTGGCGGTAGTGATGGCACTCCTGCAGAGGCAGGGTGTGCACATCACCCCATACCTGATGACTTGCTCATCTGAGTCCCATGTCTGGCAGAGGCACTGTGGGATGTTCAGATCGTCCTGTCCACGCTGGAACTTTTTGGATGTGCGATCTACTACCGCAAGTCACAGGTGGCTCCCTCCATGGTGGCAAACTATTTAGGTATGACATGGGATGCTTGACGGGCACAAGTCCTTCCAGTGCAGAGGTGCATGGCTCTTCAGGAGGCGGTGAGGTTGCTGCTGGCAGACAAACATTCTACATAACATGGTGTCTACCACCAGGGCAGTTCCATATGCCCAGTTCCACTCCAGGCCTCTATAAATGCTGCACCTATCGAACTGTGCAAACGTTGGACCGTTGTTTCATATTGACGGACAATGCCCAGCAGTCTCTAAATTGGTGGCTAGACCAACGGTCGCTGTCAGTGGGTCGATCTTTCCTGCCAGGCTGGTGTGTCAGGTTTAGGGTCTCTGGGACCAGCAGGAGCCTTCCATATGGCGATTATGCTGGTTCTCAGGCATTGGTCTGCCCTGCTCCAGGGCCATCCGGTCAGGGTACATTCGGACAGTTCCACGGCTGTGGCCTACATAAACCATCAGGCGGGTGCCAGGCATTCGAAGAAGTGAGTCGCACCATGAGGTGAGCAGAACTTCAAGTTTCGTGCATCACGGCAGTTCACATTCCGGGGTGGAGAATCTTCAGGCTGATTATTTGAGCAGGTAGATGGTGGACCAGGGAAAATGCTCCCTTGACCCGGACGTGTTTCAAGCCCTCTGGGAGGTCCGGAGGGGGACCTCTTCACATCTCTGCATGATCTGACGGTACAGAGGTGCCTTGACACGTGCCATTCAGGGTACAGCCTGCTCTACACATTCCTGCCACTGCCACTTCTGGTTTGCGTGATAAAGAAGGTCAACTGCAAGCAGATTCCTATCATTCTGATCGCCCCACACTGGCCCAAAAGGTTGTGGTTTGCAGATCTGGTCAGCCTGGCAGTGGAGCCCCTTGGCAATTCCCCAGCCGCCCCAAGGGCCTTCATGTTTTGGTGTGAATATAGGGGTCATTCCTGTAAGAGGTTTTTGATACCCAAAATTTTGGAGTTCCTACAACCCAACACTCTTGAGGGCCAGGTCTCAGCCTCGTCCATTTTTTTTCCAACGGACGATCGCGGTGCATAGGTTAGTCCGCACTTGCAGGGCAATACATATGTTCGGCCTCCAGCGGTCAATAGTCCCGCTCTGGCATCTTAATCTGGTCCTATCAGCGCTTCAGGGGCTCCCCTTTGAACCCATGGCAGAGGCTTCCCTGGCGATGCTCACCTTGAAGGTGGTCTTTCTAGTAGCGATCAAATAAAGCTGGCAGCACTTTCGATCAGATCACCCTTTTTGATTCTACATCAAGACAAAGTGGTGTTTCATGTGAAGCAGTATTTTTTTTGCCCAAGGTGGTCTCTCCCTTTTATCAGGAAATAGTGCTACTCTCCTTGTGCCCACGCCCCGCTCCCCAAAAGGAGTGACTCCTGCATTATCCGTATGTGGTCAGGGCATTAAAGTATTACTTGGCTGCTACTCAAGAGGTACGCAAGACTGATTTCTTGTTCGTAATCCCAGAAGTGCCAAGGCGGGGGTCTGGTGGCTGCCAGGTCCACTCTTAGCTGATCGATCAGGCAGGTGGTTATACAAGCCCACACCTGCAAGGGAAAGGAGGCGCTCTTGCGAGTCAACTCTCACTCCACCAGGTTGATTGTCGCATCTTGGGCTTTCCAACAGCATGATTCAGTGGAGCAGGTCTGCAAGGTGGTGACCTGGTCATCTCTCCATGCCTTCACCAAGTTTTACAGGCTTGATGTCCAACCCCTCTCGGTGGGGTCTTCGCTTGAGGTGTCAGTGCCGTTGTTCTTGGTTATGTTGACACAGTCAGTTGTTGGCTGTTCTGGCATGGTCCCACCCTTAATGAGGATACTGCTTTGGGATGCCCCATGAGTTGCTACTGGTGGTGCCCAAGAGATGAGAAAAGGGAAATTAGTTCACTCACCTGTAAATTTCTCATCCTCTTCCATTCCGGGGCACCACACCTGCCCTACTGTTGTTTTACGACTGCGTATGTGACTTTTGTTGCCTTCTACATGGTTTTACATTGTTGCACTGTTTCTAGTTGCTCACAGTTTAGCATTCTCCCCAGGGCTGTGCTAACCTGCTTTTTAAATAACTGAGGAAATCATGCCACAGCCTGCCCTATATAGGCTGTGAGGAGCTAGTTTATTTTTTGTCAGTCCCTGCCTACGACGGAGTGGATGAGAAAATAAATTTACCAGTGAGTACACAAATTTCCCTTTTTTCCACCTCCCTTTATTATGTACGATCTGTCAAAGCCAGAGGTATAAAACTAAAGGTATACAGAAAATGATTGTTGGATCTGTGATTGTGTTGCTACAGTATTTGTCTTTCTTTGTTGTTGCCATTTTTTGCCTGCAGACATAATGGATGCAGCAAGTTGTTGCTCAAACCTTTCAAAAAATCTTTACAGATGATCACAGGCATTATCTTTTCTACTACTAATTAATAGACAACAGGGGTGTTTCACTTTACCCCAAACAGTTAAAGAAATCGGAACTCCTTTTTGAACAAGTAAATAATTTTAGTTGCATAAAATTAAAAGATCTTTTTTTTATTCCAACAAGACTGAATTTCCACTTTAAAGGAAAAATCCATTTTTGTCAGGTTTTTGGTGTTCTGCTTTATGTTTTTCCTCTTCTAGAATGTAAAATAAACATTTGTGTTAGGATTGATATTTTCAATTTTCCTATATTCCTGTGTGCCTGTGATCCTATTCTTGCCTTGATTAAAAAGTACTGACTGCATATCCCAGAATCATGTTACTGTAACAGGTGAGAACAGGGACGGATTATGCGTGGTGGAGGCCCCTGGACACAAAATCTGGTGGAGGCCCCAGATACAGTATTTTTTTTCCTTTAAAATAATAGTCCAGCCAATTAACTGATTGGTGGTTGCCTGGCACCCGCCTACGTACTTGAACCTCAGATCAAGTCCCTTGTGCGGGTGCGTACAGCTCGGGAACTCCTGCTTCATTCTGGGCGGGGGGTAGTGTAGTCGCCACCAGCTGGTCCAGCAGAAAACAGTTCCCTGCATTGAGCTGCCAGCGGCTGTGCTTGGTGGCAGCTCTACACGCACCCATCACTGTAGCGTTGCTGGCGGCGGCTTTGCTGATCTAGACTCCCCATCCTGCCATGTGGTGGCTTTGGCTGCGGGTATGAAAAAACAAAAGGGGGGGGGGGCGCTTGCGAGCAGCCAGGAAAGATGGCCGCAAGCTGATCCGGCTCCTCAGTGAGCAGGGGATCACTGCCACACAACGCTCTCAACAGCGCCGATTCGGGGCTGGTCCGGTCTGTGGGCGCCCCGGGAGCGCTCGTCCGCAGAGACGGTGGGGCCAACACAGCAAGATTGCGCCCGCTGCCTGATGTGTGACAGGCGGGGTCGCACAACGGAGCTCCGGGACCCCTCCAGCAGCAGTTAAAGCGACGGGCTTAAGCCTCCCCCTCGCACCTGGGAGGGGGGTAGAGGCTGGCTGTGGGCCGGCCCGGACTGTCATCTTAAGCAGGCTGGGCACTATATTTCTGGCTGTCCATTCCAATGCCTGACCAGCACAACACTATACGCAGCCAGACCTCGGCATCACGAGCAGCATTGCTGCAGGAACCAGTGCACCAACCACCCCTCGCGCGAATCAGGAGCATCCGGGCAGTGAATGGGGGGCGCAAGGACTGAGGTAAGCCAACGCACACCCCTAGGCACTCGGCACACACTACCAGCCCTAAAATGGCAGCCGAATCAGGGCCCATTAATAGGCTGCGCACTTCCTCCTCTCCTATACCCTCGCCAGAACTCCTGGACTCGCAGCCCGAGTCGCAATCGGAGTCCCATTCAGCAATCTCAGAGCCCCCATCACCACCGCACGTCAATCCTGGCATCAGAGATGCTGAGCTATTAGAAAGATTTAAAGCAGTCTTGCAACAGGAGCTGGAAACTGCCACTGAAAAGCTCTCGGCCACGTTTAAATTGGAGCTCAGGGACTTGAGATCCCGTACGTCTAAATTGGAGCACCAAATCACTGACACCACCTCCGTATTAGAGGAACATGATGTCGAGATACAAAACAATAAGACCGATCTAGAAAACAGTTCCAGGCACAGTAACTTGCATTTTAGAGGCCTGCCAGAATCTATTGTTGACCTCAAATCCACCATCGCAGCCCTGATCCAGGAACTTATTCCAGCAATCCCGATTGAACGTCTGGAGTTCGATAGGATCCATCGAGCTCTGGGACCACCTAGGGTGCACAGGCCAACCCAGGGACATTATAGCCAAATTTACATTCTCTAATAGCAAGGAGATGGTGGGTCAAGTGGCCCGGGCCCGTAACAACCTGGTCTTTCAAACACACAAGTACCAAGTCTACTCAGATTTAGCCCCTGTAACACTTCAGAAACATTGCATGTTGAAACCATGCTTATTGGTAACCATGCTCAAGTCACATCAAATAACCTACAGATGGGGCTTTCCGTTCAAATTAACCTTCACATATATGGGCCTTTCACATTCTGTCACTACCCCGGAGGAGGCCTCGGAGTTGCTTAACTGGTTGGGATTGACCGCTCAGACTGATTCTTCTTCTGTACCGGGGCCATCCCAAGAGCGGCGCCCCAGGACCACCAGGCGGGACCAGCAGCCAGCGCCCTTATCCTGCGTCAACACCTTCATGAGTGGCCAAGGCTTACCAACACGACAATGGCTGACCCTGGCGAGATAGCCTGTCCACCTGCTGCTGGAGAAGGAAAGCACCGGGCCCTTCCTTGGGGGGGGTTGAGAAATGTATATATATAATTCCTTGTTTTTGCTTGCCTTTTTTTTTCTCCCTCTCTCCCCACACCCAGCCCTTTGGCGTCACCTCAGGTTGACTGTGCTGGTTTTAAGTGGAGGGAGTGCCGAGGGATGGGGGGGGAGTGCTCTTTCTCTTCCCCTCTCCCTAAATCGGTGGGCGCCAGGCATCCTCAACGTTATTGTTGAATGTTTTTGCATTGTTCTTTTTTGAGATCTTGATGCTGCCCTAATGTGATTAGGCTCCGGAGTTATCGTTTTTTTTTTTTTTGCCATGCAGATTGATGGGCGGTGGTTATCGGTTGTATAGGAGCAATTCACGCGGGGGGGGGCTGCTTGGTCCCTTCCGGTGAGGAAGAACCTGTGGCAGCGGTCCCTCCGAGCTGGACTGCGCCGTAACCCTGCGGATGGGCCGCAGTGGACATTTTATGCCCCTGCAATAGGTCGTGGCCTGTATGGGTCTGGTAGGGTGGAACCCTGGTGGTCGGGACCGTTCAGCTCACTCCCGTCCTTAAGAATATATGTCAGTTGCATTATGGGTTATCACCCCTTGTGAGTTGGTAAAGCGTTTTCTATCTTATCTTGTTGGGGGATGTGTTGCAACTCGGCGGGAAGTTTGCGTGTAACTGATTATATGGGTTATCGTCATGGAACTTTCTTTTAAACTATTTATCTTCTGAGGCACCCAGTCTGGTAGTTGTTGGCCTGAGTTGCTGTCCCCCAAAGCCCAGAGAAATCCAGTTCAGCTCACCCCCCTTAGCTCCCTTGGTTGGGGCTGGGAGGTCCTGAATCGGCCACGGCCACCCGCCCCCCCCTTCTCTTCCCCCCTCCTTTATTCTTAGTATACAGTACGTCCTGCTCCAGATATAGTACTTACTATCGGGTATTACTCCGCCACATGGCGCTGTACTGCAGAGACATCGAATATAGGCTCCTCCCGGCCCCTCAAATACCCAGGGACCTCCCACAAATCCCCAGATTTTCTCTGCAGTCTGGACTGCGAAGGACGCGGAATGGCTCTCTCTACTCGCAGGTGAGCGGGGCTATTAGCCTGCGGCCCTGTAGGACTATTCATAGTAACATAGTATGTAAGGCTGAATAAAGACTTTAATCCATCCAGTTCAGCCTGTTTAACTCCTTCCAGTGGTCTAGTAGCCATAGCTGGAAATGTTATTACATGCCAGGAAGGCATCAAGGCCACTTTTGAATGTTTTTACTGTATCCTTCATAACTACCGCCTCTGGCAGCGAGTTCCATAGTCTCACTGCTCTTACAGAGAAGAATCCCCTCCTATGTCGGTGGAGAAAGCACCTTTCCTCTAACCTTAGTGGATGCCCTCGGGTTATAGTTACACTCCGAGGTATAAATAGATTGTGGGACAGATCTTTGTATTGACCCCGGATATATTTATACATGGTTATTAGATCACCCCTCAATCGTCTTTTTTCTAAACTAAATAAACCTAACTTTGACAATCTTTCAGGGTACTCTAGTCCCCGCACTCCTTTTATTAACTTTGTTGCCCTTCTTTGAACATGCTCCAGTTCTGATATGTCCTCCTTAAGCACAGGTGCCCAGAACTGTACACAGTACTCCATATGGGGTCTGACCAGTGACTTGTACAGGGGTAAAATGATGCTCTGAGCACCTATGCCCCTCCTGATGCATCCCATGATCCTATTTGCTTTGGCATTGATTACTACAGTTGAGCTTATTGTCAACTAAAACCCCTAGGTCCTTTTCCATTGTTGTTTTACCAAGTGTTTCTTTTTTAGTGTGTAATCATGACACAGATTTCTCCTTCCCATGTGCATAACCTTACATTTATCTGTGTTAAACTTCATTTGCCATTTAACTGTCCATGCTTTCAATTCATCTAAATCTGTTTGTAGCTGCCTGCTGTCCTCTTTTGTTTTAATTACTTTACACAGCTTAGTATCATCTGCAAAGATTGAGACTTTTCTGTTTAATCCATACTCAATGTAATTTATATATATATTGAAGAGAATTGGTCTCAGAACTGACCCTTGTGGTACTCCACTAGTAACAGTGACCCAATCTGAGTGTGCACCATTGATAACTACCCTCTGCTTCCGATCATTAAGCCAATTTCCCACCCATCTGCACACGTTTTCCCCTAGTCCAAGCATTCTCATCTTTTGTGCCAGCCTTTTATGTGGCACAGTATCAAATGCTTTAGAAAAGTCAGGATATATGATATCCAATGACTCCCCCTGATCCAATCTTGAACTTACCTCCTCATAAAAGCTGATTAGGTTTGTCTGGCTGGAGCGATTCCTCATAAATCCATGCTGATATGGAGTAATAAGGTCATTTTCCCCCAAGGTGCTCCAGGATAGTATCCCTTAAGAAACCTTCAAACAGCTTGCCCACCACAGATGTTAAGCTTAACGGTCTGTAGTTCCCAGGTTCCCCCCTAGATCCCTTTTTGAATATTGGCACCGCATTTGCCAAGCGCCAATAACCTCGGAACAGACCCTGTAGTTATTGAGTTCACAAATATTAGAAATAATGGCTTGTCTATACTGTATATAACTCCCTTAAAACACGAGGATGTATGTCATCTGGTCCCGGTGATTTATCGATTTTTATCTGCTTGAGACGGTTCTGGACTTCTTCCTTGGTTAGACCAGTGACATTTAATGGAGGGTTTCGGTTATTCCCCTGCATTTCACTCGGCATGTCACATTCTTTTGTGAATTTAGAAGCAAAGAAGTTGTTTAGTAAATTTGCTTTCTCCTCATTTCCCTCTATAGGTGTTCCCTCCTTGCTTTTCAGGGGGCCCACACCCTCAGGTTTGTACCTTTTACGGTTTATGTAGCTAAAGAATAATTTGGGGTTAGTTTTACTCTCTTTCGCGACCAGTCTTTCTGTCTCCAGCTTAGCTGCCCTAATCTGTTGTTTACATTGTTTATTTTCTTCTTTATAGTTTTTTAACGCTTCTGCTGTCCCTTCCTGCTTTAAACGTTTAAATGCCTTTTTTTTGTTTATTGCCCCCTTAACCTTTTTGTTTAGCCACATCTGTTTACATGTGTGTCTAATAGTTTTATTCCTGTAAGAAATATATCTGTCATAATGAAAATTAAGGATTCCTTTGAAAGTATCCCATTTAGTGTCCATGCTTTTGTTTTTAAGGACATTTTCCCAGTTAATGCAGTTTAGGGCATCTCTCTGCCTTTTTGAAGTTCTGCTTTTTTGTGGCTCCTTGATAAGGCACCCTAGTGACTGCTAAGTGGAAATTAATGTTATTATGATCACTGCTTCCAAGGTGTCCCCCAACCTGTACCTTTACTACTTTGTCTGGTACATTGGTTAGTATTAGGTCCAATATGGCTTTCCTCCTTGTTGGAGCTTGTACTTGTTGGGAAAGGTAGCCATCTTTTGTTTTAGATAAAAAAACGATTACTTTTATGCGAAACACATGTTTCAGCGTCCCAGTCTATATCTGGGTAGTTAAAGTCCCCCATAATCACTACATCATTTAGTTTAGCGGCTATATCTATTTGCCTTAGCATCATATTTTCATATTTTCTATTCCCACCCATTCCATTAGTAATATGCCTCCCAGCCTTGGCTGCGCTGGTCGGGTGATGGTAGGCAGGACCGCTGTTAGGTGCTTAGGAGCGCTGCTCCACCGCAATCCCCCACCAAAGGGTAGGCGGTTCAGGCTTATGGTGAGCCTCTATGGGATGCCTCTCCCGCACTATTGCCCCTTGCCCCTGCCTATCGGTGGGCCCTATTTTAAGTGGCCGCTGTCCTCCCTCATTCTCCATGTAGCCTTTGGGGGAAAAGAGGGGGGGGGTTGTGTCATATGTATGCAATGTATTTACGTGTATTGGCCTTATGCTTTATTTTATTCTGCTTTGTGTTAGCCGCTGCGCTGACTTGCTTTACTATGTCTGTATTTAAAATTGCCGCCGCCGCGCGCCTTTTTGTCACTATGTTCCGCGCTTGGCGGTGGCATTACCTCAGGCTCCGACGCGCCGTCATTGGCTGCATGTCTGGTGCGTTCCGCGTCGTTGCTGGTGCCGGCCCGCCCCTCGAGGTATACCGACGCCATTTTGTCTGCTTGGTCGGCTTATGCGTGACGGACCTCTACCTACCGCGGTCCGTAAGTGCCCTCGCGGGCGGCTTTATTACCACCTTTTTATTACTGTCTGCTTACGGCCCCCTTTTATTATGTCTTTCAGACGGGCGAATCCATTGGCTTCTCCCGGCCCTCTATTAGTTGGTTAACTTGTGAGGCCTAGTGTAATTACTCCCACTTCCCTAGCGGGTTATTCTTAGTATACAGTACATCCTGCTCCAGATAGATTACTTACACTTGGGTTATCCTCCGCCAGATGGCGCTGCACTGCAGAGACATGTAAAACAGGCTCCTCCCGGCCCCTCAAATACCCGGGGACCTCCCACAAATTCCCAGATTTCTCTGCAGTGCTTACTGCGAAGACATGAAATTATCACTCTGTCGCAGGTGAGCGGGGCTATTACAGCCTGCGGCCCTGTTGGACTATTCCCACCCGTCCTTGATGTGATGTGCGGGTGAAGGTAGGCAGCACCATATGTGCTTAAGGAGCACTGCTCCACCACAGTCCCCCCACCGAAGGGTAGGCGGTATAGGCTGATGGTGAGCGTTTATGGGATGCCCCTCCCGCATTATTGTCCCATGCCCCGGTAGCGGTGGGCCCTGTACAAAGGGCCGCCATCCTCCCTCATTCTCCCCGTAGCCTTCGGGAGAAAAAGAAGGGGGGGGCTGTGGTTGAGCGTGTATCGTGATTTGTGAATACCGCCTGTTGGCATGTGTGTTGGGACTAGTATATGTGTGTCAACCGCCGCGCTGACTTGTCTTTTACTATTGCAAACGCCGCCGCCGTGGGCGCCTCTTCTTTCACTTGAAGTCCAGCGCCGGGCGGAGGCGTCGCCTCAGACGCTCCTGCGTCTTCATTGGCTGCTTGTCTGGTGGACTTCACACTCTTCGGGGGGGCGGGGCTGGGCCTGGCGCGCCCTGCGTCACGGCTCGCTCTGGCCCGCCCTTCGAGGTTCGTTTGGCGCCTTTCCCTGTATAGTCGCGCATGTGCGCGCGTGTGTAACGGTCCCCCCTCCTGCGGTCCATAAGTGCCCTCGCGGGCGGCTTTATTACCACCTTTTTATTACTGTCTGCGGCGACGCCTCCGCCGGCGCGGGACTTCAAATGAAAGAAGAGGCACCCACGGCAGCGGCGTTTGCAATAGTAAAAGACAAGTCAGCGCGGCGGTTGACACACATATTCTAGTCCTAACACACATGCCAACAGGCGGTATTCACAAATCGCGATACACGCTCAACCACACACTCATTATTTACTGTGTATGGCTCTGACACCCCTTTTTCTCATTGTGTCTTTCAGACGGGGGAATCCAGTGGCTTCTCCCGGCCCGGTGTAATTGTAGTTGGGCCTAGTATTAGTACTCCCACTTCCCTGGCGGGTCATTGGGGCATACAGGGTTGCTTTATAGCGTCAATCCCTACTGGCATATTGTGCCTAATAATCACCATATGGAGGCATCCCAGGATATTGGGACCGGGGTTCCTTCGGGACAAGCCCGGCTGTGTGTAGCTTGTGGGGTCTCACCTATCAGCGGTGACAGCGCGCGGGTCTGTGTCCCTTGCGGCTCAGCAGGTGCTAACATTGCAACCCGCCCCTCCGGTGGCTGGGCCTGCACCTTGTCTCACTTCACCTACTCCCCCAAGCTTGAGTCTCACCCCCATTGAATTACATACAAGCGGGTATTCTCAACCTGACGTGTCTGCTAGACTGGCCAGTGTTGAAAGATTGATCGCAAATACCTTAGCACGTAAGGCCTCCGCTAAAAAGCGTCACTTAACTCCTGATGCCACTCCGTCTCCTATGGAAACCGAGGAGTTGTTGCATCTGTATGGCTACACCCCATCAGACTCAGGGTCATCTGATGAGAGACTCAGGGGTCATTACGATTCTGGCTCTGACCCCTGGCCCCCGGATGATACTGACAGACTGCTGGTCCAAATATTTGAGGTTTTGTCCATTTCTCCCCCTGTTGTGGCTCCCAGGCAAAGGGGGGAGCTTTTTCATACTGCTAAGGCTCGTTTGGAATTTCCTGAGCAAACCCATTTCAATAACCTCGTGCTTAAGGAGTGGGAACGTCCCAGTAGACTTCCCGGCATACCTAAGAGTTGGGACAGAAAGTATCCCTTTCCTTCTGATATGGTCAAGTGCTGGTCATCGCCCCCCGAGGTCGATGCTCCTATTCTAGGGTTGTCTAACACCTCTATTATGCACTCCCCTGACACTACTATGCTGTGGGACGCTGAGGACAGGCGCATTGACCAATTAGCGTGTCATGCCTTTGCATTTGTGGGGGCGGCGCTGTGCCCGGTTTTCGCCTCGGCCATTACGTCTTTGGCGCTCAGGGCCCTGATCAGAAGTGTACTTGGGACTGATGAAGGGCAACCTGACACGTTTAATGCACTGTCTAACTGAGCTATGTTTGTGAACTTTATCCTATCGGCCTTGGATGATGCCATTAGGATGTGTTCCAGAACCTCTGCCTTGGCGGTAGCTATACGCCGCGCGGTTTGGCTGCGCCAGTGGGCTGCTGACAATGCTGCTAAGAGGGCCCTTACTGGGCTTCCATTTAAGCAGGGCTGTGGAGTCGGAGTCGAGGAGTCGGAGTCGGACCCCCAGGAGGCGCTTCCTGGGGGTCTAAGCCAAAACCCTCTCCCAAGCCCCTTCAGGCATGATGGGGCGCCCTCGCCCATCTGCGTGGGGGGACGGCTACAGCACTTTGCGCACGTCTGGAGGCATCACGTCTCAGACTGGGTGGATTCAGGAGGTAGTGTACTCTGGTTACAAGATAGAGTTTGCTGTGCGCCTCCCCCTAAGATTCGTCAAGTCCAGGATCCCCCAGGACCCTGCCTCAGCTCAGGTGTTGATGCAGGCCGTGCAAGGCTTTCTGGATATGGGGGTCATTTGCAGGGTCCCCTTAAGAGAAAGAGGCAAGGGGTTCTACTCCAACCTTTTCACAGTCCCCAAAAAAGATGGGTCAGTCAGGCCCATTCTGGATTTAAAGATCCTCAACAAATTTGTCAGAAACATGCGTTTTCGCATGGAAACTCTGCGCTCGGCCATTGGCTCCCTGCGCCCTGGGGATCTCATGACGTTGGTGGACATCAAAGATGCTTACCTTCACATCCCTGTGTTCCCTGGACACCAAAGGTTTCTCAGATTCGGGTTGGAAGATCAACATTACCAATTTGTGGCCCTGCCCTTTGGTCTCACCTCAGCTCCCAGAGTGTTCACCAAGGTGCTGGCAGGGGTGATGTCTATGGTGAGGTCAAGGGGCATACGCGTGCTACCCTACCTGGACGACATACTCATCACCTCTTGGTCTCTGCAGCAGGCAGAGTTGGACACTCAGCTGGTGGTGTCCACCCTGGAGTCCTTCGGCTGGGTGATCAATCACCCCAAGTCCTCCCTGTCCCCTTCCTCGGTTACCCCATTCCTGGGAATGATTCTGGATACGATTCAGTCAAGGATATTCCTTCCTCAGCAGAAAGTGGAAGCTCTAACTGCGCAGGTTAGATCCCTGCTGTCGTGCCCCCAGCCCTCTTTCAGGCATGGAATTCAGTTGGTGGGCCTGATGGTGGCATGCTTCGAGGCGGTGCCCTTTGCTCAGTTCCACTTGAGGCCTCTTCAACTTCACCTTCTGTCAGTATGGGACAAGGATCCAACGTCCTTGGATGGGGTCTGTGTGCTTCCCCCCCCCTTGGTCCGACGGTCCCTTTCGTGGTGGCTGGACCACAGGAACTTGCTGGGAGGCAGGTCCTTCCTGGCCCCCTCCTGGGAGACAGTCACCACGGATGCCAGTCTGTCAGGATGGGGGGGATTCTGGAAGTCCCTGCGGTTCCAGGGGAGGTGGGGCCCTCAGGAGGCCCACTTACTCATCAACATTCTGGAACTGTGGGCAATCAGGTTGGTACTGGAGCAGTTGACCAATCACCTGAGGGGTCTGTCTGTGCAGGTGCGCTCAGACAACAGGACGGCGGTTGCCTACATCAACCATCAGGGAGGGACCCGGAGCAGGAGGGCCCTCCAGGAGGTGTCGCGGATTCTGACTTGGGTGGAGGCCAATGTTCAATGCATTTCGGCTGTGGCAGACTCTCTGAGCAGGGGGACCTCTCGTCAGGGAGAGTGGTCCCTCTGCAACAGGTTATTCCAGTCCCTGTGTCTCCGTTGGGGGCTACCGGATGTGGATCTGTTTGCATCCCGTCACAATCACAAGCTCCAGGCTTTTGTCTCCCTGTCTCAGGATCCTCTGGCCTTGGCCACAGATGCTCTGTCCATGTCATGGCAGGAATTTCGGCTTCCGTATGTCCTCCATTCCCCCTGCTGGGCAGGGTTCTGCGCAAGATTGCTCTGGAAGGGGTGCCACTGATTCTTGTGGCCCCCAGGTGGCCAAGAAGAGTGTGGTTCGCAGATGTGGTGCAGATGGCAGTAGATCAGTACGTCCTGCCAGCAGTGCCAGATCTGCTCACTCAGGGCCCCTGGCTTTGACGGCCTGGCTGCTGAAACCTCCATCTTGATGGAGAAAGGCTTGTCTGCCTCCGTGGTTGAGACCATGGTGAAGGCTAGGAAAAAAACTTCCTCTTCCATCTGTTATAGGGTTTGGCGTGCTTACATTGACTGGTGTGAGTCCAAGTCTTTTCCCTGTCGGGTGTTCTCAGTTCCCAGGGTTCTGGAGTTCTTACAGCAAGGGTTGGAGTCTGGTCTCCAACTCAGTACTTTGAAGGGTCAAGTTTCTGCCCTGTCTGTCTTCTTTCACAAGTCCTTTGCTCAACATTCCTTGGTCAAAACTTTCTTTCAGGGGGTTACTCATGTGCGTCCCACCACGAAAACCTATGGTCCCTGTTTGGGATTTGAACTTGGTCTTGTCTGCCTTACAGGGTGCTCCCTTTGAGCCTATTCAGGATGCTGCTCTGGCTGTACTTACCCTCAAGGTTGTCTTTCTGGTGGCTATTACTTCTGTCAGGTGTGTGTCTGAGCTGGCGAGTCTGTCTATCCAGCCCCCATACTTTGAGAGACACCAGGATAAGGTGGTGTTCCGCTTTAAGCCGGATTTCCTGCCTAAGGTGGTGTCTGCTTTTCATTTGAATCAGGATATTGTTCTTCCTTCCTTGTGCCCTAATCCTAGCAATGCTAAGGAAAGGGTTTTGCACTTCTTGGATGTGGTCAGGTGTCTGAAGTATTATGACAAAAACGTGATGTGGGTGACTAGCAACCCACTAATGGAGACGATCCTCCCAAATTGTGAGAAATCCTGGGGACAAAAGAGAGAAGAAAAAAAATAAATAAATAAAAAAAAAAAAAAAAAGGAAGGTTAGGTCAATGGGCTACTGATGAAAGGGAGTTCCCTGCACATCAGAAGCACACTTGCAGCAATTGGAGGCTGGTGCGGGGAGCGGGCCCCAATACTAAAGCTAATACACTGGTTTGGGGTGGGGATTAACTGGGCTTCCCCTAGTTAGGTTTCCTTGAAAACCCAGGGCTCCACATCCTATGACCTCGCCCATGGAATTGATAAGATATTATATTAAAAACAAGTTCATTTTATTAGTACATATACATATAAAAACACAATGGTTGATAACCACATCACAACTACTTGTATACAAGATAATGCCTGTTTTTTCAACTGGATAGCCAGGCAACCAGTATAACAATTTTACAAGATATTCCAACACAAATGTAAAAAATGTTGCTTGCGTTTCTCAAAAGGGGGCAAACTAGTTTCGCCTGTCTGTAGGCTTCGTCAGTGCCCTTAACATCAATCCTATAAAAACATGTATATATATCATAGTATCAAAGTAACCATTCAAAGACTTTTTCAAAAAACATGCTTCATTTGATATCTCATTATACATTAGTATGCATGGATTCATACCTCTATTGATTGAGATGGTAGATGCAACTGGGGCCAGCTCATGTTTACTGTGGTGTAGCCAGTTCAATTGTATTAGGGCTGTTATAAAGCCCAGGTGTGTGGATCATAGTAAAGCCCATAGTGCATTCCAAAAGCCCATAAGGGTTGATAACACCTGCATTGATAGGAACAGATTGCCTCATGAGTGTCTCTATCAGTTATATAGCCGGTAAATTCGGTCAGGATAAGGTGTTTATAAAGGTGATGAAAGTAAAATAGCAGATGCCCTTACCTTGTATACTTAATGAGGCGTGGGGAGAGGCACACCCAGTGCCTGTTACCTCCTGTCCTAGAAGCAGCGGCGCCGTGTAGTGCGTGCTGATACACTGGCCGCAGTTAAATAATGGCCAGTGTGTGATGTCAAACACACTCAGCTGAGTGTTAGCTCCGTCCCTCCCCCCCCCCTCCCCTCCCAGGGTCTGTTGGGGGTTGCTAGGGGGGACGGGAGCCCAACACAATCCCAGCGCCGCACCTCCCCCGACGGGCGGGGCTCATACCAGCCTCCGTCAGCCAGTAAGGTGACCGGCGCTAGAGCTCCCACACGGCGCCGTCATGTGTCTCCTGCGAGGCGCCATTTTGGTGAAGACAAGTGCAGGGATTTAGACTTAATTCATAAGAGCAAGGTAAAATAGCGATCTCAGTCGCACAGATATATTAATTAATGACCTCTAGCAAAGTATAAGCCTAGCTGGCAGTATTTGTAAGTGGCCTTAGACTACGGGATATGCCATGATACTTATGATGTCTTGCTGATAGTTCTAAAGTGCCTTCAGGCAGTTGTCCACATTGTAGGGGGAATTTGTGCCCCCCAGAACACAGTATATCTACATATGGCGTTTAAAAAGTGTAACTGGCCATTGTTGTACGTATGGATGGCCTCCCTTATAGCCATATACATATATGCCTGCTAAACTCCATTACTGACGCTATGTCATATGGACAAAAATGCCGCCTCACCATACGCCTAGGACACGTGAGTGTTATTAAATCCCCAAAGGCCAATCCGCACTGGGCATTAAAGCTGTATAAATGAAAACATTGTTGATTTGGTTTAAATGCCTTTTTTTTGTTTATTGCCCCCTTAACCTTTTTGTTTAGCCACATCTGTTTACATGTGTGTCTAATAGTTTTATTCCTGTAAGATATATATCTGTCATAATGAAAATTAAGGATTCCTTTGAAAGTATCCCATTTAGTGTCCATGCTTTTGTTTTTAAGGACATTTTCCCAGTTAATGCAGTTTAGGGCATCTCTCTGCCTTTTTGAAGTTCTGCGTTTTTGTGGCTCCTTGATAAGGCACCCTAGTGACTGCTAAGTGGAAATTAATGTTATTATGATCACTGCTTCCAAGGTGTCCCCCAACCTGTACCTTTACTACTTTGTCTGGTACATTGGTTAGTATTAGGTCCAATATGGCTTTCCTCCTTGTTGGAGCTTGTAATTGTTGGGAAAGGTAGCCATCTTTTGTTTTAGATAAAAAAACGATTACTTTTATGCGAAACACATGTTTCAGCGTCCCAGTCTATATCTGGGTAGTTAAAGTCCCCCATAATCACTACATCATTTAGTTTAGCGGCTATATCTATTTGCCTTAGCATCATATTTTCATATTTTCTATTCCCACCCATTCCATTAGTAATATGCCTCCCAGCCTTGGCTGCGCTGGTCGGGTGATGGTAGGCAGGACCGCTGTTAGGTGCTTAGGAGCGCTGCTCCACCGCAATCCCCCACCAAAGGGTAGGCGGTTCAGGCTTATGGTGAGCCTCTATGGGATGCCTCTCCCGCACTATTGCCCCTTGCCCCTGCCTATCGGTGGGCCCTATTTTAAGTGGCCGCTGTCCTCCCTCATTCTCCATGTAGCCTTTGGGGGAAAAGAGGGGGGGGGTTGTGTCATATGTATGCAATGTATTTACGTGTATTGGCCTTATGCTTTATTTTATTCTGCTTTGTGTTAGCCGCTGCGCTGACTTGCTTTACTATGTCTGTATTTAAAATTGCCGCCGCCGCGCGCCTTTTTGTCACTATGTTCCGCGCTTGGCGGTGGCGTTACCTCAGGCTCCGACTCGCCGTCATTGGCTGCATGTCTGGTGCGTTCCGCGTCGTTGCTGGTGCCGGCCCGCCCCTCGAGGTATACCGACGCCATTTTGTCTGCTTGGTCGGCTTATGCGTGACGGACCTCTACCTACCGCGGTCCGTAAGTGCCCTCGCGGGCGGCTTTATTACCACCTTTTTATTACTGTCTGCTTACGGCCCCCTTTTATTATGTCTTTCAGACGGGCGAATCCATTGGCTTCTCCCGGCCCTCTATTAGTTGGTTAACTTGTGGGGCCTAGTGTAATTACTCCCACTTCCCTAGCGGGTTATTCTTAGTATACAGTACATCCTGCTCCAGATAGATTACTTACACTTGGGTTATCCTCCGCCAGATGGCGCTGCACTGCAGAGACATGTAAAACAGGCTCCTCCCGGCCCCTCAAATACCCGGGGACCTCCCACAAATTCCCAGATTTCTCTGCAGTGCTTACTGCGAAGACATGAAATTATCACTCTGTCGCAGGTGAGCGGGGCTATTACAGCCTGCGGCCCTGTTGGACTATTCCCACCCGTCCTTGATGTGATGTGCGGGTGAAGGTAGGCAGCACCATATGTGCTTAAGGAGCACTGCTCCACCACAGTCCCCCCACCGAAGGGTAGGCGGTATAGGCTGATGGTGAGCGTTTATGGGATGCCCCTCCCGCATTATTGTCCCATGCCCCGGTAGCGGTGGGCCCTGTACAAAGGGCCGCCATCCTCCCTCATTCTCCCCGTAGCCTTCGGGAGAAAAAGAAGGGGGGGGCTGTGGTTGAGCGTGTATCGTGATTTGTGAATACCGCCTGTTGGCATGTGTGTTGGGACTAGTATATGTGTGTCAACCGCCGCGCTGACTTGTCTTTTACTATTGCAAACGCCGCCGCCGTGGGCGCCTCTTCTTTCACTTGAAGTCCAGCGCCGGGCGGAGGCGTCGCCTCAGACGCTCCTGCGTCTTCATTGGCTGCTTGTCTGGTGGACTTCGCACTCTTCGGGGGGCGGGGCTGGGCCTGGCGCGCCCTGCGTCACGGCTCGCTCTGGCCCGCCCTTCGAGGTTCGTTTGGCGCCTTTCCCTGTATAGTCGCGCATGTGCGCGCGTGTGTAACGGTCCCCCCTCCTGCGGTCCATAAGTGCCCTCGCGGGCGGCTTTATTACCACCTTTTTATTACTGTCTGCGGCGACGCCTCCGCCGGCGCGGGACTTCAAATGAAAGAAGAGGCGCCCACGGCGGCGGCGTTTGCAATAGTAAAAGACAAGTCAGCGCGGCGGTTGACACACATATACTAGTCCTAACACACATGCCAACAGGCGGTATTCACAAATCGCGATACACGCTCAACCACACACTCATTATTTACTGTGTATGGCTCTGACACCCCTTTTTCTCATTGTGTCTTTCAGACGGGGGAATCCAGTGGCTTCTCCCGGCCCGGTGTAATTGTAGTTGGGCCTAGTATTAGTACTCCCACTTCCCTGGCGGGTCATTGGGGCATACAGGGTTGCTTTATAGCGTCAATCCCTACTGGCATATTGTGCCTAATAATCACCATATGGAGGCATCCCAGGATATTGGGACCGGGGTTCCTTCGGGACAAGCCCGGCTGTGTGTAGCTTGTGGGGTCTCGCCTATCAGCGGTGACAGCGCGCGGGTCTGTGTCCCTTGCGGCTCAGCAGGTGCTAACATTGCAACCCGCCCCTCCGGTGGCTGGGCTTGCACCTTGTCTCACTTCACCTACTCCCCCACGCTTGAGTCTCACCCCCATTGAATTGCATACAAGCGGGTATTCTCAACCTGACGTGTCTGCTAGACTGGCCAGTGTTGAAAGATTGATCGCAAATACCTTAGCACGTAAGGCCTCCGCTAAAAAGCGTCACTTAACTCCTGATGCCACTCCGTCTCCTATGGAAACCGAGGAGTTGTTGCATCTGTATGGCTACACCCCATCAGACTCAGGGTCATCTGATGAGAGACTCAGGGGTCATTACGATTCTGGCTCTGACCCCTGGCCCCCGGATGATACTGACAGACTGCTGGTCCAAATATTTGAGGTTTTGTCCATTTCTCCCCCTGTTGTGGCTCCCAGGCAAAGGGGGGAGCTTTTTCATACTGCTAAGGCTCGTTTGGAATTTCCTGAGCAAACCCATTTCAATAACCTCGTGCTTAAGGAGTGGGAACGTCCCAGTAGACTTCCCGGCATACCTAAGAGTTGGGACAGAAAGTATCCCTTTCCTTCTGATATGGTCAAGTGCTGGTCATCACCCCCCGAGGTCGATGCTCCTATTCTAGGGTTGTCTAACACCTCTATTATGCACTCCCCTGACACTACTATGCTGTGGGACGCTGAGGACAGGCGCATTGACCAATTAGCGTGTCATGCCTTTGCATTTGTGGGGGCGGCGCTGTGCCCGGTTTTCGCCTCGGCCATTACGTCTTTGGCGCTCAGGGCCCTGATCAGAAGTGTACTTGGGACTGATGAAGGGCAACCTGACACGTTTAATGCACTGTCTAACTGAGCTATGTTTGTGAACTTTATCCTATCGGCCTTGGATGATGCCATTAGGATGTGTTCCAGAAACTCTGCCTTGGCGGTAGCTATACGCCGCGCGTTTTGGCTGCGCCAGTGGGCTGCTGACAATGCTGCTAAGAGGGCCCTTACTGGGCTTCCATTTAAGCAGGGCTGTGGAGTCGGAGTCGAGGAGTCGGAGTCGGACCCCCAGGAGGCGCTTCCTGGGGGTCTAAGCCAAAACCCTCTCCCAAGCCCCTTCAGGCATGATGGGGCGCCCTCGCCCATCTGCGTGGGGGGACGGCTACAGCACTTTGCGCACGTCTGGAGGCATCACGTCTCAGACTGGGTGGATTCAGGAGGTAGTGTACTCTGGTTACAAGATAGAGTTTGCTGTGCGCCTCCCCCTAAGATTCGTCAAGTCCAGGATCCCCCAGGACCCTGCCTCAGCTCAGGTCTTGATGCAGGCCGTGCAAGGCTTTCTGGATATGGGGGTCATTTGCAGGGTCCCCTTAAGAGAAAGAGGCAAGGGGTTCTACTCCAACCTTTTCACAGTCCCCAAAAAAGATGGGTCAGTCAGGCCCATTCTGGATTTAAAGATCCTCAACAAATTTGTCAGAAACATGCGTTTTCGCATGGAAACTCTGCGCTCGGCCATTGGCTCCCTGCGCCCTGGGGATCTCATGACGTTGGTGGACATCAAAGATGCTTACCTTCACATCCCTGTGTTCCCTGGACACCAAAGGTTTCTCAGATTCGGGTTGGAAGATCAACATTACCAATTTGTGGCCCTGCCCTTTGGTCTCACCTCAGCTCCCAGAGTGTTCACCAAGGTGCTGGCAGGGGTGATGTCTATGGTGAGGTCAAGGGGCATACGCGTGCTACCCTACCTGGACGACATACTCATCACCTCTTGGTCTCTGCAGCAGGCAGAGTTGGACACTCAGCTGGTGGTGTCCACCCTGGAGTCCTTCGGCTGGGTGATCAATCACCCCAAGTCCTCCCTGTCCCCTTCCTCGGTTACCCCATTCCTGGGAATGATTCTGGATACGATTCAGTCAAGGATATTCCTTCCTCAGCAGAAAGTGGAAGCTCTAACTGCGCAGGTTAGATCCCTGCTGTCGTGCCCCCAGCCCTCTTTCAGGCATGGAATTCAGTTGGTGGGCCTGATGGTGGCATGCTTCGAGGCGGTGCCCTTTGCTCAGTTCCACTTGAGGCCTCTTCAACTTCACCTTCTGTCAGTATGGGACAAGGATCCAACGTCCTTGGATGGGGTCTGTGTGCTTCCCCCCCCCCTTGGTCCGACGGTCCCTTTCGTGGTGGCTGGACCACAGGAACTTGCTGGGAGGCAGGTCCTTCCTGGCCCCCTCCTGGGAGACAGTCACCACGGATGCCAGTCTGTCAGGATGGGGGGGATTCTGGAAGTCCCTGCGGTTCCAGGGGAGGTGGGGCCCTCAGGAGGCCCACTTACTCATCAACATTCTGGAACTGCGGGCAATCAGGTTGGTACTGGAGCAGTTGACCAATCACCTGAGGGGTCTGTCTGTGCAGGTGCGCTCAGACAACAGGACGGCGGTTGCCTACATCAACCATCAGGGAGGGACCCGGAGCAGGAGGGCCCTCCAGGAGGTGTTGCGGATTCTGACTTGGGCGGAGGCCAATGTTCAATGCATTTCGGCTGTGGAAGACTCTCTGAGCAGGGGGACCTCTCGTCAGGGAGAGTGGTCCCTCTGCAACAGGTTATTCCAGTCCCTGTGTCTCCGTTGGGGGCTACCGGATGTGGATCTGTTTGCATCCCGTCACAATCACAAGCTCCAGGCTTTTGTCTCCCTGTCTCAGGATCCTCTGGCCTTGGCCACAGATGCTCTGTCCATGTCATGGCAGGAATTTCGGCTTCCGTATGTCCTCCATTCCCCCTGCTGGGCAGGGTTCTGCGCAAGATTGCTCTGGAAGGGGTGCCACTGATTCTGGTGGCCCCCAGGTGGCCAAGAAGAGTGTGGTTCGCAGATGTGGTGCAGATGGCAGTAGATCAGTACGTCCTGCCAGCAGTGCCAGATCTGCTCACTCAGGGCCCCTGGCTTTGACGGCCTGGCTGCTGAAACCTCCATCTTGATGGAGAAAGGCTTGTCTGCCTCCGTGGTTGAGACCATGGTGAAGGCTAGGAAAAAAACTTCCTCTTCCATCTGTTATAGGGTTTGGCGTGCTTACATTGACTGGTGTGAGTCCAAGTCTTTTCCCTGTCGGGTGTTCTCAGTTCCCAGGGTTCTGGAGTTCTTACAGCAAGGGTTGGAGTCTGGTCTCCAACTCAGTACTTTGAAGGGTCAAGTTTCTGCCCTGTCTGTCTTCTTTCAGAAGTCCTTTGCTCAACATTTCTTGGTCAAAACTTTCTTTCAGGGGGTTACTCATGTGCGTCCCACCACGAAAACCTATGGTCCCTGTTTGGGATTTGAACTTGGTCTTGTCTGCCTTACAGGGTGCTCCCTTTGAGCCTATTCAGGATGCTGCTCTGGCTGTACTTACCCTCAAGGTTGTCTTTCTGGTGGCTATTACTTCTGTCAGGTGTGTGTCTGAGCTGGCGAGTCTGTCTATCCAGCCCCCATACTTTGAGAGACACCAGGATAAGGTGGTGTTCCGCTTTAAGCCGGATTTCCTGCCTAAGGTGGTGTCTGCTTTTCATTTGAATCAGGATATTGTTCTTCCTTCCTTGTGCCCTAATCCTAGCAATGCTAAGGAAAGGGTTTTGCACTTCTTGGATGTGGTCAGGTGTCTGAAGTATTATGACAAAAACGTGATGTGGGTGACTAGCAACCCACTAATGGAGACGACCCTCCCAAATTGTGAGAAATCCTGGGGACAAAAGAGAGAAGAAAAAAAATAAATAAATAAAAAAAAAAAAAAAAAGGAAGGTTAGGTCAATGGGCTACTGATGAAAGGGAGTTCCCTGCACATCAGAAGCACACTTGCAGCAATTGGAGGCTGGTGCGGGGAGCGGGCCCCAATACTAAAGCTAATACACTGGTTTGGGGTGGGGATTAACTGGGCTTCCCCTAGTTAGGTTTCCTTGAAAACCCAGGGCTCCACATCCTATGACCTCGCCCATGGAATTGATAAGATATTATATTAAAAACAAGTTCATTTTATTAGTACATATACATATAAAAACACAATGGTTGATAACCACATCACAACTACTTGTATACAAGATAATGCCTGTTTTTTCAACTGGATAGCCAGGCAACCAGTATAACAATTTTACAAGATATTCCAACACATATGTAAAAAATGTTGCTTGCGTGTCTCAAAAGGGGGCAAACTAGTTTCACCTGTCTGTAGGCTTCGTCAGTGCCCTTAACATCAATCCTATAAAAACATGTATATATATCAAAGTAACCATTCAAAGACTTTTTCAAAAAACATGCTTCATTTGATATCTCATTATACATTAGTATGCATGGATTCATACCTCTATTGATTGAGATGGTAGATGCAACTGGGGCCAGCTCATGTTTACTGTGGTGTAGCCAGTTCAATTGTATTAGGGCTGTTATAAAGCCCAGGTGTGTGGATCATAGTAAAGCCCATAGTGCATTCCAAAAGCCCATAAGGGTTGATAACACCTGCATTGATAGGAACAGATTGCCTCATGAGTGTCTCTATCAGTTATATAGCCGGTAAATTCGGTCAGGATAAGGTGTTTATAAAGGTGAAGAAAGTAAAATAGCAGATGCCCTTACCTTGTATACTCAATGAGGCATGGGGAGAGGCACACCCAGTGCCTGTTACCTCCTGTCCTAGAAGCAGCAGCGCCGTGTAGTGCGTGCTGATACACTGGCCGCAGTTAAATAATGGCCAGTGTGTGATGTCAAACACACTCAGCTGAGTGTTAGCTCCGTCCCTCCCCCCCCCCCTCCCCTCCCAGGGTCTGTTGGGGGTTGCTAGGGGGGACGGGAGCCCAACACAATCCCAGCGCCGCACCTCCCCCGACGGGCGGGGCTCATACCAGCCTCCGTCAGCCAGTAAGGTGACCGGCGCTAGAGCTCCCACACGGCGCCGTCATGTGTCTCCTGCGAGGCGCCATTTTGGTGAAGACAAGTGCAGGGATTTAGACTTAATTCATAAGAGCAAGGTAAAATAGCGATCTCAGTCGCACAGATATATTAATTAATGACCTCTAGCAAAGTATAAGCCTAGCTGGCAGTATTTGTAAGTGGCCTTAGACTACGGGATATGCCATGATACTTATGATGTCTTGCTGATAGTTCTAAAGTGCCTTCAGGCAGTTGTCCACATTGTAGGGGGAATTTGTGCCCCCCAGAACACAGTATATCTACATATGGCGTTTAAAAAGTGTAACTGGCCGTTGTTGTACGTATGGATGGCCTCCCTTATAGCCATATACATATATGCCTGCTAAACTCCATTACTGACGCTATGTCATATGGACAAAAATGCCGCCTCACCATACGCCTAGGACACGTGAGTGTTATTAAATCCCCAAAGGCCAATCCGCACTGGGCATTAAAGCTGTATAAATGAAAACATTGTTGATTTGGTTTAAGCCACATAATCGCTACTGCTGCAAACTTGTGCCCATGGGCTGGCATCCAGTGCATCTACCATATACAGCATATGGAAAAAAAAAAAAAAAAAAACACACCCAACAACAAAAATTTGTTTTTTTTTTTTGTTTTTTTTCCCCTTTCTCCCTTTCTCTTTCTCCCCCTTCCATTACATTCCACGGAGCTAACACTCAGCTGAGTGTGTTTGACATCACACACTGGCCATTATTTAACTGCGGCCAGTGTATCAGCACGCACTACACGGCGCTGCTGCTTCTAGGACAGGAGGTAACAGGCACTGGGTGTGCCTCTCCCCACGCCTCATTGAGTATACAAGGTAAGGGCATCTGCTATTTTACTTTCATCACCTTTATAAACACTTTATCCTGACCGAATTTACCGGCTATATAACTGATAGAGACACTCATGAGGCAATCTGTTCCTATCAATGCAGGTGTTATCAACCCTTATGGGCTTTTGGAATGCACTATGGGCTTTACTATGATCCACACACCTGGGCTTTATAACAGCCCTAATACAATTGAACTGGCTACACCACAGTAAACATGAGCTGGCCCCAGTTGCATCTACCATCTCAATCAATAGAGGTATGAATCCATGCATACTAATGTATAATGAGATATCAAATGAAGCATGTTTTTTGAAAAAGTCTTTGAATGGTTACTTTGATACTATGATATATATACATGTTTTTATAGGATTGATGTTAAAGTGGACCAACACCGAGAGGTGATCGGCTCGGAAATCTATAAGATTCCCGGGCCGATCACCTCCCACCCCGCGGGACATCCGAGATCGGGATGTCCCGCGGGGTGAAACCCCCCAAAAAAACCCCAAACACCTTACCTGATCTTCGGCGGCGGCCGGCCGCCGCCGCCTCCCTCGCGCCCCTGTAGGCGTGCTCGCGCCCGCGCCGGCCGTCTGCGAATGGCCGGCGGGGGCGCACGCGCGCCGAAAGTGACGCGAGGGAGGCGGCGGCAGCCGCTTGGACGTTCCTGATCCCCGCCTGGACGTTGGCGGGGATTGGACCGTCCAGTCACGTGGGAGCGGGGACAGGTAAGATTTTGGGGCTTTCTGGGGGGTTTCACACAGCGGGGCACCCCCGATCGGGGTGCCCCGCCGAAGTGGACCAAAACCCAGGATAGTCAAAATCCTGGGTGTTGGTCCACTTTAAGGGCACTGACGAAGCCTACAGACAGGCGAAACTAGTTTGCCCCCTTTTGAGACACGCAAGCAACATTTTTTACATTTGTGTTGGATTATCTTGTAAAATTGTTATACTGGTTGCCTGGCTATCCAGTTGAAAAAACAGGCATTATCTTGTATACAAGTAGTTGTGATGTGGTTATCAACCATTGTGTTTTTATATGTACTAATAAAATGAACTTGTTTTTAATATAATATCTTATCAATTCCATGGGCGAGGTCATAGGATGTGGAGCCCTGGGTTTTCAAGGAAACCTAACTAGGGGAAGCCCAGTTAATCCCCACCCCAAACCAGTCTGAAGTATTACCTAGTAGTCGCTGCGTCCTTCAGGAAGACTGATGCTCTTTTTGTGGTCCCTTCTGGTCCTAGGAAGGGTTTGGCTCCTGCCAAGTCTACTATCAGCAAATGGATCCGTCAGGCTGTGATTCAGGCCTATTCTGCTAAGGGGAAGAGTCCTCCCTTCCGCCTTACTGCTCATTTTACTCGTGCTATTGGTGCCTCTTGGGCCTTCCAGCACCATTCTGTTGAACAAGTTTGCAAGGCCGCTACTTGGTCTTCTGTTCATACCTTTTCAAAGTTTTACAAGGTTGACGTTAAGGCCTCAGCTGATGCTGTTTTTCAATGCTGGGGATTTGTGGGAGGTCCCGGGTATTTGAGGGGCCGGGAGGAGCCTGTTTTACATGTCTCTGCAGTGCAGCGCCATCTGGCGGAGGATAACCTAAGTGTAAGTAATCTATCTGGAGCAGAACGTACTGTATACTTATAATACCAATTCTATAGGTGAGTATTTCACAGAATTGTATTTTTGGGACATCCAGGGTTGCTGTATAGCGTTAATCCCTATCTGCCTATAGTGCGCTATAATCACCATATGGAGGCATCTCAGGATAATGTGACCGGGGTTCCTTCGGGACAAGCCCGGCTGTGTGTAGTGTGTGGGGAGTCTCATGTTGACGCTGACAAGGCACGGGTCTGTGTACCATGTGCTGTGCTTGTGCTGCAATCTGGCCTTCCAGTGGCTGGGCCTGCTCCTCGTTTCACTTCACCTACCCCCCTCCCCAAGCTTAAAGCTGAGTTGCATACAAGTGGGGATTCTCAGCCTGATGTGTCTTCTAGACTGGCTACTGTTGAGAAGTTGATTGCTAATACCTTGGCGCGTAAGGCCCCTGCTAAAAAGCGGCACTTAACGCCTAATGTCACTCTTTTCCCTATGGAAAGTGATGAGTTTTGGAATCTTTGTGGCTATACCCTGTCTGATGAAGGGGAGCTGTTTTCTGATTCAGGCTCATCTGATGAGAGACCAAGGGGTCCTGGCGATTCTGGCTCTGACCCCTGGGCCCCGGATGACACTGACAGATTGCTGACCCAGATTTTTGAGGTTCTGTCCATTTCTCCCCCTGTTGCTGCTCCCAGGCAAAGGGGGGAACTTTTCCATACCGCTAAGTCACGTTTGGAATTTGCTGAGCAAGCACATATCAATAACCTTGTGCTCAAGGAATGGGAGCGCCCCAGTAGACTTCCCGGTGCACCTAAGAGTTGGGATAGGAAGTATCCCTTTCCTGCTGATGTGGTAAAGTGTTGGTCATCCCCTCCCGAGGTGGATGCCCCGGTCCTAGGGCTATCTAACACCTCTGTCATGCATTCCCCTGACTCTACTACCCTGCGGGATGCTGAGGACCGGCGCATTGACCAGCTGGCGTCCCATGCTTTTGCATGTGCGGGGCTGCACCCGGTCTGTGCCTCTGCCATTACAGCTGTGGCCACTAGGACCCTGATCAGAAGTATACTTGATAGTGCCCCTGATGATTTGCCTTGTGAGGTGTTTAATGCACTCTCCAGTTGTGATGTTTTTGTAAATTTTGTCCTCTCTGCCTTGGATGACATTAGAATGTGTGCCAGGACATCTGCCCTTGTGGTAGCTATACGCTGCTCTGTTTGGCTATGCCAGTGGGCTGCTGACAACGCTGCCAAGAAGGCCCTCATTGGTTTTCCCTTCAAAGGACTACGCCTGTTTGGGGACCGCCTATACCTTATTCCAAGTGTGACATACACTCCGCTTCAATACTTCTTGACAGTTGGGTTATTCTTCAGTAGAGGGCGAACTTCTGCAGAGATGAATGCAAAAAAAGAAGCCCCTCCCGGTCCATAACTACCTGGCACCTCCCACCAATTCCCCAGTTGTCTTCTCTGCAGGGAGCGAGCAAGACAGAGGATAAAGACTTCTCTTACTTGCAGGTAAGCCGGGCTCGCGCCCGGCCATTTCCGTCCCTATTGCTGCCAGGACCCTCCTAAATTGTCCCTGTATTGAGCCTCCCAGCTTAGGCTGCGGGTCCCGGTAAAGGTAGGAGCAGTAGGAGCACCGCTCCACCGTGAGACCTCACTATGGGGTAGGCGGTTATTCAGGTTTTGGTGATCCTGGTGTGGAATGCCTCGTCCCACTAGGCTTAGGGCCGGTTTCTGGCAGGTAACTCTCCTCCGGGGGGGGGGGGGGCCTTTATATTGTGTGTGTGTGTGTGATTTACTCCTGTTAGTGTGTGTGTTTAACGCTCGGCACGCATGCGCCAGTGTCGGCCCCCCCCCCCTTGGCTTCGTCGGCCGGCTTCCAGCCCTATCGGCTGGAAGCGCGGCTTGGGTGTGTATCCCGTGTTGGAAGGGGGCGGGCCATGTGCTCCGCGCTGGCCTGCCTCCTTCGCCCTTTCCACTGAGGGGACGCCATCTTCATACTGTGGCCCGTGAGTGCCCCATACGGGGCTCTTTTATGCTGGATACATCGGCTTATGCACTTTAATATTGTACATGCTGCCGGGCGTAATTGGTGCCCGTGGGCGATATACAGCTTGGGGACATATATATACATATATATATATATATATATATATATATATATATTCTAAGTATGTCACACACCCCACTTCATTTACCAATTATTATTACACTTGGGTTAACTCAGATACCCGGCACCTCCCAACAATTCCCCAGTGTTGGTCTCTGCAAGATGGCGACAAGATAGAAGAGAGAAGTCTCCTGCTTGCAGGTAGCCGGGGTATCACCCCGGCCCCCCCCCATGGTCTATTTCTGCCCAGCTCTTTTGTATTATCCCCCTGTTTCATGGCAGCATCCCAGCTTAGGCTGTAGGCTGGGCAAGGGTAGATGGCACTGATGGTGCCTAGGAGATTAGCTCCTCCGCTCGACCCCATATTATGGGGCATAGCGGTGTTCCGGTTTGGTGATCCGGACGTGGGATGCCCCAGCCCTTGTATCGCCATGGGTCCCCTTCTTCATGATTTTTACGTTTAGAGTCCCTTCATGTATGTGTGTGTGTGTGTGTGCGTGTTTTGGACGGGTGGCCTACGGGGCCGTCCGTCGCGGTTGTTACGCTGTTTAGGGCACCCTGTGCCCTTCCGTTGTCTCAGGAGGACGGGCGGCGGGACCGCCGGCCCGTCATTCGGTTTCGGGGGGACGTTGGGGCGGGCGCCAGAACGGGCGCCCGTCTGTTAGCCTAGGGGCCGGGCGGCGCGCTGCGCCGCCGGCCCGTAGGCGGTATGGTGCCTTGCGGCTCCTCACTGGCGGGCGGGACCGGGCGGCGTGCCGGTCCGCCTGCTGGTCTATGCGGGCGCCATTCTCTAATGTGACGCCCGCTGCTTGCTCGCTCTGCGGTGGGTGGGGCCCCGTCTTCGCGGCCCGCGCCGTGTCTGGCGGGATGGGGAGGGGCGGGGCCGCGGTGGTTCCCGCGTTTTCGCTGGGTCCGCCCTGCGTCCTCTCCTTGTTCCCTGGCTGGCCGCCATTTCGGGGTCTGTAGTGCGGAGGATCCAGGTAGGATCGCTTCCTGTTCTCGTTGCTGAGGGGGTCCAGGTTGTTATGGGGGTGGGCATAGAGGCCGGTTGCTTAATGGGATATGTTTATATCTGTATATACATATATATGTTTTCTGCCGGTTATTCTTGCGGCCCACTCACTATCCTCCCCCCCCCCCCCCCTCTCACTGGGGGAGATGGCGGGGGTTATTCAGCCAGGCGCTTGGGCTTGCCGGATGGTCTTGCTTATGCTGTGTATTCACAGCCTGGCCCTGCTAGCTACTCGCCTCTGGCTTTTAGTTGTTTTGTGTTTGTCCTGTCAGTTTACGTTGGATGGGACTGATTGTTTTCTTGTTTGTTTTTCAAATCCGGGATTCCTTCCTGCTGGGCTCTCCCGGTCTTGTATACCTGGCTAGTTGGGGTTTGGCCTTATAGTCCCTCCTGGGTTGCTGGCACAATTTATCCCCTGGTTCTGGGCTCTGTAGATTTTGTGTGTATATATATATATATATATTATATATATACCTAGATTTTTAACATTGGGGGCATCCCGGGTTGCTTATAGCATAAATCCCTGGGTTCTGCGAATACCATAAATTTCACCAGATGGAGGCTGCCAAAGATACCGGAATGGTCCTTCGGGACAATCCAGGCTGTGTGGGGGTTGTGGGACTCCGCTCCCGGGGGATGATGTCATTATATGTATTCCATGTGCACAGCGGAACATTGAGCGTCAGTCCAGCACTCCGGTGCCTGGTATTTCATCGTCCGCGCCATCCCCCTCTCCGCCTCGCCTGTTCCGGACCCCGTGTGACGTGGTCACGGGTGGGGATTCGCAATCTGAGGTGTGCGCCCACTTGGCCAGCCTCGAGAAAAGGTTTTTCCGATATGTCCGCTCAGAAGGTTACTGCTAAGCGTAAACACCTATCTCCGCCTCCGCCGGACTCTGATGAGGAGTTTGTTGAGGATCTGGATTGGTCAGATCGTCCCCTTGAAGAGGGTGGCTTGTGGAGGAATTGGATGATTCAGTGGGTCAGCAGGTGCTGGGCGCTGAGGGGGACCAGATTGATGGTCCCGCTCCTGACACGCCTTCTATTTTGGCCCAGATGTTTGAGGTTTTGGATTTGGACCCTCCCGAGGCGGTTCCTCGGCCTAGGGGCCTGCTCTTTGGGGGGTCCAAGCAGCGCCTGGAGTTTTCCCAGTCAACAGCATTTTGAGGACGTTGTCCTTAAGCAATGGGAGCAACCTACACGGCTTGTCGGGGTACCGCCTAGCTGGGATAAGAAATATCCCTTTCCGGCGGACTTGCTGAAACGTTGGTCTGTCCCTCCCGAGGTGGATGCTCCGGTTTTGGGACTGTTTAATACTGCGGCTGTTCTTCTTCCTGACACTACTTATCTCAAAGATGGCGAAGATCGCCGGATTGATCAGTTGGCCCGCCATGGTTTTGTCTGTGCGGATTCGGTTTTGAGGCCTGTTTGTGCTTCGGCTCTTTTTACATTGGCGGTTAGGTCTATGGTCAGGGATTTATGTGTGGATCTTGATCCCTCTGGTGATGAGTTTCTTGCGCTTAAGCGTTGTGACTCCTTCTTGTCATTTGTTCTGGCCGCTCAGGATGATGCCATATTGATGTGTGGCAGAGCTTCTGCTCTGTTGGTGGCTATTCGTCGCTCTGTGTGGTTGAGACAGTGGACGGCTGACCTTAATTCTAAAAGATCACTCACGGCTCTTCCTTTTTTGGGTTTGAGGCTTTTTGGTAAAAAAATGGATTCTGTTGCCAAGGGAGGCAGGTTGCCTCAGCGCAAAAGGTTTCGCCGTTCTTTTCGGGGGGCGGCCCCCTTCAATCCGTCCTTTCGGGGAGCCAAAGCCGGCAGAGGTGCGGGCTTCTCGGCTTCCAGGGGCGCGGGTTGGAACAAGGGTAGAGGCCGTGGCCGTCCCGTTCATGCCTGGGGTGCCAAGCCCAAGTCAGCTGCCAAGCCCGCTCAGCAATGAGGGGGCGTCCTTACCCGTACGGGTGGGGGGACGGTTACGATTCTTCTCCCGGGTATGGGACCAGGAGGTCTCGGACAGGTGGATCCGGGAGGTGGTGTCGGACGGTTACATGCTGGAGTTCGAGTCCCGCCCTCCTCCAAGGTTCCAGGTCCCGGGTTCCTTCAGACCCTGTGGCCGCGCAGGGGCTCCTGGCGGCGGTAGGGAATCTTCTGGGTTTGGCAGTCATCTGCCCGGTCCCTCCTTCGGAGGTGGGAAGCGGGTATATACTCTATTCTCTTCACTGTACCCAAAAAGGACGGGTCCTTCCGTCCGATTCTGGATTTGAAGTTTCTCAACAGGTTTATTCGTCCCCGGAAGTTTCGCGTGGAGACCTTGCGGTCGGCGATCGGCTCGCTTCGGCAGGGGGACTTTATGACGTCCATAGATATCAAGGACGCGTATCTTCACATTCCGATCTTTCCGGCACATCAGCGGTTTCTTCGCTTTGTGGTGGAGGATCGGCACTTTCAGTTTGTAGCTCTTCCATTCGGTCTCACCTCAGCTCCGAGAGTGTTCACCAAGGTGTTGGCAGGGGTGATGGCCCTGCTCAGAGCTCAGGGGATTCGCATTGTTCCTTACCTGGACGATCTTCTCATCATGGCTCCTTCCTTCAGTCAGGCGGAAGGGGACACCAGCACGGTGGTGTCTATGTTAGAGAGGTTCGGCTGGGTGATCAATTACCCCAAGTCCTCTCTGGTTCCGGCCAGGGTGGTGACCTTTCTGGGGATGTACTTGGACTCTTGCCAGCACAGTGTGTTTCTCCCTCAGGCCAAGGTTCTTCTGATTCAGGAATTGGCTCAGCTTCTTCTTACCACTCCTCACCCGTCCATCCGGCTAGGGATGAGACTGGTGGGGTTGATGGTGGCCTCGTTCGAGGCAGTTCCCTTCGATCAGTTTCACACGAGGACGCTGCAGCTTCATCTTTTGGCGTCTTGGGACGGCGCCCGCGGTCGTTGGATCGGTCCTTCCGGATGTCCCCTCGAGTTCGGCAGTCTCTTCGGTGGTGGTTGGTTCCGGACAATCTTTTGTAGGGCAGGTCGTTGCTGACTCCGCTGTGGGGAACTGTCACCACGGATGCCAGCTTGTCAGGATGGGGAGGTTTCTGGAAGGATCTTCAGTTTCAGGGGCAGTGGGACCCTCAGGAGGCCCACTTGCCCATCAATGTTCTGGAGTTGCGAGCCATCAGATTGGTTCGGTCTCCCTTGACGCATCATTTACAGGGTCTGCCGGTTCAGGTTCGATCGGCCAATTAGACGGCGGTTGCTTACATCAATCACCAAGGAGGGACTCGCAGTCTGGGTGCCCTCAGAGAAGTGTCTCTGATTCTGATTTGGGCGGAGACGTATGTCCCTTGCATTTCGGCAGTGTACATTCCAGGAGTGGAGAACACGGAGGCGGATTTTCTGAGCCGGTGCTCGTCCCGCCGGGGGGAATGGTCTCTCCATCCCCATGTGTTTCGGTCCATGTGTCTTCGGTGGGGGACGCCGGAGGTGGATCTGTTTGCCTTTTGTCACAATCACAAGCTTCCGACATTCGTGTCGCTGTCTCGGGACCCTCTGGCTCTGGCGGCGGATGCCATGGCCTTGAGCTGGAAGGATCTGGGGTTCCTGTATCTGTTCCCTCCGATTCCCATGTTAGGCAGGGTGTTGCAACAGCTAGTTCAGGACGGAGTTCCCGCCATTCTTGTGGCTCCAAGGTGGCCAAGGCGGGTGTGGTTTGCAGACATCGTTCGTCTGGCAATGGATCAGTTCGGATCTGCTCACCCAGGGTCAACTGTGTTACCCCAGTTTACCAACGCTGGCTTTGACGGCTTGGCTGCTGAAACCTCCATCTTGAGGGAGGAGGGTCTTTCGGATTCGGTCATTCAGACTTTCGTTAGTGCTAGGAAGAGGTCTTTCTCTTCCATCTATTATAGGGTCTGGTGATCTTATATTGATTGGTGTGAGGCTAGATCTTTGCCCTGCCGGGTCTTTTCTATTTCTCGGATTTTGGATTTTCTTCGGTCAGGGCTGGATTCTGGTCTTCAGATGAGTACCTTGAAGGGGCAGGTGTCTGCCTTGTCTATTTTTTTCCAGAGGTCTTTTGCTAGCCATTCTTTGGTCAAGACTTTCTTCCAGGGGGTTTCGCATCTGCGGCCTCCTAGGAAGCCTTTGCTCCCAGTTTGGGATTTGAATTTGGTGCTCTCTGCGTTACAGGCTCCTCCCTTTGAGCCTTTGCAGGATATTGCTCTGTCCACTCTTACTCAGAAGGTTGTCTTTTTGGTGGCCATCACTTCGGTTCGGCGTGTTTCGGAGTTGGCAGCCTTGTCGATTCAGGCTTCTTATTTTGAGAAGCATCAGGACAAAGTGGTCTTTCGTTTCAAGTCAGATTTTCTCCCTAAGGTGGTATCTGCTTTTCATCTTAATCAGGACATTGTTCTTCCTTCCTTGTGTCCTAAGCCTAGGAATGACAAGGAGAGTGCGTTGCACTGCTTGGACGTTGTGCGTTGTGTTAGGTACTATTTGCGTGCTACGTCTTCCTTTCGTACGACTGATGCCCTTTTCGTAGTGCCCTGTGGGCCCAGGAAGGGTTTGGCTCCGGCTAAGTCTTCCATTAGCGAATGGATTCGTCTGGCGGTTGTTGGGGCCTATTCTGCCAAGGGAAGGATCCCCCTTTTCGCGTTACCGTTCATTCTACTTGTGCGGTTGGTGCGTCCTGGGCTTTTCAGCACCAGGCTTCGGTTGAACATGTTTGTAAGGCCGCTACCTGGTCTTCGGTTCACACTTTTTCCAAGTTTTATAAGGTTGATGTGCGGGCCTCAGCGGATGCTGTGTTTGGCCGTAAGGTTCTGCAGGCTGCAGTGGTTTGAGTTTTATCTGCGTTATTGCCTGGTTTGGATACCCGCCCTTTTTGGACACTGCTGTTGGATGTCCCAAGTGTAATAATAATTAGTAAATGAAGTGGGGTGTGTGACATACTTAGAATAATACCATTTTGTGATTACTCACCTGTAAAATGGGTATTATAAGTATGTCACACACCCCACTTCACCCGCCCTCTTTTGGTATCCTGGTTCCTTTATATGGTGAAGTTTTGTTATTTACAGTTGAGGGTTACAATCGTTTATTCCTGGTACCTTGTCTTACTGCTGTTTTAACACTGGGGAATTGTTGGGAGGTGCCGGGTATCTATAGACCGGGAGGGGCTTGCTGAATTTTTGGAGATCTCTGCAAGTGCGCCACCTAGCGGTGAGTTAACCCAAGTGTAATAATAATTAGTAAATGAAGTGGGGTGTGTGACATACATATAATACCCATTTTACAGGTGAGTAATCACAAAATGGTAATATATATATATATATATATATATATATATATATATATAAATTGTGGGTGTCTATACATAGTATGTGCTTTTTATTTGCACTGTATGGCCGCTCGGTGGTATATATGTAATATTTATATATATATGGATATATACCTGTATATGTATATTTCTGTTGTGTGAATGCTAGGGCATTTTTTACTATGCTCTGCTCTTATGTGGCTTATTTTGTGTGTTACAGGTGTCCCTGTATACGTGCATTTTAAGGGGTCCCTCCTGGTCCTGGGGTCCCTAGATATAAAAATTGTCCAAAAATCCTCCCACCGGGACTTTTAAAGGGCATCCCGTGTTGCTTATGCATAATTCCCTACGGTCTTGCGACTGACCACAAAAATTCACCATATGGAGGCTCTGCAGGATACCAGGCCCGGGATCCCTTCGGGACAATCCGGGCCATGTGTGGGGTGCGGGGTATCCCTTACGGGGGAGAATGTGCTGATCTGTATACCATGCGCACAAAAGGCCATAACGCGGCTGTCGGGTACCCAGCCTTCTGGGTCGGCTCCTCCCGCTTCATCGCCTTCCCCCTCCCCACCTGATCCGTACCCCAAGTGACATTGGTACTAGTGGGGATGATTGCTAGCACGGTGGGCAAGAAGGCCCAGGCTAAAAAGAGACAGTTGTCGTCGGTCCAGCCCTTGTGGGACACTGACGATGAGTCCGCTGAATTGTCCGATTATTCCCTGCTAGAGGAGGGGGAATTGTATCAGGATTCAGAGGCTGACTATGGTCAGCCTGGGAATTGCAATGTCGGGCAGGCGCTGGGGGATGCCGTTGATACGGCCACTGTTTTGTCACATTTATTGGAGGTGTTGGATATTGAACCACCTGAGGCGCCCCCTCTTAAAAAGGGGGAATTTTTGGGGGCCTACAAGCCCCGTCTGGAATTCCCTACCCAGGGTAATTTTGATAAGCTGATACTTTCACCATATGGAGGCTCTGCAGGATACCAGGCCCGGGATCCCTTCGGGACAATCCGGGCCATGTGTGGGGTGCGGGGTATCCCTTACGGGGGAGAATGTGCTGATCTGTATACCATGCGCACAAAAGGCCATAACGCGGCTGTCGGGTACCCAGCCTTCTGGGTCGGCTCCTCCCGCTTCATCGCCTTCCCCCTCCCCACCTGATCCGTACCCCAAGTGACATTGGTACTAGTGGGGATGATTGCTAGCACGGTGGGCAAGAAGGCCCAGGCTAAAAAGAGACAGTTGTCGTCGGTCCAGCCCTTGTGGGACACTGACGATGAGTCAGCTGAATTGTCAGATTATTCCCTGCTAGAGGAGGGGGAATTGTATCAGGATTCAGAGGCTGACTATGGTCAGCCTGGGAATTGCAATGTCGGGCAGGCGCTGGGGGATGCCGTTGATACGGCCACTGTTTTGTCACATTTATTGGAGGTGTTGGATATTGAACCACCTGAGGCGCCCCCTCTTAAAAAGGGGGAATTTTTGGGGGCCTACAAGCCCCGTCTGGAATTCCCTACCCAGGGTAATTTTGATACGCTGATACTTAGGGAATGAGAGAGGCCCAGTCGGCTTCCTGGTGTGCCTCAGGGATGGGATAAGAAGTATCCCTTTCCGGTGGAGGTGGTCAAACGCTGGTCTTCTACTCCCGAGGTCGACCCGCCTGTGTTAGGTTTGACCAACTCTTCTGTACTGAACACCCCTGACGCCTCCTCCCTTAAGGATGGCGAGGACAAGCGCCTTGATCAGATGGCGTGCCACGCATTTGCCAACGTGGGCTCGGCCCTGCGGCCGGTTAGTGCATCTGCCCTGGTGTCGCTTGCTACCAGGTCTCTTATCAGGGACTGGCTGAATAACGCTCAGCTTGATCCAGCTGGCGCTGAGTTCGCTATACTTGAGAAGTGCGAATTGTTCATGGATTTTGTCATGGCTGCGATGGAAGACTCCATTGTTGTGTGTAGTAGAACGTCAGCCTTGCTGGTGGCCATGTGCAGACTGGTCTGGCTCCGTCAGTGGACAGCGGACGTTGGAGCCAAGAAGTCACTCACAGCTCTCCCCTTCTTGGGTGCGCGGCTGTTTGGAGATAAATTGGATGCTGTTGCTAAAGGCGGTAAGTTATCTCAGTGGAGGAAGCAGCGCCGTCCCTTTCGGGGGGCGGGCTCCTTCACTCCTTCCTTTCGAGGGGCCAGAGCGTCTAGGGGTCTGGCCTTCTCAGGTGTCAGGGGCTCGTCCTGGAACAGAGGCAGAGGTCGGGCACATCCCGCGGCTGCCTGGGGTTCCAAGCCTGCCGTTAAACCGGCTCAGCAATGAAGGGGCGCCCTCACCCGTAAGAGTGGGGGAACGGCTGCGGCTCTTCTTCCGGGTCTGGGCCCGGGAGGTCACAGACAATTGGAAGTGGAAGTGGTCTCCTCCGGGTACAAACTGGAGTTCGAGTACTGGCCGCCCCCAAGATTCTTAAGGTCTCGGGTGCCCTCGGACCCTCAGGCTGCACAGGGGCTCCTGTTGGCAGTGAAAAACCTTCTGGACATGGGGGTTATATGCCCGGTGCCTCCGTTGGAAAGAGGCAGGGGTTTCTACTCCAACCTTTTCACGGTTCCCAAAAAGGAGGGTTCGGTGAGACCCATTCTAGATCTCAAGGTTCTCAACAGGTTTATCAGAGCCAAAAAGTTCCGCATGGAGACTCTGCGCTCGGCTATCAATTCCCTTCGCCAAGGGAATTTTATGACATCCATAGATATCAAGGATGCGTATCTGCATGTTCCGATTTTTCAGGCACATCAGAGATTCCTCCGGTTTGCGGTGGGGGATCAACATTATCAATTCGTAGCTCTTCCCTTCGGTCTGACCTCGGCACCGAGGGTCTTCACCAAGGTTTTGGCGGGCGTAATGGCTCTGCTCAGATCTCAGGGCATTCGCATTGTGCCTTATCTGGACGACCTGTTGATTTCAGCTCCTTCCCTTCTGCAGGCAGAACTGGACACCCACCAGGTGGTGTCGACCCTGGAGAGGTTCGGGTGGGTGATCAACCGCACCAAGTCTTCTCTCTCCCCGTCTCGAGTGATTTCATTTCTGGGCATGAATCTGGATACCAGTCGGGCCAGAGTGTTTCTGCCCCAGACCAAGGTGCAGGGGATTCAGGACCTGATCCGTCTTCTTCTGGCCAGTCCTTGTCCCTCTATTCCACAGGGGATGAAACTGTTGGGTCTGATGGTGTCCTTCGAGGCGGTACCGTTTGCACAATTTCACATGAAATCTCTTCAACTTCTCCTATTGACGTATTGGGACAGGAGCCCACAGTCTTTGGATCAACCTTTCAAGATGTCTCCCAGGGTTCGGCAGTAATTTCGGTGGTGGCTGGACTCGAGCAATCTGGTGAAGGGCAGATCCTTTCTGGTCCCTTGTTGGGAGACGGTTACCACGGATTCCAGCCTGTCGGGCTGGGGAGGTTATTGGAAGAGTCATCAGTTCAGCGGGGTGTGGGGTCCCCAGGAGGCTCACACCCCCATCAATGTATTGGAGCTCCGAGCTTCTGGCTCGGTTGACCCCACCGTTACAGGGTCTTCCGGTTCAGGTGCGTTCGGACAACCGAACGGCAGTGGCCTACATAAATCACCAAGGAGGGACTCGCAGCAGGAGTGCCCTCAGGGAAGTCTCTCTGATCCTGCAATGGGCGGAGAGCAATGTTCCTTGCCTTTAGGCAGTCTACATTCCGGGGGTGGAGAATACGGAGGCGGATTCCCTGAGCAGGGGGTCCTCTCGCCATGGAGAGTGGTCTCTCAACCCCGAGGTCTTTCTGGATCTTTGCCGCAAGTGGGGGACTCCGGAGTTGGATCTCTTTGCCTCGAGGCACAATCACAAACTTCTGGCATTTGTGTCTCTTTCTCAGGATCCCCTGGCCTTGGCAGTGGATGCCTTGTCTCTGGGGTGGAAGGACCTGGGTTTTCTGTACCTGTTTCCACCTGTCTCCATGCTGGTTCGCAAACTGGTTCTAGAAGGGGCACCAGCGATTCTGGTGGCTCCAAGGTGGCCAAAAAGGGTTTGGTACGCAGACGTCGTAAGGATGGCCGTAGACCAGTGCCGGCTACCCTTGATGCCGGACCTGCTATCCCAGGGTCATCTACTTTACCCCAATTTACAAACACTGGCTTTGATGGCCTGGCTGCTGAAACCTTCATCTTGAAAGAGGAAGGTTTGTCTGAGGCTGTCGTTCAGACCCTGATTACGGCTAGGAAGCGGTCCTCTTCTGGCATTTACTATAGGACTTGATTGATTGGTGTGAGGCTAGGGCCTTGCCTTGCAGGGTTTTTTCTGTACCCAGGATTTTGGAGTTTCTTCAGCATAATCTGGACCTTGGGTTCCAGCTTAGTACTTTGAAAGGACAGGTTCCTGCTCTGTCGGTTTTCTTCCAGAGGTCTTTTGCTTTAAACCCGCTGGTTACGACTTTTTTCCAAGGGGTGGCGCATGTGCGGCCCCCTCGAAAGGCTGTAGTTCCTGCTTGGGATTTTAATTTGGTTCTTTCAGCTCTGCAGGGTCCTCCTTTTGAGCCGCTACATGATATTGCTCTTTCGGTTCTCACTCAGAAGGTTGCCTTCTTGGTGGCGATTACCTCGGTTCGGCGTGTCTCTGAGTTGGCGGCTCTGTCGATTCAGGCCCCTTATTTTGAGAGACACCAGGATAAGGTGGTTTTCGTTTTAAACCGTATTTCCTTCCTAAGGTGGTGTCCGCTTTCCACCTCAATCAGGATATTGTTCTCCCTTCCTTGTGTCCTAAGCCTAACTGTGACAAGGAGAGGGTTCTGCACAATTTGGACGTTGTTCGCTGTGTGAAGTACTATTTGGTGACTACTTCTTCCTTCCGCAAGACGGACGCTTTTTTCGTGGTGCCCTGCGGGCCCAGGAAAGGTTTGGCACCTGCTAAGTCTACGATTAGCAAATGGATTCATCAGGCCATTGTTGGGGCCTATTCTGCTAAGGGGAGGACTCCCCCTTTTAGGGTCACTGCGCACTCTACTCGTGCTGTTGGTGCATCCTGGGCTTTTCAGCACCAGGCTTCTGTTGAACAAGTTTGTAAGGCTGCTACTTGGTCTTCTGTTCATAATTTACAAGGTTGATGTGCGGGCTTCAGCGGAGGCTGGTTTTGGCCGCAAGGTTCTGCAAGCTGCAGTGGTTTGAGTTGGTGCATTCTTTACTGTTTATGGTTCCCACCCTTGACGGACACTGCTATTGGATGTCCCAACTGTCAAGAAGTATTGAAGTGGAGTGTATGTCACACTTGGAATAATACCGTTTTGTGATTACTCACCTTTAAAACGGATATTATAAGTGTGACGTACACTCTGCTTCACCCACCCTGTTTGGTATTCTGGATCCTTTATATGGTGAACCATTGTTTTTTGTAAGTATTGTTATATTTGGTTCTTCCTGGTCCCTTTACTGCTATCTTACACTGGGGAATTGGTGGGAGGTCCCAGGTAGTTATGGACCGGGAGGGGCTTCTTTTTTGCATTCATCTCTGCAGAAGTTCGCCCTCTACTGGAGAATAACCCAACTGTCAAGAAGTATTGAAGCGGAGAGTATGTCACACTTATAATCGTTTTTAAGGTGAGTAATCACAAAACTGTATTTTTTGCTAAGGGAGGCAGGTTACCCCAGCGCAGGCGGCAGTCTTGGCCCTTTCGGGGTCAGGGCTCATTCTCCTCCTCCTACCATGGTGCTAGACAAGGGAGGGGGGTTTCCTTTACTTGGAGCCTTGGAGATTTCTGGGGTATGGGCAGAGGACGTGGACGTCCTGGCTCCTCCTGGGGTCCCAAGGCTAAATTCTGTTAGGTCCGTACCCCAATTGGGCACAGCTTCTACTTCTGTTGTCAGAGTCCAAATCATTCTAAGAGCGAATAAGACACAGATACCGCTGTGTAGTAAAGACTCAAAGGGCATCTGAAGAGAAATGCGCCCTTTTGTTTATTGTCAGCTGCTAATATACAATGATATGGGTGGGTGTTGCCACACATATACAGATACATTCAAGCATTTTCATTGGCCATCTGACACGCCCCTTTCCCAGTATACACCCCGTAGGGAGTGTCTGACTTTTTCTTGTAATTTTCTTGTTTATCTGACACTCTCACCAAGTCATGACCTGGGAAAAGTACAAAATATGAAAACATTTCTTGGAATAATATGAGTTATGGCGTCACAAGCTGTATTTTGGCTAATAATGTTGTGAAGGCTAAAACCTTGATGAGAAGAAGTGGTGTTCACACAGGAAAGTACAGATAATAGACATTCTTCAGAAAATCACCAGATGCTTGTTTGCTCAAAAGTGTTCATGTTCATTGCAGTCAGTTAAACAGTAAAACTGTTTAACCCTATCAATCCTCTCCCAAGCCCCCTCAGGCATGATGGGGCGCCCTCACCCATCCGGGTGGGGGGACGGCTTCAGCACTTCGCTCACGTCTGGAGGCTTCATGTCTCAGACCGGTGGATTCAGGAGTGTCCTCCGGTTACAAGATAGAGTTTGCTGCCTGGCCGCCCCCAAGATTCATCAGATCCCAGATTCCTCAGGACGCTGTGTTAGCTCAGGAGCTAGTGCAGGCAGTGCAGGGCCTCCTGGAGCTGGGTGTCATCTGCAAGGTCCCTTTAAGAGAAATAGGCAAGGGCTTCTATTCCAACCTATTCACAGTCCCCAAAAAAGATGGTTCAGTCAGGCCCATCCTGGACTTAAAGATCCTCAACAAATTTGTCAGGAGCAGGCGCTTTTGCATGGGAACTCTGCGCTCTGCCATCAGTTCTCTGCGCCCAGGGGATTTCATGACTTCTGTGGACATCAAGGATGCTTACCGTCATATTCCTGTATTTCCAGGTCATCAAAGGTTCCTCAGGTTCGCTCTGGAGGATCAACACTACCAGTTTGTGGCATTGCCCTTTGGTCTCACCTCAGCTCCCAGGGTGTTCACCAAGGTGCTGGCTGGCGTGATGTCTCTGCTCAGGTATCAGGGCGTCCGCGTGCTGCCTTATTTGGACGACATTCTCATCACCTCCCAATCTCTACATCAGGCAGAATTGGATACTCAGCTGGTAGTGTCCACCCTGGAGTCATTTGGATGGGTGATCAACCACCCCAAGTCCTCACTTTCCCCCTCCTTGGTGATTCCATTCCTAGGAATGAATCTGGATACAGTTCAGGCAAGGATTTTCCTTCCTCAACAGAAGGTGGACGGTCTGATTGCACAGGTCCAGTTCCTGCTATCTTGTCATCATCCCTCCATCAGGCAGGGAATGCAGCTGGTGGGCCTGATGGTGACGTGCTTCGAGGCGGTCCCTTATGCTCAGTTCCACTTGAGGCCTCTGCAACTCCACATCTTGTCAGTATGGGACAAGGATCCAGCGTCCCTGGACAGGGTCTGTGTTCTCTCTCCCCTGGTCAGGAGGTCCCTCTCATGTTGGATGGACTCAAGGAACCTGTTGGGGGGCAGATCCTTTCTTACCCCTTCCTGGGAGACGGTCACCACGGATGCCAGTCTGTCAGGGGGGGGGGTTTCTGGAAGTCCCTGCGGTTCCAGGGGAGGTGGGGCCCTCAGGAGGCCAACACACCTATCAACGTCTTGGAACTGAGGGCGATCAGGTTAGTTCTGGCTCAGATGACTACTCGCCTTCGGGGCCTGCCTGTTCAGGTGCGCTCGGACAACCAGACGGCAGTTGCCTACATCAATCATCATGGAGGGACCCGGAGCAAGGGGGCCCTCCAGGAAGTGTCTCTGATCCTGACCTGGGCGGAGACCAATGTTCCCTGCATATCAGCTGTGTACATCCCGGGGGTGGAAAATCTCCTGGCGGGACTCTCTGAGCAGGGGGACCTCTCAGGGAGAATGGTCCCTATGCAGCAGGGTGTTTCAATCTCTGTGTCACCGTTGGGGCCAACCAGATGTGGATCTGTTTGCGTCCCGTCACAATCACAAGCTACCGGCCTTTGTCTCCCTGTCCCAAGATCCTCTGGCCTTGACCACGGATGCTCTAGCAATGTCATGGCAGGACTTTCAGTTTCTGTATGTCTTCCCTCCATTCCCCCTGCTGGACAGGGTTCTGCGCAAGATTGCTCTGGAAGGGGTGCCAGCAATTCTGGTGGTCCCCAGGTGGCCAAGAAGAGTGTGGTTCGCAGACGTGGTGCAGCTGGCAGTAGATCAGTACACTCTGCCCATGGTGCCAGATCTGCTCACTCAGGGCTCACTACGCCATCCCAATTTACAAACTCTGGCTTTTGACGGCCTGGCTGCTGAAACCTCCATCTTGATGGAGAAGGGGCTGTCTTCCTCGGTTGTGGATAGCTTGATAAAGGCTAGGAAGAAGTCTTCTTCTATTTATTACAGGGTTTGGCGTGCCTACATTGACTGGTGTGAGTCTAAGTCTCTTCCCTGTCGTGTGTTCTCTATTCCCAAGATTCTGGAGTTCCTACAGCATGGGTTGTAGAGGGGGCTCCAACTTTACTCTAAAAGGTCAGGTTTCTGCCCTGGCTGTTTTCTTCCAGAAGTCCTTTGCTCAGCATTCTCTGATATGGGCTTTTTTCCAGGGGGTGACTCATGTGCGTCCCCCACGTAAGACTATGGCGCCTATTTGGGATTTGAACTTGGTTTTGTCAGCCTTGCAGGGTGCTCCTTTTGAACCTGTGCAGGATGCTTACCTGGTCATTCTTACTCTCAAGATTGTCTTTCTGGTGGCTATCACCTCTGTTAGGCGTGTGTCTGAGTTGGCGGCGCTTTCCATTCAGCCCCCCTACTATGAGAGACACCAGGACAAGGTGGTGTTTCGCTTCAAGCCAGATTTACTGCCTAAGGTAGTGTCTGCCTTTCATTTGAATCAGGACATTGTTCTCCCTTCATTGTGCCCTAATCCTAGTAATGCTAAGGAGAGGGTCTTGCATTCTTTGGATGTGGTTAGGTGTCTGAAGTACTATTTGGTGGCTACTGCACCTTTCAGAAAGACTGATTCTCTTTTTGTGGTCCCTTCTGGTCCTAGGAAGGGTTTGGCTCCTGCCAAGTCTACTATCAGCAAATGGATCCGTCAGGCTGTGATTCAGGCCTATTCTGCTAAGGGGAAGAATCCTCCCTTCTGCCTTACTGCTCATTCTACTCATGCTATTGGTGCTTCTTGGGCCTTTCAGCATCAGGCTTCTGTTGAACAAGTTTGCAAGGCCTCTACTTGGTCTTCAGTTCATACCTTTTCAAAGTATTACAAGGTTGATGTTAGGGCCTCAGCTGATGCTACTTTTGGCCGAAAGGTTCTGCAGGCGGCAGTGGTTTAAACTGTCTGCTGTTAACTTTGGGGATCCCACCCTACTTTATGGACACTGCTATTGGATAAGTACTATATCTGGAGCAGGACGTACTGTATACTAAGAATAATACAATTCTGTGATTACTCACCTGTAGAATTGGTATTATGAGTATACAGTACGTCCTGCTCCACCTCACCCTTGGTTTTGCATTATCTTGGATCCCCTGTATGGTGATTTTTATCATTGTTATAGTGTCTAGTTTGGGTTGTCTTAATTCTCCTGGCTTCTCGTTAACTGCTTTTCAATGCTGGGGAGTTGTGGGAGTTCCCTGGGTATTTGAGGGGCCGGGAGGAGCCTATTTTCGATGTCTCTGCAGTACAGCACCATCTGGCAGAGTAATACCCGATAGTAAGTACTATATCTGGAGCAGGACGTACTGTATACTCATAATACCAATTCTACAGGTGAGTAATCACAGAATTGTATTTTTATTATCTAGCGTACTGGCCCTACACTGCTTAATTTGACTACATAGGCGTGGGCGATCCCCTGCTCAGAGATGACCCCCCCCCCCCCGTAGAAACCCAGAAACTTCAGGTAGAGTGCTTATTCCCCGGAAGGCAAACTTTGGACTCCCTTGGAGTCGCCAACACTTTTTCACCCCCTCTTTCCTCCCTCCCCACCCTTTCCATCGCGGAGCGCTGTTCTTAGATCTGACAGAGCCTAGAACCCTCTCTAGAACCGTCACCTAGCCCAACCTCCGCCCCCCCGTTTTTTCCCTCCCCTTTTTTTTTTTCCTTCTATACCCAGTGTGATACCAATACCATGAGCCAACCTCAAAGTATGTACGCAGGAGCCAACCTCAATTTTAAATTGCTCTCACACAATGTACAGGGATTTAACTCCCCACATAAAAGATCTAAAGCATTCCATTGCTACAAGCAGATACAGGCTGAAATCTTGTGCCTCCAGGAGAATGAGGTTCTCAACCACGAGGTCCCCTAGATATCTGAACCCGCAATACCCCACCTTCTTCTTAGTTTGCCACACAGAGAAGACTCAGGACGTTGCTATAGCATTCCGGCGGAATGTCCCATTTAAATGTGACACCCAAATAACTAACCCGACCGGTCGTTACTTGATCATAGTAGGTCACTTAAACGACACACAGATTACATTTGTGTCATATTATGCGCCGAATACCCACCAGACAAACTTCTTTTCCCACCTTTTAAGAAAGATAAGGGAGCATAGTAAGGGTTTACTGATAGTGGCTGGGGACTCCAATATCGCTTTGGACCCCAAACTGGATAGGTCACCCCCACAAACAGGTAGCCCCCCTTCCACCACCTCACTTACACAGAATCCCCCACACCGAATCGACGCCATGGTAAAAGAGGCTGCTCTAACAGATATCTGGCGCGAGTTGAACCCTAAAGCGCGTGACTATACCTTTTACTCAAACCCTCAAACTAGCACACAAAGATTCTCAGGAGCAAATTTTACAATCCATTTTACAATCCACTACTTTACAGTTAATGTAAATTCAGCCACGGCGGTGAGCGTATGGGAAGCCCATAAGGTGGTCATAAGGGGTAGTTTCATCGCTCTAGCTACGTCCCTCCAAAAAAATAGAACCGAGAAAATAGCCCACCTCACAGCCAGCCTAGAGCAGCTGCAGAGGGATTGGAAAGCAAACCCCACCAGGGCACTCAAGAAAAAGGTGGATGAGGCTAGCATACAACTTAACCTGGTGTTAGATGAGATTGCGGAAAAGAGGCTTAGATGGGGCACGCAGAAGATGTATGCAAGGGCCAATAAACCCAATACACCCCTGGCGAACAAGCTGCGATATTCTGGGCCGAGACAAACTCTGGTTTCGCCGAGAACCCCAGAGGGGACCCTCACGGCAAACCCCGTTAATCGTCAGCGCCTTTAGAGGCTTGCTAAGCAAGCTTTATGAAGCACCCCAGGAATTTTCCCTGGACTTGGCAGAGAAGTTCTTTGATTCAGTCTCACTCCCCAAGCTACCTGAAACACACAAAGAACGCCTAGAGACTGACATCACGATCCCGGAAATACTAAAAGCAATTAAAAGCTTTAAGGCATCCAAAGCACTGGGGCCAGATGATTTTCCACCTTATACTATAAGAATATGCAACCAAACTAGACCCCCATTTAGCAAAAATGTTTAAGTTTTTAGAGGCCAAGGTAAACTAAATCAAACTTCCTTGAAAGCGTTCCTAAGCATGATCCCAAAGCCGAATAAAGACCACACGAACCCACAGACCCATCTCACTACTCAATTTCGATCTCAAGATCCTGGGGAAGGTCCTGGTCACTAGGATCAATGAGTTTCTGGGAGCACAAATAAGTAAGGACCAGGTGGGGTTCATCCCATGTAGACAGGCCTCTGACAATATTCGTAGGTTGCTCCACTTAATCAAGTTGGCCCAACAGAGGGACATCCACAGTTTTCTCTTGTCACTGGACATGCCGAAAGCTTTTGATTCTATATCGTGGGATTACATGACTTGTGCCCTTCAGAGATGGGGATTCGGGGACAACTTTCTTGCTTGGATCAGGTCCATATACTCCTCCCCCACAGCTAGAGTACAATATGGAGGTTACCTCTCTAACTCATTCCAGATTAGCAGGGGCACGCGGTAGGGATGTCCACTCTCCCCAGTATTATTTGTGCTGGCTTTGGAACCGCTGGCAATCGCTATCCGGGCAAACACAGACATAAAAGGGGTGGAACTAGCGGGGTATCACCATAAAGTATGCCTATTCGCGGACGATATTCTACTAACCCTCTCGCGGCCGCACACCTCCCTGCCTAACGTACTTAGGCTCTTTAGAGGATTTCTCAAAGCTCTCGGGCCTTAAGGTTAACAAGGAGAAGTCACTGGGGCTAAACTTGAATTTCCCCTCCCCCCCCCCCCAAGCCCTAGCTGCTCTTCATTCTAATTTCCCCTTTTGGTGGGCTTCGGGGGCACTACCATACTTAGGGGTCAATATTACGCCCCACTACCATTCACTGTACCAGGCAAATTATCCCCCCCTCTTTAGACCCCTGAAATCATTGCTGGACTCGTAGCGAGGGCATGAGATTTCATGGATTGGGAGGATAAATGCAGTAAAGATGACCCTACTACCCAAGATGTTGTACTATTTTAGGACACTCCCGGTGCATATCTCCCTGCATCAGATTAAGAGCATGCAAAACAGTATCATGAAATATGTATGGGGAGGCACCAGACCGAGGGTAGCAAAGGCTACCATCTTTAGGCACAGGAGGGAGGGGGGGCTTAGAGTCCCATATATAAATAGGTACTACATGGCAGCTCAGATAGCTCAGCTCCATAGTCTGTATCTTAGAATGGAGACCCCTCTTTGGGTCTCTTTAGAGGCCCCGTGTGTGATCCTACCCCTATTGACAGCCTACTATGGATCCCACCACAATATAGACCCCGTAAGGAATGCCCGATCCTGTGTCACTCTTTACGCATATGGGATAGAGTAGAGTACTCTGGAGGTTTAATTTCGCCACATCTCCCGGCAATGCGATTGTTCAAAGACCCGTGGTCCCCCCCCCCCGGGAGAGAGTGCCCGGATGCATTTGCTTGGTGGGAACAGGCAGGCATCAACAAAATCTACCATCTTATGGACGGGGATAAAATGATCTCTTGGTCTATGCTGTCAGCGAGGGTAAATGCGCCAACAACCGAGCAATACAGATACCTTCAGATCCGCCATTGGCTCACCCCCCCCCTGCTCAGAAATAAAATCTCGGGATCTGATGTTACTGCTTTCGAGAGAGCCTACCTGCGGGGGACACCCACATCAGGTCTTGTATCCATGATTTACTCTCACCTCACGGCATTGCCTCTTGACTCGAAGCATGCGTACACGGCTAGATGGGAGGCGGACCTAAACTTGGTGAAGAAAAGAAAGGGCTGGATAGATATTTGGAAAGGGATTAACAAAATCTCTATAAATATCGCCACTCTGGAAGCGGCGTATAAAATGCTGACGAGGTGGTACCTAGTTCCATCTCGGATAGCAAAGGCAATCCCTGGGTACCCAGCAGCTTGCTTCAGAGGCTGCCCTGTAGAGGGTTCGGTCTTACATATCTGGTGGGAGTGTCCAAAGGTTAGGAGATTTTGGTCAAGGGTCTTTGGCTTGCTGTATACTCTCCTGCAGACCAACGTCCGAAGGGACCCCCTGGGTGGCGCTGCTACATGTGAGACTAGGAAACATCACCCAATCCCAGCACGCCCTACTTACCCAGGCCATGTTAGCGGCCAAGTTAACAATTGCGAGTTCCTGGAAAAAGAATAACGTCCCATTTCAGCCGATGAAGGTGAGGCTAAATGGGATCTTTGTCAATGAAAAGCTGACTAGTATCCTAAAAGATTCCCATGAAAAATGTATGAAAATTTGAAGCCCGTGGGTGGAGTACGCGTTTCCAGGAATGGGGAACACACTGCTGCGGTGAGGAATGGCTCTTACCCTTCCCCTTTTTTTTTTGTTCTTCTTTTTCTCCCCTCCCTCCTCCCCTCTTTCCCTTTCCCCTTCCCCTCCCTTCCTGGTCCTCCCCCCTTTCTTGGCTCGTTGGATTCCCCCCCCTCGCCCTGTGGGGGGCGGAGGGCAGCGTGGAGGGCTCTGGACCAGATAGGGCGGAGGGTATCCCGTCTGCCCAACAGCCCAGGGCACGATTGCAGCACAACAGCAATGTCGGGCCAACCCCCTCTAACGCCAGCATTTAAAGGTCCATATGTTTTACAATTTTTTTGAATGGATGATGGCAACTGGATTGTACAACATAATAAAGTGTTGCAGAAAAAATAGAATTACAGCTCGTTATTCATTGAATATTCTCACTCATGTTTAACAACTTGTCCTATTTTTTCTGCAACACTTTATTATGTTGTACAATCCAGTTGTGAAAAATACAAAATGACAATAAAAAGATTGAAACAGAAAAAACAAAAAGGCTTGCCCAGGCGTGACCTTGAAAGCTTCGGTGCTGTCCCCGCAGACCATCAGAACACAGACTGAAAAGCCTCCTGGACAGAGCATTACTCAAAGGTTGGTGGAGGCCCCCTTTGCAGGGCAAGTGGTGGAGGCCCCGGGGCCAGAGCCCCTTGCACCCTCCTCATAATCCGGCCCTGGGTGAGAATTTTAGCAGCTTTGGCTAAGTCACACAGCAGTTTTTAACCTCCCTAAATGCCTGAGTTGCAAAGAAATAGAAAATTAAAAAAAAAAAAACGGATAAGCATAGTACACTGAAGACATCATTTTGGCATACAATAATAGAAATACTATCGAAAGTGAAAATACCCTTTAAGTCTCCCCTTCTGCCAGTAATCCGCTGATGTTTCTAAATATGTAAATGAGAAGAGTGCATTACTGTGTGTTTAATTAATAAGCTTGGCTTTTCTCAATTTAGGAATTGCAATTTTAACTATCATAAATTCTTTGTCCATGCTTGCAGACATTTGATAGGTCATTTGATAGGTCATCATGTAAATGAAAATGCCCCCCAGCAGTTTGTAAGATGAATAAGGCTGCTTTTCTGGGATCCAGCACGGGTTGCTTCATCTGTAATTCTTTACATTTTGGTAATCTGCCACCAGGTGGCGCAGTCGACTGCAGGAAGACTTGTGGCTCCTCCCGGCCCATAAAAGGGCAGGAATTACCCAGAAGACCCAGAGTTTTTCTGCAGTCCTGACTGCGAAGACAGAAGATTCTCTCTCTCTGGGTATTCGCAGGAGAGCGGGGCATCCCAAGCCTGTCGGCCCTGCAAGCCTATTCTCACCTGTTCCGGACTCATCCTAGCCTTGGCTGACGGTTCAGGTGAAGGTAGGGGAACACCTGGGGTCGGGTGTTCACAGAGCTATGCTCTGGGCCCCAGACCCTGTACCCAAAGGGTAGCCGGCCACAGGCTAATGGTGAGCCTGGATGGGGGAGGGAGAAACCACCTTTTCTGTTTTTTTCCCACATGCTTTATTGTTATGGTGTGTGTTTTATTGCTGGCTGGCTGTAATTGTTCATTTGCCTGAGGCTTGGCTGTGTGGTGTTTTTCCCCCTTCCATCCCCCCTTACCCCTTCTCCCCCCTTCCTCCTTCTCCCCCCTTCCCCTTCTCCCCCCTTCCCCTTCTCCTCTATCGGGAGCGGGGTCTTGGCCGCTTCCCTGGCCGGGGGGGGGGGGGGGGGCGTGGCGGGCCGTGCTCAGGCGGCCGTCTTTCCTCTGCCCTGCTGCTGGGGGCCTCTGAGGAGGAGTGTCCTCCTCCTCTTCTTTCTTCCGGGCGCTATTTTCCACTCCTGGTGCCCGGAGTCCTTTTGCGCATTTCCTGAGGGGCGGGGCCACGAGATGACGCGATGTGCATTATCACCGCGCGGCCTGCCCCTCGAGGTTCTCTTGCTGGGCGCCATTTTGTGTCCCCCGCGCCCAGAGCTTCTCCTTTGCTCGGGGGTGCTGCTATGGAGGCATATGGAGGCTTCTGGGGATAGCGAGCTTGGGGGCCCTTCGGGGCGGGCTCAGCTGTGTCTCATGTGCGGGGCATCCCCTTTGAGTGGTCGCAGCGCGGTTTGTGTCCCCTGCACCCAAAGTGTCATTGCGGAACAGGTTGTGGTGAGCGCTTCTCTCCCCAGTCCCATCCTGCCTGCAGCATCGCCTACTCCCCCACGCCTGCATGTAGCCCCCAGCGAGGGGGTCTCATTCGGACCTGCACTGCGCGTGGCCAGCCTTGAGTGACAGTTGGCCCGTCCGGCCGCAGGCAAGGCCTCTAGTAAAAAGAGGCACTTGGATACGGACTTGTCCCTCTTTGCTGACGATGATGACGCCTTTGATACCTTTGGCGGCCGGGACTCCATGGAGGTGGGGGAATTGTTCCATGATTCCGACTCCTCCAGGGATCGCCATGGTGGTTTTGATAGTGACCCCGGGTCCTCTTCAGATGAGGACACTTGGCTCCCAGATGATACTGATAGAGCTGTCAGCGGTGTTTGATACCTTACACATTGTGCCCCCTAAGGTGGCAAAGAGGAGAGGGGGAGCTCTTCCGCCCTGACGGGCAACGATTAGAATTCCCGGAGCAGCGACACTTTTCCAAGATGGTCCTTATAGAATGGGAACGGCCCAACAGATTGCCCTCGGTGCCTAAGGGACTGGATAGATGGTATCCCTTCTCGGCTGAGTTGGTCCATCCCTGGTCTTGTCCCCCGGAGGTGGACGCTCCCGTCCTGGGACTGTCTAATACCTCTGTTATGCCGTCTCCCGACAGCACTACCTTACGCGACAACGCTGATCGTCGCGTGGATCAGCTAGCTTGCCATGCCTTCACCTTTGTGGGGGCTGGCCTACGCCCGGTCTGTGCCGTGGCCATTGTTGCCATTGCCATCAAGAAGAAGATTAGGCACCTTTCTGAAGCGGCCAGCGAGGGGGTCTCATTCGGACCTGCACTGCGCGTGGCCAGCCTTGAGTGACAGTTGGCCCGTCCGGCCGCAGGCAAGGCCTCTAGTAAAAAGAGGCACTTGGATACGGACTTGTCCCTCTTTGCTGACGATGATGACGCCTTTGATACCTTTGGCGGCCGGGACTCCATGGAGGTGGGGGAATTGTTCCATGATTCCGACTCCTCCAGGGATCGCCATGGTGGTTTTGATAGTGACCCCGGGTCCTCTTCAGATGAGGACACTTGGCTCCCAGATGATACTGATAGAGCTGTCAGCGGTGTTTGATACCTTACACATTGTGCCCCCTAAGGTGGCAAAGAGGAGAGGGGGAGCTCTTCCGCCCTGACGGGCAACGATTAGAATTCCCGGAGCAGCGACACTTTTCCAAGATGGTCCTTATAGAATGGGAACGGCCCAACAGATTGCCCTCGGTGCCTAAGGGACTGGATAGATGGTATCCCTTCTCGGCTGAGTTGGTCCATCCCTGGTCTTGTCCCCCGGAGGTGGACGCTCCCGTCCTGGGACTGTCTAATACCTCTGTTATGCCGTCTCCCGACAGCACTACCTTACGCGACAACGCTGATCGTCGCGTGGATCAGCTAGCTTGCCATGCCTTCACCTTTGTGGGGGCTGGCCTACGCCCGGTCTGTGCCGTGGCCATTGTTGCCATTGCCATCAAGAAGAAGATTAGGCACCTTTCTGAAGCGGCCAGATCTCGCAAGCGGGCGGATGAGTACAAGGAACTTTTGCTTTGCTCTGACTTTATTGCCTTTGTGTTTTCTGCCATGGATGACGCCGTCCCGCTTGGTGGTAGGGCCTCGGCCCTGTTAGTTGCCATGCGTCGGTCTGTCTGGTTGCGTCAGTGGGCGGCTGACGCTGCTGCTAAGGAGTCCCTCACCGGGCTTCCCTTCACGGGGCTTCGCCTTTTGGGGGGAGCGTCTGGATACTTTGGCCAAAGACGGGCGGCTCACTCTGCGTAGAAAGCCTTCTCGGCCCTTTCGGGGTCTTCTTCCTTTCGCTCTTCCCGTGGGGGACGCGGCTCCTCCTTCCCAGGTAGCCGTAGATATTCTTGGGGACGAGGTAGATCCCGTGTTCGTCCCGGTCTTTCCTGGGGATCCAAGCCTAAACCCCCCACCAAGGCCCCTCAGGCATGAGGGGGCGCCCTCACCCATCCGGGTGGGGGGACGGCTTTGGCTCTTTGCTCACGTCTGGAGACAACTCGTCTCGGACCGATGGATTCAGGAGGTGGTGTCCTCCGGATACAAGATAGAGCTGGCAGCTTGGCCGCCCCCAAGATTCCTTTGATCCCGGATCTCCCAAAATCTCGCGACGGTGCAGGGCCTGAGGTTGGCCGTCCAACATCTTCTGTCATCCGGAGTGGTTTGCCCTGTGCCCCGTCAAGAACAGGGTCGGGGGTTCTACTCCAATCTGTTCACAGTGCCCAAGAAGGACAGCTCCCTGAGACCCATCCGGGATCTAAAGGGTCTCAACAGATTTGTCAGGTTCAAACATTTCCGCATGGAGACCTTACGGTCGCGTTGAGCTCCCTTCGGCCAGGCGACTTCATGACCACGGTGGACATCAAGGATGCCTACTTGCACGTTCCTATCTTCCTAGAACATCAGAGGCTCTTGAGATTCGCTCTGGGGGATCAACACTACCAGTTTGTGTAAGGTGGCCTTTCTGGTTGCTATCACTTCAGTGCGTCGCGTCTCTGAGCTGGCGGCGCTTTCCATGAAACCTCCTTATTTTGAGCAGCATCAGGATAAGGTGGTGTTCCATCTTAAACCGGAATTCTTGCCCAAGGTTGTATCTGCCTTTCACCTTAATGAGGACATTGTCTTGATTTCCTTGTGTCCTGCCCCTTCTAATGCTAAGGAAAGGACCCTTCATTCTCTTGATGTTGTCAGGGCGCTCAAATATTTTGGTCGCCACTGAGCCTTTTTTCGGAAGTCTGATTCTCTGTTTGTCCTTCCTGCCGGGCCTAGGAAGGGCTTGCCTCCAGCCAAATCCACTATCAGCAAGTGGATCAGACAGGCGGTGGTGCAAGCGTACTCTGCCAAGGGGAAGGAACCCCCTTTTTGTGTTACTGCTCATGCCACTAGGGCTATTGGTGCCTCTTGGGCTTTTCAGCACCAGGCTTCAGTTGAACAGGTTTGTAAGGCCGCTACTTGGTCTTCAGTTCATACTTTTTCCAAGTTTTACAAAGTTGATGTTAGGGCCTCAGCTGATGCTGTTTTTGGACGCAAGGTGCTTCAGGCAGTAGTGGCTTGAACTAACTGCTGTTGCTCACTGGGGATCCCACCCTTCTTCATGGACACTGCTGTTGGATGTCCCAAATGTAAAGAATTACAGATGAAGAAAAATACAATTCTGTGATTACTCACCTGTAGAATTGTTATTCTAAGCAGACAGCACGTCCTGCTCCAGACATAGTCCTTATATGTGGGTATACCCCCGCCTTCAGCGCCGTGCACTGCAGAACATGAAGAAAACAAGCTCCTCCTGGCCCTACATATACCGGAGGACCTCCCACAAATCCCCAGATTTCTCTGCAGTGCTTGAACTGCGAAGACATGAAGTATCACGCTCTCGCAGGCGAGCGGGGCTTACAGCCCGAGGCCCTGCGGGACCATTTCCACCCGTCCTCGTTGTGAACTAATGCCTCCCAGCCTGGGCTGCGTTGGGTCGGGTGAAGGTAGGCAGCACCTAGTGTGCTTATGGAGCTAGACTCCACCGCAATCCCCCTCCATAGGGTAGGCGGTTAAGGCGTATGGTGAGCCTTCTATTGGATGCCCCTCCCGCACTAGTGCCCCTCGCGCGGTGTAGCGGTGAACCCAGTATATTGGATCACCTTCCTCCCTAGATTCCCCGTTAGCGGGGGAAAAATGAGGGGGGGGGGGGTCGTGTGTACGACGGCTAATCCTTGCCCTAATCACACTAGTCAACCATTGTCTTATTTGGTCCTTAGAGTCAGAGCTGCGCTTCACTCTCAGCCTTTTGCTTTCCTACTGCGCTTTCATGTATTACTCGGCGCGTGCTTCAGTTTTATTCAATTGACGCTTGGCGTTCTATCACTGTATTCACCCTGTCAGATCTCTCCGAGGTGATGTCTCCCTGACAATATCTGTCGCTCCTGATTGGCTGCGCGCCTTCGAGCTTCGCGCTCTCCGGAGGGGGGGCGTGGTTCAGTTTGGCGCGCTCCGCGTCATCGTCCGCTCTGGCCCGCCCTTCGAGGTTCGCTTGGCGCCTTTTCCTTCTCACATGCGCGTGGTGAAGACGGTCCTCCCCTCGCTGTTCTGTAAGTGCCCTCGTGGGCGATCCCTTTCCTAGCTTTGACTTCTTCGCGCTTGGCTCTGACATCCCTGTTCCCCTTGTGTCTTTCAGACCGCGGACTTCGGTGGCTTCTCCCGGCCCGGCGTAGAGTCCGGTCCAGAACCTTTTAACAAATCACTCCCACTTCCCAGCGGGTGTTTGGGGCATCCAGGGTTGCTTTACAGCGTCAATCCCTACTGGCATATTGAATATAATAATCACCATATGGAGGCATTTCAGGATATCGTGAACGGGGTTCCTTCGGGACAAGCCCGTCTGTGTGTAGCTTGTGGGGTCACACCTAGCAGTGGTGACAATGCACGGGTCTGCGTCCCTTGTGCCCAGCAGGCGCTAGCTGGCCTACCCACCTCTTCCGAGGCTGGGCCCGCGCCTCGCCTTGTTTCTCCTACTCCCCCAAGCCTGAGTCTAACCCCCAATACTAGCGGGGACTCTCTTGCTGACTTTGCCGCTAGACTGGCTAGCGTGGAAAGTTTAGTCGCTGGCTCCTTGGCGCGCAAGGCTACCGCTAAAAAGCCCCTCCTGAAGCCACTATTCTTCCTGTAGAATCTGATGATTTACATTTGTCTTATGCACACTCCCCCTCAGAGGAAAGGGAACTGTTTTCTGACTCGGGGTCCTACGACGATGAGTCCAGGAGTCAGGAGGAATCTGGTTCTGATCTTTGGTCCCAGGATGACGTTGATAGATTGCTGGCCCAGATCTTTGATGTGTTATCCCTCTCTCCCCCGCCTGCGGCTCCTCGGCAAAGAGGTGACCTGTTCCATACCGCTAAGGTGCGGTTGGAATTTCCTGAACAAACTCATTTTAATAATCTAGTCTTAAAGGAGTGGGAACATCCCAGCAAACTCCAGGGGGTTCCTAAGACTGTGGATAAGAAGTATCCATTCCCTGCTGACCTGATTAAGTGTTGGACTTCGCAGCCCGAAGTCGATGCCCCGATCCTGGGTCTGTCCAATACCTCTATTATGCACTCCCCTGACACTACTACGCTGCGGGATCTGGAGGATCGGCGGGTTGATCAATTGGCATGTCATGCCTTTGCATTTGGGGGAGCCTCGCTCCGCCCGGTTTGAGCCTTAGCCATCACGGCGGTGGCGCTCAGGACTGTGGTTAAGACTGCTCTTGAAGGGGCGGATGACTTGCCATCCGATGCCGCCAATGCTTTGGTTACCTGTGAGACTTTTATCAATTATATCCTGTCTGCATCGGACGATGCTTTCAAGCGGAGTGCTAGATCCTCTGCTCTGGTGGTAGCCATACGCCGTGCGGTCTGGTTACGCCAGTGGGCAGCTGAAAATGTCGCCAAGAAGGCTCTTACGGGGCTTCCTTTCAAAGGGCTGCGCCTGTTTGGAGAAAGGTTAGATATCTTTGCTAAAGGGGGCAAGCTGCCCCAGCGCAAGTGTCAGATTCGGCCCTTTCGTGGCCCAAGCTCCCACTCGACCCCCTACCGTGGGGCTAAACAGGGAAGAGGGGTGTCCTTCGCCGGAGCTCGCACAGATTCCTGGAACAAGAACAGAGGACGCCGCCCCAGCTCTTCCTGGGGGCCAAAGCCCCTCCCAAGACCCCCCAGGCATGAAGGGGCGCCCTCGCCCATCAGGGTGGGGGGACGTCTACAGCATTTTCAGCATGTCTGGAGACGCCACGTCCCAGACCGGTGGATTCAGGAGGTAGTGTCCTCCGGTTACAAGATAGAGTTTGCTGTACTGCCCCCTACCAGGTTCGTCGGGTCCCGAATCCCACAGGATCCTGCCTCAGCTCAAGTCTTGACGCTAGCGGTGCAGGACCTTCTAGACCTCGGGGTCATTTGCAAGGTCCCCTTAAAAGACAGGGGCGTGGGGTTTTATTCCAACCTGTTCACGGTGCCCAAGAAGGACGGGTCAGTCAGACCCATTCTGGTCTTAAAAATCTTACACAGATTTGTGAGAAATAGGCATTTTCGTATGGAAACTCTACACTCGGCCATTGCCTCGCTGCGCCCAGGGGACTTCATGACATCTTTGGACATCAAGGACGCTTACCTGCACGTTCCAGTGTTCCCAGGGCATCAAAGGTTTCTCAGATTTGCGCTGCTGGATCAGCATTACCAGTTTGTGGCTCTGCTATTCGGACTTACGTCAGCCCCCAGGGTATTCACCAAGGTGCTGGCAGGAGTAATGTCTCTGTTGAGACTAAAAGGCATACGAGTGTTGCCCTACCTGGATGATATACTCATCTCATCCCAGTCTCTGCAGCAGGCAGAGCTGGACACACGGTTGGTGGTGACCACCCTGGAGTCCTTCAGCTGGGTGATCAATTACCCAAAGTCCTCTCTGTCCCCCTCCTCAAGTGACACAGTTTCTGGGGATGATTCTGGACTCAGTTCAGTCAAGGATATTTCTTCCTCCACAGAAGGTGGAAGCTCTGACAACGCAGGTGAGGTCCCTGCTCTCGAGCCCTCATCCCTCTATCAGGCAGGGAATGCAGTTGGTGGGCTCAATGGTGGCAAGCTTCGAGGCGGTGCCCTTTGCCCAATTCAATTTGAGAACTCTGCAGCTTCACCTTCTGTCAGTTTGGAACAAGGACCCAGCGTCCTTGGACGAGATCTGGGTGCTTCCCCCCTCGGTCAGACAATCCCTGGCGTGATGGCTGGACCACGGGAACTTGACAAGGGGCAGATCCTTCCTGGCTCCCTCCTGGGAGACGGTCACAATGGATGCCAGTCTCTCGGGCTGGGGGGGATTCTGGAAGTCCCTGCGTTTCCAGGGGAGGTGGGGCCCTCAGGAGGCCCATCTACCCATCAATGTCCTGGAACTCAGGGCGGTCAGGTTGGTGCTGGAACAATTGACACAGCACCTGAAGGGTCTGGCAATTCAGGTACGCTCAGACAACAGGACGGGGGTGGCCTACATCAATCATCAGGGAGGAACCCGGAGCAAGGGTGCTCTCCAGGAGGTGTCTCTGATTCTAACATGGGCAGAGACCAATGTTCAATGCATCTCGGCTGTTTACATTCCAGGGGCGGAAAATCTGCTAGCAGATGCCCTGAGCAGGGGGTCGTCCCGTCAGGGGGAGTGGTCCCTCTCCAACTCGGTATTTCAGTCCCTGTGTCGCCGTTGGGGTGTCCCAGACGTGGATCTGTTTGCGTCCCGTCACAATCACAAGCTACCGAGCTTTGTATCCCTGTCTCAGGATCCTCTGGCTCTGGCCACGGATGCCCTGTCAATGTCTTGGAAGGAGTTTCGGCTCCTGTACGCGTTTCCACCACTTCCCCTTCTGGGTAGAGTGCTACGCAAGATCGCTCTGGAAGGGGTACCCACTATTCTGGTGGCCCCAAGGTGGCCAAGAAGAGTGTGGTTCACAGACGTGGTTCAAATGGCAGTAGATCAGTACGATCTACCAAGGATTCCAGACCTCCTAACTCAGGGGTCTCTACGCCATCCCAATTTACTAACTCTGGCTTTGACGGCTTGGCTATTGAGACCACCATTTTAAAGGAAAAGAGTTTGTCTGCTTCTGTAGTGGCTACCATGGTCCAAGCCAGGAAGAAGACCTCTTCTGCCATATATTATAGGGTATGGTGTGCCTACATTGACTGGTGTGAATCCAGGTCTCTTCCCTGCCGGGAATTCTTAGTCTCCAGGGTGCTGGAGCTTTTACAACATGGTCTAGACTTAGGTGTGAAGCTTAGTACCTTGACGGGCCAGGTTTCGGTCCTGTCTATCTTCTTTCAGAAGACCTTTGCCCAGCACTCTCTTCATGAAGCAGCTCTTGCTGTTCTCACGCTCAAGGTGGTCTTTCTGGTAGCCATTACCTCGGTTAGACGCGTGTCTGAGTTGGCTGCCTTGTCTATTCAGCCTCCCTACTTTGAGAGACACCGGGATAAGGTGGTGTTTCGCTTCAAGCCAGACTTTCTGCCTAAGGTTGTGTCTGCGTTTCATTTGAATCAAGATATTGTTCTTCCTTCCTTGTGCCCTAATCCTAGTAACCCTAAAGAGAGGGTTTTACATTCCCTGGATGTGGTTAGGTGTGTCAAGTCTTACCTGGTTACCACTGATTTAGGAAGACGGATGCTCTCTTCGTGGTGCCTCACGGGCCTAGGAAAGGTTTGGCTCCCGCCAAGTCTACCATCAGTAAATGGATTCGTCAGGCTGTGGTTCAAGCCTATACTACTAAGGGGAAGACTCCTCCCTTTCGTCTTACTGCTCATTCTACTAGAGCTGTTGGGGCTTCTTGGGCTTTTCAGCATCAGGCCTCTGTGGAGCAAGTTTGCAAGGCCGCTACTTGGTCTTCCGTTCATATCTTTACAAAGTTTTAGAAGGTTGATGTTAAGGCCTCAGCTGACGCTGCGTTTGGCCGCAAGGTTCTGCACGCCGTAGTTGTTTAAACGGCTTGCTGTTGCCTTGTGTTGGGGATCCGACCCTTCTTTACGGACACTGCTATTGGATGTCCCACATGTAAGGACTATGTCTGGAGCAGGACGTGCTGTCTGCTTAGAATAATACAACTCTGTGAAGTACTCACCTGTAGAGTTGGTATTATATGCAGACAGCACGTCCTGCTCCACCCCACCCTGGTTTCACTTGTTCTGGATCCCCTGTTTGGTGATTGTTATCCTTGATATTTTTTTTTGCCAGTTTTGGGTGGATTGTTTCTCCTGGCCTCTCATTCTCACTGCTTTTCAATGCTGGGGATTTGTGGGAGGTCCTCTGGTATATGTAGGGCCGGGAGGAGCTTGTTTTCCTCATGTTCTGCAGCGCACGACGCTGAAGGCGGAGGTATACCCACACGTAAGGACTATGTCTGGAGCAGGACGTGCTGTCTGCATATAATACCAACTCTACAGGTGAGTACTTCACAGAGTTGTATTTTTATGGTAATCCAGCACGGGTTGCTTCATCCCACCCTTGTTATCGTTATCCTCTTTTGCCTTTTTATGATGATTTTTGTTGAGAGAGTTCCTTTTTTTTGGTTGGCTATGTTTCCTAACATGGTATTGCCTCCCGGCTTCTTGCATTACTGCTTTTCAAACACTGGGTCTTCTGGGTAATTCCTCCCCTTTTATGGGCCAGCAGGAGCCACAAGTCTTCCTGCAGTCGACTGCGCCACCTGGTGGCGGATTACCCAAATGTGAAGAATTACAGATGAAGCAACCTGTGCTGGATTACCATAAAATCAATTCTACAGGTGAGTAATCACAGAATTGTATTTTTCCTCTTGGTTGCAGGTTGACCATTAAGGGCTTCTGTGCATGTAGCACAAGGTAGATCCTTTCGGAAACAATAGGTTGGTCTAACTCCGAAAAGGTTGGAACATTTATGTAAAATTGCTAGCGGATAAAGGAGTTGGTTTATGTGTAGATATTTGCTCCAAGAATTAGGGGTCTGAACAGTCACACAAGGTCCTAGCTCACAGCTTCCTGGTAGAGTGCCCTTTCCTCAGGATAATAAGAGCATCCCGCTGACCAGGTGAAATTGTTTATTAGATAAAATGCTAGTAAATATATATAAAAATATAAATACTATTAAGAAACCGCACTAAAAATAAGATTATGAACATAATTTTGTGTACAATAGTTTTTATTAAAGGCTGTAAAAGCAAAAAAGATTTCTCTCTTCTCTTTCTCTGTCAGCATATTTGTTTTACAGCATATGAATTGCAATTTAAGACTAGGACAAACAGAAATCTGTGCAATGCATGCTAGTTTAAGGTCTACAGGGGCACCAAATTCATTACAATTGTGTTAACTAGCAGCCGGAAGGTGAGACTAGAGTAGAAAGCTGTATTGCCCCCCCCCCTCCTATCCACAGGTTTAAGACTTGGCCAGACGATAGCCTTCCCTCTTCTGCTCTAGTTTTTGTCAGAAAGATCAGATTAGTACTTTTCCTCTTTGGTGATCTAGAGCTGGTGTTTTGAGGTACGACCTTTCTTTTTTTATTTAAGTTCACAGCGTTTAGGGCAGCGTTCATGTGCCCAAGTCCTCACATCTGCTGTCCAGTGGCACAAATACTGATGCCATGGCCAGTTTACAAGCTGAGCTAGCAGGGGGGCAGCAGATGTTTTCAGGTGCGAGGACCATGAGGAGTCCTATCTCTTAGGGCTCATGGTAGTCCAGCAGTTAGTCAGGGACACTGAACTAAGAAACTTGCAGGTCCCCTTTGTTCTGTTCCCCACTTGCTGTATAAAGATCCTCTGTTAGATCTTTGCTCAGACTTGTATAGAGCTTGATCCCTGCAGGCAATCAATTACAGACCGTGAACAAACCACTAGCCAAGACCCTTTTGTCTCACCTTATCTAGATGAATCCTTTAAAGTGGACCAACACCCAGGGGGGATCGGTCCCGGAATCTATAAGATTCCCAGGCCGATCACCTCCCTCACCCCGGGGCATCCAAGATCGGGATGTCCCGCGGGGTGGAACCCCCCCCCCCCCAAAAAAAACCTTCCCTTCTCGGCGACGGATCAGCCGCCGCCGCCTCCCGCGCGCCCCTATAGTAGTGCGCGTGCCCTGTAAGAGGGGCGCGCGGGAGGCGGGGGCGGCAGCCTGTTTTTTGGGGGGGTTCACACAGCGGGGCATCCTGATCTCGGATGCCCCGCTGAAGTGGACCAACACCCAGGATAGTGAAAATCCTGGGTGTTGATCCACTTTAAGAGACAAGACAGCTGTGAACAATGTAGCCGTTAATTGCTTTCTTGAAAGGATGCAGATCAGATCATACAGAGGAAACTTGTGGAGTAAAAGCAGTGGAGGTCGAAATAAATTCCTGTCTCCAAGCCTGTGATGCATGCATAGAGGAATAAAGAATAAAGAAATGATGTCAGAGAGAGGAGAGACAGTAAGCAGAGCATAGGAGAGCTGATTGATTAGAAGTATGAAATTAGGTTGAGACAACACAGCTTCCTATAGCATGCACTGCATAACAATGGTCAATTGTTTTTTGATTCCCTCCCCCCGGGGCATCCAAAATTGGTATACCCTACTGTGTGAAGCCCCCCAGGTTGCCCATACACTTACCTTATTTTCCGGTCCAACAGCGCATGCGTGAGCCCACGCCAGGCTTTTGTGAATGGCCAGGGCGGGCAAGCTCCCTGTTAGACAGTAGCAAGGGATGCAGTCGTCAGCATGCTCAGAGCTGCTTGCCTTAGACAAAGGCTTGTATTAATGGACGTCACGAATCCGGCGCTCATTAGACAAGTGGCAGCGCATGCACCATAGGACTGGGAAGAAGTGAGTGTTTCGGCGACCTGGGGGGTTTCACACAGTGGAACACTCCTCAATCGGGTGCCCCGGGGGCAAGGACCAAAACCCAGGATTTTGACTATGCAATGCAAATGCAATGCAGCTATAAACATTAAAACATTAGTCCATGACAGGTCAGCACACCTTTTTTACAAGGGGCATTGAAGCCCCTAAAGAGGGGTCCAGCTTTATTTTTTCTATATTTTTTACATGGAGGGGCGGATGTGGACCCAGGAAAATGCTACACCTCCCCGCGTCCCCTCCTTTTTTTTTTTTTTTTCTTACATACTTACTTTACCTTCCCCACCAGGGCTGAACATTTATGTCTGTGGTGTGGCGTGTCGCCTTTAACTCAAACTTCCAGCAGGGCACGTTAAGACTGTAGACTATCCATGAGAGTTACACCTACTCCTGGATAACCACAAGTCTGCATCACTATATCCGGAGCTGTCACCACCATATTTACAGGCTGTTTGTGTGGGCCACCAAATAATCTTTGGACCATGCCGCGGCTGCTTCTGAGCTTATTATGCAAGCCATTGCCACAATGTCTAAAGCATGAATACTCAACTACTGCTTGTAAAGGTACATTTACCAGCATCCAGTGAGAGGTGAAGTTTCGGGAGGGGTGTTAGTTTAAAATCTATGCACTGGGGGGCTATAGATTCCACAGGCAACAAATAATGCTGCTTGCCCCCCAGGCATCCTATTGGATTTGGTGCTGGGAAAAAAACAAATAGCTACCCTCCCTGATACAATCTTGTGTAAAAAGCGGGGAATAACCTAGTTAACACGGTTGTACACTGCAGGGACTCTGATGACTTACGAGCACCTGTGTCATGTGTATGCGTTGTCGCCTAGAGACTTTTTTCGATATTTACAACTCCGGCATGCTCTGAGGTCCCAGATTCCTATAGTGGGACTGCAGCTCGGGGAATCACCGATTGAATCCCTGATAAGGGAAGAAGGTTGGTGAAATCCTAACTTGAGGGCTGACTCGAGAGGGGGAGTCCTCAGAAAGGATATCGGTTTAGGCATGCTCTAATATGTTACAATCAAACAGGTTTGTCCAAAAGGAGTGAATGATTCCCCTAATTGGAGTGATACCTCCCTTGATTGTGAGTAATATATGCTGAGACCTAGTGAGCCACTGTTTGGCCACTGGCTTTTGTGTATAATAAGCAAAGGTTAATATGTGTAATAATAAAGATCTTGTTATGCTAAATCACATTGAAGTATGGTTGATTATTTGTAAGGCACTCACCGCCGCGGCCCGGGGGTTCGTAACCCGCCCAGGGCCTCTGATGTGATGTAGCTTCTTATCGGGGGTGGCATTGTTAGGTGTAGTCAGATGCCGGTTGCACTTTTGGTTCCTCTTTAAGTCCTGGTCGGTGGAAGAATCCCAGGATGGATTAGGTTGCAGAAAGAACCATCCGGATTATCAAAAATGATGCAACTCGATTTTATTTAGGCTCCATAAAACATATTTAGATGGGGGGTGGGGTTTTATAAACTTAGATGTAGAAATAAAAATAAATAAATGTAGAAATGAGAAGTAAATAAAATTTTTAAAAAGAAAAAATTGATGGGGTATGCGTAGAGTTTAAAAGAGAGAGCTTGATGCGCTTCTCTATATATAATCTTATAAGGATAAGTTCAATTCTGCATCACAGTCCTATGATTTGCTATTGTACCTCAGCTGTGTGATGGGACGCTAAGGGTTAAGATAGTGCGTCCTCAGCGAAGTGTCTGGGAGACACTTCCGTCTTTGATGATGAGGCTTCTTGCTTTATAAGCGTTTGCTGGTTCCAGTGTGTATTCCAATAGTATAAGTGGAATATCGAACACCCAATACAAGTACTTGCATTCAAAAAGTTTTAATGCTGGTGATAATTCATCTACAAGAATATATACATAAGACAACAAAAGACACTATATACAACATGTGGACCGCAGTATTGAGATAGATAGGTATGGTAACCAGCATGCATGTAGCTAGACTGCTTTAAAACAGGAAACAATGGAGTATCCAATGTTACAGTGTATCTGATAAGTTTTACAAGAGAAATAATGAGCAGCTAGCACACAATTGATGCAGTACAAGGCAATGGATAATAAAATAGCTTACACAGAAAGGCAGACAAGCTGATATACCAAGTGGACAAAAGCAAGAACCTCGACGTTTCCGCCGGGATGGCCTTTATCAAGAGAGCGCTCTCTTGATAAAGGCCATCCCGGCCGAAACGTCGAGGTTCTTGCTTTTGTCCACTTGGTATATCAGCTTGTCTGCCTTTCTGTGTAAGCTATTTTATTATCCATTGCCTTGTACTGCATCAATTGTGTGCTAGCTGCTCATTATTTCTCTTGTAAAACTTATCAGATACACTGTAACATTGGATACTCCATTGTTTCCTGTTTTAAAGCAGTCTAGCTACATGCATGCTGGTTACCATACCTATCTATCTCAATACTGCGGTCCACATGTTGTATATAGTGTCTTTTGTTGTCTTATGTATATATTCTTGTAGATGAATTATCACCAGCATTAAAACTTTTTGAATGCAAGTACTTGTATTGGGTGTTCGATATTCCACTTATACTATTAGTGTTCTTTATGTGCATAGAGTGGGTGCACATGGTATTATCAGAACCCCTTCTGTAGTTCATATTATTTCCTATGACTTAATGTTATTTGTGTGCTTCAACCTTCCATCTAATTTTCCAGTGTGTATTCCATCAGGTGTTGGCACCGAAAAGTGCTTTTAAATGTTGCGTGGATGCGAAGTAGAGTCAGCTGGAGCGGCGTCTCTTACACCGCTCTCTTTACTGATACGCATTTTGGCGATGAGCCGTCCTCAGGGTGCTGATAATGGGGATGCGTTAAGCTCGGTTTTTCATTGGTTTGCGGTCACTCGTGACTTCGCAAAGGGTCTTGGGAAACGTAGTTTTATGTGTTTATTTCTGTTGCGCACAAGATGCGGCAGTTGCGGCTTTGTGCTTGAGCGCTGCTTTGTGTTTATCTCTTCAGGTGGCAACGTTTCACAGCCGCAGGCCGTTTCATCATGGTAGCAAAGATGAGAACCTGCTTCCTGCTTCCTCCGGGTTGGTGAGCATACCCCCCGGAGGTGACGCAGGGCCGGCGCCCGGCATGTGCGCGCTCTCCCCTGCAGTAGGAGGCGCCCACATGCCACGACGTCACACACGCCCTGCGGCACTTCCGGCAGCTCATACGAACCTGTCAATCTCTCAGACTGACAGTGTTCAAGCTGCAGGGGTCCAAGTGGCATAACAACTGTATTACATACATAACATTGCACAGAACCTCTGCTCAAATCTGTATACCAATATAATTTATTATAATTAAACATCAATACTATAGTAATATTTATTGTTTACACGCTAGGACCCGATATAGACAGGGGAAAGTTAATTATTCTCCAAAATTTCATGCAATGTAAACATTGCTAAGGTTATCTAAACCTCTCATATTTATTAATTAATATCTCAGTACCTTCTATAGTTAATTTTTTGAATTCATATAATATTTACATATATACATCAGCTGGTTTGAGCCAACTAAATCTATAAACAATCCTATTATTGCATCTCTGAACATATTCGGTTACTATGAATACTTGATCTCTTCCTCTTGATTCCCTTGTTTATAGAAATAAACAAATGTACTAGCCATGTTTTATACTTTGGCACTTTTGAGGTTTGGATAGCCTTCTTCAGATATGATGATTGTTCCATCTCTCAATCTTCCAGGCATATGTCCCGATCTTCCAAGGTTAAGTTTCAGATGTTAAGGTTTTCTACCTGATATCCAGGGCTGGGGGCTGACAATACTCGTTCTTCCAAAAGAGGGCAAAGAGCTTGGGTCAAGACCTATATATCTGTAAAATATATGTGCAAACACTATGTGAACCTTCTATCCAAATTGGTGCTATCCCAAAGCAACAAAACACAACAAGAACAAAACAAAACAAAAAAACCCCATTCAACAACCAACATCTACTAATTATAATTGTGATGCAAAATCAATTGTGACCTAGTCCCTACCCAAAAATGAGATGAACGAGAAATCCTCGTTCAAACCAATCGGTGCCCTCGTATCCATCTTAAAGATCCACTCTAGCTCTTTTTGTTCAAGTCTCCTCTTTATGTTGTCCCCCCTGCCCCCCAAACTTACCTTCTCAATGAATGTTACTTGTAAATCCTCCATGCTTCCCTCATGTTTCTCCAAAAAGTGAGCTGCGACCAGTGTCAGAGTTTTGCCTGCTTCCCTATCTCTCTTGGCCAACTTGATGTTGGAGAGGTGGCCCTGTATCCTTGTTTTTCCGGCATTCTTCGTTTCGCCTATATATTGTTTAGGGCAACTACATTCTAGGAGGTAAATAATTCCCTCCGACCTACAATTAAGATGTTGTTTAATCAAGTATTTTTGGCCCGTTTTGGCATTCTGTACCACCTCTTTTCTCTTGACCAGGCAACAGATACTGCATCGCCCACAAGGTTTGCTCGAGCCCTTCACTGAGCTCTTCTCCAACCAGTTTCTAGGGCGTTTGTACTACAAACTAGGGGGTTAGTTTGTACTAGGGGGGGTCTTGGATCTGCTGCATAGACTTCCCCCTCTCTGTGTGTGGCCCTGTCTATCCATTCATGTCACTGGATTCCAGATGAGGTAAGGAATTCTCAGCTCCAGGGCAGCGGGTGGTTCATTAGGTGATTAGAATTGACTGTTCTGAAAATAGAGGGCTGCAGCCAAGAGATCAAGCCTGCTGGCTGAGAGGTAAGTAATATTGTTTTTTTTTTTGTCCCCAGGCCTGCACTGCCTATTTAACATACTGCTGCTTTTAACTATCCTGCTGATAGGTCCTTGCCACAGGAGAAACCCCCTAGGTCACCGATACTCACCTTTCATCATTCTAAAGACGCATAGACAGGCTCTCGGATCTGTTTGCTGTGCATTTGTAATTTGCATGACGGGAAAGAGGTGAGTTTTACAGGTTGATTTGAGAGGTTTCACACTGTGGCACAGAAAATACCTGGGAAAGTCAAAATCCCAGGTTTTTTTCTGCGTTAAGCAAACAGAGGCAGGATAGAGAGAGCAAGAGACAGAGAGAGAGAAAAAGGAATATAAATAGAAGAAAACAGAGAGAGAAGGAATTTAAAAAAAGAGAGAGAAGGAAGGATAGAAAAAGTAATCAAGAGAGGAGATAAGAAAAAAAGGAATAAAGAGAGAAAGAACAATGGGAAGGCAGAAAAGAAGAGGGAATGAAGGAATGAAAGAAAGAGAATAAAAAAGGAAAGGCAAGAAAAGGAAAACAAAGGGAAAAAAGTCAGAAGACGGAAAACAAGAAAAGAGAAAGGACAGGTAAAAAAGGAAGGAAAGCAAGAAGAAAAGAAAGAAAATAGAAAAGAAAGGGAAGGGAAGAAAAGACATGAAGTAAGGCAGTAAAGGAAGAAAAAAGGAGAAAGAGGAATGGGAAGAAAAATACAGAAAAAGTAATTAAAAAAATAAAAAAGAGGGAGGAAAGAATTAAGGAAGAAAATCATAAAGGCCAAAAGGAAGGAAGGGAAAAGGTAAAGAAAGAAGGGAAATAGGTAATGAAACATAGCAAGTAAAGGACAAAGAGGAGTGGAGGAAGCGAGGAAAGAGGGAAAAAAGGAATGAAACGAAGGAACAAAAAAAAGGATTGGAGGAAAGAGAAGTAATGCAGAAGGGGAGAAGGAAGGTGGAAAAAGAAGACAGGAATACAACAAAGAGAGGGAAATGTAAAAACAAAGAGAGGGAAGGAGGGGAGGAGCAAAAGATAGGGAGATAGGGGAAAATGAAGAAAGGAAAGAAAAAAATGGAACGAAATAAAGAGGATGAAGAGGAAGAATGAAAGAAAAATAGGTAAGAGGGAAGAAAGTTAAAAAAAAAATAAGGGAGGAAGGAAAGAAATGAGTAAGAAATAATGGCATGAAGACAGTTAAATGAAAGATCAAAAGTGCTGCATACTTGGCTTACTTGGCTGGTGTGCTACTTTCTGGAGCATGGCATGCTGGGAGGCTGCACTCCCCCTTCTCTGCCCCTTAGCTAAGGTACCTGTTAGTGCTGCTGCCTGTCTCCTCAGTGATGGGGGCAGCCATCTTGTCATAGCCCCTGCTGGTCTTAGCTTCATGTAGCTGATCTCAACATTGAGCACATTCACCCAGACAGCAGCTTGGAGAGAGGTGAAAGGAGGGGGAAAGGATAACGGGAGTCCAGACACCTACTTTTGGCACCTGAAACTGCTCACCGGGCCCTGCTGAGGGAGGCCAGATTGACAGAGAGGGAGAATGACAGGCGGGGGGTGCTGTTCTCAGGTTCCCATTCATTTTGCCTCTGGTGGCCTAGCCCCACCCCTTTTCCCTGCCGTGTTTAGTCCATTGCTGTCTTTGGAGGTGGGTGTTGATGGCTTTGTGTAAAAAAATAAAAAACGCTATTGGCAGCTTTTGAATATGGCTGGCAGCTGCCTGCTTGCAGATGGATTTTTTTTTTTTTTTGGGGGGGGGGGGGCTATTATTTTAGCCAAAAATGGTCCAAACGACCAATGCTCATTCAGGCCTACCGGAGTGTGGGTCCCCAGTTGGAATATCCATCTTAATTCTTTTTGGAGTAGCAGTTTTTTGGGTTTGCCATCCTGATATTTGATAGGTGTGCCTGAATCCATGTATGAAGGGCATTTCGGGTTTCTCCCACACTACTCTTCCCTGAAATGCTCTCCAGAAGTAGGCTTTTTATTTTGAGAGGATAGCCCCGTTGCCTGTTTAGCAATACATACGGATTTCTACATCTGACAGTACCACTTTAAAGGACATGTTAAACAGGATTCTATTGCCCCTCATGTTTGCTGGGGATGTGGTGACCTCACATACTACCTATACCATGGCTGGGACTTTAACCCTTCGCTAACATCTATAAATACCAAGCACATGGAATTTACATGTCTACATTGTCTGTCCATTAACTGCCAACCATGTAAATTTCACGTGCCTAGCATTTTCCAAGTTTATAGCTCACTTCGTCCAGAATCCATCGCTGGGGGTCACACATTTTTTGCCTGTGGGCAGCATCTGGCAGCTCAATCAGTCAATCATCAATTTGTGGCATTCCCTTACAGGATATCCACAGCACCCAGAGTATTCACCAATGTGTTGGCAGTAGTAATGGCGATCCTTTGTTGCCTTGCATTTCGCATTGCACCATATCTGGACAACCTGCTCTTCTTGTTGGAAATGGTCAAATGGTGCTGAACACTTTATTACGGTTGGGGTGGTTGATCAATCATCCCAAGCCTAACGCCCTCTCAACAGGGATGCTTTCTAGTAATGAGAGAGTACAGGCCAAAGTTTTTCTGCCAGAACCCAAATTGCGGCAGCTATGGGAGAGCATGGTGAACTTAAGCTCCAGCTTGTTGTGAGGCAGTGTATGTAACTTCTTAGCCCGATATTAGTGTCCTTCAAGGGATTCCCATATGTTCAGATTCACACCAGGGCTCTGCAGTTTGCCATTCTGTCCCATTGGAATTGGTCTCCCTTCATTCTGACAGGAGTGATTTGATCATCCGTGGAGTGGTGGCTGTAATCTCAATCTCTGAATCGGGGTTGCTCCTTACTGATGGTCCAGTGGACTGTGAGCATCACAGATTCCAGCCTTACGAGTTCGGGAGGAGTATGGAACCAGCTGATGATTTAGGGTCGATGGTCATTTAAGGTATCCCGGCTTCTCATCAACGTCCTTGAACTCACGACTATTGTCTTGTGCCGCCTGTTCCTTGCATCTCAGCTGTGCACATTCGAGGGGGGACATGTGTGTGGATTTTCTCAGAAGAAAAAACATTGAACCAGTGAGAGTGCATGATCTGCAACAAGTGGGGTGGGACTCTCTGGTGACCCTGTGGTCTCATTTTCGGTTAGTTTGACTTTCCGACACTGTATCTGATCCCTCAACTAGTAAAGAAGATAAGCCTAGAGGGCGGCACAACCATTCTGGTCACAGTCCTCATCGGTTAATGCGAATATGGTTCACAGACATGGTCAGACTGACCAACAATCAGCCTCTTCCTCTTGCAGACAGACCAGATCTGCTGTCTCAGGGCCCCCTGTTTCATCCCAATTCACAGTGTCTGGCATGGTGATTGGATCCCAAGTGCTGCAGAAGAGAGCTCTTCTACTGGACATGGCAGGCTTGCTTTGCTTGGTGCAAATCTCTTAATCATTCACCATGCCTTTTCCATCCCCTGCATTTTGGAAAGCAGAGATTTTGGAAATAACAGAGAACTATTTAGTCTGCATGCCTGCAAGAGACTGCACGTCTACCCTCCCTGAAGAGCTCTGATACCCACTTGGGATCTCAATTTGATGCTTTTTGCATTACATGGAATGCCTTTTGAGCCTATGGTTCAGGCCTTTTTATTTGTTAACCCTAAAGGTGGTGTTCCTGGTTGGCATCTCTTCAGTCCACATGATATCATAGCTTGCAGCATTTTCTTGCAACTTGCCCTTCCTGATCTTTCATATGAACAAGGTAGTAATGCATCTGCGAGAAGACTTTTTGGGTTGTTATTTTTATTGCCAGAATCCATTCCTTAGGAAGAACTGGATTTGTCATTCTCTTGACTTGAAAAAAATTAAAGGCTGCAGCATGCTCCTGGAGGCTGACTCTGTAAGTGGCTGCTTGGAAGTGGTGAGTTAAAGCAGGAGTTCTGAAGTTGTAAGTATCTGCCCTTGATTTCATATTGTTATTTTAAGTGTTGTAAATTCTACACTTGGTGTTCCCACAAATTGATACAATGGGTTCCATGCCTAACAATGCTGTCCAGTGTACATCTTGTGCTATGTATGCACTTTTTGATCAATCGGTCGATGGTGGATATTTATGCCCCGGATGCCTGCGAATCGCTGATTTGGAAGCCGTTCATTCACGATCTAAATAAGCAATTGGCAACACTGAGAGACATTGTTATCATGCAAAAGAGTCTGGATCTGACTGAGCTGGAAATCAATTGGTCAGGGGAGGGGGAGGGTGGTAGTATGGGGGAGAGGAAAAGCAGGAAAATGAGGCAGCTAGCTGGATAACAGTTAGAAGGCGGGGTAGGGGTAAAAGGTACAGGGAGGCTAGCCCTGAACAGGCACCTCCAAACAAGTTGGAAGATGAGGAGGATGTTAGCTCAGGGATGGCACAGCTGCAGCAAGACACATCTGTCGGCTCCAGTGAGAAAGGGAGGGGAAATGGGAGAACAGGGCAGGCAAGACAAGTGCTGGTAGTGGGTGACTCTATTATAAGGGGAACAGACAGGGCAATCTGTCACAAAGACCGGTATTGCCGAACAGTGTGTTGCCTTCCTGGGGCAAGAGTACGGCATGTAGCGGAGCGGGCTGACAGATTGTTGGGAGGGGCTGGCGTGAACCCAGCGGTCATGGTGCATATTGGCACAAATGGCATAGGAAGAAGTAGGTGGAAGGTCCTTAAAAATGATTTCAGGGACTTAGGCCGTAAGCTTAAGGCAAGGACCTCAACTGTAGTATTCTCAGAAATACTACCAGTACCAAGAGCCACACCAGAGAGGCAGCGGGAGATTAGAGATGTAAACAGGTGGCACAAAAATTGGAGTAAAATGGAGGGGTTTGGGTTCTTAGAGAACTGGTCCGACTTCACAGTGGGCTACAGGTTCTTTGGCAGGGATGGGTTGCACCTCAATGGGGAGGGTGCATCTGTTCTGGGGGAGAGGATGGCTAAAAGGTTAGAGGAGTGTTTAAACTGAGCACTGGGGGGGGGGGGAGGGAAGCAGTTACAAAGGGGAAGTTAGGAAAGAAAGTGACAGTGGGTGTAGACATGAAACTGGGGGTGGAGAGGGGGGAGGGGTTAGCACATCTAGCAGGAATAAGGGCAATATGCAAAATGATCAAAATTGTCATAAGCATTTGAAATGCATGCTTACAAATGCTAGAAGCTTGACTAATAAAATGTATGAACTAGAATTGATAATAACAGAAGAGCAATATGACATAGTGGGGGTAACAGAGACCTGGCTGGATGAAAGCTATGACTGGGCAGTAAATTTACAGGCATACTGTGTGTTTAGGAGAGACCGTAACAAACGCAAAGGGGGTGGAGTCTGCTTAATTGTAAAATCCTCTCTACAACCCACTCTGCGGGAGGATATATATGAGGGGAATGACCATGTGGAGTCTGTATGGGTAGAAATACATGGAGGGAGAAACAAAAATAAAATACTGATGGGGGTTTGCTATAAACCTCCAGATATATCCGAATCCATAGAAAATATGATGCTAAGGCAAATAGATATAGCCGCTAAATTAAATGAGGTAGTGATTATGGGGGACTTTAACTACCCAGATATAGACCGGGATGCTGAAACATGTGTTTCGCATAAAAGTAATAGTTTATCTAAAACAAAAGATGGCTACCTTTCCCAACAAGTACAAGCTCCAACAAGGGGGAAAGCCATATTGGACCTAATACTAACCAATGTACCAGACAAAGTAATAAAGGTACAGGTTGGGGGACACCTTGGAAGCAGTGATCATAATATCATTAATTTCCAATTAGCAGTCACTAGGGTGCCTTATCAAGGAGCCACAAAAACGCGGGTCTTCAAAAAGGCAAAGTTTGACCAACTTAGAAATGCCCTACACTGCATTGACTGGGAAAATGTCCTTAAAAACAAAAGCATGGACGCTAAATGGGATACTTTCAAAGGAATACTTAATTTTCATTGTGACAGATATATACCTTACAGGAATAAAACTATTAGACGCACATGTAAACCGATGTGGTTAAATAAAAAGGTTAAGGGGGAAATAAACAACAAAAAAAAGGCATTTAAACGTTTAAAGCAGGAAGGGACAGCGGAAGCGTTAAAAAACTACAAAGAAGAAAATAAACAATGTAAACAACAGATAAGGGCAGCTAAGCTGGAGACAGAAAGACTGGTCGTGAAAGAGAGTAAAACTAACCCCAAATTATCCTTTAGCTACATAAACCGTAAAAGATACAAACCTGAGGGTGTGGGCCCCTGAAAAGCAAGGAGGGGACCCCTATAGAGGGAAATGAGGAGAAAGCAAATTTGCTTAACAACTTCTTTGCTTCTATATTCACAAAATAATTTGACATGCCAAGTGAAATGCAGGGGAATAACCGAAACCCTCTATTAAATGTCTAACCAAGGAAAAAGTCCAGCACCGTCTCAAGCAGATAAAAATCGATAAATCACCGGGACCAGATGACATAATTCTTGTGTTTTAAGGGAGTTATGTACAGTAATAGACACGCTATTATTTCTAATATTTGTGGATTCCATAACTACAGGGTCTGTTCCGAGGTATTGGCGCTTGGCAAATGTGGTGCCAATATTCAAAAAGGGATCTAGGGGGGAACCTGGGAACTACAGACCGGTAAGCTTAACATCTGTGGTGGGCAAGCTGTTTGAAGGTTTCTTAAGGGATACTATCCTGGAGCACCTTGGGGAAAATGACCTTATTACTCCATATCAGCATGGATTTATGAGGAATCGCTCCTGCCAGACAAACCTAATCAGCTTTTATGAGGAGGTAAGTTAAAGATTGGATCAGGGGGAGTCATTGGATATCATATATCTTGACTTTTCTAAAGCATTTGATACTGTGCCACATAAAAGGCTGGTACAAAAGATGACAATGCTTGGACTGGGGGAAAACATGTGCAGATGGGTGGGAAATTGGCTTAATGATCGGAAGCAGAGGGTAGTTATCAATGGTACACACTCAGATTGGGTCACTGTTACTAGTGGAGTACCACAAGGGTCAGTTCTGGGACCAATTCTCTTCTATATATATATAAATGACAATGGGTATGGATTAAACAGTAAAGTCTCAATCTTTGCAGATGATACTAAGCTGAGTAAAGTAATTAAAACAAAAGAGGACAGCAGGCAGCTACAAACAGGTTTAGATAAATTGGAAGCATGGGCAGTTAAATGGCAAATGAAGTTTAACACAGATAAATGTAAGGTTATGCACATGGGAAGGAGAAATCTGTGTCATGATTACACACTAAAAAAAGAAACACTTGGTAAAACAACAATGGAAAAGGTAGGGGTTTTAGTTGACAATAAGCTCAACTGCAGTAATCCATGCCAGGCAGCTGGCTCCCATCCATACTTACCTCCCATCCATAGTGGAGCACTCTTTCAGCCTTTTATAGCTGCTGGATGACAGAAAACAAAAGGGTTAATTAAAAAAAAAATGACATAGGGTTCCCCCTCCTAGGGGGGGGGGGACCCCATTTTTTTTTGGAATTTTAAGGGTTAAAAACCCTTAAAAATCCCCCCAAAAAATGACGTAGGGTCCCCCCTACCCAGCATTACCGACCCGGGCCAGCTATGGGGACTTGTAGAACAGGGCGCAGGGGCCAGCGTTGGTGGCCCCTGGCCCTGCAGGCTACTAGCCCACATAGCCACTAAGTGGCCCGGGCCCTTCTGCCCCCCCCCCCTGGCCGTTGGGGAGGCAGGTAATGGGGGGCTGGGGGTTATGGCAAGTCACCCGCTTGCCGCAGGTGACCTGCCATACCCAGAGCCTTGTGAACTGGTATAAGGGGTCTCATGGACCCCTTACCAGTTCACAAAGGGTTAAATAAAAAAAACACCACACAAAAGTATTTTATTTAAAAAAAAAAAAAATTTTTTACTGTACTTACCTCCGATTGTAAGCTCCTTTGTCCCGCGCCGCTCTGCTGACAGATGCCGGTGATCGGCATCCAGAGAAGGGGCGGGGCCTGGCACGGAGACGGGCTGGGATGACATAGCCTCGCCCCCAAGGGGGCGGGGCTTAGCGGCAAGATGGCGGCCGCCATCGAGGAGGAGAGAGGAGAGAGCCTCCCGGGCTCTCTCCTGAAGATCGGTAAGTCCTGGGGGGCGATCGGAGGCCCCCCAGGTGAAGAGGAGGGACAGCGGGAGCCAGCGCACACACAGGTAAGTGAATGTCATTTTTATTTTTTTATTTTTTTTACAGTTAGCAGCTGCTGCTGCAGAAGCGGGGGGGGGGCGGCCTATTCCGGGGGCTCTCCTGGAGCCATCCGACCCCCCACGGGGGATCGGATGGCACCAAATTAAAGAGGAGACCCGGACGGATCCAACGAGGGGTCAGGTGAGTAATTTTTTTTTTTTTTTTGCCCACTAGCAGGGGTAAATGCCAGGCACGTAAATTTTACGTGGCTGGCACTTAAGTGACGGAGAGGCAACCACGTAAATTTTACGTGGCTGGCATTTAAAGGGTTAAGTGATGTCCAAGCATCGGCAAATGCAATGTTCGGTAGAAAGTTAATGTATCAAATAGGCAGTCACTGCTACAAATACTGAAGTTGGTGTGCTAACCCTAGTGTCCTAAAAGTCACAGCAAGTATAAAAAACATGAAACTAGAATTGTTGCACAGTACAAGGAATCAATCAATTAATGTAAAAAAAAATCTTTATTATGTTCACTTATAAATGCAGTATAAAACTCCAGGACAACACTGAACGTATTTACTCACAGATTTCTATACAAGAGGCATTGCAGTTTGGGAGGTCATCATGCCATATTGCTATGCTGCTTTGTTATTGCCTGTGTAGAGAAGTCTCAAATGATCTTATTGGTGTCAGTAAAATGTGATGCATGTGGCAGATATTAACTGCTACTGGTTAAATCTCTGTTCACCTTCTTCTAATGCTAAGTCAGTTTTCCTTTTTTAAAGTGGACCTACGAGCCCTTGCTACTCTCTAAGAATGGTCTTGTTAATATGGGGGCATTTTCCTAACATAACCTACCTCCTCACCCCAGAAGTGAGAGCTTGCTTTCTAGTAGAGCTTAATCTGGTGGGGGTTAGGGAATCATAACACACACATGCCTAGGCTGCATCGCTTCCATTGAAGGCATGTTTCATTTCAGTTTGAGCAACTATTCTTGGTGTGCCACACACCCCGCTTCACCTTTAATTCTTCACGATTGGGTTACTCACCGCCAGGTGACGCTGTTGCAGAGAGGAAGTCTTGTAACGAGCCCCCTTCCGGCCTATATATACCTGGTACCTCCCATTTATCACCAGTGTTTTTCTCTCTGCATGACGACAAGACAGAAGGTTGAAGTCTCCTGCTTGCAGGTAGCCGGGGTCTTACCCCGGCACCCCCCTTTCGGTCTATTTCTTCCCGGTTTTGATTGTTTGTTACCTTTGTGGTTAAATGGAAGCCTCCCAGCCTAGGCTGCTCACTGGGCAATTGGTAGACAGCACTATAGGTGCCTAGGAGCTTATCTCCTCCGCTCGACCCCCTGTTTTGGGGGCAATGCGGCTATCCGGCATGGTGATCCGGAGGTGGGATGCCCCTGTCCCGAGGGTCCCCTTGGCCCCTTGCTCTCCCGTTTCGGTCCCTTCTCCCTTCACTATGGGGGGGGGGGGGGGTAGAGGGATGTGTATTGTGTGTATGTTTTACTGTATGTTCATGTGTTTGCTTATTTCAATGTTGTCAGGCTGCACCGCAAGCGAGTGTGCGTGTGGCCTGACTTAGATTCCTCCTTATATGGCAGTCTCTGTTATGCGGGCTGCTGCTGCTGGCCTGTAGGGCCAGAGCTTTGGGTCAGCTTTAGGGGTGACAGGGGCGGGCTGTACGGTGTCAGGCTTGCTGCCTGCGCCCTTCTCACTTATTCAGCTCCCCCCTCCCCTTGTCTCCTTTGTTTTAAATCGGCCGCTGCTTGGCGGGCCGTGTGTTTTTATTTGGGGGCAGCACAGGCTGCCTAGTATCTCCGGTTACCCCTCCCCCCTTCTCCTTTTTACTGAGGGCTTGTTAGCCCTCTGATTGCTTTGACACCGCCGGGCCGCACTATTCATATTTGGCGGGGGGGCGGGGCCCGGATGACGTCAGGGGTGGGGGCGTGGTCCGGCGGCGCGTCAGTTACCGGCCCCAGCCGCACTTCCTTCCTGTTCATCAGGAGGCTGCGTGCGGGGCTCGGGGCCGCATATGTCTGCTGCTGCTGCTACTGCTGCCCGCTCCGCCGCCTCTTACGTTTGTGCGAGCTCTGCCGCTTCGGCTGCCACTGCGCCTTCGCTGACATTTGCTGCCTGTACCTCATCATTTCTATGGTCGGGTGCTGGGCCTTTGTAAGCTTTACTTGGACAGGTTAGCGGCCTCACCTGGCGTGAGGCCGTCTATTATTCTTGGTGTGCTACACACCCCGCTTCACTTCTTAAATATTCATCACTTCATGGGTTAATCCACCGCAGGTGACGTAGTGCAGAGAGGAAGTCTTGTAACGAGCCCCCTTCCGGCCTATATATACCTGGCACCTCCCTTCAATCACCAGTATTTTTTCTCTCTGCTTGCTGACAAGTCAGAAGTTGGAAGTCTCCTGCTTACAGGTAGGCCGGGGTATTCTTACCCCGCCACCCCCCTTTTGGTCTATTTCTGCCCGGTTTGAGTTTGTATACCTTTATGGTGAAATAGGAAGCCTCCCAGCCTTGGCTGCTCACCGGGCAAATGGTAGATGGCACTTTAAGTGCCTAGGAGCTTATCTCCTACCGCTCGACCTCATGCGTGGGGCAAAGCGGCGAACCGGCATGGTGATCCGGAAATGGGATGCCCCTGTCCCGAGGGTCCCCGTAGCCCCTTTCTCTCCCGTTCGGTCCCTTCTCCCTTCACTATGGGTGGAGGGGGGGGGGTGGTGAGGGTGTGCTTTAGTATGTGTGTTTCACTGTATCACTGCATGTTAACATATATGTCATGTTTATACATTCACTGTAGCATGTGTATATTTTGGGTCTGCTTTAGGGCAGCTTGCGCTGGGTATGGGCTGGCCACCTCTCTGGCAGTTGGTTGCTTTGTGGCCCCCTACCCCCTCTCCCCTCTCCCCTCTTCTCGCCTGGCATTCATTGAGCTTTGTCAGCACATGCGGTTTTTACCCTCCCCCCTCCACTGCCTGGACGCGCGTGCTGTGATCAGCTGTAAAGTGTTCCAGCTGATCGGCGTAGGGGGGGGGGGGGGGCCCGCTGACGCGGCGCCGACTTCATGCGGCGTCAGCGGCGTTTGCGGCGGGCCCAGCGTCCCAGCTTCCTTCAAAACAGGAAGGCACGTGGGCGCACGGCCGCACTTTGTCTTCTGTCCTGCTGGCTGCAGGCTTACCGGCTGATTGCTGTACAGGTAAGCGGCCCCTCCCGTTGGGGCCGTTAAATGGGGGATATTGTTTAATAATACAGTGAGAAATCACTATTATCAAGGGGGCGTCATTTAAGGGCACTTGGTGCCATACTTATATGTTATACACATGTGAAGGATCTGATGGTTGTTTTCTTGCCTTGCAGATCCTGGGATCCCTGCTTATGCTAGCCCTCCGGCTCTATGTGCCTGGCTAATTATTGGGATTGATTTGAATGTTTATATACATAGACTAAATATATATATATATATATATATATATATATATATATATATATATATATATTTTTTTTTTTTCTATTAAAGGGGACCTAAACTTAAAAAAAACAAAAAAAAAAAATTTATATAAATCCTCCCTTCCGGGACATTACTAAAATAAAGGGGGCATCCTGGGTCGGCTTATGCCTTAAAAGTCCCATTATTGCGAATACCATAAATCACCATATGGAGGCTTCCGTAGATTCCGGAAACGGTTCTGCTGTTCCGTTTGGGGGGTGCGTAGGTTGTGGGGTTCCACTCCCAGCTGATGATATCTTTATTTGCATCCCTTGTGCAAAACAGACTATTGCGCGCCAGTCCGTTGCTTCGGCTGCGGTGCCATCGCATCCTTCATCATCTCCTACCTCTCCATCCCTATTCCGGACCCCGCATGACACTGTCAAAAGTGGGGATTCGCATTCCGAGGCAGCAGCACAGCCCTGCCCCCGGAAAATGATGCCCGTTAAAGCAGCGTTTAAAACCGCTACAAAACGAAGGCACCTGACTCCGGTACCTTCGGCTCCACAGGACCAGTTTTGTGAACCTGTGGAATGGTCCGATGGATCCCCTGACGAGGATGAACTCCCGTCGGAGTCAGATGAGCCGACAGGTCAGCATGTGGCTGATGAGATCGGCGATTGGTCAGAGGGGGTTGTTTTTGACACCCCCTCCCATTCTGGCTCAAATGTTTAAAATTTTGAGTTTAGATACGCCTGAGGCGGCCGCCCCGCCAAAGGGTCAGTTATTTAAAGAGCCTCAGCCGAGTTTGGTTTTTCCCAGACAGCACCACTTGAGAGGGTGGTTCTTAAGGAATGGGAACATCCCACACGGTTATCTGGAATTCCTTCCAGTTGGGAAAAGCGTTATCCTTTTCCACCAGAATTGGTGAGGCTGTGGTCTGTCCCTCCGGACGTCGATACCCCTGTACTAGGACTCTCCAGCTCGGCTATGGTACAATCTGCTGAGACCACTACCCCCAAAGATGGGGAAGATCGCAGGATTGACCAATACGCTCGACATGGTTTTATCTATTCCGGGTCAGCATTGCGCCCGGTATGTGCTTCAGCCCTTCTTCTATTGGCAATTAAGTCCCTAATTCAGGGGCTATATGAGGATCTTGATCCCGCTTGCAAACAGTTCACTGCACTTAAGCAGTGTGAATCTTTTGTGGCTTATGTCCTGGCCGCTCAGGACGATGCGCTGACTATGAGTAGCAAGGCGGCAGCTATGCTGGTGGCTATTCGCAGGTCAGTATGGCTGCGTCAGTGGTCAGCAGACACGGCTTCCAAAAAGGTACTCACAGCTCTCCCCTTTTTGGGGTTGCGTCTGTTTGGGGAGAAAATTGATTCAGTCGCAAAAGATGGTAAGATGCCACAACGCAAAAGGCCTCGTGGTCCCTTCAGGGGGACAAGGTCCGGTTGGCCTTCCTTTCAAAGGTTCGGAGCGGGCAAAGGTACGTCCTTCCCCGCTACCAGTGGCGCAGGTTGGACTCGGGGGAGGGGCCGTGGCCGGCCCACTCAGTCCTGGGGCACCAAGCCCAAGCCTGCTGATAAGCTCACTCAGCAATGAGGGGCTGCCCTCACCCGTGCGGGTGGGGGGGACTATTGCGACACTTCTACCATTGGAACCTTGTGGTTCTAGGCAGATGGATCCAGGAGGTAGTGTCGACAGGTCACAACCTGGAATTCGAGTCTCACCCTCCCTCGCGGTCCATTCAGGGGTCGGTTCATCCCGGCCTGAACTCTCATCAAGACGGAGTGTGTCTTTCTTTTGCCCAAATTCACACAAGAACACTTCAGCTATTTCGGCTAGCGTGTTGGGTCCAGCAGCCTCTGTTGTTGGAGCTGTCCTTCCAATTGTCCTCCCGTGTACGGCAGTTCCTCCTGTGGTGATTGGTCTCGACCAATCTTGTACAGGGCAGGTCTTTCCTGACCCTCCCTTGGAGAGGTGTCACCACGGACACCAGTCTGTCGGGATGGGACAGATTCTGGAAGGAGCTGCGGCTTCAGGGGCAGTGGAGGCCCCGCTTACCCATCAGAGAAATGTCCCTGATCCAGACATGGGCAGTGTTCCATGTTCCCTGTCTCTCGGCGGTTTACATTCCAGAGGTGATGGAACAGGTAGCGGACCGGTTGAGCAAGTGCTCTCCCCGTCTGGAAGAATAAGCTCTCCATCCTCGGGTGGTTCTCTTATTGTGTCTCCAAAGGGAGACTCCGGAGGTGGACCTGTTGGCCCCTCATCACTATCACAGGCTCCCGAGCTTCGTGTCACTTTCCCGGGATCCTCTGGCTCTGACAGTGGACGTCAGGTCCCTGAACTGAGGAGCTCTGGGATTTCTATACCTGTTTCCTCCGTGGCCCTTGCTGGGCAGAGTTCTTCAAAAGTTGGCTCTGGAAAGGGTGTACGCCGTTCTCATGGCCCCAAAGTGGCCATAACGAATAGGGTTCGCAGACATCGTTTGGCTGGCAGTGGACCAGTTCGTTCTGCCTCTTCGGCCCGTTCTGCTCACTCAGGGTCGATTGTGTTACCCCAATTTACCAGCGCTGGGTTTGATGGCCTGGCGGCTGAAACCTCCATCCTGAGGGAGGAGGGTCTTTCTGATTCAGTCATTAAGACTCTGATCAGTGCCCGGAAGAAGTCTTCTTCCGTCACCTACTATAGGACTTGGAAAGCCTATATCACTTGGTGTGAGATAAGATCTTTTCCTTGTAGGGTCCTTTCGGTCCCCAGGATTCTGGAGTTTTTACAATCAGGGCTGGACTCTGGTCTCCAGCTAAAGTACATTGAAAGGGCAGGTCTCTGCCTTATCTGTCTTTTTTCAGAAGCGTGTTGCGCTTAAACCTTTAGTTAAAACCTTTTTCCAGGGGGTTACGCATGTGCGGCCTCCCAGGAAACCATTACTCCCTGTTTGGGATTTGAATTTGGTTCTTTCGGCTCTTCAGGCTCCTCCTTTTGAGCCTTTGCAAGATATTGCTTTGTCTACCCTGACTCAGAAGATTGTCTTCTTGGTAGCGATCACTTCTGTCCGGCGTGTCTCAGAATTGGCGGCCTTAACTATCCAGGCGCCCTACTTCGAGAGGCATCAGGATAAAGTGGTCTTTCGGTTCAAGCCAGACTTTCTTCCTAAGGTTGTTCTGCTTTTCATTTGAACCAAGATATTGTTCTTCCCTCCTTGTGTCCTAATCCTAAGAATGACAAAGAGAGGGTTTTGCATTGTTTGGATGTAGTACGCTGTGTTAAGTACTACTTGATTATCACGTCTCCTTTTCGTAGGACGGATTCCTTTTTTTGTTGTGCCCCATGGGCCTAAGAAGGGTTTGGCACCAGCCAAATCTGCCATTAGCAAGTGGATACATCAGGCCGTTACTGCGGCCTATTCTGCTAAGGGATGAGTTCCCCCTTTTCGTATTACTGCTCATTCCACTCGCGCTGTTGGGGCGTCTTGGGCTTTCAGCACCAAGCTTCTGTTGAACAGGTTTGTAAGGCCGCCACCTGGTCTTCTGTTCACACTTTTTCTAAGTTATGCTTCACCTGGCCTTGAGATGCCCTTCCCTTGTGGACACTGCTTTTGGATGTCCCATGAAGTGATGAATATTTAAGAAGTGAGGCGGGGTGTGTGGCACACCAAGAATAATACCATTTTGTGAGTACTCACCTAAAAAATGGATATTGTTGGTGTGCCACACACCCCGCTTCACACCCGCCCTTTTCGGTATTACCGAAGCATTTATATGGTGAAGCCCTTTTTTATTTATATCAAAATTGATTTTGGAGGTTACTGGTGGAATACTGGTACCTTGTTTTACTGCTTTTTGAATATACTGGTGATTGAAGGGAGGTGCCAGGTATATATAGGCCGGAAGGGGGCTCGTTACAAGACTTCCTCTCTGCACGTCACCTGCGGTGGATTAACCCATGAAGTGATGAATATTTAAGAAGTGAAGCGGGGTGTGTGGCACACCAACAATATCCATTTTTCAGGTGAGTACTCACAAAATGGTATTTTTTATGGTCTCTGACTGTTTTATTTAAAAAAAAAAAAAAAAAAAGTAAAAAGGAGGAAAATCAGAGGCCAGTTTTCTTTGCCTCTTCAAAGCACTCTGGTGCTGTGTATGTATGTCATATTGCATGTTGCCTTTTCTGGGGGTCTTTCTGTTGGTTTGTTTCTTCCCCACAGATCCTGGGATTCCCTCAATATAGTGGCCTCCCAGTTCTATTTTGCCTGGCTAGTCCTTTCTTTTCCTCCAAATTGGGACATATTTATATATTTATATATATATATACTTGTGTATATATATATATATATAAAAAAAATATATATATATATATATACTATTATTTTAAGGGGATCTTTATTATAAATTAAATCCTCCCCCCCGGGACATTAACATAAAGGGGCATCCCGGGTGGCTTATGCCTTAAACCCAGAATTTTGCAAATACCATAAATCACCATATGGAGGCTTCCGATAATACCGGAAATGGTTCTTCTGGGCCATCTAGGGTGTGTGGAGGCTGTGGGACTCCGCTCCCAGGCGATGATGTTTTTGTATGCATTCCTTGTGCAAGGCAGAATATTGCGCGTCAGTCCGTTGCTCCGGCTGCTGGCTCTTCGCAACTTCCATCATCCCCTACCCCTCCCTCCCTGTTCCGGACCCCGTGTGACATTGTCAAAGGTGGGGATTCGCAATCCGAGGTGGCGGCACGGTTGGCCAACCTCGAGAAGATAATTTCCGTTAAAGCAGGGTTAAAGGCCACTGCGAAACGGAAGCACCTTTCTCCTGTACCTCCGGCTTCACAGGATGAAGTATGTGAGCCTGTAGATTGGCCTGATTGCTCCCTGGACGTGGAGGGAGAATTTCAGGTGGAGTCAGATGAGCCTGCAGATCAGCTTGAGGTTGATGCTATTGGCGATTTGTCTGCGGGGGTTTCCCTTGACACCCCCTCCATTCTGGCTCAAATGTTTGAAATTTTGAATTTAGATCCACCTGAGGCCGTCACCCTGCCTAAGGGTCAGTTGTTTAATGTGCCTCAGCCGCGTTTGGTTTTTCCCAGACAACACCACTTTGAGAGAGTTGTGCTTAAAGAATGGGAACATCCCACGCGGTTGACTGGAATTCCTTCCAGTTGGGAAAAACTTTATCTCTTTCCGCCAGAATTGGTGAAGCTTTGGTCGGTTCCTCCTGAGGTCCATACCCCTGTACTAGGGCTCTCCAGCACGGCTATGGTGCAGTCTGCTGAGACTACTGCCCTTAAGGATGGTGAGGATCGTCGGATTGACCAGTACGCTCGCCATGGTTTTAGTTATGCCGGGTCAACGATGCGCCCGGTGTGTGCTTCGGCGCTTCTTCTATTGGCGGTTAGATCTGTAATTCAGGGTCTGTGTGTGGATCTTGATCCCACTTGCAAGGAGTTTACTGCTCTCAGGCAGTGTGAGTCTTTTGTTTCCTATGTTCTGTCCGCTCAGGACGATGCGCTGGCTATGAGTAGCAAGACAGCAGCAATGCTGGTGGCTATTCGTCGGGCAGTATGGCTGCGCCAGTGGTCGGCGGATGCAGCTTCTAAAAAGGTGCTCACAGCTCTCCCCTTTTTGGGATTGCGACTGTTTGGTGATAAAATTGATTCAGTTGCAAAAGGTGGTAAAATGCCGCAACGTAAGAGGCCTCGTCGTTCCTTTCGGGGGGCAAGTTCTGGTAGGCCTTCCTTTCGGGGATTCAGAGCGGGTAGGGGGGGCTTCCTTTCCTGCTACCAGAGGTGCAGGTTGGACTCGGGGGGGGGGGGGGGGGGAAGGGCCGTGGCCGCCCCGCACAGTCCTGGGGCACCAAGCCCAAGCCTGCCGGTAAGCCCGCTCAGCAATGAGGGGCTGCCCTCACCCGTGCGGGTGGGGGGACGATTACGACACTTCTCCCAGGTTTGGGACCAGGAGATTCCGGACAGATGGATCCGGGAGGTAGTGTCGTCCGGTTACAAGCTGGAATTCGAGTCTCGCCCTCCTTCACGGTTCTTTCGGTCTCGGGTGCCCATCGATCCTTTGGCCGCACAGGGGCTCCTGGCGTCGGTAAAGAATCTGTTAGAGATGGCGGTCATCCGGCCGGTACTGCGTTTAGAGATGGGCCTCGGTTTCTACTCCAATCTTTTCGCAGTCCCCAAGAAGGACGGGTCAGTTCGTCCCGTCCTGGACCTGAAATTACTCAACAAGTTCATCCGTTTTCGGAAGTTTTGCATGGAAGTCTGCCACGCTCATCAACGTTTTCTTCGATTCGTGATGAAAGATCAGCATTTTCAATTCGTGGCACTTCCGTTTGGCCTTACCTCGGCTCCAAGAGTGTTTACCAAGGTGCTGGCGGGGGTGATGGCCATTTTCAGATCTCGGGGCATTCGGGTCGTACCTTATTTGGACGACCTTCTCATCATGGCTCCGTCACTCAATCAATCGGAGACAGACACCAGGTTGGTGGTCTCCACGCTGGAAAGCTTTGGTTGGGTGATCAACTTCCCCAAGTCCTCCCTCGCTCCGGCCAGGGTGGTGTCCTTTCTGGGGATGCAGTTGGACTCTCTTCAACACAGAGTGTTTCTCCCCCAGTCCAAAATTCATCTGATTCAGGAGTTGACTCGGGTCCTACTTTCCAATGCTCGGCCGTCCATCCGTCTGGGGATGAGGCTGGTAGGGTTGATGGTCGCCTCTTTCGAGGCAGTTCCTTTTGCTCAATTTCACACGAGTACGCTTCAGCTTTATCTGTTGGCGTTCTGGGACCGGCAGCCTCGGTCGCTGGATCAGCCCTTCCAGTTGTCCTCCCGGGTCTGGCAGTCCCTCCAGTGGTGGTTGGTCTCGGCCAATCTCGTGAGGGGCAGGTCCTTCCTGACCCCTCTTTGGGAAATTGTCACCATGGACGCCAGTCTTTCGGGATGGGGCGGATTCTGAAAGGAGCTTCAGTTCCAGGGGCAATGGGGACCTCAAGAGGCCCACTTACCCATCAATGTTCTGGAACTGAGAGCCATCTGTCGGGTGCTTGCTCTCCTGACTTATCACGTTCTGGGCCTTCCGGTCCAGGTGCGTTCAGACAATCGAACAGCGGTTGCTTACATCAATCATCAGGGAGGGACTCGCAGTCTGAGTGCTCTCAGAGAGGTGTCCCTGATCCTGACCTGGGCAGAGGCCCATGTTCCTTGTCTCTCGGCGGTATACATTCCAGGAGTGGAGAACCAGGAAGCGGACCGGTTGAGCAGGGGCTCTCCCCGTCTGGGAGAATGGGCTCTCCATCCTCAGGTTTTTCGGTCTCTGTGTCTCCGATGGGGGACACCGGAGGTGGACCTGTTTGCCTCTCGTCACAATCACAGGCTCCCGAACTTCGTGTCGCTCTCCCGGGATCCTCTGGCTCTGGCAGTGGACGCCATGTCCCTGAGCTGGGGGGATCTGGAATTTCTATACCTGTTTCCTCCGATATCCATGCTGGGCAGGGTGGTTCGGAAGTTGGCTCTGGAAAGGGTGTCCGCCGTTCTCGTGGCCCCAAGGTGGCCAAGGCGAGTGTGGTTCGCAGACATCGTTCGGCTGGCAGTGGACCAGTTCGTTCTGCCTCTTCGGCGCAATCTGCTCACTCAGGGTCGGTTGTGTTACCCCAATTTACCAGCGCTGAGTTTGACGGCCTGGCTGCTGAAACCTCCATCTTGAAGGAGGAGGGTCTTTCTGACTCATTCGTTAAGACTCTGATCAGTGCCCGGAAGAGGTCTTCTTCTATCATCTACTATAGGACTTGGAAAGCCTATATCGCTTGGTGCGAGATTAGATATTTTCCTTGTAGGGTCTTCTCGGTCTCCAGGATTCTGGAGTTTTTACAATCTGGGCTGGACTCTGGTCTTCAGCTAAGTACTTTGAAAGGGCAAGTTTCTGCCTTATCTATCTTTTTTTCAGAAGCGTTTTGTGCTTCATCCTTTAGTTTAAACTTTTTTCCAGGGGGTTACGCATGTGCGGCCTCCCAGGAAACCATTACTCCCGGTTTGGGATTTGAATTTGGTTCTTTCTGCTCTGCAGGCTCCTCCTTTTGAGCCTTTGCAAGATATTGCTTTGTCTACCCTGACTCAGAAGATTGTCTTCTTGGTAGCTATCACTTCGGTCCGGCGTGTCTCGGAGTTGGCGGCCTTGTCTATCCAGACGCCCTACTTTGAGAGGCATCAGGATAAAGTGGTCTTTCGGTTCAAGCCAGACTTTCTTCCTAAGGTTGTTTCTGCTTTTCATTTGAATCAGGATATTGTTCTTCCCTCCTTGTGTCCTAATCCTAAGAATGACAAAGAGAGGGTTTTGCATTGTTTGGATGTAGTACGCTGTGTTAAGTACTACTTGATTATCACGTCTCCTTTTCGTAAGACGGATGCCTTTTTTGTTGTGCCCTGTGGGCCTAAGAAGGGTTTGGCACCAGCCAAATCTGCCATTAGCAAATGGATACGTCAGGCCGTTACTGCGGCCTATTCTGCTAAGGGGAAAGTTCCCCCTTTTCGTATCACTGCTCATTCTACTCGTGCCGTTGGAGCGTCTTGGGCTTTTCAGCACCAAGCTTCTGTTGAACAAGTTTGTAAGGCCTCCACTTGGTCTTCTGTTCATACTTTTTCTAAGTTTTACAAAGTTGATGTGCGAGCCTCAGCGGATGCTGTTTTTGGCCGCAAAGTTCTGTAGACTGCAGTCATTTAAGTTATGCTTCACCTGGCCTTGAGATGCCCATCCCTTGTGGACACTGCTTTTGGATGTCCCAATCGGGAAGAATTAAAGGTGAAGCGGGGTGTGTGGCACACCAAGAATAATGCCATTTTGTGAGTAAAATGGATATTGTTGGTGTGCCACACACCCCGCTTCACTCTCACCCTTTTCGGTATTCCGAATCCTTTATATGGTGAAGCTTTTATTTATTTTGATTTATTTTGAGGTTACCGTTAATTTACTGGTACCTTGTCTTTCTGCTTTTTAATACACTGGTGATAAATGGGAGGTACCAGGTATATATAGGCCGGAAGGGGGCTCGTTAAAAGACTTCCTCTCTGCAACAGCGTCACCTGGCGGTGAGTAACCCAATCGTGAAGAATTAAAGGTGAAGCGGGGTGTGTGGCACACCAACAATATCCATTTTTCAGGTGAGTACTCACAAAATGGTATTTTCTGTCCCCCATTAAGCTTCCATGATTGATTATAATGCTTACCTATATTAGGACCTTCTAAGGTTCATTTTGAAGGTCTTTTTTAACCTTTTAACTGTCAGCCGACCTAGAGATGTTTTCACTCTCTATTGCCAGACAATGTTTCGCAATCGTATGCTATACACTGTGTTATTTGAAGGGATGTCCAGATATTTCCCAGATAGTTTGAGATTTAACATAAAATTTCTTGTCTAGAATTTTTCAATATATATTCAATAAATTTTGGGGTAAAAATTTAATAAAATTAAAAAAGGGGTCCCCCATGCTAGTAAAACCAGCCCGAGAACTAGTTATGTGGGTTTGTAAACCAGGGCGCAGGGGCATTTGAGGGCCCCCAGCTTTGGGAAGGCAGGTAATGGGGCTGAGGGTTAATGGCTTGCCGCAGGTTGCTTGCCAGCCCCTTGTGTCTTGTTAACTGGTATAGGAGTCTCATAAAACACCTATGAGTTCACAAAGAGTTAAATGTACACACACCACACAGTGCAAATGTAATTTATAAAAAGTACCCTGCTGTCGGAAACGGCCTTTTATACCGGAAGAAGCAGGATGTCATCCCGCTTCTCCTATAAAGGCCCCTCCCTGCGGGGGGTGGGAAATGTAGTTGACACTTGGAGAGGCAGCTGCGTCTAAGTAGCTAGCACTAAAATGGTTAAGGGTCTCATACTTTTCTACTACAGGCAGGAGTATCTAGCAACCTAATTTATGGGTTTTCAGAGCACGGGTTGCTTCTAGTTTATTGTTTACAGGACTACAGTCTCCAGTTAGTATATGCATTGGCTGACCAGTGCTATCCCTTTATAGCTTATAGGTATAAGATATTGCATTTTCACACATAAGACGCACTTTTATTGCCCCAAAAGTGGAGGGAAATGTGCCAGCGTCTTAAGGGGGAAATGTAAAAAAAAACAGACAAAAAACTCACATAACCGTTGCTGCACTGCTGGCTGGAGGCCACAGATCCAGGAGCGGCAGGTGGGCAGGGAAACTGATTATGCGCACTGTGCTTGCCGCTGCTACTTGTGCATGCCCAGTCACCAGTGAGGGGCTTTGGTTATGTGAGTTTTTTTTTTTTTTTCTGCTGCACTTTTGTCCAAGGGAAGGGGTATGCCACTCTGCTTATGGGGACTGGGATGGGGGTATGCCACACTGCCTATGGGGAGTGGGATGGGGGGGATGCCACGCTGTCTATGGGGAATAAGAGGTGGGGGAATCAGACACTGCCTATGGGGAATAGAATAGGGTATTCCACACTGCCTAGGGTGAATGGGATGGGGGGTATGCCACACTGCCTATGGGGGATAGGATGAGGCAATGTCACACTGCCTATGGGCAATGGGATAGGGAAGAATGCCACACTGCCTATAATATGGAATGAAAGGGGGAGAATACTACACTGCCTGTAATTGGGGGATTCTGCACCTTGCCTATTTTTGGTTCTTGTTGGGACGGTGTTTTAGCACAAAATTTGGTTCAGGATTTTTTCCTTTATATTTTCCTCCTCCAAATCCTAGATGCGTCTTATAGGGCAAAAATGCGGTATATGGCTGGTCTGTATAACACGTTGATTTATCTAAGCTAACTGTCTGTGGAAAACACAGTGTTATTACTAATGTCTGGTAGTTTCTGAAGCAATATTACTTATATTTGTCTTTTTTTGTTGCACTTCTGGCTTGTAATACCATGTGCAGTGTTTTATTCATCCTACAGTCCTGTAATGTCTACCTTGTACAGCACCATGGAATATAATGGCAGTCTCTAACAAAGAACCTAATGATAACCTGTAGTTATATAGGTTAAATCTGGCATTACATTAGGTTGTTCTAAATGACCCATTAAACCGCCTGTGTTGAGACCTGATCTAGCTGATGTGGAAAGTCTCAGCAGTGCTTCTATTATCTGTTACCTTATGATGGCAATAAGTCACCTGGAATAACCCTTTCTATTTCCTGTCCCTGGCAGATTGGGCAGCAGATTGGGCAGCAGATTAGGTGGGGGTATAGGTTACATAGTTACAGTGGACCAAAACCCACAGAGCTCGGCCCATGAATCTATAACATTCCCGAACCAATTGATTCCCTCCCCTGGGGCATCTAAAATCGTGATGCCCCGCTGTGTGAAACCCCCCAGGTCGCCCAAAAATTTACCTTCTATTCCAGTCCAACGGCGCAAGCCGTGGCCACAGCCACATCCCTGCATTCTCTTTAGCAAGGAACGTGACCGCTCTAGGCATTTGTGAATGAACGCGGTGGGCACGCTCCCTGTTAGAGGGGAGTGGGGGATGTGGCTGCGAGCACGCTGATTGAACGCGCAGCTGTGTATATGCCGTAGGACAGACAAAAGGCGAGTTGGGCATTCCCGTTTGGGGTGCCCTGGGGCAAGGACCAAAACCCAGGATAGTCAAATATGTCCATCAGGTTCAACCAAGGTTGTTGGGGTAAGGGAAGTTTTTATTTTATATTTTGTTTTTTTGTTTTTCACTGGTAACCACGAATAGTAACTGTTTAATGTTATTTTCTTCTAAATAAGCATCTAATCCTTTTTTGAAACTGTCAGCGGTTGATGCTGTAGCAAGCTTTTGTGGGAGGATATTCCACAGATTGATAGTTCTTATGGTAAAAAAATGATTGTCGCCTCCGGAGACTGAATTGCAGTCAAAGGTACCCTTGTCTAGAGAGATATTAAATTACCTGAAATAGTGTTTCCCCATTTTTTCGTATTGGCCATTTACATATTTATACAAGTTAGTCATGTCACCCCTCAGTCATCTCCTCAGAACTAAACCAATTTAATTCTCGTAAGCTTTCCTCATAACGAAGATCCTTCATTCCTCTTATTAGTTTGGTAGCTCTCCTCTGAACTCTTTCCATAGTCAGAGCGTCCTTTCTATGAATGGGTGCCCAGAGCTGGATGGCATATTCCAGATGAGGGCACACCAGTGCCTTGTAAAGAGGCAAATTGACATCCCTGTCCCTTGCAAGCTGTTATTTAGCCTGTGATCTGCCAGTACGCCAGATCCTTCTCAACAAGTATTTCTCCTAGTTTTACTCACCCAAGTACATATGTGGCCTTCAGGTTATTAGACCCCAAGTGCATGACTTTACATTTTTCCACATTGAACCTCATTTGCCAAGTGGATGCTTGTGAACATATTCAATAAACTGCAGTGTGCTACATATCTTTGTGTCATCTGCAAAATTAGAGACAGTGCATTTAATTCCATCTTCTATGTAGTTTATAAACAAGTTGAATTATAGTGGTCCCAGCACTGAACCTTGGGGTACACCACTTACAACTGGTAACCATTCAGAGTAGGCATCATTAACCAAAAGGTATCATTAACCACAACTCTCTGCAAACTACAATCCAGTTACAAACTGTATTTCTCTTCCATTTTACTTCAGGCCTTCAGATTTAATTCGGAGACGATTGGGTTAACCTCTCCCGAAGGGTGTGGTCTGCAAGAACAAAGGTGTGTCTCCACCTCCCGGGCCTATATCCACCTTGCAGTGGTCATTACAAGGACTTATCTGAACTCCTCTCCCATTTACTTTTTGTTTTAAAGGAATTATGCCTTGGAAGCGAGGGTAATGGAAACCTGACTGTTCCTTGGCCCTTATACTCCTTGGATCTGAATGGACCCACTTTGCCTCTGCAGCTAAGCTGCATTCGGATCAGGATAATAAGGTAAGCGCCAGGGTCTTGCGGCGCTGTGGGGTGTCACCTTTTTGTTTTTTTAAAAAAGAGTGACACTACCTGGCTGAGAATTCCGCTACAGGAAAAAGCAGTCATAAGGCTTTTGTCTGGTGAGCCTGATTGAGGGGAACCAGGGGAATTAATTTCCTCTTTATTGCTCTTCCCATGTGTTTTTAAAGGTTGAAAAATTCAAGATTTGCGCCCGCCGCTATGGAAACATTTTCGCCTTAGCATAGCAGCGAGCACTGGTGTGTGGCTTCTTTCTTACCCCGCTCGTGCTGGAAAATTTTTGGCCGGGTGAAACGGCAAGCACCGCTAACATCGTGGATCTCTCCCGTCCGCTTGCACTGCAACATTTTCGGCCGGGACGAAGCGTCAAGTACCGCTAACATCGCGGTTCTCCTCCAGCCGCTCGCACTGCAACATTTTCGGCCGTGACTAAGCGGCAAGTACCGCTAACATGGCGGTTCTCCTCCGGCCGCCTTCAGTGGAAGATTTTCAGCCGGGTGAAGCGCCGAGTAACGCTGAGATCGCGGTTCTTCTCTGGCCGCCTTCAATGGAAGATTTTCAGCTGGGGGAAGCACCGAGTACCGCTGAGATCGCGGTTCTTCTCCGGCCGCCTTCACTGGAACATTTTCAGCTGGGAGAAGCACAAAAATACCGTGAGCCACTGCACGGCCACCCTCAAGCAGACCTAAATCTTTAGGTAGGTCATTTTTTAATTAGGTGTATTAATATGATATTTATTCATATATACATATTGTTTTTTGATTGCTCTTGTTTCTAAAAGATATATATATATATATATATATATATATATATATATATATATATGTTGTGGGATAATACTGGCAATATATTGATGTGGTTCACCCTCTGAGCTCTCAGAATAGTCTTGCGACTATCGGGAACTGTTCACATACTAGGTTTTAGACCCCCTGGGAGGTAATCTAGTATTAATCACCATGGCGGAGGCATCTGGGATAACACTGGACAAGGATACCACGGTGTGCAGGGTTATGCTACTGTAGTAGTGGATATGGAAGACAATTGTCTCCTCCCTGCAAGGGCTCTGACCCTTGTTGCCGGTGCCCTCTGAGCTTAAAAAAAAAAAACCCTGGCAGCCTTCAAGTGGACCTAAAACCTTTAAGTCATATGAGCTACTAAGAAGGTTTTGAAAAAAAAAATTCCTCTGACTTTTGAATAGGATATTGTGGCTGCCATAGCCTCCTTCTGAGTCTTTAAACTGTGTTGGCAGCCCTCAAGTGGTTCTAAACCTTTAGAGAGTCATTTAGAAGGATTGGCTACTAAAAAGGTTTTTAAAGAAAAGATTTATCCTCTAACTCGAAGAGGATATTATAGCTACCATAGTCTCCCAGGAAGTTATCCATCGGGAGGATTTATCCAGTAGGGACTTGTATTCAGAAGTCCTCTACACAAGGGGGTGCTCAGTTAAGATGGATGGGTGATTTCCTTGATTCTGGAGGATGTTGCAGAGCTTTCCTCTAGATCAGATTGAATTATGGTCTCACCCTCCTGTGGTGGACGCTCTGGGGCCAGGTCTTTTTAAAATTTTAGTTATGCCATCCTCGGATAGTGCTTCTCCAAAGGATCCAGCGAATAAGCACGTGGATCAGGTGGCATGTCATGCTTATTTTATTATGGGGTCGACCTTGCGGCTGGCCTGTGCTACATCCATAGCATTTCTGGGGAGCAGGAGGTTGTTAAAACAACTGGACTTGAAGACTCGTAGGGGTCATTCATCGACGTCATGCTCCCAGGTGATCAAGACCAGTTGGCTACAACAGGTATATGATACAGGCTATGGAGGATTGAGCAGGTTAAGTGCCAGAGGCCTAGCTCTGGTGTTAGCCTTAAGGCGTGCTTTATGGCTTAAGCAATGATCAGCTGACATAGCCTCCAAAATAGAATGACAGGACTCCCCTTTAAGGTGGGGTGTCTGTTTGGGGAGTGCTTGGTTGACATGGTAAAGTATGCTGCTAGTGGTAAATCATCTAACCTCCCCAGAAGCCGAAGTCTAATACTGCTTCCACAGGGCCTCTAATACTCCAGGGTTCCGGTTAAAGGTTCGGCCTCTTCGGGATATCAAAGAGATTTTTGGAATAAGACAAAGTTCCAAATTAAGGCAACAGGTGTCTGGCTGAATAAAGCCAGACCCCCTTCAAGGCCTGTTCAGGCATGAAGGGACGCCCCCGCACTTGCAGGTGTGGGGGGACCGCTTCTGCATTTTGCTCATATTTGAGGGGCTTCATGTAACAGATATTTGGATACAGGAAGTTGTATCCTCAGGTTACAAGATCAAATTAGGAGCCAGACCCCCTTGGATATTCTCTTGGTCAGGGGTATCCTGAATTCCGCAGAAGGCAGAAGCATTGAGATCTGCTGTATCTCGCCTTTTTAGAGATTGGAGTTGTTGGTCCACAGTGAAGTTACTCCAACCGGCAGTGTGTATATAAGGATACATACCTACATTGATGTAGGTGGCCTACATCTTCAGTTGTGGTGTTACCCTTCGGTCTATCTTCAGCACCAAGGGTGTTTACCAAGGTATTGGCAGATCTCATGTTTTCTCTAAGAAGTCAGGGTATACATATAATCCCTTACCAAGACTATCTGTTGATATGGGCCCCATCATGTCAGGGGGCCCGGAAGAATACGCAGACTGTCTGATTGGATAATTGACTATCCAGTCGAATTCTTAAGTCAAATATCATATCATAGCTTCAAGAGTTATTCTTTCTGGGACTGTCATTAGACACGTCTCAGGCAAAAGTGTTTTTTCCAACACAGAAGTGACTCTTATTCCAGGCCAGGGTACAGGGTCTCTTGTCTTGCCCTCACCCGACGATTCATCAAGAAATATGTCTGTTGGGCCTGATGGTATCTTGCTTTGAGTCAGTAATTTTTGCACTGTTCACACAAGACCCCTGCAGATGGAATTGCTCACAATCTGTGATTAAGACCCACACACTCTGGATCACTCTTTTTGCATGACACCGTCAACAAGGCAGTCTCTAGCCTGGTCCTCAGCCTCTTCAGACTGGCAAATCCTTCCTTACCGTACAGTGGAAGATAATCACCATGGATGCCAGTCTATCGGATTGGGGGAGTGTAATGGAGTCACCAAGGGACAGTGGAGTCTGAAGGAGAGCAAACTCTTCATAAATATCCTGGAACTGAGAGCGATTCTATAGTATCTCAGTCATTGGACATACCATCTGAAGGGGCATCCCGTCCGGATTCAAACAGACAATCAGACGGCGGTGGTATATATCAACCACCATGGGGGCACCTGAAGCAGTGAAGCCCTCATGGAAGTGAGCTGTTTTTTACTTTGGGCCGAGAAACAGTTTTCATGCATTTCGGCTGTACACATACCTGGAGTGGACAACCTGCAGGCCGATCATCTCAACAGAACGGTTCTGCATCAGAGTGAATGGTCTCTTAGTCAGAGGGTTTTTTCAATCCCTATGCATGCGCTGGGAGATTCCAGACATAGATCTCTTGTGCATCATGACACAATCGGAAGGTTACAAAGTTTGTGTCTGGGTCCAGGGATCCTCTAATTATAGCAACAGGTGTCCTGACTTTTCAGGGGTCAGCATTCAAGCTTCTTTATGCATTCCCTCCGATTCCACTCCTGGGTCAAGTACGAAGAAAGGTTAGCTCACAAGGGAGTCCAAACCATTCTGGTGGCCCCTCGGTGGCCAAGAAGAAACTGGTTCTCAGACATAGTAAGGATGTCGGAGGGCAACTCGTGGAGGTTACTCGACGATCCAGATCTTCTCACTCAGGGACCTCTAAGACATCACAAGTTTTGGCTTGGAAGGCCTGGCTATTGAATCCTATATCTTGACAGAAAGGGGGTTGTTCTGACATAGTCATGCAGACTTTGATTCAGGCCAGGAAGAAGCCTTCATCAATAATCTACTATAGAGTCTGGCAAGCATTATCGCTCGGTGCGAATCCAGAAGGTCCGCTGGTAGAATTTTTTTTGTTCCCAGAATATTGAATTTTTTTGGCAGAAAATGAATGAATTGATGAAGGTTTTCAATCGAGTACTTTAAAGGGACAGATATATGCTTTATCTTTTTATTCAGAAACCCATTGCTGTGAATAAATGTATCAAAACTTTTTGTATAGGGAGTCGCTCATGTGTGGCCTCCTCGTAAGCTACTTCTGCTGGTTTTGGACCTGAACTTAGTTTTATCAGCCTTTTATTAACGTCCTCCTTTTGAACTATTGGCAGATGCATCATTAAGTTTATTGACTCTTAAGGTTTCTGAATTATCAGCTTATCAGTTAAGTCTCCTTATTTAGTGTTACATAAGGACAAGTTCGTCTTCCTAAGGTGGTTCCCATCTTAAACTAGACCTTCACCATGATTTATTGAAAAGCCCAAACCCTTATAAAATGATTCCACAGCATCCAAAATTAATATATTTTAAGTTTTTAGTCACTTACTTATTATTCTTTCCCCCACTGGGCAGCAACTCTGTTCATGACTTTAGGATACGGGCGCCGCCATCTTGCCTCAGAAGCATCAGACTTACTAAGGAGAGGAGAGTGGGATAAAGTACAGGGGGTGGGTTATAGCTGTGCTTTGCTCAGACCGAGCAAAGCTGGGGTCAGAAAAAGGTCAGCAATCCCAGAATGCAGAGCAGCACAGTGAGAAGACACTTCCTGTTTGCAGGCTTCCTGATGTTCCATGAGCCGACATCTTGGATGTTTAAAGGCTCATAACATGCAGTAGATGCAGGTAGGATGATTTTTAATGTGAGCAATCTGTATGTACAGGGTGTGGGAAACATACAAGATAGACTCTTATTCAGAGTGAAGGACCACTTTAATGAAGAGGTGAATTGTCTTCCTTATGTCCTACTCCAGTGTCTGATAGAGAAAATATTCTACATTGCTGGATGTAGGGAAAAGCACTAAGATACCATCTCACTGCTACACAATCTTTCCATAGGTCGGACTCCTTATTTTGTCATACCTGAGGGTCCAAGGAAAGGTCTTCCACCGTCTAAGTCTACCATCAGCGATGGATTAGACAGGCAGTGGTAATAGGGGAAGGATTCTCCTTTTTAGGACTACAGCTCATTCGACAAGAGCTATTGGAGCTTCTTGGGCTGTTTAGCATCAAGCTTCAATAGAACAAGTATGCAAAGCTGCTACTTGGTTTTCAGCCCATACATTTATCATATTCTATAAGGTACAGCCTTTGGTAGGAAGGAATTACATACAGTGGTAATTAGATGGTTTTGGAATATCCTGAAAGGAATAAGGGTTTTTGGTATGTCTTATTCCTGGATGGAATAAGGGTTTTTGAGATGTCTTATTCCTGAAAGGAATGAGGGTTTTTTGGAATGTGTTGTTCCTGAAAGGAATAAGGTTTGGGGATCCCATCCGAATTCGGGTACTGCTTTTGGAGGTCCCAACCGTCTCTGAATTAAATCTGATGGCCTGAAGTGAAATGGAAGAGAAAAGAGAATTCTGTGAGTCCTCGCCTGAAGAATTAATTTCTCTACCATTATTCAGGACATCAGACCCTCCCTGTCTGCTAGGTTACTATGTCCATTTGTTGGATGCCTAGTTTTAGTGGAGTGGTAAATATGTAAATAGTTGCTGTAAGTAATGATCAGCATAATGAAAAAAAAATAAATAAATAAATGGAGAGAGGAGTCTTGTATTTTGTCTCCAGCCTTTTGTCTCTAACAGGATAGGTATGCCTCCCAGGCGGCTGGTTCTACTGCTTTTTAATTAAACTGAAGTGCATCAAGTCAGCCAGGTGGATATAGGCCCGGGAGGTGGAGACACACCTTTGTTCTTGCAGACCACACCCCCCTCGGGAGAGGTTAACCCAATCGTCTCTGAATTAAATCTGATGTCCTGAAGTAATAATGGAAGAGAAATTAATTCTACAGGTGAGTACTCTCTCTCTTTTCTAATCCTGAAGATCTAAATTCTCCCCAATAAGCATCTGTGGGGGACGGTGTCAGTTTGCCCTTATTTTATTTGTGTTTATTTTACAGTCTAGATGACAATCTAGTATAATCTGCACTTGAGTAAATGTGGTTGGCTGTGACAGGTTCTATCACCCCTGATTTCATCTTCCTTCCATTAAAATAAAAAATACATGCCTGGCTGGATATTTGGATCGATATGTTAATTGGGGATTGTCTGGCAGAGTGTACCCTATTTAAACTTTATTATGCTATGTGTAGCTTCTTTTTTCAGGTACATATATTCCATCTCTAGAGTGAGCCGGGCCGGGGGAAGGGAGGGAGGGTGTGTTAAAGTCATTTTTAAGATGGATTCAGTCTGGCTTTTACGGCAGATTTTTAATCCCTGACTTTGACTGCAGATACAGGATGAATACTCTATTTGTGGTTTTCAAGGGTCCATGTAAGTAACTAATGGTGAGTTTCTGCCTCCCTGGGTCATTGCATGCTTCATTAGCGTGCTTCACTTTGACCTTTGACTTACAAGCAACAGTTAATGAGTACATTTAGGTTGCAGGCCTCTATGTTTTGCTTTGGGATGTCCCCACTTGATTCTGCTAGTGAACAACAGATATCAAAAAGTATTTCAGTGTATTGTAAATATAGTTTTTTGTGAACATTTACACGAGCAGATAACACCCACGTGCTGCTGTGTTGGCTTCATTATTGGCCTATTGCCCTATGATTTTGAGCTGTTACCCATTCTAGACACTTTTACAACTGTGGGTCTGGTATTGCCCCAAGATTAAAACATGTCAAAACATTTGAAAAGATGGGACTGTATCCCAGTGTGATAGCTTACAACCAGACTGCAAACCCAGTTTTAAAAATTCTGTAAAAAAATTGTTTTAGGGTCTCCACTTTATTGCCCATAGTGTCCATTTATTTATCTATGATTTTTGCCAGCAATTAAAAGTGTGGGAAAGAACCTCTTCAGTGTAGGCGTACATTTCTTACCTCCTGGTTTTGTTACATCTTGGATTTCTGGTAAGATGCTTTCTTGGAAGAGTTTTGCTGTTGAATTATCTCCTGTTTTATAGCTATGCCTGCATTTTTTTTTCTCCAGTCTTGTATCGGAAAGAAGGGGGGCTGCATGTCTATTCCCACTCATTCAAAAAAGCTGCCCCTTTGGCTATAGAAAAAGGTCTAGATATTGGCATCAGCAGCTTTATTCTGCTGCACAGCGTAATGAATCAGATGCATGGAAGACAATACTTAGATTTGACACTTAGCCTGGACAACCTCCCTTAAGCATGGGACTTTCAATGTATTTGTGTTTTCTGTTTTTGTAGTTACAACATCTTAAAGATCAATCTCACAAGGCGTACACATTTTTTGACCTTATGAAAACCAAAAATATACGTATAGTGACGTTTCTCTCCATTATACTTTGGTAAGTAATGCATATGTAACTGAAAGTGGTGATAAATTATCTACGTTATATAATAATGAATAGTTAAAGGGGGTGTATGTAATATACTATAATAAAAGGAAAAAAGGTTCAGATATTTATTTTAAAAAATGCCCTCTTAAGCTTAAAGGTTAAGGCTACTTTGGATGGAATTTTGAACATGTATATTTTTTTGTACGAAAAGAATGTGCTCAAGGTGCTGAGCTGATATAGCATTTTTCCTATGTTATCTAATGTGTGTGTTATGGAAGCAGTTTTCAATTGGTTGGTATTGGCAACATACACCAAGAAGAGAGAAGTGAGTGAGAAGTGAGCTTCTATGGCGCTGCTGAGGTGTGGGAGCTCATGCTACCTTGCACATGCCCAGCAGCAATCTGCAATTGGTGTACATTGCTAATGGCAAAGGATGACAACTGCTAGATAGATGATCTAAGCATTTTTTTTTTTTTTTTTTTTTTTTGCAACACAACAAAATACACTTTCAAAAATGAATTTTTAAAGGAAAAGACTTCCCTCTTACCTGCCACCCATTCCCACTTATCTCTAATGCGTAGCACTAGTATGAAAAGTATTTAGATTTTTGTCATATATATAACATATAAATATGTTGAATGGCGGGGGGAGGGGTCACTTATACACTCGACATCAAGAAATACCCAGCCAGGCTTGTTTTTTTAATTTTAATGGAAGGAAGAGGAAATCTCGGATGACAGGTTCGGTCACCCCTGATAGATTAAACCTGTCACCCCTGGATTTTAATCCTACCATGAGAGAATAAACCACAAGCTTGGCGGGTGTTTTATTCAGTTTTGTGTATAAGTGACCCCTCCTAGCCGATGTTTTATTTGGATTTTTAATATTACACAATTTCGCAATAGTGCCCCTTTAACCCCTTAAATGCCAGCCATGTAAAATGTACGTGGTTGCCTCCCCTGCAGTTAACCGCCAGCCACGTAAATTTTACGTGCCTGACTTTCCCCACTAATAACATAAAAAGTAAAAAAAAAAGTCACTTGGGGGCGCGCGCACGTGACCGTGCAGCATGGATGTCTGCTGAGTGAGCTCCGTGCAGTCGGGAACCACAGAGCCCAACCAACATCGCCAGACTCCTAAATTTTCACCCAGGGCGGCTGCGGAAGATCCCAGGACTTACCTGGGCCAGATGTCTGCCACCCCAGCCAAAAGGAGAGGCCACAGGGACGGTCGGAAGTCGGCAGCCCCAGGATCCAAGATGGCGGCCGCAGCAAGGCTGCTAGCAGATGAGACTGCAGCTTCTGAGGACGCAGCATGCTCCAGAGCAGGAGAGGACAGAGAGGAAGCCCTGAGGGTGAGTGCTGATGATCTCTCCCAGGAGTCTAATGATAGCTGGCCGCAACTCCCCTCCTCTCCACATAGCTCAGCTCATAAAGCCCCAGCCCAGCTTTCCTCAGAAAATCAGACCCTAAACACACAGCTTAGAGCTGTTATCAGAGAAGAGGTCACAGCAGTGTCAGTTAAGCACACAGAGACACTCTTAAAAGAAATCAGGGACATTGGAACCCGCACTGATGCCCTGGAATTCCGCATGGATGACTCCACATTGATCCTTGATAATCATAACTCCCTTCTTGGCCAAATGCAAGATGAGATTACCTCACTTAAAAATTTAAACGAGGAACTCGAAAATCGAAATCGCAGATCTAACTTGCGATTTCGCGGCCTCCCCGAGACCATGGAGGACGCCACAGCCACTATCACCGCCCTTCTCCAGGAGCTGGTCCCAGATATACCGGTAGACAGGCTCGAGCTGGATAGAGCGCACAGGGCCCTAGCAAGAAAACCCACAGAGGGCTCACCACGAGACATCATCGTCAAGTTTCATCACTACTTAACAAAAGAAGCGGTACTCAAGGCATCTAGAGAGAAATCCCCCCTATACTTCCAGAAGCATAATTACCACATTTTTGCGGATCTCTCGCAGACCACCATCCTGAAAAGGCGGGCCTTCAGACCCTTACTCCAAGTTTTGCAAGCACAGGGGATCCGATACCGCTGGGGATTCCCCTTTAAACTCTCGTTTACACACCAATCTAAGCAGATCCAGGCCTCTTCGCCCACAGAACTCCTGGCCAAGCTTAAAGCCCTGGACATTAAAATCCCAGACATGGATCCTACAACCTCGTCTCTCCCCACTACTCCGAGAACCACGGGACTGCCCCGCAGATCTACCCCCCAAACCACCCCCTCTCCAAGGATGGAACCTCACCCGAGAATTAACCAGGCAATTAAGCGGCTCCTGTCCCAGTCCTTTCAGCCGGTCTCCAAGGGCTGACAAACCCCTGCAATAATTTTTTGTATTAGCTCTCATACCAGTTAGGGTTTAGTAATTCATCACTGCGCAAAGACCCGGTTACCTGAGTCATACTATGTTTATTAATATTTTTTTTGCTCTCTATAGAACATGTTTGGATTCACTCTGATTGCACTGTTTTCTCTCTGTTAATCGCTCCCCTTCATGCCACGAGCAGCTACTGTTAACCTTTAAAGTGGACCAACACCCAGGACTTTGACTATCCTGGGTCTTGGTCCACTGCCCCGCTGTGTGAAACCCCCCCGAACCCCCCCGAACTCACCTCTCCCCGCGCCGACGGACAAGCCGCGGACAAGCGGCTCCTCCGCCGACGCCTCCCGCGCGTCCCTCTTGACGCGCGCGTGCCCGCGCCGGCCATTCACAGACGGCCGGCGCGGGCGCGCGCACGCCTAGAGGGGCGCGAGGGAGGGCACTAAGGTAAGGAGTTTGGGGTGTTTGGGGGGTTTCACCCCACGGGACATCCCGATCTCGGATGTCCCGCGGGGAGGGAGGTGATCGGCCCAGGAATCTTATAGATTCCCGGGCCGATCACCGGTGGGTGTTGGTCCACTTTAAGAGCTGAAACATGTCACTGTAGGAGACCTCTTAGTGTTTACTCTCACCTGAGAGTGGACCAGGTAACAAAGCTGCCCCTACCTCAGCCCTTTCAACCGGTCTCCAAGGGCTGAAACAAACCCCTGCAATAATTTTTTCGCATTAGCTCCCATGCTTGTTATGGTTTAGTAATTCACCACTGCGCAAAGACCTAGTTACCTGGGCCATATTATGTTTATTAATACCTCTTTGCTCCCTATGGAATATGTTCAGATTCACTCTGATTGCAATGTTTTCTCCTTGTTGATCACTCCCCTTCATGCCATGAGCAGCTACTGTTAACCTTTATGAGCTGAAACATGTCACTGCAGGAGACCTTTTTGTATTTATAATGATGTTGTTGCTGTTGTTGTCTTTTAACCTGTGAACTACCTGCCCTACAGCTAAAATACTATTATCAACACTAACTGCCTAAGATATGCTGCCGCAGGAGACCTTATTATATTATAATTGTAAATACAGCAGGCCCCCGGCCCTGAGCTTTTCCAGGTCACTCCACCGGGCAGGCGAGTGCTCCTGCTCCCCCCGGTGGGGGGACTTTGCTCCTCTGTGTGCTTGAGACAGCTCACGGCCACTGAAAGATCTTAAGTTGACTGACCCCCCTGCCTTAACATCCAAACTTATTAGCACATCCTTGCTCACAGGTGGGCATGACCATATTCACAACATACGGCCGCCGGGAGACCTTAGTTTGACTGACCTCCCTGTGTTGCCATCCACACCCATTAGTGCCTTTCGCCCACCAGTGAACATGGCAGGTCTTACTTAAGCTATTTAACACCTTCCTTGAGAACTATTCTTCCTTACAGCGGGAACCCCTGCAGTTAGTTACTGAAACACTTAAACATGCCACTGCAGGAACCCCTCTTGTGGCTATAGTAGAGCCCTGACCCCCTCCTACCCCTGGTCATATTACCGGAAGCAGGAGGTCTCTTGTTGATTCTGGAGAGCTTCCCCACCTCCAGGCTCCCGAGATGGTACATAACCAGGGACAGTTCCTTTTCTGCTTGCCGTCATTAAACCGGCACTTCTTCCCTATAAGTGGATGTTTCTCCTCTGCTTCTTGGACCGCGGTGTGGGTCCTCGCCGCGGCCTGGGGGGAAACATTTCCCTCCCGGGCTCTCAGGCGGTGGGCCCCGTGCGCACTCTGGCGCACCCCCAACTTCCTTTGGTTCCGACTTTTTTGCGGTCTGAGCCTCTGGGACACCACCCTGCACGGATGTGCAGTTTCAAAAGAGCTCTAAATTGTATGTTAACCTTTAATGTTCTACGTACTTCCTTCTCTTCTCTCCCTTTCCCCCCTCTTTCTCCTTCTCTAACTCCCTTTCCCCCTCCCCTCTTCCCCGACCCCCTCTCCTCCTGTCCCATCCTTACTGGGGCCCTGGGTTCGAGGCCTAGCACATACCTGGAAGCAGCTACCCCATTCTCCTAAAAATGTCCCTTAAAGTAGTGTCACTCAATGTTCAGGGTCTGAACTCACCCAACAAGCGGTCTAGAGCTTTCAAATACTTTAACTCCATTCATGCTGACGTGGTATGTCTTCAGGAGACCCATTATACGACGTCCTCCACACCCAAACTTCTTAACTATAAATTTCCTCTCTTCTTGCAAGCAGTAGGACATAGTAAACAAAGAGGTGTTCTCATCGCCTTCCGTAAGGAGGTCCCCTTCACATGCCATAAACAAATCGCAGATCCTGGCGGCAGGTTTATTCTACTCCAGGGAACACTTCAAGACTCTGAGGTAACCTTTCTAAATTATTATGCTCCCAACACTAAGCAGATACCCTTTATATCACAAATGTGCTCCATGATCCATACACATGGGAAGGGCACTATCCTCCTATGTGGAGACTCAAACCTAAAGCTACAACCTGATATAGACAGGTCCCTCCCCCCAAATGCACAAACCAGACAAGAAGGGAAACAATTCCAGGACATAATTAATAATTCCAATCTAGTAGACCCCTGGCGGGACCAGCACCCCCACAAGAAAGACTTCACCCACTATTCAGCTCCCCACAAACTTTTTACAAGAATAGACCACATTTTTGTGTAGACCTCCTTTCTCCCCCAAGTCACTGCCTCTAGAATTCATTCTATACCCTGGTCTGACCATGACATGATCTCAATCTCTTGTAAATCACTGATTTCTGGATCTAGATCTTCCTCATGGTCGCTTAATGACTCTCTACTCTCCTCGAACTCCCTGGTGGAAGAATCCTGTACACGTGCCAGAGATTTTTTTACATTAAATGAGACCCCAGACTCCCCCCCCCCCCCCCCCCCCCAAACTATGATTTGGGGCGCCTTTAAAGCTGTGATGAGAGGCCACTATATAGCCCTGTCCTCTTGGAAGAAAAAAGAGAGACTGGCGCTAGCAACAAAACTTAATGAACAATACTTAGCAGATGCTCAGGCCTTTAAGGCTAACCCCTCCCCAAAGCGCCTTCGCCAGATGGAGACCTCCAGAGCGAAACTAAATCTTTTACAAACGGAGCAGGCTGAAAGGCGCTCTAAACAGCTTTATTACACTTCAGCAAATAAACCAGGGACACTTCTAGCCTCCCAACTGAAATGTCAGGACCAATACATAGCTCCCGTCAAACTACAAACTAGGGAGGGTACAGAGACCAGCAACCCCCTGGCAGTGGTAAAAGAGTTCTCAGAGGGCTTAGCCAGCTTGTATGAAGCCCCCCCCCCCCCCGCCCTTGGAGCTCCACCGGGCCCAGACCTTTTTTGATGACATTAATATCCTATATTTCTCCGAAGAGCAAAGATCTTTTGTACATTACCACTGACGAAGTCCTGAAGGCCATCAAAACCTTGAAAAATAATAGGAGGCCCGGGCCTGACGGATTTACCGCTCTATTCTATAAAAAACTTGGTCCTATAGTGGCCCCTAGACTAGCAGCAGTCTTCAACCATGTTAAAGAGGGGAACCCCTTTGATCCAGAGATGCTTAGAGCATCCATAGTTATGATTCCGAAACCCGGAAAGGACCACCGAAAATGGACCAATTTCAGACCTATCTCTTTACTGAATATAGAGCTCAAAATCCTTACCAAAATCCTGGCCACCAGAATTAATGAGTTTTTGTCTGAGATAGTCCATAAAGATCAGGTAGGTTTTGTACCCAGGAGACAAGCGGGGGACGGGGTGAGACGAGTCATGCAGCTGATACAGGAGGCAAGGGATAGTAAGGTTGAATCAATGCTTCTCTCTCTGGACGTGGAGAAGGCATTTGACTCCTTATCATGGCACGGGCTTCCTTTCCTGGATAGGGGCACTTTATTCCCACCCTACTGCTTGCATCAAATACGCTGGCTTCTCCTCGGCCACTTTTCCAATCCAGAGAGGTACTGGACAAGGCTGCCCCCTTTTCCCTATCTTATTTATATTGGCACTTGAACCCTTAGCCCAAAAACTCAGACAGAACCCGGCGGTTAAGGGTATCCCAATGGGCCCCACAGAACAAAAAATTTCAATGTTTGCAGATGACATGTTACTTATGCTGTCTACCCTCCATGTCTCGGCCCCAAATGCACTCCAGGATTTGGCTAATTTTAGCCAATTTTCTGGACTCCGACTGAATACCTCCAAATCCATGGCGCTTGACATATCCCTATCTGATACCACAAAGCAAACCCTCTCTCACAACTTTTCATGGACGTGGACACAGCGCCTGCCCTTCCTGGGAATCGTACTGACAGCAAATATTAATGACATCTTTAAGGCAAACTGCCCGGGAACCATCAAAACAATGGACTCCCTGCTCCATGCCTGGCACTTTGTAAAGCTCTCCTGGCTAGGCCGCATCGCTGCCCTTAAAATGACGATTTTACCCAAGATTCTATACCTATTCAGGGTACTTCCAGTCCGTGTCCCCCAAAAGACACTGGACTCTCTCCAACAGAAATTTATGCATTTCGCGTGGAACAAGGCTAGGCCTAGAATCAATAAAGCCACTCTGATATGTAAAAGAGAGAAGGGGGGCCTTGCGTTTCCCTCAATCAAAAAGTATTACATTGCAGCCCAGGTGGCACCCCTGGTGTTGCTCCATGCGACAAAAGACAGGCCGATTTGGGTATCGAATGACTTCCTAAGATGTTCACCCATCTCCCCAGCTTCGTTGTTATGGCTCCCGAAAGCTTTCCGACCTAAACCCCTGCCTCCTGCCCTGGGGTTTTCCCTCTCCGTCTGGGATGGGGTAAAATCCCATTTTACTTCCTCTTTAAAGCCGGCTTCCCCGCTGCTTGGTAATCCCTTGTTTCCTCCGGGTGTTACCCACCCCAATAATTTTAGATGGTGGGTGGGGAAAGGTTATACCAGGGTGGAGAATTTCTGCACCTCAAAGGGGATGAAAACAGCTCAGGACCTCAACTCAGGGGAAAACCTGCCCCCGTCTGAAACCTTTACATTTTTACAGATCAAGCATTTTATTAATAGCACGCTGAACCGCTCTCCTCCTCCATATCAAAGTACTGATTTTGAATCCCGGTGTATCAGAGACCACTTCAGTGGTGGTTTGATATCGAGCCTCTATGCAACTCTAGTGTCCCCACCATCCCCTATTAAGCATAATTATATGTCTCAATGGGAAAGAGAGCTGGGGTGTGACGTGGAGGAGGATGAGTGGCAGAGAATGTGGGACAACATAAAGAGGATTTCCTGTAACACAGTAGTTTTAGAAAATGCCTACAAGACACTCTTTAGATGGTATCTCACACCAGACCGTATTCCCAAGTTTTCCCCATCAACTTCCCCACTCTGCTTTAGGGGATGCCCTTCTGTGGGATCAATGGCTCACATCTGGTGGGACTGTCCTCTCGGCCACATGGAACAGGGTATACAAACTGCTTTCTGACATTATCCATCTCCCAATGACTAAGAACCCTAGGGAGGCTTTACTTTCTTACAAATCAGGTAAATACTCTAAAAACCATTGGAAATTAATTCAACACATCCTAGCCACCGTCCGCCTCACTATTGCCAGAAACTGGAAATCGCCTAGAATCCCCTGGCAAGAGATCCTGAACAGAATCTCAGATACACTGTGTAACGAGAAAATTACAGCGATAAAAAGCGACACCTATGAAAGATACCTTGACATATGGACTCCTTGGCTAGAATATATAGATGTCGGCCACCACCAGACGGACCCAGTCCACCCAGTTTGAGTACAGGGAAACTCATTTCTATTTCGAGCATGGCCTCCAACCTCAGATCCATCCCTATCCCTCTTCCCTCCCCCTATCCCCCTCCCTTCTCTTCCTCCTTTTCCTGCTCTTCCTTTTCTTTTCCTATCCCACTGTCAATCAACCCTATCGACTATGCATTAATGTTCAGCCCCGACCACCGATCTTTAGCACCAATGAAGAATTGGCGTGTTAAGCATACCTTTTTAGTACAAGTTCCCCAGTCCAGACTACAATTCACCGTATCCCAAGCACTTGCTGTTCTGTGCCAGAAGTTGATTCTAATAATTAGTACTATGCTGTTAGTGTAATTATACTCAGGAATCTCCACACCTCTTTTGATAACTATTTGATACTGTATTAGTGCAAGTACACTCAGGAATCTTCATACCTCTGTTAATAACTATTTGATACTGTGTTATTATGTACATTCTGTAAACCTGTACAACTGTCATCATTAATGCATATGTAATGTCTGACCCATGTATACTTTATATGAAAACCCAATAAATTCTTTGTAAAAGAAAAAAAAGTCACTTACCTGACCCCTCGTTCAATCCGGCCGGGTCTCCTCTTCAGCCAGAGGGGCTCCGATCGCCCATTGGCACTCCTCCAGCTGCAGGGGAGTGCCCAAAATAGGGTGCCCCCCCCCCCGTTTCAGCAGCCGCCGGGATTGCCTGCAAAAAAAAAGAAAAAAGAAAATGACAGTTACTTACCTTTGTGCCCGCCGGCTCTCCTATTCACGGGGGGGGGGGGGGGGGGGGGCTCAGATCACCCACCCCCCCGCGCTCTTCTGGAGGGGGGCAAAACAGCCGCCATCTTGAATTCACCCCCAGGTGTCGTCAGGGCACCCGGCGGTTCAGCTGTCAGATGCCTGTGACGGCTGGACAGAGGAGGAGGGAGGTAGGCGATCCTCCGATCGCCTGCCTCCCCCCTCCTCTGCCCAGCCGTCACCTGCATCTGATCGCCGCGGGACACAGGAGATGAAGATCGGAGGTGAGTAAAGTAAATTTTTTTATTTTTTATAAAGTTATTTTAAAAAGTGTGAGTTTTTTTAATTTACCAGTTCACAAGGCTCGGGGTCTGGCAAGTCACCTGCGGCTAGCGGGTGGCTTGCCATTAACCCCTGGCCCCCCAAATTGCCTGCTTCCCCAAAGCCCGGGGGGGGGGGGGGGGAGCAGAAGAGCCGTGGCCCTAGGCTATGACAGCTTGTAGCCGGCAGGGCCAGGGGCCGCTAAACCTGGCCCCTGTGCCCTGTTCTACAAGCCCCTATAGCTGGTCACAGGCTGGTTATGCTGGGTAGGGGGGACCTCACGCCATTTTTTTTTTATTTTTAAGGGTTTTAACCCTATGTCATTTTTTTTTTTTAATTAACCCTGTGTTACCTGTAACCCAGTAGGTATAAAATGCTTCCAGCAGCAGCAGGAGAGCAGAAGCCTAAGTGATCAGCGTGGGACACAGGGATGGAAAAGAGGTAAGTATAAAAAATAATTTAAAAAAATGTATTTTTTTTTAATAAAGTTATTTTTAAAAAGTGTGTCTGTGTGTTTTTTTTACTTTTAACCCTGTGTGAACTGGTAAGGGGTCCATGTGACCCCTATACCAGTTCACAAGGCTCGGGGGTCTGGCAAGTCACCTGCGGCTAGCGGATGACTTGCCATTAACCCCGAGACCCCCCATTACCTGCCTCCCCAAAAAACCCTTAAAATTCCCCCAAGAAATGGTGTCCCCCCACTTCCCCCTGTGAAGGGGGACCCTACACCAATTTTTTTTATTTAACCCTTTATTATGTGGATAGTAGTTGTATTTTATTTGTAAATGTTATAAAGTGCTCTTTTCAGTTTAGGGGATCACCTGGACAGGAACGGGGGGCTACCGATACATATGTGGTATCATTGTAATCGGGAGAAATGGGGCTTTCACTTGCAATATGGTTTTATTTAATAAAATGTTTTTGTTAAAATAAAGGAGACAATTATATATATATATATATATATATATATATATATATTATTTTTTGCTTATTTACTTAAAATATATTAAAAAAGTAGAAAAAATACAAACAAGACCTTTCATGTTAAAGCCTAAACTCTGCCACAAAAAGAAAATATGCCATTTTCTTGGAAATTTCTGCAAAAATCACAGTTAAACATCACGCAAAATGGTGAAAAATATCCTATGTCAGCAGAGGGTGACAAAATCTCAAGTAGGCTGGCAGTTAAAAGGTTACAGGTACCTATGCATGTTGGGTATTGTTCTGCTCGGGGGACCTTGCGCTTTCAGATTTAGCTTGTTTTTTCTTATTTGCATATTGATATTTTAGGAAAAGGTGTTTTTTATTCTGCTTTTTTATACATTTTTTGTGAAACCCTGTGCAACCTAAGAATTCTTCGAGATATTACTTCCAGAAAGATGAGCCCACTACAACAAGCTGGGTACGCTTAGAAAGCTTAACATGTGTACTTTCAGGGAATATATGGTTTATCAGGGCTATTCCAAATGTAAAGGGTTGTTTTGGTAGAAAAAGCACAAGGTGCTCACTTTGTCTGCAGAGCTGAAATTTTGAAGTAAAATTACCGTTATGCGCATGCTTTACTTTGGTGTGTTTGGCAACTCTTTCCTTGACAGAACCTATGCATGTTGGGTAGTGTTCTGTTCGGGGCATGTTGCTTTTTCAGATTTTCAGTTTTTTTCTGGTTTGCATATAGTTTTTTTTAGGAAAATGTGGTTTTGATTCTGCTTTTTATTCATTTTTAGGGAAACCCTGTGCAACCAAAGAATACATTGAAGGATTACTTCCAGAAAACTGCATCCATGTCAACAAGCCTGGTACGCCTAGAAAGCCGGAGGTGTTTACTTCTAGGGAATATATAGTTTGTCGGGGGTATTTCAAATGTAAAGGGTTGTTTTTCTTGAAAAACTGCAAGGTGTGCATATTGCATAGCATAGTTTTATTTTATCTGAATATCTCCTAAAGCGTTGTTTCAGTTTGGGGGAGTCTCCTGGGCAGGAAAGGGTGTCTACCTATACATATGTGGTACCGCTGTAACCGGGAGAAATTGGGGTTTCACACGCAATAAGATTTTATTGACAAACTTACATTTTTTATTACAAAAAAACACTACAAATTGTAAAAAATAGTTTTTTTTTATTTTTTTGCACAATTTTCACCCAAAAATATTGAGAATACACTTAGAAAATGACAAACAAGACATTTCATGTTAAAGCCCAGGCTCTGCTGAAAAAAACAATATATCACTTTCCTGGGAAATCCCTTCAAAAATCACAGTTGAACATGGGAAGTGCAAAATGTTCTGGCAACAAAGGGTGACAAAATCTCAAGGTAGGCTGGCGGTTAAAGGGTTAATATTGTTTAAAAAATAACCAATCTACAACTGTTAACTGCCAGTCTGATTGTTTCCAATCAATTAAACTGTTAATGTTAAATTGTCAGCCCACCACCATTGCTTTCAGCTTCTGAGGACATACCAAACGGTGCCACAGCCAAATGTACTGAATCAATAACTGTGCTCACTCAGGGGAGCTCACCAAGCAATCGGCAGTGGTAACATTAGCAAGCATCTAAAAGCATGTGTAACTTCGGACCTAGCAGCAAGAGATATCCAGGGATCCTCTGAGGCATTTTGGACAACTACTGGACCATAGTCATAGATAATGCGACCCCACATAATAATCACCATATAAATAGCATTAATGATAGAAAAACTTACCAATACCATGATCGTGTCCGGGCAGGGACGCCAACAGCAGACGCTGTGCCGGGCACCACTGATACCACCAGTTAACATGGGGCGGCGGGTGGCAGCATTCAGCACCAGAGAAGAGGAACCCAGACTGGCAGGTCACCTGCAACAGTACCACCCCGCTAGGGTTCAATGGATATCCAGATCTGGATAGCCAAAAGATTGCGCAGGGCAGTAAAGTGGAATCCAGCAAGACTGTAATGGGGCCCCGAGAACGCTGCAGGCAGACCAAGCAGGGAAATTAAAACAATGGTGATTAATGTTCAAATAAATACATTGAAAATCAACTCCTATAGCTATCTAATAAGAGACGATCACAGAATGAATCCCTTTACAATGTTCATCATGACATGAATATATATATATTATATATATAGTGTGTGTATATGTGTGTATGTATATATATATATATATATATATATATATATATAACATAAAGGATAATCTTAGCCACGTGAAAAAATAAATACATTCAATGTGGATACATAAGTTAATGTTACATAAATATGAGATATGAGAGTGAAGTATTTTATGAACATAAATTCTTGTTATAGTTTGAATAATGCTGCAAATGAAATTGTAAAGCTAATAACTCTAAATTATGGGGAGTGTTTGAGTATAAAGATGAAACATCCATGGTACAAAAAATGAATCCTTTCTCCCATCTAACATTTGTCAATAGATCAATAAGATGACCTGTATCCCTTAAAAAACTAGGAAGGCAAAGAAGCAGTGACTGTAGCATACTATCTAGCCATTGGTTGAGGGGTTCTTTTAACCCTTTAAGTGCCAGCCTACCTAAAGTTTTTGTCGCCCTCTGTTGCTAGACCATTTTTCACTATTTTGCGATACAACTGTTCAACTGTGTTATTCTAAGTATACAGCATGTCCTGTTCCAGAAGATATTCCTTACACTTGGGATATACATCCAGTAGATGGCGCTGGACTGCAGAGACAGAAAAGTGGCTCCCCAGTTCTTCTCTGCAGTCCTGGCTGCTATGACTAGAAGATGGCTCTCTCTACTCGCAGGTGAGCGGGGCTATTAGCCTGCGGCCCTGTAGGACTATTCCCACCCGTATCCTTTTACTGCCTCCCAGCTCAGGCTGCTCTGGTTCGGGTGAAGGTAGGCAGCACCGCTGTCAGGAGCGCTGCTCCAACCGCAGTCCCCCACCAAAGGGTAGGCGGTATAGGCCCATGGTGAGCCTTATGGGATGCCCCTCCCGCATTTTATGCCCCTCGCCCCCTGTCCCCACAGTTGGCTCCCTTTAGGCTGGCTGGCGCTTCCCCCCTCACTCTCCCTTGTAGATCTCGAGGGGGGAGGGTGCATTTCTTTGCTATATGTTGTGTTATGATCCCTTTTGAATTGATTGCACTGGTTTCTTTTGCCGCCGCTGCACGTTTCTACTACGCTCCGCGGTCGGCGGCGACATCGCCTCAGGCACTGCTGCGCCATCATTGGCTGGCCTTGTCAGGTGGGCGCGTTTTCGCGCTCTTCGGGGGGGGGGGCGGCCTTGCGGCTGACGCATTCTGCATCACTGTCTCCGCGGCCCCCCCCTCGAGGTATATGCGGGTGCCATTTTAGTTCTCTGCTGCTTGTGCCTGGCGTCTCCCTATCGCAGTCCGTAAGTGCCCCTGCGGGCTGATTTATTTTATCTTTCTCTGTATTGCATATCGCTTATGAGATCTTTTGCTTATGTCTTGCAGGCGGGTCAAACTTTGTGGTTTCTCCCGGTTCTATGTCCTCTATTTAGTGTTAACTCTTATTGGAGGGCTATTACATTCCATTACTCCCACTTCCCCAGCAGGTTATTGGGGCATCCCGGGTTGCTATTATTATCGTCAATCCCTATTGGCCTGTTGGCCGTGATAATCACCATATGGAGGCTTCTCAGGATAATGTGCTTGGGGTTCCTTCGGGACAAGCCCGGCTGTGTGTGGCGTGTGGGGTATCCCCTATAAGTGATGATGTCAGGGTGTTTGTACCCTGCGCTCAGCAGGTACTTGCGCTGCAGTGTGGGTTACCTGCGGTTGGGCCTAGTGCTGCGCCCCCTCTGGCTTCGCCTACCCCCCCATGCTTACATCTGACTCCCAGTGAGGTGCATACCAGTGGAGAGTCCCAACCTGATTTGGCTACCCGGGTAGCCAGCATTGAAAGGCATATTGCTGGGTCTGGTCCGCGTAAGGCTCCTGCTAAGCGGCGGCATCTGGCACCCGGTGTTACTCTCTTTCCTGTGGAAGCTGAGGAGTTTTTTGATTTTACTGGGTATACCCCCTGGAAGAAGGGGAATTATTCTCTGATTCAGAATCATCTGAGGATCAGCATAGGGGTTATGATGAGTCTGGATCTGACCCATGGGCTTCAGATGATACTGACAGACTTTTGGCTCACATTTTTGAAGTGCTCTGTATCTCTCCTCCTGCCGTGGCCCCGCGGCAGCAGGGGGAGCTGTTTCATACTGTTAACGTACTGCCACGTTTGGAGTTTCCTGAACAAACTCACTTTAATAATCTTATTCTCAAGGAGTGGGAACCGCTTAGCCGGCTTCCCAGGCTACCAAAGAGTTGGGATAAGAGGTATCCCTTTCCTGCTGAGATGGTTAAACGTTGGTCATGTCCTCCAGAGGTGGATGCTCCAGTTCTGGGGTTGTCTAACACATCTGTCATGCATTCCCCTGACTCTACTACACTTAGGGATGGGGAGGACAGGCGCATGGATCAGCTGGCTTGCCATGCCTTTGCCTGTGTTGGGACTGCGCTCCGTCCGGTCTGTGCCTCTGCTATCACGGCTGTTGCTATTAAAAGCCTGCTCAGGGGTCTCTTAGATGGGGCCTCTGATGATGCTGGTAGTGAAGAGTATAGAGCTCTTCTGCGTTGTGAGGAATTTGTTGCATATGTTCTCTCTGTCCTGGATGATACCATTAGAATGTGTGGCAGGGCATCTGCCTTGTTGGTGGCGATACGCCGCTCGGTCTGGCTGTTCCAGTGGGCAGCTGACAATGCTGCCAAAAGGCCCTCACTGGGTTTCCCTTCAAGGGGCTGCGCCTCTTTGGGGAACGTTTGGACTTGTTTGCTAAAGGTGGCAAGTTACCTCAGCGTAGAAGGCAGCCCTGGTCCTTTCGGGGTTCAGGTGCCTTTTCTCCTTCCTTCAGGGGCTCCAGAATTGGACGGGGAGCTTCCTTTAATGGAGCCCATGGAGATTTTTGGGGCAGGGGCAGAGGATGTGGCCACCCTGGCCCCCCCTGGGGTCCCAAGACTAAGTCCTCCCCCAAGCCCCCTCAGGCATGAAGGGACGCCCTCACCCATCCGGGTGAGGGGACGGCTTCGGCCCTTGGCTCACATCTGGAGGCGTCATGTCTCAGACCGATGGATTCAGGAGGCAGTGTACTTCGGTTACAAGATAAAGTTTGCAGCCTGGCCGCCCCCAAGATTCATCAAATCTCGTTTAGCTCAAAACCCCTTGTTAGCTCAGTGTCTCTCCCTGGCTGTCCAAGGCCTTCTAGAACTAGGTGTCATCTGCCGGGGGCCCTTAAAGGAAAGGGGCAAAGGCTATTATTCCAATCTTTTCATTGTACCCAAAAAGGATGGGTCCTATCCTGGATTTAAAGCTTCTCAACAAGTTTGTCAGATTCAGACACTTTCACATGGAGACTCTGCGCTCAGCTGTGACTTTCCTACGCTCAGGGGACTTCATGACCTCTGTAGACATCAAGGATGCTTACCTTCACGTTCCTTTCTTTCCAGGTCATCAGAGATTCCTCAGGTTCGCTCTGGAGGATCAGCACTACCAATTTGTGGCCTTGCCCTTCGGCCTCACCTTGGCCACCAGGGCATTCACCAAGGTGCTGGCAGGAGTGATGGCCCTGCTGAGATCTCGGGGCATTCGCATTCTTCCCTACCTGGACAACATGCTTATCGCTTCTCAGTCCTTCCATCAGGCAGAACTGGACACTCAGAGGGTGATGTCCACACTGGAATCATTCGGCTGGGTGATCAGTCACCCCAAATCTTCCCTGTCGCCTTCCATGGTGAAGTCTTTTCTGGGCATGGTTCTGGATTCCGCTCAGGTCAAGATCTTTCTTCCTCAGCAGAAGGTAGAGGTCCTTCAAGAGAAAGTTCAGCTCCTGCTGTCTTGTCTCCATCCATCCATCAGGCAGGGAATGCAGCTGGTGGGCCTGATGGTGTCCTGCTTCGAGGCGGTTCCATATGCTCAGTTCCACATGAGGCCTCTTCAGCTTCACCTCTTGTCAGTATGGGATCGGGACCCTGTGTCCCTGGATCAGGTGTTTGTCTTGTCCCCTCAGGTCAGGCGGTCTCTAGTGTGGTGGCTGGTCTCAGGGAACCTGCTGGGGGGCAGGTGCTTTCTGGCTCCCTGCGGGGAGACTGTCACCACGGATGCCAGTCTGACAGGTTGGGGGGGATTCTGGAAGTCCCTGAAATTCCAGGGTCAGGGGGGCCCTCAGGAGGCCCATGCCCCATCAACATTCTGGAATTGAGGGCAATCAGGTTGGTTCTCGCCCACTTAACCCCACACCTGAGGAGTCGGGCTGTTCAAGTCCGCTTGGACAACCAGACGGCAGTTGCCTACATCAATCATTAGGGAGGGACCCGGAGCAAGAGAGCCCTCAAGGAAGTGTCCCTGATACTGTCCTGGGCGGAGGAAAATGTTCCCTGCATCTCAGCTGTGTACATCCCGGGGGTGGAGAATCTGGAGGCAGACTCTCTGAGCAGGGGGACCTCTCGTCTGGGGGAGTGGTCCCTCAGCAGCAGGGTGTTTCACTCCCTGTGCCACCGCTGGGGTCAGCTGGATCTGTTTGCGTCCCGTCACAATCACAAGCTTCCAGTCTTTGTCTCTCTGTCCCAGGATCCTCTGACCTTGGCCACGGATGCCCTGGCAATGTCTTGGACGAGGTTCCAGCTCCTGTATGTGTTTCCCCCTTTTCCACTGCTGGGCAGAGTGCTGCGCAAGATATTTCCTGAAGGGGTGTCAACCATCCTGGTGGCCCCCTGTTAGGCAAGAAGAGTGTGGTTCGCAGACATTGTGCAGTTGGCAATAGATCAGTACGCCCTGCCACTGGTTCCAGATCTGCTCACTCAGGGACACCTACGCCACCCCAATTTACAAACGCTGGCTTTGACGGCCTGGCTGTTGAAACCTCCATCTTGATGGAAAAAGGGCTGCCTGCCTCGGTGGTGACTACCATGATCAGGGCTAGGAAGAGGTCCTCTTCTTCCATCTATTACAGGGTTTGGCGTACTTACATTGACTGGTGTGAGTCCCACTCACTTCCCTGTCGTGTGTTTTCTATTCCTAGGATTCTGGAGCTTCTCCAACATGGTTTGGATCTGGGTCTTCAGTTCAGTACTCTGAAAGGCCATGTGTCTGCTTTGGCTATTTTTTTCCAAAGATCCTTTGCTCAGCATCCTGTGGTCAAGACCTTTTTCCAGGGGGTTACTCACGTGCGTCCCCCACGTAAGCCTATCTTACCAGTCTGAGACTTGAATTTGGTCTTATCTGCCCTGCAGGGGTCTCCCTTTGAGCCCTTGCAAGGGGCTCCTTTGTCCATTTTTACGATTAAGGTGGTCTTTTTGTTGGCTATCACTTCTGATAGGCATGTTTCTGAGTTGGCGGCGCTTTCCATCAAGCCTCCTTATTTTGAGAGACACCAGGACAAGGTGGTGTTTCGTTTTAAGCCAGATTTTCTGCCCAAGGTTGTTTCTGCCTTTCATCTCAATCAGGACATTGTTTTGCCTTCTCTGTGTCCTAATCCTAGTAACCCTAAGGTAAGGGTTTTGCATTTTTTGGACGTAGTCCGAACTCTGAAGTTTTATTTGGTGGCTACTGAATCCTTCAGGAAGACTGATGCTCTTTTTGTGCTTCCGTCTGGACCTAAGAAAGGTCTGGCTCCGGCTAAGTCCACTATTAGCAATTGGATACGTCAGGCTGTGATACAGGCCTACTCTGCTAAGGGGAAGGAGCCTCCCTTCCGCCTTACTGCTCATTCTACTCGTGCTATTGGTATCTCTTGGGCTTTTCAGCACCAAGCTTCTGTTGAACAAGTTTGCAAGGCCGCTACTTGGTCTTCTGTTCATACTTTTTCAAAGTTTTACAAGGTTGATGTTAGATTCTCAGCTGATGCTGCTTTTGGCCGCAAGGTTCTGCAGGCGGCAGTGGTTTAAACTGTCTGCTGTTACTTTTGGGGATCCCACCCTACCTTACGGACACTGCTATTGGATGTCCCAAGTGTAAGGAATATCTTCTGGAACAGGACGTGCTGTATACTTAGAATAATACAATTCTGTGATTACTCACCTGTAGAATTGGTATTATATTTATACAGCACGTCCTGTTCCACCGCACCCTTGTTATCATTATCTTAAGTTACCTCTTTATGGTGATCTTATGTTCAAATTTTCATATAATGGTTATAGTTCTCCCGGTCTCATTTTAACTGCTTTTCAATACTGGGGATTTTGTGGGAGGTCCCTGGTATATATGGGTCCGGGAGGAGCCACTTTTCTGTCTCTGCAGTCCAGTGCCATCTACTGGATGTATATCCCAAGTGTAAGGAATATCTTCTGGAACAGGACGTGCTGTATATATATAATACCAATTCTACAGGTGAGTAATCACAGAATTGTATTTTTGAAGGGATTTCAATGGATATCCCAGGAAAAAAAAAATTCCCAGCAGAGTCTAGGCTTTAAGATGAAATTGATTGTTTTAACAATTTTTGGGTGAAATATGTGCAAAAAAAAAATCTGTTATGTAAGTTTTTCAATAAAATGTTATCGCGTGGGAGAGTGCGCATGCGCGCAGAGCGGATGGACGCATAGATCCACGCTCTGCAGGTTCCTGTGTCCCCCTGCCCCCCGCAGCCTACAGCAGCTAGCGATTTCATGCTGCTCAGCTTGGAGCAGACTCCAGGCACCTACCTGCCCGTTTTGAAGCGTTTCTGAGCGGGTCAGCGAAACGACCTGGGCAGCTGCAGGAGCAGAAGAGCGGCCGCCGCCATCTTGAAAACGTCCGCCCACACAATATCACGGCCTGTGCAACAAGCCTAACCCCTCCCTGGCGCACCCCCTTACCTTTTAGGCGCTCCCAGAAGCCCTGTGTGGAGTCCCATAAGCTGCCATACAGATCTCAGCCAGAAATCCCACAGTCCTCTGGCCACAGGAAGTGTATGCTGCATCCTGCTGCAGCCCAGGGATGACATCACATCTCCTCCACAACCAGTAGCCCAGAGCATAATCCTCGGCTAATACAGCAATTTTCTACTGTCTCGTTCATTGGAGCACAGAAATCACAAACGGCAAGTACCTCCAGTTTTCTAATCTTTTTTTTTCAACCTGATATTGCTTACTACTGAGAGCCCCCTATCTGGTCCCAGAGCCCTATTATAGAAGAAACGCTCCCATTTGTATCCTGGTGTGTTTGGGATACCCATCGGTACAGTGCGGTCCTCATCCTTATTATAGAAGAAACGCTCCCATTTGTAACCTGGTATGTTTGGGATACCCGTCGGTACAGTGCGGTCCTTATCCTCATTATAGAAGAAACGCTCCCATTTGTAACTTGGTTTGTTTGGGATACCCGTTGGTACAGTGCGGTCCTCATCCTCTGACCTGTGTGCCTATTCAAGCTACTAATGGTGGGGTGACCCTCCCTATCCGCGGCCTTGCTAAGTGGCCTCACCAATCCTCGCCAGCACATATAGCCACGTGCCACATTTAAGATGGAAGTCTCCACACCCTCCCAGGGCGACCCCCAGGTTCCCTCTGATTTACTCCCAGAAGATGAGTCCTGGATGGACGACTCCCTGCATGGCTCGCCGTCCAAATCCCAGCCACCACCGCTCGACCGCTACGAGGCTATGCTTGAAAAGGCCCTCGAGTGATGGGCCCTAAACATCACGTCCCAGATTTCCAGTAACCTCTCTGCGGAAGTCAAACAGCTGGGCCAAAGTGTTGATGATCTCGAGCAACAACATATGGCGCACAACACAGAGCTCATCTCTTTTGGAACGGATATAGAGGCCTTGAGAGAGGAAAATCTCACCCTACACCACAAGCTTGAAGTCATGGAGAACCGATCCCGCAGAGCTAATATCAGAATCGGAAGAATCCCTGAAACAGTCCTCAATTTGCAATCCACTGTCACCGCCCTTTTTCAGGAGCTTTCCCCAGCCATCCCACTCGAGAGACTGGAGCGCTCTGTCCCATAAGTTTGGTAAGCCGGTTCCTGGAGAGGGGTGATGGGCTTGACTCCCTGTGCGTTATACTAGGGCTCTTGCCCCTCACCCTGAAACCGCTGTGATTGTTCTTGTTTTGTGGTGTTGGGTCTTTGGTTTCATGTAGGATGGAACGCTTATTTAGCTGGTGTATACCCCTTTTTTATTTTATCCATTCGAATCATTTATAAAAGCGAATTTCTTCGTATATTCCGTGTCTTCAGACGCGCTATTCCATTCTCATCCCATTGATTGTTGTATTAGAGTTTTCTTAACTGTTGTTTAATGCTTTGTTATATTTTGTCGCGGGCAGGTGGACCGGGTTCTTCATGCCAGCGCACTCCCAGCTCCCTATCTCGTCGGGTTCCGCTGAGGTAGGAAGCCTTTGACTCTGACCCCGATTTGAGGGTCAGTCAATCTTCCAGTCTAACTCGGGACCTCCATTTTGGAGTCCCTCTATTGAGTAAGCATTCCCCTGTGGGGTTGTGGTCTCCTCTACCCCACTGGGAAATCTCACTTTGGAATGTATTATCTCCTTCCCTGTATTTGTATTAAAATGTTTTATCTAGAGTTTCTTTACCTCTTCACTCTTCCTACTCTCCTTCCCCTCTTCTCCCGGGTGTCCCTCTCCTCTAATGTAATGATATCCGATCAGGCTGAAAATGGTAGTTAAAATTGTCTCACTCAACGTACAAGGTCTGAATGCTCCCCAGATGAGGGCCCTGCACGCCGATATTGTCTGCTTCCAGGAGACCGACTTCACTAAGAAGAATACTCCTAAATTTCTTAGTGCTGATTACCCCCTCTTCTACACAGCCTCTGCTGATACTAAACAGAGAGGGGTCCTCATCGCTTTTAAGCGCTCTATCACCTTCTCCTCGGAGCAGATAATACGGGACCCTCAAGGTCGCTTCCTCATTGTGGTAGGTATGGTCCAGGACCAACCAGCGACCATTGCCACGTACTATGCCCCTAATCAGAATCAGAACGCTTTTCTTGAGGAGTTCCTGAGGACCCTAGACCCTTTAGTTAAGGGACTTCTAATGGTGGCCGGTGATTTGAACCAAATTTTGCAACCAACTCTGGACCGTTATACTGTAGACCGAACCTCTGACATGGTCAGGGAGGGCTCCCCGGGAAAACCGTTTTGTTCCCTTCTAAATCAGTATCATCTAGTTGATGTGTGGAGGGAACTACACTCCTCTAGGAGGGACTACACTCACTACTCTTGCCCTCATAGGGTCTTCACCAGAATTGACCACATCTTCCTGCAGCTTTCCTCCGTGCCACACTTGACCCATTCTTCTATAGTCCCAATTGTTTGGTCGGATCATGACCTGGTCACAGCTGAGTTGTCTTCCCTTATTCAAAGATCCCCCCAGAAATCCTGGAAACTTTACGACCCTATGCTCTTTGATGAGATTTTCCTCGGCCACACACGCAAAGCGATTGAGGACTTTTTCTCGGATAATCTGGGGTCAGTAGAATCAGCTAGGCGCAAGGCTGCATATGGGAAGCAACTTCAAACATTGCTGGACGCCTACCACCTAGCCTCTTCAGATTACAAGCTTCACCCAACAAAACGTAATAGGATTAGTCTCAACCAAGCTGGCGACCAGCTCAACATATGTCTCTAGAGAGGCTGAGAGCCAACTAAACAGGTCCAGGTTTAAGTGGTACCGTCTCAGCAATAAACCAAACACACCTCTTGCCAGAAGACTTTGGGGGTTTACTCATAGGGCCAAACCTTTGCGCGTTAATACCCTGGATGGCACACTTTCAAGCAACCCAGCAAGGATAGTAGCAACCTTCAGAAAACATCTTAAGGATCTTTACAAACCCAAGACTACACTAGACGAGCGTTTTGCAGAAAAGCTGCTCTCCCAGATCCAACTACCCTCCCTCCCTCTTGAGGCCAAGGCCCTACTAGATAGGCCGGTCGAACTATCTGAAGTCCAGGAATCCATTAGTTGTTTAAAGATATGGAAACAGCCGGGCCCAGATGGCTTCACTGCCCTTTACTATAAAAAATTCTCAGACACTCTCCCCGCGCTTGGTCCGTACATTTAACTCCCTCAGTAGTGGCGACTCATGGAGCTTGGACGCACTTACTGTGGCCGTCTGCATGATACCCAAACCCAACGCTGACTCTACTGTCTGGTCCAATTATATGCCCATCTTTCTATTGAACATAGATATTAAGCTCCTTGCTAAAATTCTTGCAACACGTCTCAATAAGTTTATTGCGTCACTAATTTCTAAAGAACAAGCAGGATTTATCCCCCAGCGTCAAGTGGGGGATAATATCTGCAAGGTGATTAATCTGACCCATCACGCCAAGAAGTAGGGGCGCCAGGCCATGCTATTGACTCTGGATCTCTGTAAAGCTTTTGATACTGTGGCTTGGGATCTTCAGTTCATATTGAAAAAGTGGGGCCTGGGCCCCTCCTTCACAGCATGGATTGCCTCACTATACTCTAATCCCGGAGCATTTATTCAATATTCAGGGTATTCATCCAACAGGTTCACCCTTGGCAGGGGCACCAGGCAAGACTGTCCCCTCTTCCCTTTATTATTTGCCCTCGCCATTGAGCCCCTCTTCAATCTGATTCAGACTAACACTAATATTACAGGAATAACGATAGGGACCTATGACCACAAGATTTCCCTTTTCGCAGACGATATTCTGATGCTAGTATCTAACCCCATCATATGTCTTCCGAACCTCTTCCGCACCCTAGATGACTTCTCTAGGATCTCTGGTCTACAAATCAATACCTTAAAGTACCAAGCTCTCAACATTTCCCTCCCAGAGCAAATATTGACCACACTCAAAGCCTCCTTTGATTTCTCTTGGCAGGACCATCTCATTAAATACTTAGGCGTCCAATTGACAGCTAGCTATGATTCCCTCTATGCTGCTAACTACCCAGCCATAGCTAAGGAACTCCGCGCCCTAATATCTTCCTGGGCAAGGCTCCATCTTTCTTGGCTGGTAGGATAACGGCTGTAAAGATGACCTGGTTGCCTAAACTGCTTTACTTCTTCCAAGTCCTACCAATATCAATCCCGGCCTCCTTCATAAAGGGTCTCCCAAGTGACCTTAAACTCTTTTATTTGGGGGAAGCAAAAAACAAGGGTCAATCGCGCGACTATATACAGATCCAGGCAGCAGGGAGGACTCGGGGTTCCCAAAAAAGCACGTTACTACTCTGCTTGCCAGATTGCTCAATTGTCTGCCATCCTCGCGGGGACAGATAGACCGTTGTGGGTGGACATTGAGCAAGCCAGCTGTTCCCCATTAGAAATCGGCAACTTGCTATGGCTGTCCCCTGCGACTTCTAAAGATATTGATAACCCAGCCCTGGCTCATTCCCTCAGAATTTGGAAGGCAAACAAGCTGAAAGGGACCCTCATCTCCCCACAAACTCCCTTGTTATCTATACTGGGTAATCCCCAATTCTTACCGACCTTTCAGGAACCGTCGGCTTTTGCCTGGTGGAAGGCACAACATTTATTAAAGATCAAAAACTTCTTTACTCCTAGGGGCATGTTAACTTTCCCTGAGCTCCAGTCCCATAGGAGTATTCTGAGTAAATAATTTCTTTGCTTCTCGCAGATTACTCACTATATCAGCACTAAAATCGGACCGGGGTTTAGACCTAGACCCTCTTCGCCATTCGAGTCCATTTGTGGGACGCAACCATTAGGTAAGGGGACGGTTTCTGCCATATACAGATTATTAAGTTGGCCTGAAGGGGCACCTCTCCTAGCATACACCACTAGGTGGGCAGAGGATCTCGGAATAGAACTATCGGCCGAGAACTGGAGAACTGCGTGGAGGGGCTCATTTACTAGATTCCTCCATACAGGTGCCCAAGAAGTTAACACTAAAGTTTTGCTCCGCTCTTATCTGGTCCCAGACAGAATCCATAGGTTCTGCCCTTCCTACTCGCCGGAATGCTTTAGAAATTGTCGAAGTCAAGGAACATATATCCATATCTGGTGGGAATGTAGGCTGGTTAAGAAGTTCTGGGCCAAGGTCTTTTACATTATTAAGAAGGCAACAGGTTTACGCCTGACCCCTTCACCCCAGCTGGCCCTCCTTAATCTAAAACCCCCTGGATGCTCCAGGACACAGTTCGAGCTTATAAGACATATCCTAACAACTGCTAAACTGATTATTGCGCAGTCTTGGAAGAGTGGATCTATCCTAAGTGGAAGCCTGATACCACGCATCAACAAAGTAATGTTCTTCGAAAAGATGGCTGCCTCGATGCAAGGAGATCTTGCCCCCTTCCTGGCCACCTGGGAAGGTTGGATCACCCACTTCCAGCCCAAAAACTTCAACCGTCGCCTTTTCACAACCTAGTCTCCCACCATCCCCATTCTTAGCGGATGGAGTTAGGACACCCACCCCCCAGCCCTCCTCTTGTTCTTCTTCTCTTCTTACATTTCCTCTTTCCCTACCTTATCTATTTTCTCTCTTCATCTTGTTTCTTTCCCCCCAATCTATTGTCTCTTTTTTTTTTCCGTGTACTTTGAATACGATGTGAAAGAAGCCATTAGCGATTAGTTGTGTACAAGCTTATATTCTATTGGATGTTTTTTTCCTTTTGTGTGATACACGCTTCACTGTAACTCGCAACTCAATGTATCATCTTTATAACTTTAATAAAAATATTGAATAAAAAAAAAAATATTCCGTGTAAAAGCCCCATTTCTCCAGTTACAGCAGTACCACAAATGTATTGGTAGACACCCTTTCCTGTCCAGGAGACTCCCCCAAACTGAGACAATAAAATACAACTGCTATGTGCACCTTGCAGTTTTTCAAGAAAAACAACCCTTTACACCCCCCTACAAACTATATATTCTCTGGAAATACACACCTCAGGCTTTCTAGGCATATCAGGCTAGTTGACAGGGGCACAGTTTTCTGGCAGTAATCCCTCAGTAAATTCTTTGGTTGCATAGGGTTTCCCTAAAATAGAATAAAAAGCAGAATCAAACCCACATTTACCTAAAAAAAAATATGCAAACAAGAAAAAGCAAGTTAAATCTGAAAAAGCAAGGTCCCCCGAACAGAACAATGCCCAATATCTATAGGTACTGTCAAGAAAAGAGTTGCCAAATACCCCAAAGTAAAGCATGCACATAAAGGTAGATTTACTTGAAAATTTCAGCTTTATAGACAAAGTGTGCACCTTGCAATTTTCAACCAAAACAGCCCTTACATTTGGAATACCCACCACAAACCAGATATTTCCTTAAAGTACACACGTTAAGATTTCTAGGCATACCCAGCTTGTAGTGGGATAAGCTTTCTGAAAGTAATCCTTCAAAGAAATCTTTGGTTGCCCAGTGTTTCCCTAAAAAAAAAAAAAAAGAATAAAAAAACACATTTTCCTAAAATATCAATATGCAAACAAGAAAATACAAGCTAAATCTGAACAATGCGCAACATGCATGTACGTGTAACCCTTTTAACTGCCAGGCTACTTGAGGTCATTTTTCATCATCTTGCGTTATGTTTAATCGTGATTTTTGCAATAATTTTCAGGAAAATTATATATATTTTTTTTGGCGGCAGAGTTTAGGATTTAACATGAAATGTCTTGTTTGTAATTTTCCAGTTTTTTTATATTTTTTCAATAAAAAAAGAAAAAGTAAAAAAAAAATGTTTAAACCAGTTCACGAAGGGTTAAATGTAAAAACACACACACACAGAAAAAAAAAAAATTATTTATTTTTTTCTTACCTCCCATCGATCCCCAAGCAGTGTCCAAATCCTACGTTGTTTGCTCTGGCATCTGCTCACTTTCTGCTGGAAGCCTTTACCTGCTGGGCAAGAGGACATAAGGGGTTAATTAAAAAAAGACATAAGATCCTGGGGGGGCATATTTTGGGCATTTTAGGGGTTAAAAACCCTTAAAAAATCCCCCCCAAAAATGAGGCCCCCCTACCCAGTATAACCAGCACAGGGACCTGCTATATGGGCTTGCAGAACAGGGCGAAGGGGCCAACCTCGTTGGCCCCTGCCCTGCAGACTATAATCCAGTACAGCCTAAATGGCTTCGGACTCTTCTGCCCCCCCCCCGGGCTTTGGGGGGGCTGGGGGTTAATGGCAAGTTACCCTCTAGGCGCAGGTGACTTGCCAGCCCCCTAAGCCTTGTGAACTAGTATAGGGGTCTCATGGATCCCTTACCAGCTCACCAAAGGGTTACATTTAAAAAAAAACACACACACACACACACACACACACACACACACACACACAAAAAATGTATTTATATATATTTTTTTTAACTCACCTCCGTCCTCCGCTGGCTTATTTTGGCCCCTCTCTTAACTGCGGAAAAGCCCGGGGGGTGATCAGAGGCCTTCCCCTGGGTGAAGAGGAGACCCGGTCCGGGGGGTGATCAGAGGCCTTCCCCTGGGTGAAGAGGAGACCCGGTGGGAGGGATCGTGGCTGCAGGTGAGTAAATGTCATTATTATTTATTTATTATTTTTTTACAGCTGCTAGCAACGGCAGCAAGAGCCCGGGGGAGCTCTTTTAGTCTTGAAGCCAGAAGCGCTCTGAGGGGGGGAATCAGATGCCCCTCGGGTGTAGAGAAGACCCGGCTGGATCGATCGAGGGGTCAGGAGAGTGTTTTTCTTGTTTTTTTTTGGCCGCTAGCAGGGGTAAATGCCAGGCCTGTGAATTTTTCTTCCAATCCATTCCAGGCCATCCTCTTCATTCACAATTGGATAATTCCTGCCCGGAGGGCAGGTGTGGCTCCTCCCGGCCCTATAAGTATGCAGCTGCTTCTAACCAAACCAGTTTTCATTCTTGCAGTTGGATTGGACTGTGAAGGTTGCTTGGATATTCTCTCTGAAATTAGGTATTGGCAGCAAGCGGGGGATATGCCCTGTCGGCTTCCTGTACAGCCTTATTCCCACGGATCCCCCTGACCCATTTCTGCCTCCCCAGCTTTGCTATTTTGGGGTGCGTGAAGGTAAAGTAAAGCGCCGGCGTCTAGGGCGCTTTCAGAGCTTTATACGGGGCTGCAGGCTTTCTTTGAAAAGCAAGTCAGCCGCAGGTTTTTGTCTGGTGAACCTGTCGGGGAACTGTGTATATTTTTATATATTACCCACCCTTCTTCCCACATGTGTTTTACTTTTTTATTTTAAATTTCGCACCTTTCTTTAAGGGGTTTTTATTGTGACATCATGTCTGGGGGCTGGGGGTGGAGCCGGCTTGTTAGGACTTTCCGGCTTTACTAAAGCTCTCTCCGGCATCGAGAGAAGTAACAGAGAAGGCTCCTCTGCCTATATACTTCCATGAACCAGCCCAGCAGGTAACTTACACCATCTTCCCTCCAGGCCTGTGTGCGATGCTTGGACCGCTTCAGGCACCACTGTATAGGCCAACGCACCCCGGGGCCTCGGTGGGTCACGCCGTTACAGGCTGTGGCTGGGCTACTAGTTCTGGGGCGCGGGTATTACAATCGCGGCTCCCGCTGAGAGGTAAGTAGATCATCGATTGTTCTTTTTTTCATTGCATTAATGCTATTCTATTTCTGAATTATATTTATTATCATGGTTATATAGTCATTATTTTATTATTATGCTAATTTAAAAGAAAAAAAAAAGTTTTTTTTTTTGTTTCTTAGATTGTGGGAAGAAGGATCATAGGGTTGTGGTTCCTCCCAGTCCCTTTTGGGGGATTGGCTATAGGCTTAGGACCTTATGGTCTTTTTTGCTTTCTATCACCATGATGGAGGCATCAGGGGATAAGTGAGTCTGGTATCCCACTCGAGCAAGGCAGGCTCTGCCCTTTGTGCAAGTGAAATCCCCTGGGCGGTTTCAGTACGGTTTGTTCCGCTTGCGCCAAAGTTTCTGACCATAATAGGACTATTGCCACAGTATCTAGTCCTTCATTCAATAAGGCCCCTTCTGAAGCTCAGCCTCCTCAGTCAGTCCCTATGGAAGGGGGGGGGAGCCAGTGGGGCACAGTCAGATCTGGCACATATGTTGGCTAACCTGGAAAAGCGTCTCTTATTGGTAGTACCTAAAAAGGCCTCCGGTAAGAGAAGCCATTTGGAACCCGTTTATTCTGAGGAGGATTCATTTGCCTCTTTTGGTTCTGAGGAGGAAGAAGAGATGGTTGGAGAACCACTCTCAGAAGGTGAGTTACTCTTTAATGAGGAAGACAGTATTTCTAATATTCTCAGTGTGTCACACACCCCGCTTCCCCTTTAATTCTTACGATCGGGTTACTCCACCGGCAGGTGGCGACGTTGCAGAGAGAAGTCTTGAAAACGAGCCCCTTCCGGCCTATATATACCTGGGACCTCCCACTTAACACCAGTGTTTTCTCTCTGCAAGATGCGACAAGAGAGAAGAAAGAAGTCTCCTGCTTGCAGGTAGTCGGGGTCAAACCCCGGCACCCCCTTTTGGTCTATTTCTGCCTAGTTCAATTGTTTACATGCCTATATGGTTAATGGAAGCCTCCCAGCCTAGGCTGCTGGCTGGGCAACGTTAGATGGCACTAGGTGCCTAGGAGCTTATCTCCTCCGCTCGACCCCACCCGTGGGGCAATGCGGCTATCCGGCATGGTGATCCGGATTTGGGATGCCCCTGTCCCGATCTTCCCCTTGGCCATCTTCTCCCACTCGGTCCCTTCTCCCTTCGCTTTGGGGGGGGGGTGCTTTTTACACTTGTTATGTGTGTGTGTGTGTGTGTGTGTGTGTGTGTGTGTGAGGAGAGAGCTAGCAGACGCAGGGTCAGCGCCGCGGTGTGCGGCGCGTGGCCTGAGCTGCTGGGGCTCTTTCTCTTTACTTTTGTGTTTTAAACTTCCCCCCACGTTTGCATGCGGCGCTGCCATTGGACGAGCCGTGTCACTGGAGTCCTGGGGGCGGGACCACACTCTGTCGGCCTCGCTCTGTGACTCACTGGCAGGGGGCGTTGCCGGAGCGCGTCGCTCGCTGAGCCCGGGCCCGCCTCACTTCCTCTGTCTCATTACAGAGACAGGTGCTGGAGCTGGCTGGGGAAAGGTGCACGTCCCGGAGTGCGGTGCCTGTCGTCTGCAGCGGCAACAGGTAGCGGTCCCCACCTCGCGCACGTGGGGCCGTCATTCAAAGCTGTAGTTTTTTCTTTGTGACTGTGTGTTACTTATGTTTTAAGGTTTCCCTGTCACTTTTAGCATTACTCCTGGAGGCACTTATCACTTTGAGATATATACATATAGATATACATGTATTGTTGTATTCATGATGTATATACTGATCAGGTATGGTTTACCATGATTGTTTAATGTATGAGATGTGATGCATGCTGGCTAATTTCCCTGGGGGACTGACTGTGGTCTCTTTTCCCCCACAGATCCTGGGATCCCCTCACTGCAGTGGCTCTCCTGGTCTGATATACCTGGCTAGTCTTAGTCTCTAAATTGGGTTTTTCCTAGGCTTAAAAAATCCTCCCACTCCCGGGACTTTAATTATAAAGGGGCATCCCAGGTTGCTTAATGCGTAAAACCCTGAGTTGTTGCGAATACCATAATTTCACCATATGGAGGCTTCCGACGTTACCAAAAATGGCTCTTAGGGGCTATCCAGGCTGTGTGGGGGTTGTGGGGCTCCGCTCCCAGGCGATGATGTCATATTATGCGTTCCATGTGCAAAGCAGAATATTGCGCACCAGTCTGTCGCTCCAGCTTCTGGCTCCTCGCAACTTCCGTCATCTCCTACCCCCTCCCTTATTCCGGACCCCGTGTGACATTATCAAAAGTGGGGATTCGCAATCCGAGGTGCGTGCGCGATTGGCCAACCTCGAGAAGATAATTTCCGCCACGGTAGCTCAGAAGGCTACGGCAAAGCGGAAGCACCTTTCTCCGGCAGCGCCTGCTTCGGAGGATGAGGTAGTTGAAATTTTGGATTGGTCCGATTGTCCCCCTGATGAGGAGGGGGAACTCCTTGAGGAGTCGGATGAGCCTGCAGACCAGCTATTGGTTGACACCGCTGGCGATCAGGCTGTGGGGGTGCCCCTTGACACTCCTTCCTTTTTGGCTCAAATGTTTGAAATTTTGGCTTTGGATCCACCTGAGGCGGTCCCTCCGCCAAAGGGTGAGTTATTTGATGTACCCCAGCCGCGTTTGGTGTTTCCCAGGCAACAACACTTTGTGAGGGTTGTCCTTAAGGAATGGGAACAACCCACGCGCCTGGCTGGAATTCCTCCTAGTTGGGATAAACGTTATCCCTTTCCGGAGGATTTGGTGAAGCTTTGGTCGGTTCTCCCTGACGTCGATACACCTGTGTTAGGGCTGTCAAACACGGCTGTGTTGCACTCCCCTGACACTACTACCATTAAAGATGGTGAGGATCGTCGGATTGATCAATTGGCTCGCCATGGTTTTATCAGTGCCGGATCGACACTGCGGCCGGTGTGTGCTTCGGTGCTTCTTCTGTTGGCAGTTAGGTCCATTATTAGGGATCTGTACGCAGGTCTTGATCCCGCTTGTGATGAGTTTAGTTCTCTCAAGCAGTGTGAGTCATTTATTTCCTTTGTCTTGACCGCCCAGGACGATGCACTTGCGATGAGTAGCAGGACAGCGGCACTGCTGGTTGCTATTCGTCGGTCAGTGTGGCTGCGCCAGTGGACGGCGGACCTTAACTCTAAGAAGGCGCTTACAGCGCTTCCTTTTGTAGGTTTGCGCCTGTTTGGCGATAAATTGGATTCAGTTACCAAGGGTGGTAAATTGCCTCAACGCAAGAGGCCCCGTCGCTCCTTTCGGGGTGCGACTTCCTTTAGTCCCTCCTTTTGGGGAGTCAGAGTGGGCAGAGGGCGTCCTTTCCCGCTACCAGGGGTGCAGGTTGGACCCGGGGGAGAGGCCGTGGCCGTCCCAGTCAGTCCTGGGGCACCAAGCCCAAGCCTGTTGGTAAGCCCGCTCAGCAATGAGGGGCCGCCCTCACCCGTGCGGGTGGGGGGACGATTGCGACACTTCTCCCTGGTTTGGGACCAGGAGGTTCCGGACAGATAGATCCGGGAGGTGGTGTCGTTCGGTTACAAGCTGGAGTTCGAGTCTCGCCCTCCTTCACGATTTTTCCGGTCTCGGGTGCCCACCGATCCTTTGGCCGTGCAGGGGCTCCTGGCGTCGGTAAGGAATCTTCTGGAAATGGCGGTCATCCGGCCGGTGCTGCGCTTAGAGGTGGGCCTCGGTTTTTACTCCAATCTTTTCACAGTCCCCAAGAAGGACGGGTCGGTTCGCCCCATCCTGGATCTGAAGTTCCTCAACAGGTTCATCCGTACTCGGAAGTTTCGCATGGAAACTCTGCGTTCGGCCATCGGTTCTCTTCGGCAGGGGGACTTCATGACATCCATAGACATCAAGGATGCTTACCTTCATGTTCCCATCTGCCAGGCTCATCAGCGTTTTCTTCGCTTCGTGATGAAGGATCAGCATTTTCAATTTGTGGCACTTCCGTTTGGCCTCACCTCGGCTCCAAGAGTGTTCACCAAGGTGCTGGCAGGGGTGATGGCCATTCTCAGATCTCGGGGCATTCGTGTCGTACCTTATCTGGACGACCTTCTCATCATGGCTCCTTCCCTCAATCAATCGGAGACGGACACCAGGATGGTGGTCTCCACGCTGGAAAGCTTCGGTTGGGTGATCAACTTTCCCAAGTCCTCCCTCGCCCCGGCCAGGGTGGTGTCCTTTCTGGGAATGCGGTTGGATTCTTGTCAACACAGGGTTTTTCTGCCTCAGTCCAAGATTTGTCTGATTCAGGAGTTGGCTTGGGTCCTTCTTTCTAATCCTCGGATTGAGAAAAAAGGGGGGGGGGTGGAAGGGGAAAGGTATATGGCGTGTGGGGCGCTACACTTGGACCGACATCCATCTCCGCGCATCCACAGGTGGCATCACGTCAGAAGCACTAATTTCCACCCGAGCCACAATGAACAAGAGGGGCAAGAGGCACGGTGCGCTCCCGGCTCCACTACTCAAAGAAGCTCTTAAATTCAGCCGACTCCTCATACATTAGCCAGGGCAGCCAGGTAGTTCTGAACTGCTCATCCCTATCATGCAATGATAGTGTAAGGTCCTCCATTTCCTTGACGCTCATGACCTCCCTTGCCCAGTCCCCTACAGATGGAGCTCTTCTTTGTTTCCAGAACCTAGGTGTTGTCTGTTTAGCTGCGTTCAGCAGATGGATCAACAAAGATTTTTTGTACTTCCCTATCGGGGTCTTCGTGGAGTGAAGCAGAATCTGGGCTGGGTCTTCCCCTAATTGTGCCCCAGTAAGCTGTGTGATGATAGGTAGGACCGCTCCCTAGTAGTCTCGAATCCCGGGGCATGTCCACAGAATGTGAAACAGTGTCCCCCTCCCGTCACCACATCTCCAGCAGCCTGAGTCGGCCTGGTCAAACATTTTACTCAATCTATCTAGGTCAATCTCCCAATCTCTCCAAAATGCTGGGGGGGAGTCCTGCTCACCTACTAGAAGTGAATATAGCCTAGAGATCAGGTGTGGGTATGGCTGGCCCTCTAAACAAATCCTCTCAAATTCCGTGTGGCCCCTTAGACATTCCCTCCGAAGACCCATCCGGGCCAAGAAAACTGAAAGCGAAGAAGTGTCCAAGGGTCCAAGTCACTATTCCCCAGTTTAGTCCTCAACTCACTTATGGGGACCCACCCTGCCACTGTAATCAGGTCACCACCCCTCAGCTGGCTCACCTTCCCCCAGTCCCTGAGGGCAGCCCTAGGGCAATCCAGAAGCGGAGGATTGTCTACCAACGCAATCATGGGAGAGGGCCATGGAGAAACCTCTGGGCGCTTCCTGTGGGATCGGAAGGCCTCTAAAGTGGCCGATACTGTTGGATGGGAGCCCAACCCTGGCCTGTACGTTTCCCTGTTCCAGACAGTGGCATCTAGTGGGGCCAGAGCCAGGGCATTCTCCAATTGTACCCACCTCTTCGTGGTCCTACAGGTGTCACAAATTCTTTGGAGATGGGAAGCTAGCCAGTAAGAACGAACATCTGGCAACGCCATGCCTCCCATATGTTTAGGCTTACACAGTAACTACCGTCTGAGTCTGGGTCTCTTTCTCTGCCAAACGAACCCCATCTAGAAGCTTCGGCAATATTGACATTTTAATTATATTTACCCTGCCCATCCAGGAGAAGGTAGGGGAGTCCCAACTGTTTAGGTCCGCTTTTATCCTCTGAGACAGGAAGTTCAACTCCAGAATCTTCGACAACCTGGAAGGCAACTGCGTGCCTAGGTACGTTATCGAGGTCCTGGCCCACTTAAAGAAAAATGTCTGTTGAAGGTTCCTGGCCACGTCCCCCAGGAGTGAAACGTTTAGAGCTTCCGATTTGTCGTAGTTGATTTTAAAGAAGGACATCCCTCCAAAGACTTCGAATTCCCTCATCAGAACTGGTACCTTGACCCAGGGCGTTAGTGACAAAAAACAGGAGATCATCTGCGTAGGCCGCGACCTTGTGTGAGGCATCCCTGACCACCAGTCCTCCCACATCTACATTTCCAAGGACTCTGCACAAAAAAGGCAGAGTGGGGGCAGCCCTGTCGAGTTCCGTTGCAGATAGGCACCAGAGCTGAGAGTAGGCCGTTCACCTTGACCCTGGCTGAGGGCTCCGTGTACAGAGCTTCAATGAATCTCCTCATATTATCCCCGAGGCCCACATATCTGAGGGTCTCCCTTAAAAACGGCCAGCTCACCCTGTCAAAGGCCTTCTCCGCGTCTGTGGACAAAAGCAACATAGGGACGTCGGTATTTTGCGCCACATGGATTACACCCAGTGCCCGCACCACGTTGTCCCTGGCCTCCCTCCCCAACACGAAGCCCGTTTGGTCCAAATGAACCACCTGAGCCACCACCGGCGCCAGCCTATTGGCCAGAATTTTGGCAAAAAGCTTCAGGTCCACGTTGAGGAGGGAGATGGGACGATAGCTCTTACATGACAGGGGATCTTTTCCCGACTTGTGGAGAACAGATATGTGGGCCTCTAGCTCTCTGAGAATGAGCCCGGGGCTTCCGGGTCTAGTATCGAGTTCCACGCCCCAATCATGCGTGGGCCCAGTATTGGGGCAAAGGTTTTATATGTATGTCCCATGAACTTTGGAGTAAAAGGAGTAATCCCGTGCCCCCTGGTTTCTAACGCGCCATGCATCCACCAGCTGCAAGCAGTGCAGTTTTTTCCTCAGAGATCTCAAAGCCAAATAGGAGGCCGCCGACCTGCCTGCTGAGGTATCCAGCAGGGGCTCAATAGCTAAATTGAAGTCGCCCCCTAATATTACATCTCCTTCCATGAATTTTCCTATCTTATCAAGTGTACTCCTCAGGAATTGGATCTGACCCTGATTGGGCGCATATATGGAGGCCAGCGTATACATTCTTTGATCAATAAGCCCTTTGACTAACACCACCCTCCCCGACTCTTCGCTCCACACCTCCCTTGAGATGAAAGGCACGTCTCTAGCCAGCATGATCGCAACTCCCTTCTTTTTAGCATCTGCTGCGCAGCTGGTGAATACATGCAGGAAATGCTTGTTACAGAGTCTTGGAGTTGCGTTTCTTTTGAAATGGGTCTCCTGCAGAAAAACAATCTTTGCTCTATATCTATGTAATTCCTGCCCCAGGATGGCTCTCTTTTCTGGTGTGTTAAGGCCCTTTACGTTCAGGGTAACTATTTTTAACGGGCCCATGTTGGCTCACACCCGAAACGGGTAAGTGGGAACGACTGAACCCCGCGATGAAGGGGAAACGGTGGAGTGGCCGATCCCGCTGCCAGCCCCACACGCCAAAAGGAAGGGGGAGTGGATGGGTAGGGGTAGGTGGGGGAAGGGGGGAAACCAGAGGAGTACCGCGCTTCAAGTGACGGGGTGTGGGGACTTGAGGCGGTAAGAACCAGGAAACGGGGAAAGAAAAAACGAAGGACTAACAAGTAGTCCGCCGGTCACTCGCCTACCGGCGTAGCCCGGATACGGTGCCCTTTAACGCGCGTAGTAAAGGGGTCCCAGTCCACAGGCTAGCAAGCCCTGCGTGGGATCTATTCCCGTCTAGAGGAAGCCAAAGAGGTTTCCCTAGAGGGGTGCACCAGAGTAAGAGGGTTTGGAAGGCTAGGCCAAAGTTCAGAGGGTCCGGAGTCGCACCCTGATTGTGGCTACCCAGTGAGTCATGTCTCAAGGCGGCATTGCAATGAGCAGGGTTTCCATACCAAGGGGCCCGAAGGCCCGATACCAACCGAAACCTCGCTCGGCAGCCCAATCCAACTGCGAATCGGGGGGGGCTGCCCCAGATGATTAAACAAATCAGTCAAATTCTATAAACATTTCAACGGGGAGCAACCGAAGAAGAAGTAGTCACAGCGGGTACAACATTAGCATATATATGTAACAAAAACATAGCAAATGCAGGCCCGAGCCCGGGCGCAGCTGGCAATCCACGATGCTTCACCTTCTGCGTCCCCTCCCACCTCTTCTATCTCCTCTGGGGCCTCCAACCTGGCGTTGCGGTAGCTGCCTGCTGTATACCGCCAGGTCAGGGACCGTCCAGTCCGGGACGTCCACATTCTCTGCCTCCAGGAAGTGAAATAGGTCAGGGAGCTGGGCGGGCGACTTGAGAACGAAGGGATTCCCGCCCCTTCTCACCAGGAGCTGGAAAGGGTGTCCCCACCTGTAAGACGCTCCCTGCCCTGGATAGTGTCCAGCAGGGGTTTAAGAAGCCTTCTCATCTGCAATGTCCTTCGTGAAAGATCCTGAAGTATGATGACCTGTGCTCCCATGCATTTGACCGCGCCCTTCTCCCAGGCCCGTCGGAGAATATCCTCTTTTATTTTGAAAAAATGTATTCGGCAGATAACATCTCTGGGCCTGTTCGGATCTTGAGATCGGGGGCCTAGGGCCCTGTGCACCCTGTCCATTTCTATGTGGTTTGAGCTGGGTAGGTCGAGGAGCTCATTGAAAATAGAGGCGACCCCGTCCATCAGATCTCTCGGCTTCACAGACTCAGGAATCCCCTGAAGACGCAGATTATTCCTGCGGCTCCTGTTCTCTGTCATCATGGGCTAGGGCAAGATCAGCCAGGAGCAGTTTATTCCCAACCTGTTGTTGTTCCAGGTCTGCCACTCGAGCGTCCAAGGTTCTGTGGGAGGCCTCCACCCCATCCATTCTGTCTGTTACTTCTGCCACCGAGTGCTGTAGGGCCGCCAGCTCTCTCTTGATGGTGCTCTCCATCCTGGACACATATCCGTCAAAGTCCCCACGGGTTGGGAGCCCTCGCAGGGCCTCCTTGATATTGACTTTAACCGCCTCAGCAATGGAATGCGATAAAAGATCTACTGGAACAGCCACAGACGAGTTATGTGTAGGGTGGGCATTCTCAACGAACCTCCCTCCCGCAAGCTCTGCCCCGGGGCTGAATGCTGGCGCCGCAGAGCCATCCCTGCTTGGGTCCCCTGTGACGGGGTGGCTACGTCATCCTCCCAGAGTGCGCCTGGGGTAGGGTCATCCCCCACCATCATTGGTTCCCCGGAGGGACTGCCCGGCCTGGACTGCCATGTGGGCTTGGAGGTGGGGGTGGGGTGCCCAGCAGGGAGCTGTTGCTTGATGGGGGTTCCGCCAGTTGTGGGGAGGAGTAGCCCATCCTGACCAAGCGGTGGGGAGTCCGGGCTGCGGGTAACATTAAGCCCGGGGTCACAGGTGGGTGTTTCATTTAATGATCTGTGGGGCACTGCAGTACAGGGCATCGTGTCTCCCCCTGTTCCAGTCCCCTTCTGATCTAAGGTGGCGTGGGATGGGGCCTCCATTATGCTGTCACGAGGGGTTGATGTGGGGGGCCAGGGTGGAGAGGGTCCATCCAGATCATATGGCGGGGAGTCCGGGCTGTGGGGGGAATCAAGCCCGCGATCATTGGGGGACAGCTTAGCTGCAACTCTGTGGGGCACTGTGGCACATGGCACCATGCCTCCCCCATTTCCAGCTCCCTCCCGACGCAGGGTGGCGTGGGATGGAGCCTCCATCATGCTGCTGCGAGGGGCTGATGTGGGGGGCCAGGGTGGGGGACTGACCTGGAGCCCGACGGGCACGCTCCTCCGCCCATCCGCCTCGCGATGGATCTTCGCGGCCACTGTCACTTCAGTGCTGCGCCGCCCGGCCGCCTCAGTGTCACAGGCTACGGGTGCCGCCTCTCCCGCTTCGTCTCCCCGCCGTACGGGCTAGCAAGCCCTGCGTGGGATCTATTCCCGTCTAGAGGAAGCCAAAGAGGTTTCCCTAGAGGGGTGCACCAGAGTAAGAGGGTTTGGAAGGCTAGGCCAAAGTTCAGAGGGTCCGGAGTCGCACCCTGATTGTGGCTACCCAGTGAGTCATGTCTCAAGGCGGCATTGCAATGAGCAGGGTTCCATACCAAGGGCCCGAAGGCCCGATACCAACCGAAACCTCGCTCGGCAGCCCAATCCAACTGCGAATCGGGGGGGGCTGCCCCAGATGATTAAACAAATCAGTCAAATTCTATAAACATTTCAACGGGGAGCAACCGAAGAAGAAGTAGTCACAGCGGGTACAACATTAGCATATATATGTAACAAAAACATAGCAAATGCAGGCCCGAGCCCGGGCGCAGCTGGCAATCCACGATGCTTCACCTTCTGCGTCCCCTCCCACCTCTATCTCCTCTGGGGCCTCCAACCTGGCGTTGCGGTAGCTGCCTGCTGTATACCGCCAGGTCAGGGACCGTCCAGTCCGGGACGTCCACATTCTCTGCCTCCAGGAAGTGAAATAGGTCAGGGAGCTGGGCGGGCGACTTGAGAACGAAGGGATTCCCGCCCCTTCTCACCAGGAGCTGGAAAGGGTGTCCCCACCTGTAAGACGCTCCCTGCCCTGGATAGTGTCCAGCAGGGGTTTAAGAAGCCTTCTCATCTGCAATGTCCTTCGTGAAAGATCCTGAAGTATGATGACCTGTGCTCCCATGCATTTGACCGCGCCCTTCTCCCAGGCCCGTCGGAGAATATCCTCTTTTATTTTGAAAAAATGTATTCGGCAGATAACATCTCTGGGCCTGTTCGGATCTTGAGATCGGGGGCCTAGGGCCCTGTGCACCCTGTCCATTTCTATGTGGTTTGAGCTGGGTAGGTCGAGGAGCTCATTGAAAATAGAGGCGACCCCGTCCATCAGATCTCTCGGCTTCACAGACTCAGGAATCCCCTGAAGACGCAGATTATTCCTGCGGCTCCTGTTCTCTGTCATCATGGGCTAGGGCAAGATCAGCCAGGAGCAGTTTATTCCCAACCTGTTGTTGTTCCAGGTCTGCCACTCGAGCGTCCAAGGTTCTGTGGGAGGCCTCCACCCCATCCATTCTGTCTGTTACTTCTGCCACCGAGTGCTGTAGGGCCGCCAGCTCTCTCTTGATGGTGCTCTCCATCCTGGACACATATCCGTCAAAGTCCCCACGGGTTGGGAGCCCTCGCAGGGCCTCCTTGATATTGACTTTAACCGCCTCAGCAATGGAATGCGATAAAAGATCTACTGGAACAGCCACAGACGAGTTATGTGTAGGGTGGGCATTCTCAACGAACCTCCCTCCCGCAAGCTCTGCCCCGGGGCTGAATGCTGGCGCCGCAGAGCCATCCCTGCTTGGGTCCCCTGTGTTGGGGTGGCTACGTCATCCTCCCAGAGTGCGCCTGGGGTAGGGTCATCCCCCACCATCATTGGTTCCCCGGAGGGACTGCCCGGCCTGGACTGCCATGTGGGCTTGGAGGTGGGGGTGGGGTGCCCAGCAGGGAGCTGTTGCTTGATGGGGGTTCCGCCAGTTGTGGGGAGGAGTAGCCCATCCTGACCAAGCGGTGGGGAGTCCGGGCTGCGGGTAACATTAAGCCCGGGGTCACAGGTGGGTGTTTCATTTAATGATCTGTGGGGCACTGCAGTACAGGGCATCGTGTCTCCCCCTGTTCCAGTCCCCTTCTGATCTAAGGTGGCGTGGGATGGGGCCTCCATTATGCTGTCACGAGGGGTTGATGTGGGGGGCCAGGGTGGAGAGGGTCCATCCAGATCATATGGCGGGGAGTCCGGGCTGTGGGGGGAATCAAGCCCGCGATCATTGGGGGACAGCTTAGCTGCAACTCTGTGGGCCACTGCGGCACATGGCACCATGCCTCCCCCATTTCCAGCTCCCTCCCGACGCAGGGTGGCGTGGGATGGAGCCTCCATCATGCTGCTGCGAGGGGCTGATGTGGGGGGCCAGGGTGGGGGACTGACCTGGAGCCCGACGGGCACGCTCCTCCGCCCATCCGCCTCGCGATGGATCTCCGCGGCCACTGTCACTTCAGTGCTGCGCCGCCCGGCCGCCTCAGTGTCACAGGCGACGGGTGCCGCCTCTCCCGCTTCGTCTCCCCGCCGTACGGGCTGCTCCTCTGCCGGTGTCAGAGCGCGGTCAGGGGCTCCCGGCTTCCGCGCTGCAGCCTCGTGCGCACGTGGGTGCCTCTCCTTTCCTGTGGCCGCCATCTTTCCCGCCGCCGTTTCCACACTCTCGGGGCCCAGGAGCGGAACAAGGCCGGTATTGTGTGTGACCTGTCCCTCCTGGAGGGTCCCCGTTGCTTCCCTCGCTTGGTCATCTAGAATTCTGGTGTCTAGAAACTCTCCAGCCTCGGCTCAGCAGTTGTAATGTGCGGAGCTCCCTCACCATGCGCCTTCACTCAGCCATGCCAAGCCACACCCCCAACTTTTCTTTATTTTGAGGTTACCATTGGATTTCCTGGTACCTTGTCTTTCTGCTTTTGAATTCACTGGGTGTTAAGTGGGAGGTCCCAGGTATATATAGGCCGGAAGGGGCTCGTTTTCAAGACTTCTCTGTGCAATGTCGCCACCTGCCGGTGGAGTAACCCGATCGTAAGAATTAAAGGGGAAGCGGGGTGTGTGACACACTGACAATATCCATTTTACAGGTGAGTACTCACAAAATGGTATTATTTTTTCATCTGACGAGGATCCTTTGCTCTCAGATGAAACAGAGGACCTACTTTCCTCTGTTTTTGAAACTTTACATATTTCCTCTCCTAAGGTTGCCAAGAGAAGGAAGGATGATTTGTTTAGGCCCGAGAGGCCGAGGCGTTTTTTTCCGGAACAATCACATTTTTTCCAGGATGGTGCTAAAGGAGTGGGAAAAACCAAACAAACCGAACAAACTGCCTCCTATCCCTAGGATCCTAGACTCAAGGTATCCTTTCCCTTCTGATATGATTACGTTACGGTTGCTTTCTCCTGATGTGTTCCCACCCATTTCGGGCCTGTACAACACTACTATCATGCCGTCTGCTTCTAACGCCTCTTTTAGAGATCCTACTGAAAGATGAATGGATCAGTTGGCCCGCCATGCCTTTGCTATGGTTGGTTCGCTCTTACGCCAGCTATGGTTGGTTCGCTTGTGCCATCATTTCCTTGGCTACGAGGAGAAAGGTAAAACAGCGTATGGCCAGGGCTAAGTCTTGCAGTAGACAGTAAGCTCATTTTTGGTAATGACTCTGGACATGGTTCAGGACAGAGTTTTTCTGCCAAAACAGAAAGTTCTACTACTCCGGACCCAAATAGAGACCTTTCTAGCTTGTCAGCAGCCAACAATTCGTCTAGGAATGAGACTGTTAGGCCTAATGGTGGCCTGCTTCAAAGCAGTGCCCTTTGCCCAGTTTCACATGAGGCCTCTTCAGATGAATCTGTTATCTATCTGGGATCGGGCCCCAGAATCTTTGGATCAGACGTTTGTTTTGACCCCCTGAGCCAGGCAATCCCTCCTGTGGTGGTTGGATACCCTAAATCTCCTTGGGAGATTGTTACCACGGCTGCCAGTGTTACAAGCTGAGGTGGCATCTGGCAGACCCAGAAGATCCAGGGGCAATGGGGTCTGAAAGAAAATCTGCTACCCATAAACCTCTTAGAATTGAGAACAGTTTGAATAGTACTTCAACATCTGGCCCCCAGTTTAAAGGGGCATGCTGTCCAGGTCCAGTCAGGCAATCGGACGTCAGTAGCTTATTTCAACCACCAGGGGGGTACACGGAGCAAAAGAACCCTAAGGGAGGTAAGCCAGATTGTGGTTTGGGCAGAGGAGAACGTTCCCTGCATCTCGGCGGTTTACATCCTGGGGGCAGAGAACCAGGAGGCATACTCCCCGAGTTTCTGGGTTTCTGCGTCTAGGGAAGTGGTCTCTCATTCAGCCCTTTGCCTCCACAGGGGTCGTCCTGATGTGGATCTCTTTGCATCCAGACACAATCACAAGCTTCTGTTCTGCTTGGGCGTAATTTAGCTAAAATTCACAAATATATTTGCAACCCTCAAATATATAAGGCAACGTAAGAGCTCAAATACATGTATATCTCTAAAATTACGCCTCGTTTGTCTAAAAGTTCATTTAAAACAATGAGTTTTGAGGATAAATGCACTAAATAAAAAAATAAAAAATAATGCATAGATCGCATTGTATGCTTGCACACACATAGGAATTCATCTTCCGCATTTAACCCATCCGTGTAGTGAGTGTACACATGCCCAGAGCGGTGTGCTGCCCTTATTACGGCATCCGGGGATCGGTTGGGGCGTTAGGTGCCTTGCTCAAGAGCACTATAGTCATGTCCCAGGACCGGGATTCGAACCTGCCACCCTCTGGTCACAAGTCCGCTCCCTTATCTCTAGGCCACAACTGCCCCTAAACTACAGATTACTACTACTACACAAGCAAGCAGGCAAGACCCCAGACAAAGAAAAACAGGTCTGACTAGTTTGCAAGAACAACTGGAATGTTTCTTTGAGAAAAGGAACAAAATGTAATAAAGCCAAGTAATATAACTTTACAAGAAATGCAATTCAGAGTAGCTTAACAGTAGTTTACCAAACTTATCTTAGTTAAGTGGTCCTGGTTCCAGGGTCATTCCGGTCCTTCAGGTTTCAACAGCAGCAAAAGGTCCATGAAGTGTTCAGGTGGAAGGAGAAAGAGCGTGCAATGCCTTTTGTCCTGCATAGGACCACACCTCTTTACCAATCACAGGTCCCCAAAATTGTCCAGTGGGTGAATGCCCTGTATGCAGCCTATTAACCTATATCCTATTATCCAATCCCAAATGGACACATATACCCAAAGGAAACAAGCCGCATGGTTTCAGCCATCTTGAAAACAGTCTTCGGCCATTTTTTAACATTCCAACTCAAATCGGATGAAACCAATAAATTGTGTCTGTAGCACTACAGTGTCCCTTTCACAGGACCATCTGGCCATGGCAATGGACGCTCTGACAACCCCATGGACAAAGTTCAATCTCCTGTATGCATTTCCTCTATTCCCACTCCTGGGTCAAGTACTAAAGAAAGTAGCTCGGGAGGGAGTGCCAACCATCCTGGTGGCTCCTCGTTGGCCAAGGAGAAGCTGGTTTGCAGACATAGTAAGGATGTTGACAGATCACTGGCGGCTTCCCGATGATCCAGAGCTTCTCACACAGGGGTCTCTTCAGCACCCAAATTTGCTTTTGACGGCCTGGCTATTGAAACCTCGATCTTGACAGAGAAGGGTCAAGGTTATACATACCATGATTCAGCCCGGAAAAAGACATCTTCTAAGATATACTACAGGGTCTGGCGGGCTTTCATCTCTTGGTGTGAGTCCAGGAAGTTTTCTTGCAGAAGATATTCTGTTTCCAAAATTCTAGAATTTCTGCAGAATGGCTTAGTTGGGCCTCCAGTTGAGCACCCTCAAGGGTCATGTTTTGGCCTTATCTATTTTTTCCCAGAGGTCTATCGCTGACAATAGACTCATCAGAACCTTCTTTCAGGGAGTCACTCATGTCCGACCACCACGCAAGCCTATTTTACCAGTGTGGGACTTAAATCTGGTGCTATCTGCTCTCCTTCGAACCCTTGATTGACACTCCCTTGAGCATTTTGACGCTCAAGGTAATTTTCTTGGTGGTGATCACCTGTGCGTCGAGTTTCCGAATTGGCCGCTTTATCTGTGAAGGCTTCTTATTTTGAGTTATACAGAGACAAGGTGGTCTTCTGCTGTTCTTTCTGAGCTTGATGTGGATGTATCTGCTAATGCTCAGTCAGGGCAGGATTTGGTAAGATCAAAGGAAGTGGACTTAAGTAAGGGACCATATAAAATGAGTACAAAAGGCCAGCAAGGAACAGTTACCAAGCCAACCAATAGGAAAAGGCATATTCTGGTTGGTGACTCAACAATTAGAGGTGTGGACTTTGGACAGGATAAAGATGAGCTAAAGGAAGTGAGGTGTCTCCCAGGTGCCACGGTTAATAGGGATAAGAAACGCATTCTAATATTATAAGTCTGCAAGCAAACATAACCGAGTGGACATTGTGCTACATCTTGGCACAAATGACTTATCCCAAAAAGATTTGTTTGTTGTACAGAGGGACTTCCAAAATTTAAGTCAGGAACTTTGCAAAATAACAGGTTCCATCACCTTTTCTGAAGTTTTGCCAGTATGTAATCAGGGAAAAAAGGCACTCAACATCGCCAAGTTCAATTTGTGGTTACGCCAGTGGTGTGAAGACAAAGGCTTTGGATGTATTAGTCATGATGTTAGAAGGTGGTTGAACAATGAGTTGTTTAAGAGGGATGGCTTGCATCCTTCACAGAAAGGCACAGAAGAACTTGGAGTGGAACTCAGAGCATTTTTTGATTTAAACTAGAGGAAGGGGACAGAGATGTAACTTGTAAGGGTGATTTCTGTCCCCTACCATTTAGGATGAAGCAGGACATTGAAGCAGGAAGCCCGGTCAGTGGTAGGCTAGAGGTGGAAAAGATCAAGGACACACTAAAATACAATACCAACAACATCCACATGATGTGTACCAATGCTCGCAGCTTGGGCAACAAGCTCTGTGAATTAATGGCTATCATATCCAGAGATGAATTGGATCTTGTTGCAATAACAGAGACTTGGTTCAAGGATCACAATGACTGGGAGATAGCCATACCCGGTTACACATTGTACAGAAAAGACAGATTGGATAGAAAGGGCGGTGGAGTAGCCATTTATGTCAAGACTACACTTCAATCAACATTAATTCAGCATACACATAATGAACTAGAAACTCTCTGGGTTACCATGCAGACTAAGGAGGGAGCTGTGGTCAGAATTGGTGTGATATATAGGCCCCCTGGACAATCTGAGGATCTAGATAACCTATTAATAGATGAAATCAGTGGAATGGCAAAGAAGGGGGGGACATTGTTATTACAGGTGACTTCAACATGCCTGATGTGGACTGGAATATCCCAAGTGCATCGACATGCAAGAGCAGGACTATATTAGAGGCACTTAATGGAGTGTCTCTAAAACAACTTGTGACATTGCCAACTAGAGGAGATAACATTCTGGACTTAGTTCTGACCAATGGGGATCTGGTGTCCGAGGTCAGGGTTGAAGAAAATCTGGGTTCCAGTGACCATCAATGCTTATGGTTCAGAATAAAAACATACATTGTGCAATCACACACCAGAACCAAAGTGCTAGACATAAAAGATAAGAAGTCTGCCTATAAGAAGTATAAAGTAAGTGGAAGTGTAGCTGACAGAGAGGCGTATAAAATTAAACAGAGGGAAGCAAAACTGATTATAAGGACTGCTAAAGGGCAAAAGGAGGAAGAAATGGCCAAATCTATGAAGAGGGGAGATAAAACCTTTTTCCGATATATTGGTGACAGAAAGAAGAAAAACAATGCAGTCTCAAAAATTAGAAATAGGGAAAATAAATATATTGACGGAGATAAGGCTGTGGATGACCATCTGAATAGCTACTTTTGTTCGGTATTTTCAGATAGTAGCAGGCATGGCCATAGCACAGCATCCCGCTGGGAGGGCACAGCTCCAGAATTTCAGGAGGCTGATGTCTTAGCCGAGCTGGCACATCTAAAGGTAAGTAAGGCGATGGGTCCAGATGGAACCCACCCCAGAGTTCTAAGGGAACTTAGGTTTGTGATTGCAGCCCCTCTGACTGATTTACTTAACCATTCAACACTTTCAACTGGTGAGGTTCCAGATGATTGGAGAATGGCCAATGTCGTACCAATCCATAAAAAGGGGAGTAGAGAAGAAGCCAGTAATTACAGGCCAGTTAGTTTAACATCTATAGTTGTCAAATTAATGGAAACACTCTTAAAAAAACAGATCATTTCTCATCTAAAAATTAATGACCTATTGGACCCAAAACAGCACGGCTTTACTAAGGGCAGATCATGTCAGACCAATCTTATTGATTTCTTTGACAATGTCACTAAAGTGTTAGATGAAGGTGGTGCTGTGGATATCGCCTATCTGGATTTTAGCAAAGCTTTTGACACTGTACCACATAAGGAGCTCATAGATAAGTTATTGAAGGTAGGACTCAATCCCTGGATAGTTCAGTGGATTTCCAGTTGGCTGAGGGATCGGTATCAGAGCGTTGTTTTAAATGGTGTGCAATCTGAACAAAGGCGAGTTACAAGTGGTGTGCCGCAAGGGTCTGTCCTGGGCCCCATTCTTTTTAATATATTTGTAAGTGACATAGGAGAAGGCTTGGTAGGAAAAGTTTGTCTGTTTGCTGATGATACAAAGGTTAGTAATTGGGTGGATATTCCTGGAGGTGTCTGCAACATGGAAAATGATTTAGCTTTACTGGATAGATGGTCAAAACTGTGGAAACTAGAGTTTAATGTCTCTAAATGTAAAATCATGCACTTGGGTAGAAGGAATCCCTGCTCTGAGTACCGTATGGGCAGTACGGTGTTAGCCAGGACCTCGGAGGAGAGAGATTTAGGGGTACTGATTACTGATAGCTACAAGATGAGTGGACAGTGTAGCCAGGCAGTGGGAAAAGCAAGCAGGATGCTCGGCTGCATAGCTCGAGGCATCACCAGTAGGAAGAGGGAGGTTGTGATGCCGCTGTATAGAGCCCTGGTAAGGCCACAGCTAGAATACTGTGTGCAGTTCTGGAGACCTTACCTGCAAAAAGACATTATTCAAATAGAACGTGTCCAAAGGAGGGCAACGAAAATGGTGGAAGGACTTAAACTTAAAACTTATCAGGAGAGACTTAAAGAACTTCATTTGTACAGTCTGGAGGAAAGAAGGGAGAGGGGGGACATGATTGAGACCTTTAAATATGTGAAAGGATTGAATAAGGTTCAGAAGGGAAGTGTTTTTAAGAAGAAGCTTAATGATAGAACAAGGCGGCACAACCTGAAGCTAGTCGGGGGGAAGATCAGGAGCAATGTTAGAAAATATTATTTTACAGAAAAAGTAGTAGATGCTTGGAACAAACTTCCAGCAGAGGTAGTTGGAAAATCATCAGTCACTGAATTTAAACATGCCTGGGATAAGCACACATCTATCCTAAGATAAAGAGTACATACAATATACACATAAGGGCAGACTAGATGGACCGTATGGTCTCCTTCTGCCGTCAACCTTCTATGTTAAACCAGATTTTTTTGCCTAAGGTTGTTTTTCTTTTTCACCTTAACAAGGAGGTAGTTTTACCTTCTTTATGCCCAGTTCCGGCTAATTCAAAGGAAAGGGCTCTTTATTCTTTGGACGTAGTCAGAGCCATAAGATATTACATGTCTGCATGTTTTTCTGTAAATCCACGATCAGCAGGTGGATTAGACAGGCAGTAGTAATAGCCTATTCTGCCAAGGGGAAGGAGCCTCCCTTTCGGGTCACAGCTCATTCCACTAGGGCCGTCGGTGCTTCCTGGGCCTTTCAACATCAGACCTCAGTGGAACAGGTTTGTAAAGCTGCCACCTGGTCTTCGGTTCACACATTTACCAAATTTTACAAGCTGACACTGTTTTTGTCGAAAAGTTCTTCAGGCGGTAGTGAAATGAACTACCTGCTGTTCCGCGTTGAGGATCCCGCCCATATATAAGCACTGCTTTTGGAGGTCCCAATTGTAAATGAAGATGATGGCCTGAAATGGATTGGAAGAAAAAACACAATTCTGTGATACTCGCCTGTAGAATTGTTTTTTCTGTCGAATCCATTCATGGCCGTCAGACCCGACATTTTGGGTTTCGTTCTATCCTTGATGCCTTTTTTATGGTGTTTTTTTATTATATCATTTAGCATTTAAAAAAAAAAATTAAGAGAAAACAAACGGAGTTCGATGTGAAGTAACATTGTCTCCTATACTTGGGGCCTCCCGGCCTTAGCCTCTTGGTATATATGATTTTCTGCTTTTTAATTACTGGTTTGGTTAGAGGCAGCTGCATACTTATAGGGCCAGGAGGAGCCACACCTTTAATCTTGCAGTCCACGCCTTCGGGGCAAGAATTACCCAATCGCGAATGAAGAGGACGGCCTGGAATGGATTCTACAGAAAAAACTATTCTACAGGTGAGTATCACAGAATTGTGTTTTTACATGGCTGGCACTTAAGAGTTGGAGAGACGACGTGAAATTTACGTTCTTGGCAACTAAAGGGTTAAGCCCCCAATGCCAGCCACAATGGGTCGGCCCTGTGGCGGATTAATCCTTTTTTTTTTTTTGTTTGGTAAATGGTGAAAAAGGGGTATCACTGGGTCTTCAACCTTAAAGTGGCTCGAAACCCAGTTCGATCGGCCTGGGAATCTATAAGAATCCCGGGCCGATCGATTCCCTTCCCTAACCAAAATCGGGATGCCCTGCTGTGTGAAACCCCCCAGGTTTCCCCGTTCACTTACCTTTCTTCCCAATGCAGTGGCACATGTGCAGGCCATGGCTGCATCCTGCTATCCCTCTAGCCGTGTGTGTGCCTGCACCAGCCATTTGTTAATGGCCTGACGCAGGCACACTCACTGTAAAGGGAAGTGGGGGATGCGGCCGCCAGCACGCTAGAAGCTGCTGGCTTAGACGCCGTCTTAAATGGCGTGACGTCAGTGGCTCAGAGCGAGCTGATTGGACGAGTGGCCACGCATGCGCCGTAGGACAGGGATGAGGTGAGTTTCACACAGCGGGGGGCCCTGGGGGACAGGACCAAAACCCAGGATAGTCAGCGAATCTAGATGCAATTCCCAGTGATACCCCTTCATCTACAAGCCGAAATAGATCAATTTGGAGTGGCCTAGTGGAATTTATCTTTAGTAAAGGGATTCATTCTGTGATTGTCTTATTAGCTAGCTAAAGGTGTTGATTTTCAATCTATTTATTTGAACATTAATCATAATTGTTCCAATATTCTCAGTGTGCCACACACCCCGCTTCCCCTTTAATTCTTATGATCGAGTTACTCCACCAGCAGGTGGCGACGTTGCAGAGAGAAGTCTTGAAAACGAACCCCCTTCCGGCCTATATATACCTGGGACCTCCCATTTAACACCAGTGTTTTCTCTCTGCATGAGGCGACAAGACAGAAGAAAAGTCTCCTGCTTGCAGGTAGCCGGGATCAAACCCGGCATCCCCTTTTGGTCTATTTCTGCCCAGTTTTGATTGTTTGCATACCTAGATGGTTAATGGAAGCCTCCCAGCCCAGGCTGCTCACTGGGCAATGGTAGATGGCACTTTAGGTGCCTAGGAGCTTATCTCCTCCGCTCGACCCCATGCGTGGGGCAATGTGGCTATCCGGCATGGTGATCCGGATTTGGGATGCCCCTGTCCTGAGGTTCCCCTTTGGCTATTCTGTCCCGCTACGGTCCCTTCTCCCTTCACTTGGGGGGGGGGGGGTGGTGGTTGTACTGTGTGCATGTTGTGTTTTTAAAACTTACTATGTTGTGGAGCGATGGCAGGCTCAGCGGTGTGCGGTCACGTGGCCTGAGCTGCTGGGGCTCTGTTTTTTGCTTTGCATGATTCCCCCCACTGACTCAGAGGGCGTCGGGGCGCCCTCTCTGCTCGCCACACCGCCATTTGGCGGGCCGCGCTGTTTGAATATGGGGGGGGCGGGGCCGCGGCCGCGCTCGGTGACGCCACGTTATCTCGCAGCTCGGGCCGCCGCACTTCCTCCTTCTAATGGAGTCAGGTGCGGGGGGACTCGGCTGGAGGAAGCTGTGTGTCTGGCTGCTGCTGCTGCTCCATGCGCCTTTCAGGTAAACGGTCCCCACCTCACGTGTGGGGCTGTCTGGTCTTGTTATAAGTTGCTTCCGCATATGTAAGGTTTATATGTGGGGTGCTTCAGCTTAACTCCTAAAAGCACTTATGGTTTTTGCTATTGGTCTATGCTACTATGTATCTTTTATTCTGTTTATGAATGAATGTGCTGCATGCTGCCTATTTTTCTGGGGGTCTGACTGTTGTTTCTTTTCCCCTACAGATCATGGGATCCGCTCACTGCAGTGGCTCTCCAGGTTCTGTTATACCTGGCTAGTCTTAGTATTTAATTTAAATCCTCCCTTTCCCGGGACATTAATTATAAAGGGGCATCCCGGGTGGCTTAATTGCGTAAAACCCTGGGTTGTTGTGAATACCATATTTCACCATATGGAGGCTTCCGACATTACCGGAAACGGCTCTTCGGGGCTATCCAGGCTGTGTGGGGTTTGTGGGGCTCCGCTCCCAGGCGATGATGTCATATTATGCGTCCCATGTGCAAAGCAGAATATTGCGCGCCAGTCCGTCGCTCCGGATTCGGGCTCCTCGCATCCTCCGTCATCTCCTACCCCCCCTCCCTTATTCCAGACCCCATGTGACAATGTTAAAGGTGGGGATTCGCAATCCGAGGTGTGTGCACGATTGGCCAACCTCGAGAAAATAATTTCCGCCCAAGGTAGCTCAGAAGGCTACAGCGAAGCGGAAGCACCTTTCTCCGGCAGCGCCTGCTTCGGAGGATGAGATGTTTGAAATATTAGATTGGTCCGATTGTCCCCCTGATGAGGAGGGGGAACTCCATGAGGAGTCGGATGAGCCTGCAGACCAGCTAGGGATTGACGCTGCTGGCTATCAGGCTGAGGGGGTGTCCCTTGACACCCCTTCCATTTTGGCTCAAATGTTTGAAATTTTGTATTTGGATCCGCCCGAGGCGGTCCCCCTGCCAAAGGGTGAGTTATTTGATGTTCCCCAGCCGCGTTTGGTGTTTCCCAGGCAACAACACTTTGTGAGGGTTGTCCTTAAGGAATGGGAACAACCCACGCGCCTGGCTGGAATTCCTCCTAGTTGGGATAAACGCTATCCCTTTCCGGAGGATTTGGTGAAGCTTTGGTCAGTTCCCCCTGACGTCGATACCCCTGTGTTAGAGCTGTCTAGCACGGCTGTGGTACACTCTTCTGACACCACTGCCATTAAGGATAGTGAGGATCGTCGGATCGATCAATTGGCTCGCCATGGTTTTATCAGTGCCGGTTCGACACTGCGGCCAGTGTATGCTTCGGCGCTTCTTCTATTGGCAGTTAGGTCCATTATTAGGGATCTGTGCGCAGGTCTTGATCCCGCTTGTGATGAGTTTAGTTCTCTCAAGCAGTGTGAGTCGTTTATTTCCTTTGACCGCTCAGGACGATGCTCTGGCAATGAGTAGCAGGACAGCGGCACGGCTGGTTGCAATTTGTCAGTCAGTGTGGCTGCGCCAGTGGACGATGGACTTTGTCTCTAAAAAGGTGCTTACAGCGCTCCCTTTTTTGGGTTTGCTCCTGTTTGGCGATAAATTAGATTCAGTTGCCAAAGGTGGTAAATTGCCTCAACGCAAGAGGCCTCGTCGCTCCTTTCGGGGTGCGAGTGCCTTTAATCCTTCCTTTCGGGGAGTCAGAGCGGGCAGGGGGGCTTCCTTTCCCGCTACCAGAGGTGCAGGTTGGACCTGGGGAAGGGGCCGTGGCCGTCCCGGTCAGTCCTGAGGCGCCAAGCCCAAACCTGCTGGTAAGCCCGCTAAGCAATGAGGGGCTGCCCTCACCCGTGCGGGTGGGGGGACGATTGCGACACTTCTCCCTGGTCTGGGACCAGGAGGTTCCGGACAGATGGATCCAGGAGGTGGTGTCGTCCGGTTACAAGCTGGAGTTCGAGTCACGGTTCTTCTGGTCTCGGGTGCCCACCGATCCTTTGGCCGCGCAGGGGCTCCTGGCTTCGGTAAGGAATCTTCTGGAAATGGCGGTCATCCGGCCGGTGCCGTGCTTTCACAGTCCCCAAGAAGGACAGGTCGGTTCGTCCCGTCCTGGACCTGAAATTGCTCAACAAGTTCATCCGTACTCAGGACTTTCGCATGGAAACTGGCGTTCGGCCATTGGTTCTCTTCGGCAGGGGGACTTCATGACGTCCATAGACATCAAGGATGCTTACCTTCATGTCCCCATCTGCCGGGCTCATCAGCGTTTTCTTCGGTTTGTGATGTAGAATCAGCATTTTCAATTCGTGGCACTTCCGTTTGGCCTTACCTCGGCTCCAAGAGTGTTCACCAAGGTGCTGGCAGGGGTGATGGCCATTCTCAGATCTCGGGGCATTCATGTCGTACCTTATTTGGACGACCTTCTCATCATGGCTCCGTCCCTCAATCAATCAGAGACAGACACCAGGATGGTGGTCTCCACGCTGGAAAGCTTCGGTTGGGTGATCAACTTTCCCAAGTCCTCCCTCGCTGCGGCCAGGGTGGTGTCCTTTCTGGGAATGCGGTTGGACTCTTGTCAACACAGGGTGTTTCTCCCTCAGTCCAAAATGTATCTGATTCAGGAGTTGGCTCGGGTCCTTCTTTCCAATCCTCGGCCGTCCATCCGTCTGGGGATGAGGCTGGTAGGGTTGATGGTTGCCTCGTTCGAGGCAGTTCCTTTCGCTCAATTTCACACAAGGACGCTTCAGCTTCATCTGTTGGCGTCCTGGGACCGGCGACCACGGTCGTTGGATCGGCCCTTCCAGTTGTCCTCCCGGGTCCGGCAGTCCCTCCAATGGTGGTTGGTCTCGACCAATCTCTCGAGGGGCAGGTCTTTCCTGACTCCTCTCTGGGAAATTGTCACCACGGACGCCAGTCTTTCGGGATGGGGGGGGATTCTGGAAGGATCTTCAGTTCCAGGGGCAGTGGGGACCTCGAGAGGCCCACTCGCCCATCAATATTCTGGAACTGAGAGCCATCCGTCTGGTTCTTGCTTTTTTGACTCAACATGTTCTGGGCCTTCCGGTCCAGGTTCGTTCGGACAATCGAACAGCGGTTGCTTACATCAATCATCAGGGAGGGACTCGCAGTCTGGGTGCCCTCAGAGAGGTGTCCCTGATCCTGACCTGGGCGGAGGCCCATGTCCCTTGTCTCTCGGCGGTTTACATCCCAGGTGTGGAAAACCAGGAAGCGGACCTGTTGAGCAGGGGCTCTTCCCGTCTGGGAGAATGGGCTCTCCATCCTCAAGTTTTTCGGTCACTGTGTCTCCGGTGGGGGACACCGGAGGTGGACCTGTTTGCCTCTCGTCACAATTGCAGGCTCCCGAACGTCGTGTCGCTCTCCCAGGATCCTCTGGCTCTGGCAGTGGAAGCCATGTCTCTGAGCTGGGGGGATCTGGGGTTTCTGTACCTGTTTCCTCCGATACCCATGCTGGGCAGGGTGGTACGGAAGCTGGCTCTGGAAAAGGTGTCCGCCATTCTCGTGGCTCCAAGTATGGTTTGCAGACATCGTTCGGCTGGCAGTGGACCAGTTCGTTCTGCCTCTTCGGCCCGATCTGCTCACTCAGGGTCGGCTGTGTTACCCCAATTTACCAACGCTGGGTTTGACGGCTTGGCTGCTGAAACCTCCATCTTGAAGACGGAGGGTCTTTCTGACTCGGTCGTTAAGACTCTGATCAGTGCCCGGAAGAGGTCTTCTTCTATCATCTACTATAGGACTTGGAAAGCCTATATTGCTTGGTGTGAGGTTAGATCTTTTCCTTGTAGGGTCTTTTCGGTTTCCAGAATTCTGGAGTTTTTGCAATCAGGCCTGGACTCTGGTCTTCAGCTGAGTACTTTGAAAGGGCAAGTTTCTGCCTTATCTATCTTTTTTCAGAAGCGTTTTGCGCTTCATCCTTTAGTTAAAACTTTTTTCCAGGGGGTTACGCATGTGCGGCCTCCCAGGAAACCTTTACTCCCTGTTTGGGACTTGAATTTGGTTCTTTCTGCTCTTCAGGCTCCTCCTTTTGAGCCTTTGCAAGATATTGCTTTGTCTACCTTGACTCAGAAGGTTGTCTTCTTGGTAGCTATCACTTCGGTTCGGCGTGTCTCGGAGTTGGCGGCCTTGTCTATTCAGGCGCCCTACTTTGAGAGGCATCAGGACAAAGTGGTCTTTCGGTTCAAACCGGACTTTCTTCCTAAGGTTGTTTCTGCTTTTCATTTGAATCAGGATATTGTTCTTCCCTCCTTGTGTCCTAAGCCTAAGAATGACAAGGAGAGGGTTTTGCATTGTTTGGATGTACTACGCTGTGTTAAGTACTATTTGATTATTACTTCTCCTTTTCGTAAAACTGATGTCTTTTTTGTTGTGCCCTGTGGGCCTAGGAAGGGTTTGGCGCCGGCCAAATCTTCCATTAGCAAATTGATATGCCAGGCCGTTATTGCGGCCTATTCTGCTAAGGGGAAAGTTCCCCCTTTCCGTATCACTGCTCATTCTACTCGCGCCGTTGGAGCGTCTTGGGCTTTTCAGCACCAAGCTTCTGTTGAACAAGTTTGTAAGGCCGCTACTTGGTCTTCTGTTCATACTTTTTCTAAGTTTTACAAGTTTGATGTGCGGGCCTCAGCGGATGCTGTGTTTGGCCGCAAAGTTCTGCAGACTGCAGTTAAGTTATGCTTCATTTTGCCTTCGGATACCCATCCTTTGTGGACACTGCTTTTGGATGTCCCGATCATAAGAATTAAAGGGGAAGCGGGGTGTGTGGCACACTGAGAATAATACCATTTTGTGAGTACTCATCTGAAAAATGGATATGGTCAGTGTGCCACACACCCCGCTTCACCCGCCTTTTTCGGTATGACGGATCCTTTATATGGTGAAGCTTTTTCTTTATTTTGAGGTTACCTTTAGATTATTGGTACCTTGTCTTTCTGCTTTTTAAATCACTGGTGTTAAGTGGGAGGTCCCAGGTATATATAGGCCAGAAGGGGGCTCGTTTTCACGACTTCTCTCTGCAACGTCGCCACCTGCTGGTGGAGTAACCCGATCGTAAGAATTAAAGGGGAAGCGGGGTGTGTGGCACACTGACAATATCCATTTTTCAGGTGAGTACTCACAAAATGGTATTTTCCCGTCTCACTCTTCCTCCAGTGTTCTGAGGGCCCTATTGCATTTGCAGTCATGCTAGATACCACCTTACTGCCCTGCAGGATCTTTTGGATATCTAGGTCTGGATATCCATTGAACCCTAGCGGGGTGGTACTGTTGCAGGTGACCTTCTGGGCTTCCCTTCACTGGGGCTGCATGGTGCCACCCGCCGCCCCATTTATCCGTTGGTGTCAGCGGCTGATTGGCTGATTCCATCCGGCTTCTGAGTGGGTGGCGTGGCCTCTCCTATGGAGGTGACGTCTCTATTCACCCTGGCTGCTTCTGGGGCTCTGGCAACATGGCACGGACACGATCATGACATTGATCATGACATTGATCATGACATTGTTAAGTTTTTCTATCTTTAATACTTTTTATATGGTGTTTTTTTGGGGGGTCCCCTTATCTATGACTAAGGTCCAGTAGTTGTCCGAAACGCGTCAGAGGACCCTGAATATCTCTTGCTGCTAGGTCCGAAGTTGCACATGCTTTTAGAGGCTTGCTATTGTTTATCATTGGAAATGTTTTTAGTATCATAAATAAAAGGACATTTTACTTTATGGAGTGTGGCTCCTTCACCTTTCCCACGGACTATTTGAGCTTGAGACAGCCCCATTCCCACAAATCATAAGCTGAACCTGTAAACCTCGATATCTCGGCCATTTCTTCTTCAATTTGAAACGGAAAACATTTTAGGACAGTGCCAAATGTAGCCTGACTGTGGCTGAACTGCTTTTTAATTATCTGAGGATATCCTGCCACAGCCTGCCCTATATAGGCTGGGAGGAGTCGGAGATGAGATAAGAAATTCATTGGTGAGTACGCATTTTCATATTCCACTCCAGGGCATCAGGAATTCAGAAACCGATGGGTTAACTCTCGACTGAAAGGTGGGGACTACAAGACAAAGGCGTGGTTCCTCCCGACTTATATATACTTCCACAATCCAGTTTCCTTCTTGCAGTTGGAACTGGACTGTGAAGATGTACCTTGAACTCCTCTCATCCATTAATTATTCTCGGTGTGCCACACACCCCTCTTCCCCTTTAATTCTTACGATTGGGTTACCCACCGCCAGGTGACGCTGTTGCAGAGAGGAAGTCTTGTAACGAGCCCCCTTCCGACCCATATATACCTGGTACCTCCCACTTAACACCAGTGTTTTTCTCTCTGCATGGCGACAAGACAGAAGAAAGAAGTCTCCTGCTTGCAAGTAGCCAGGGTCTTACCCCGGCACCCCCTTTCGGTCTATTTCTGCCCAGTTTGATTGTCTGTTACCTAGATGGTTAAATGGAAGCCTCCCAGCCCAGGCTGCTCACTGGGCAACGGTAGATGGCACTATAGGTGCCTAGGAGCTTATCTCCTCCACTCGACCTCACGCGTGGGGCAATGCGGCTATCCGGCATGGTGATCCGGATTTGGGATGCCCCTGTCCCGAGGTTCCCCTTTGGCCTTTTCTCTCCCGTTACGGTCCCTTCTCCCTTCACTATTGGGGGGGGGGGGGGGGGGGGTTTGGGGGGTGTATTATATGGTGCATGTGTTTACTTTACTGTATATCTTTGAAGTGATGGCAGTTTCAGGCTCAGCGCCGCGGGATGCGCGCACGCGGGCTGAACTGCTAAAGGGCTGTGTATGTGTGTGTGTTTCCCCCCCCCCCACTGACTCCGAGGGTGTCGGGGCGCCCTCTCTGTATGCGGCACCGTCATTGGGCGGGCCGCGCTGTTGGCAGTTTCAGGCTCAGCACCGCGGGATGCGCGCACGCGGCCTGAACTACTTGGGCTGTGTTTATGTGTGTGTGTGTTTCCCCCCCCTCCCCCCACTGACTCCGAGGGCGTCGGGGCGCCCTCTCTGTATGCGGCACCGCCATTTGGCGGGCCGCGCTGTTTGAATTGAGGGGGCGGGGCCTCGTTCCGCGTTTCAATGACGCAATGGTGGGGGCGTGGCTTGGGCTGATTGTCTCGCAGCCCGGCCCCGCCGCACTTCCTCCTTCTAATCAGGAGTCAGGTGCGGGGGACTCGGCTGCAGGAAGCGGTGTCTCTAGCTGGCTGCTGCTGCTACTGCTCTTCGTGCTTGGATCAGGTAAGCGGCCCCACCTCGTGTGGGGGCCGTCCTGTTTATTATCAGGATTGCTTCAGCATGTTTTTAAAAAAAAAACAAAAAAAAACGTGTATGTTGGCTGGCCTCTTAAAGCACTTTGGGGATTTTTGCTATATATTTGTATATGCTGCTTTCTGTGATGAATGTTTATACTGCATGCTGCCTCTTTTTTTCTGGGGATCTTACTGTAGTCTCTTTTCCCCACAGATCCTGGGATCCCCTCACTGCAGTGGCTCTCCCGGTTCTGTTATACCTGGCTAGTCTTATTACTCTAAATTGGGAAATTAAAAAAAAATATATATATATTTTCCCGGGACATTAATTTAAAGGGGCATCCCGGGTGGCTTTATGCGTAAAACCCAGGGTTGTTGTGAATACCATAAAATCACCATATGGAGGCTTCCAACAATACCGGAAATGGCTCTTCGGGGCCATCTAGGCTGTGTGGGGGTTGTGGGACTCCGCTCCCAGGCGATGATGTTATATTATGCATTCCTTGTGCGAAGCAGAATATTGTGCGTCAGTCCGTCGCTCTAGCTTCTGGCTCCTCGCAACTTCCGTCATCTCCTACCCCCCCTCCCTATTCCGGACCCCGTGTGACATTGTCAAAAGTGGGGATTCGCAATCCGAGGTGTGTGCGCGTCTGACCAACCTCGAGAAGATAGTTTCCGCCAAAGTAGCTCAGAAGGCTACAGCGAAGCGGAAACACCTTTCTCCGGCAGCACCTGCTTCGGAGGATGAGAGGTGTGAATTAGTGGATTGGTCCGATTATTCCCTGGACGAGGAGGGGGTACTCCTTGAGGAGTCGGATGAGCCTGCAGACCAGCTAGAGATTGATGCTGCTGGCGATCAGGCTACGGGGGTATCCCTTGACACCCCTTCCATTTTGGCTCAAATGTTTGAAATTTTGAATTTGGATCCGCCTGAGGCAGTCGCCCTGCCAAAGGGTGAGTTGTTTGATGTGCCTCAGCCGTGTTTGGTGTATCCCAGGCAACAACACTTTGAGAGGGTTGTGCTTAAGGAATGGGAACGACCCACGCGACTGGCTGGAATCCCTGCTAGTTGGGATAAACGCTATCCCTTTCCGGAGGATTTGGTGAAGCTTTGGTCAGTTCCCCCTGACGTCGATACCCCTGTGTTAGGGCTGTCTAGCACGGCATTGGTACATTCTTCTGACACCACTGCCATTAAGGATGGTGAGGATCGTCGGATTGATCAGTTTGCTCGCCATGGTTTTATCAGTGCCGGATCGATGCTGCGGCCAGTGTGTGCTTCTGCGCTTCTTCTGTTGGCAGTTAGGTCAATTATTAGGGATCTGTGCGCAGATCTTCATCCCGCTTGTGAGGAGTTTAGTTCTCTTAAACAGTGTGAGTCATTTCCTTTGTCTTGACCGCTCAGGACGATGCTCTGGCGATGAGTAGCAGGACAGCGGCAATGCTGGTGGCTATTCCTCGGTCAGTGTGGCTGCGCCAGTGGTCGGCGGATTTTGTCTTTAAGAAGGTGCTCACAGCACTTCCTTTTTTGGGTTTGCGCCTGTTTGGCGATAAATTAGATTCAGTTGCAAAAGGTGGTAAATTGCCTCAACGCAAGAGGCCTCGTCGCCCCTTTCGGGGTACGAGGGCCTCTAATCCTTCCTTTCGGGGGGAATTAGAGCGGGTAGGGGGGCTTCCTTTCCCGCTACCAGAGGTGCAGGTTGGTCCCGGGGGAGGGGCCGTGGCCGTCCCGGTCAGTCCTGGGGCGCCAAGCCCAAGCCTGCTGGTAAGCCCGCTCAGCAATGAGGGGCGGCCCTCACCCGTGCGGGTGGGGGGACGATTGCGACACTTCTCCCAGGTTTGGGTCCAGGAGGTTCCGGACAGATGAATCCAGGAGGTGGTGTCGTCCGGTTACAAACTGGAGTTCGAGTCTCGCCCTCCTTCACGTTTCTTTCGGTCTCGAGTGCCCATCGATCCTTTGGCCGCACAGGGGCTCCTGGCATCGGTAAGGAATCTTTTAGAAATGGCGGTCATCCGGCCGGTGCCGCGCTTAGAGATGGGCCTCGGTTTCTACTCCAATCTTTTCGCAGTCCCCAAAAAGGACGGGTCGGTTCGTCCCGTCCTGGACCTGAAATTACTCAACAGGTTCATCCGTACTCGGAAGTTTCGCATGGAAACTTTGCGTTCGGCCATCGGTTCGCTTCGGCAGGGGGACTTCATGACATCCATAGACATCAAGGATGCTTACCTTCATGTTCCCATCTGCCAGGCTCATCAACGTTTTCTTCGATTCGTGATGAAAGATCAGTATTTTCAATTCGTGGCACTTCCGTTTGGCCTTACCTCGGCTCCAAGAGTGTTCACCAAGGTGCTGGCAGGGGTGATGGCCATTTTCATATCTCGGGGCATTCATGTCGTACCTTATTTGGACGACCTTCTCATCATGGCTCCGTCCCTCAATCAATCAGAGACAGACACCAGGATGGTGGTCTCCACGCTGGAAAGCTTTGGTTAGGTGATCAACTTTCCCAAGTCCTCCCTCGCTCCGGCCAGGGTGGTGTCCTTTCTGGGGATGCAGTTGGACTCTTGTCAACACAAGGTGTTTCTCCCTCAGTCCAAAATGTATCTGATTCAGGAGTTGGCTCGGGTCCTACTTTCCAATCCTCGGCCGTCCATCCGTCTGGGGATGAGGCTGGTAGGGTTGATGGTTGCCTCGTTCGAGGCAGTTCCTTTCGCTCAATTTCACACGAGGACGCTTCAGCTCCGTCTGTTGGCGTCCTGGGACTGGTGGCCACGGTCGCTGGATCGGCCCTTCCAGTTGTCCTCCCGGGTCCGGCAGTCCCTCCAATGGTGGTTGGTCTCGACCAATCTCATGAAGGGCAGGTCTTTCCTGACCCCTCTTTGGGAAATTGTCACCACGGACGCCAGTCTTTCGGGATGGGGGAGATTCTGGAAGGATCTTCAGTTCCAGGGGCAGTGGGAACCTCAAGAGGCCCACTTACCCATCTATATTCTGGAACTGAGAGCCATCCGTCGGGTTCTTGCTCTTCTGAGTCAACACGTTCTGGGCCTTCCGGTCCAGGTTCGTTCAGACAATCGAACAGCGGTTGCTTACATCAATCATCAGGGAGGGACTCGCAGTCTGGGTGCTGACCTGTTCCTTGTCTCTCGGCGGTGTACATCCCAGGGGTGGAAAATCAGGAAGCGGACCTGTTGAGCAGGGGCTCTTCCCGTCTGGGGGAATGGGCTCTCCATCCTCAGGTTTTTCGCTCACTGTGTCACCCTGTTTGCCTCTCGTCACAATTGCAGGCTCCCGAACTTCTCTGGTCTTCAACTAAGTACTTTGAAAGGGCAAGTTTCTGCCTTATCTATCTTTTTTCAGAAGCGTTTTGCGCTTCATTCTTTAGTTAAAACTTTTTTCCAGGGGGTTACGCATGTGCGACCTCCCAGGAAACCATTGCTCCCTGTTTGGGACTTGAATTTGGTTCTTTCTGCTCTTCAGGCTCCTCCTTTTGAGCCTTTGCAAGATATTGCTTTGTCTACCCTGACTCAGAAGATTGTCTTCTTGGTAGCTATCACTTTGGTTCGGCATGTCTCGGAGGTGGCGGCCTTGTCTATTCAGGCGCCCTACTTTGAGAGGCATCAGGATAAAGTGGTCTTTCGGTTCAAACCAGACTTTCTTCCTAAGGTTGTTTCTGCTTTTCATTTGAATCAGGATATTGTTCTTCTCTCCTTGTGTCCTAAGCCTAAGAATGACAAAGAGAGGGTTTTGCATTGTTTGGATGTAGTACGCTGTGTTAAGTACTATTTGATTATTACTTCTCCTTTTCGTAAAACGGATGCCTTTTTTGTTGTGCCCTGTGGGCTTAAGAAGGGTTTGGCACCGGCCAAATCTTCCATTAGCAAATGGATACGTCGCCATTATTGCGGCCTATTCTGCTAAGGGGAAAGTTCCCCCTTTTCGTATCACTGCTCATTCTACTCGCACCGTTGGAGCGTCTTGGGCTTTTCAGCACCAAGCTTCTGTTGATCAAGTTTGTAAGGCTGCTACTTGGTCTTCAGTTCATACTTTTTCTAAGTTTTACAAGGTTGATGTGCGGGCCTCAGCGGATGCTGTTTTTGGCCGCAAAGTTCTGCAGACTGCAGTCATTTAAGTTATGCTTCATTTTTGCCTTCGGATACCCATCCCTTGTGGACACTGCTTTTGGATGTCCCAATCGTAAGAATTAAAGGGGAAGCGGGGTGTGTGGCACACTGAGAATAATACCATTTTGTGAGTACTCCCCTGAAAAATGGATATTGTCAGTGTGCCACACACCCCGCTTCACCCGCCCTTTTCGGTATCCCGGATCCTTTATATGGTGAAGCTTTTCTTTATTTTGAGGTTACCGTTGGATTTCCTGGTACCTTGTCTTTCTGCTTTTTAAATCACTGGTGTTAAGTGGGAGGTACCAGGTATATATGGGTCGGAAGGGGGCTCGTTACAAGACTTCCTCTCTGCAACTTCGTCACCTGGCGGTGAGTAACCCAATTGTAAGAATTAAAGGGGAAGCGGGGTGTGTGGCACACTGACAATATCCATTTTTCAGGTGAGTACTCACAAAATGGTATTTTTTGTTTTCAGGATTTTACTTGGAAAGCAGGGGAAATTAATCCTGACTGTCGTCCTGGCCCTTATATTCCACTGGATTGACCCAATGTCTCCTCAGCTATGCTGTATACGGATCAGGGTGGTAAGGGTTAGCGCCAGGGTCTTGGGGCACTTTGGGGTGTCACTTTTTAAAAGTTGTCACTCCTGGGCTGCAATTCCGCTTTAAAGAAGAGTCAGCCGCAAGTGTTTTTCTGGTGAGCTTTAAAATTTTGAATTTTGTGGCCTTTAAGAGGGCGGGGTCCTTTGAGGGCAAACTGCAGGAAGAGACAGAGGCTTTCTTCCGCCGGCAGAGTGACAGAAGTTTGCTGCCTTGTCCGCCTCCTCTGGTTCTTTCTTTAGCTAAGCTGGGTTCTTAGCGGCTCCACCAGTTCCCTCTCCAGCTTGCGGTACTCGTATTTCCCTGTGTGTGGGAGTGCTTCTCCGGCCACACCTGCTTAATTCCGCTGCAACTTCAGCCAGCTCCCTCCATCAGTGGTTTGGCTGCCCTGGCCGCATACTGCGCCTCTTCGCCCAGACTCCAGGGCTACTCCAGGGGCTTGGACCGAATGGCAACGTGGCCACTTCCTGAGCCGCTGCTGCGGCCACTTTCAAGCGGATCCAAACTATTAGGTGATATGTTTGATATTTGATGTTATATTTATTATATTAACATTATTATTAATGTGGTTATTATTGATTAAAATATTATTATTATTGTTGTTTTTATTTTTTGTTTGGTAGATTGCGGGAAAGGGAAAGCAATCTCTGAGTAATCACTTATGACTTTCGAGGCCTGTTATATACTTGGAGTTTTAGACTTTATTATTTTCACCATGATGGAGGCATCTGGGGTAATTGGATCTGGTCCCTTAGCAGGCAGGTTCATCTCACGTCCAATATGCATTCAAGTGCCACTGGACGAGGAAAGTACCATTTGTAGGGAATGTGCTACAGTAGTAGTGGCTAAATATGGGAGACAGATGTCTCCTCCAGCGAGGTTTCTGACCCCTGTCGCTGGGCCCTCAGACCATAGGGCTCCATCAGTAGCCCAGCCTTTTGAGGATAACAAGGGCGATAGTGTCTTCCGCTAGATTGCAGGAAAGGCTGGATCATCTAGAGAGTCGTTCGGTTCCACTGGCTCCAAAGAAAAGGAAGCATTTAATTTCCTCTGATGTGGAAGAGGATATTTTTGCTGCAGTAGTCTCCCAGGATGAGTTATCAGAGGGGGAAGTTTCTTCCAATAGGGAAGGAAGTGATTTGGATTCAGGGTCCTCTACACAGGGGGGCTCTGAGGTTAGAGTACAGATGGAAGGTCTGTACTCTAGGGGGATTGGAACAATATCAAATGAATATAATCAGAGATGTGATGGATTTGGGTCCGCATAGCCTACCCTGACAATTGTTTATATGTGTTTTAAATTGGTTTTAAGTTGTCGTGTTTGTGAGTGTGTTTTTATGTTTAATAAAATTGCTGTATTGATTTACTTGCTATTGGTGGTGCGTTTATATACTGGCTAGGGGTTGTGTTTGGGATTGTTTGGCTAGTTTTCAGCACACCCTTATTATTAGGAGGGTTCTGGTCTGGTTTTTGGTGCGGTGGGGGCCCTTTTGGAGTGGTGTGTATTTTCAATATTAGATCTCAAAAACAGGTTCGTCCGTTTGAGGAAATTTCGCATGGAATCCTTAAGGTCCATGGTGATGACTTTTCAGCCGGGAGAATTTATTACCACCGTGGTTATCAATGATAAATGATGTGTACCTACATATTCCTATCTTACCAGGTCATCAAAAATATTTGTGCTTTGCAGTAGACAGCATATACCTTCGTGGCTCTGGCCTTCAGCCTGTATTCAGCCTCAAGGGTATTTACCAAAGTGCTGTCCATCCTCATGGCTCTTTTAAAAAAACAGGGAATACAGATAATCCCTTACTTAGACAATCTGTTGATTAAGGCCCCATCCCTTTAGAAGGCCCAGAGGGATACAGAAATTGTCTTTATCAACTCTAGGTCTGGCTGGATAGTCAACATATCCAAAGTCGCATATCCGTTCTTCAGGAGTTATCTCTTTCCTGAGAATGACATTAGACACAACTCAGGCCAAGGTATTTCTTGCAGAACAGGAAGAGACTCTTACTTCAAGCCAGGGTACAGGCTTGAAGTGACCTGCCCTCACCCGATGATTCATCGGGGAATGTGTCTGTTGGCCCTGATGATGTCCTGCTTCGAGGCAATGCCTTTTGCACAGTTTCACACAAAGCCGCTGCAGATGGAATTGCTCTCGATCTGGGATCGAAACATGGAAATTCTAAATCAGCCCTTTTATATGACACACTAATCCAGGCAGTTCCCAACCTGGTGCCTGAATTATCAGCACCTTCAGGTGGGCAGGTCTTTTCTTCTGGTTAAATGGAAGACAGTTACTACGGATGCCAGTCTAACAGGTTGGGGGGTGTCATGGGGTCACAGGGACAGTGGGGACCGGGGAAGAGCAAGCTCCCCATAAATATCCTGAAGCTAAAAGCGATTGTATTGTCCCTCATACATCGGACTTCCGATCAGAGAGGTCAGACTGACAACCTGACGGAGGTAGCATATATCAACTACAAGGGGGTCACCAGGAGCAAGAGAGCTCACAAGGAGGTGATCTGGATATTTATTTGGGCTGAGAAGCATGTCCCATGCACCTTGGTGATTCACATACCAGGAAAGCATTCAGGCGTTTTTATGCGTTCCCTCCAATTCCACTCCTCGGTCATGTTCTAAAAATGATAGCTCATGAGAGCGTTCCAACCATTGTTGTAGCTCCTCATTGGATGAAGCTGGTTTTCAGATATACAAACAAAATGAGGAAGGTCCCACTCCTTCCCCGTCGCCCACCAAACCACAGCACCACTGCTATATTAAAAGTATTATTTTATTGTTAAGAAAATCACATATTCACAACTTTGGACATAATTAAAAAACATATAAGACAAAACACACTGTCGGGAGGGGAACAAAACTTGAAGGGGGGCAATGGGAATGGCGTTTCTAAGTACTATAATAATTCATTTACTCAAAAACCTGGCTGTGCTATTTAAAGTGCAATGTGCTAATTAATACCTAATCTACTAATCAAACTTATTTCATAACTTTCAATATGATCATAAAACACTAACACCGTGCATCTTAATACTAATAACTATTATACATAAGATACCTGAATTTCATAAAGCTAACAACTCCAAAGTATACAATGTGAGGACAAAGCCAGGAGGGATCAAAAGAAACAATCCAAAATAAACAAAGAAGGTGAACTCACATGTGCCTGTGACCGCCCGCCCACTGTCCCCACGTCTACGCGATGCGTGACGTCACTGGCGTCACTTCCTCAGGGAGGAAGTGACGCCAGTGACGTCACGCAACGCGTAGACGTGGGGACAGTGGGCGGGCGGTCACAGGCACATGTGAGTTCACCTTCTTTGTTTATTTTGGATTGTTTCTTTTGATCCCTCCTGGCTTTGTCCTCACATTGTATACTTTGGAGTTGCTAGCTTTATGAAATTCAGGTATCTTATGTATAATAGTTATTAGTATTAAGATGCACGGTGTTAGTGTTTTATGATCATATTGAAAGTTATGAAATAAGTTTGATTAGTAGATTAGGTATTAATTAACACATTGCACTTTAAATAGCACAGCCAGGTTTTTGAGTAAATGAATTGTTATTATAGTACTTAGAAACGCCATTCCCATTGCCCCCCTTCAAGTTTTGTTCCCCTCCCGACAGTGTGTTTTGTCTTATATGTTTTTTAATTATGTCCAAAGTTGTGAATATGTGATTTTCTTAACAATAAAATAATACTTTTAATATAGCAGTGGTGCTGTGGTTTGGTGGGTGACGGGGAAGGAGTGGGACCTTCCTCATTTTGTTTGTATAAGAGTGTATTACACCCAGTTTTGCACACTGCTCTACACTCAGTGATAAATTTCCAGTGCAGTCTCACACTGTCTTTAACTGGTTTTCAGATATAGTAAGGATGACAGCCGATGGCCATTGGCGGGGCATTGGTGCGAATCTAGGGGTTTTGCTTGTAGAACTTTTTCTGTTTCCAGAATTTGGGAATTTTTGCAGAAAGCTCTTGATGAAGGCCTTCAACTGAGCACTCTACAAGTTTCAGAAACCCATTGCTGAAAATAAACTTATTTGGACTTTGGACTATTCTGCTTGTCTGGGACCTTATCAGCTCTTCACAGTCCCTCTTTTGAACCACTGGCCGAGGTGTCAGTAAGCTTTAATGACACTTGAGGTGATCTTTCTAGTGGCATAGTTGGGAGGCCAACCTTATATGCTAGAATACTATATCTTGGATGCCATAGTCATAGTGGAGCTTGCATATATGTAAATAGTCGATCAGCAACAAACAAAAAAAAAAGAAATGTAAACGTAAAAGGGAAGAGAGAAGCTTGTCTCATGCCTCCTTGTATCCAACACGAGGTAGGGCTTCTTAGGATGCCTTATCCTCCCAGGCAGCTCTTTCTACTGCTTTTCAATTACTGGATTGCTGAGAGCAGAAGAAAGTATATATAGGCCCGGGAGGAACCACATCTTTTGTCTTGCAGAGAGTTAACCCATCCATTTCTAAATTCCTGCCGCCCTGCAGTGGAAAAAGAGAGAAAACAATTCTACAGGTGAGGTGAGAATCGCAGAATTGCCTTTTTTTCACATATATATATATATATATATATATATATATATATATATATATATATATATATATATATATATATATAGTTAGCACCAAATTTTCACTGCCGCTTAGTGGTTGCCCATTATTTCTAGCTTTCTTAGTATGTTGCTCCCCTCTGTGTTTTTAAGTGTTGAGTGTTCTGTGTGTGTTTATGGAATAAAGCTATCTTTGTATATTGTATTTTTGTATATACTTTGACTTGTGCAGCTCTTTGGGGGAGGTGTGGGGGTGATGTGCGCCATTTTTGGTCTAACTTCTGAGGACATGTTGTTTGATGCATACCGATTATGAGGCTGTGTAATAAAGCAACTCCCCAACAATTCACTGTGTGAATTTCCTGCCATCTTATTTAGAAAGAGTAGGATCTCAAGAATGGCATAGTATGCTAATTAATATTAGGCAGATATGTGTCTACATTGTCTAGAAATTACTCTAATTTCTCTACCAATCCATTTCAGGCCGTCAGCCCCAGAAACAAATGGGTTAATTTTTATATACCCCCCTCCTTTCTTCCCACATGTTTTTACCTTTTCTTGAATTTCGTGCCCTTTTGCTTTAAGGGGGAGCGTGAACTTAGCAGGGGACGGAGTCGCACGTGGCTTTCCCTCTGTCGGCTGCCTTGGACAGTGGTCTGTGTTTGTTCTCCTCTCTCTCCTCTGGTATGCTACGTAACTTAAAGCGGGGATTGCGGGCTCCGTGGCCGCTGCTTCTTCGCCAAGACCCCCGTTCCTACTGTCTGAGGCCGCCACTGCTTCCACCGCAGCCTCCGCTTCTGTCTCCGGAGGCCGCCACTTCTGCTGATGGGCCAACCCTGCTGCCTCCAACAAACTGCACCACTGTTACCTAGGCCACCGCGTCTTACGTAGACAATTTACTGATCAGGGCATCGTCCTTTCAGGAGCCCAAAATGGATACACAGACAGTGTTGTCTACACTAGAGGAATTCGGCTGGATAGGCCATTATCAGAAGTCGAACACAATTCTGTCAACAGTGAGGTCTTTTCTGGGGATGTCATTAGACACAGCCCAGGCCAAGGTGTTTCTTCTACAGCAGAAGTTTTTATTGCTTCAGACCAAGATACAGGCCCTCTTGGCCTGCCTTCGGCCAACAATCCGTCAGGGGATGCGGCTAGTAGGTTTGATGGTATCCTGATAAGCAGTGCTCTTTTCACAGTTTCACATGAGGCCTCTACAAACGGAGTTGCTGTCGGTATGGGATCAGTCCTCGGAGTCTCACCACCAGTCAGGAAATCCCTTCTGTTGTGGCTGGATCCCCAACATTTGTTGATAGGGAAATCCATTCTTCCACCTTCGTGGGAGATAGTCATGGCTGATGCCAGCCTAACGGGTTGGGGAGGTGTCTGGAGGTCACAGACAATCCCGGTGCAGTGGAGTTTGGGGTTGAACTTGCTTCCCATAAACATCTTAGAGTTAAGGGCAGTTCTCTTATTGGACTCCCAGGAAGCTTCTGAGGTTTGTGTCTCTATCCAGGGACCTCTAGCAATAGCAACGGATGCACTGACCTTTCCCTGGTCAGCGTTCAGCCTTCTTTATGCATTCCCTCTGTTTCCTCTCATAGGTCGAGTCCTAAATAAGGTAGCTCAAGAAGGGGTACCAACCATTCTGGTGCCTCCTCGCTGGCCAAGGAGAAGCTGGTTCTCAGACATAGTAAGATTGTCAGCAGGGGAGCATTGGCAGCTCTCTGACGAGCCAAATCTTCTCACACAAGGGCCTGTTCGGCACCCCAGTTTACAAATGTTGGCTTTGATGGCTTGTATATTGAAACCACGAGCTTAACATAGAGGGGTATATCTGCCAAGGTAATTCACACTATGGTCCAGGCCTGGAAGCAGACTTCTTCAAAGATATACTACAGGGTTTGGTGGGCTTTCGTCGCCTGGTGTGAATCTAGGAACCTTTCTTGTAGAAAGTTTTCTATCTTCAGGTTCCTGGAATTTCTACAGAAGGAGCATGGACTCCAATTAAGCACCCTACAGGGGCATGTTTCTGCCCTATCCTATTATTTCAGAAATCCATTGCAGACAATAGACATATTAAGATCTTTTTACAAGGAGTCACTCGTGCGCCCGCGTGCAAGCCTATTTTACCGGTTTGGGACTTGAATTTAGTATTGTCAGCTCTGCAAGGCGCATCCTTCGAGGCATTGATAGATGCTTCTCCAATCTTATTGACTCTTAAGGTCATTTTTCTAGTAGCTGTAACTTTGGTACGCCGGTTTCTGAATTAGCTGCTTTATCTGTTAAAGCTGCCTACCGGCCTACACTGCCAAAGGAGAGGAAACTCCCTTTCTGGTTACAGCTCATGCCACTTGAGTTATTGGCGCTTCCTGGCCATTTCAGAACCAGGCCTCGGTGGCAAAGGTATGTAAGGCCGCTACTTGGTCCTCGGTTCATACATTTGCCAAGTTCTATAAGGCTACTTTTTTACGCTTTGGGATCCCACCCAGATGTAGGGCACTGCTTTTTAGTTTAATCTGTCTTTATTGATGGTAATCAAAAGAAAAAACATACAGAATGTTGTACATAGAAAAGCGTTACATCCATCAGCAAACTCAGTAGTACATCAACTTATACATCAACAGTGCCACAACAGTTTCCAATTCCTGTGACCCTGCCCACGGACACTCGGGGGTGCCTGAACGGCGCACTATGCCGGCTGCATCTACTTCTCAGCATCATGAGAAACCAGAGCCCCCGCCCAAACAGGGAGCCATCCCGAGTGGTACGTAAGTGCAGCATATCAGAATAGATGTAACAAAAGGTAACAACTAAGACATAGGGAACAAGGCATGAAACATATAGACAAAGAGAGAAAAAGAAAGGGGAAGGGAAGAGGGGGAGGAAAGGGGGGGAAGGGAAGTACCCTGACCTGGATTGGGGGTACGGATCCTTTTGTCGTAGGAGCCTAAACCCCCAGCCGAGCCAAGGCACAGCCAGTTACCCTTTTCGGTCCACGATTTACTGTATTAATGCTCGGAAGCGCTCTGAGTCCCGAAAGTCAATCCAGCAGGCCCAAGTTATAATATATGTATCAACTAAACCTTTGTCACTCAAGAAGAGTGTTCCTCCATTCGTCTGATATGTTCAAGCTCCACTACCCACTCTGCTAAGGAAGGGGTCTTCCAATGTCTGGGTATAACAGCTCGCACTGCAGTAAGGAAATGCCGGAGTAGGCCTTTTTTGTATTGGGATATAGAGTCCTCAACTAGGGAAAGAAGTGTTAGTTGAGGTGTGTTGTTTACTGTCAAACCCGTTGTCTCCTTGTGGATGTTTAAAACTTTTTCCCAAAAGGACTTGACAGCCGGGCACTCCCACCATATGTTCAGCATGTTTCCCTTTTCCACCAAGCAACGCCAGCACCTACTTAAGGTCTGGGGTGCGTACATATGAATGTCCGTTGGACATCTGTACTACCTCGAAATAATCTTAAAACTTCTCTCCTGCGCCGCCCCCTCCAAGGTCGATTTGTGTGTCAAGCTGAACATTTTGGATAAGTCTTCCTCTGCAAAGGACTGACCCAGCTCGCTTTCCCATCTGGTTATATACCCCAAGGGGTTTGAGTGTATACTGTTCATCAGGGTTTGATACAGCAAAGAGAGGGCATGGGGTACATGTGCCTCAGAAGAGAGAAGCTTCTCGGACAGCTCTTCACCTTGTTTAAGCGGTGGTAAAATATATAGTTGGCCAGCTGTCTATGAAGGAACCAGGACACATGCACCCCAGGAACTGTGCTCTAATTTCCTCCAGCTTTGGCAGACCTGACTCTCCCATGATGTGTCGCAAACGTGGTCCGTCTCCGCCTGCCATCCCAGAAATGACGAGGCCGCCACTCCAGGTGCAAAGTCTGGGTTCCCGAAAATCGGGGTCAAAGGTCCTGGGCGTTGGGCTATCTGAAATTTTGAGGTCAATCGGTCCCAAACTATGAACAGGTGTTGTGCCAGAAAAGGTAAGGATCTAAGTATACCTTTGGGCTGAGGCCCCACCCAAGGGAGAGAGACCAAGGGGAGGGGCGATAGCCCTTTCTCGATAGCGACCCAGATCTTATTTGAGCTATGATGGGCCCAGTCTAAGGGCCTCATGAGGACCGCTGCTGCATGGTAGAGCTTGAGATCAAGTAATCCCACCCCCCCCCCCCCCCTAGCCTTACAGCGAGCCAACGTGTCATGGCGAATACGTGGCTTAGAAACACCCCAGACAAATTTAAGGAACGCGGATTTTAGAATCTTAAAGAAGCAGTTCGGGGGGACTACAGGGGCAGTTTGAAAGATATACAAAAAACGGGGCAATACATCCATTTTCAATACCCCTATTCTTCCGAACCAGGACAGGGACTTTCTATCATAGTTTTTTAGGTCGCTAATTGTCTTATTCATTAGGGTTGCATAATTTAGTTCGTATATTTTAATTAAGTCCTTTGGGATCTGGACCCCTAGATATTTAATTGCGGCCGACTGCCAATTAAAGGAGAAGTTACTTTTAAGCCTGTCTGCTTCTCCTGTTGGTAGTGTTAAATTGAGGGCCTCTGATTTCGCATAGTTTATTTTAAAGTTGCTCACCACCCCAAATTGCTCGAACTCTTTTAGCACTGATGGAAATGAGATAGTAGGGGAAGTTAAGTGGAGCAATAAGTCGTCAGCATATAGGGACAATTTGTTTTGCTTATTATCAATCTCTATTCCCTTTATGTCCGGATTGTTACGTATGGCTATTGCCAAATTCTCCATGGTGAAGATATATAGAAGCGGTGACAACGGGCATCCCTGACGCGTCCCATTGCCTATGAGAAAAGGAGATGACATCACACCATTTGTTCTCACTGAGACCGAGGGGTTTTTATAAAGAGCCATAATCTTACCCAGAAGGGATGGTCCCATTCCAATTTGTTGCAGAGAGGCGCGCATGAAATCCCAGCTTATATCAAATGCCTTCTCTGCATCACACGAGAGAAGGCACGCTGGGATCCCTTTGGACTGCACGTAAGCGATCATTGTAAATAGTTTTTTCGTGTTATCCCGCGCCTCTCTGCCCGGGACAAATCCCACCTGGTCCAGGTGCACAAGTTCAGGGATGAGCGGTTGAAGGCGCGATGCTATTATTTTAGCGAACAGTTTTATGTCCACATTAATTAGAGAGATTGGACGGTAACTACTACATACAAGAGGGTCTTTCCCGGGCTTAGGGATAACAGCTATCATAGCTGCCAATGACTGCCTTGGGAAGGGGGAGTCCTGCCCCACAGAATTGTAAACCCTAGTCAGAAAGGGGATTATCGGGGTGCCAAGCGTCTTGTAGAACCTTGGGGTAAAACCGTCGGGTCCCGGACTCTTACCCACCAGAGTGTTCTGTATCGCCCTTGCTACCTCATGAGTTCCAAAAGGAGCCTCAAGGGACTCTACGTCTGCCTGAGGAATTCTAGGGAGAGGGGTTCTGTCTATGTATGCCTGAACCGCTTCTAAGGGGGGCAAGTGTGCTCCAGATGGGGCTGGTTTCGTTAGGTTGTAGAGAGTATTATAGTAATCCCTGAAAGTCTTCGCTATCTCATTTGGGTTAAAGGTCTTGCCATTCCCTTGTGTTTTTATGCTAGGAATATAAGTGGCGGAGGTCCTAGGATGTACTGACCTCGCTAACATCATACCCGGCTTGTTGGCATGCTCATAGTACATCCCCTTTAACCAATCCCTGTGCCGCAGGAACGCCTGGTTATACAGGTTTTTCAAATCATCTCTAGCTTTTTCTAAATTTATCAAGGTCTCGTTAGTGGGTCAATGTTTGTGTACGGACTCCAATGTTTTAATTTGGCTAATAGCTTTTTCTATTAGGGGGGATCTCTCCTTTTTTAGCCTGGTTCCATGTTGAATAAAGATCCCTCTTACTACGCATTTAAGCGCTTCCCACTGCACAGGGAAGGGTGTATCGTCACTGCGATGGTCTACTAAGAAGTGTCTTATGTTCTCCTGCACTGCTGCTACACAGGCCTCGTCTTTAAGTAGATTGTCGTTCAAGCGCCAATCCCATCTGCGCGGGTGCAATCCGGGTATGTCTATAGACAGAAAGATTGGGGCATGGTCCGACCAAACTATGTTCCCTATGCTCGCTTCTGGGTTCCAGGACATGGCGTGATGACTTAGTAGGAGGTAATCTATACGGCTGTATGAGTTGTTTGCGTTGGAGTAAAAAGTGAAGTCCTTATCCCTCTTGTGTAGTGCCCGCCAAACATCCACTAATTGCAGGTCTAGTAATTGCTTCTTCAGCTTTTTAAGCCCTGCCAATGAGATCCCTGATCTGCCAGAGGAGGTGTCAATCAGCGGGTTGAGGGGTAAATTAAGATCTCCCCCGCATACAATTATGCCTTCTGCAAAGCTAGCTAGCTTGTTTAGTAAGGTACAGCAATACTGGATGGAGTCCTGATTGTGACTGTAAATGTTCACTACAGTGTATGTCATATTGAACAGTGTCAGTTTTAATAATATAAATCTACCTTTAGGGTCAATTCTGGTGTCCAATATTTTATAGGGAAGGGACTTATGTATTGCTATGGACACCCCCTTTGACTTCGCTTCCGGATTTGGGGCGTGTATCCATGAAGTGAAGTGGCGGTCTCAAATTATCGGTATGTGACCTTCTTTAAAGTGGGTTTCCTGAAGTAGAGCTATTTTAACCCTATTTTTATGGAGCTCAGAGAGGATTTTGGATCTTTTTTCCGGCACATTCAGACCCTTTATGTTATAGGAGCAAATGGCTATACTTGACAAGTTCTACACAACAGCGTCAGGGTATAGAGGAATATCAGGAAGGACGGGAAGGGTAAGGGTGTATGAAGAGGAGAGAAGAAAGGAAAAAAAAAGGCGGGGGGATAGAAGGGGGGCTACGGGGAGCTGAGAATTGGGGTAGAGAGGGAGAGGAAACAAGCAAGGAAACAGAAAGCGCTCTCCCCGAATGACCTATCCCAAACTCCTTTTGAGAGGGCACAGGAAGATATACAGGGGGGGGAGTGAAAAGTGGCAGCCAAAATAAGGCGCTTCGTCCAGGAAAAGAGAGGTTATCCTGAGGCCCGGGCCTCATAGAAGCCTAGGCCAGGAGATAAGCCCTTTACTAGCAAGACATTACACTTACGCTTTCTAAACTTGTCAGCTAAGTGCCCAAGTAGTTATGATGCTTATCAGCTAAAGTAGATAAAGCAGTATAGACAGTTAAAACAGTAAAAAATTTTTTGCAAAAAAGGAAACAGTAGAAACTTTACTTCCACCTGGTCCGGACGGGATAGTCCCGAGGCCCAGACCCCTCAAAGGCCCATTCCCAGGGGAAAGCCCGTCGCCACCAGGGTATTGTGCCCATCATTCCTTCACTTCGTCCACTAGACGAATGAAGTAGTCATAAAGTAGTTTGAACCAGTAAAAGCAGGCAGATAAATCAGTATAAACATTAGCAACCTTGAAAAACAATGAAACAACAGCAGGATCTCAGTATTCATCTGATCTGAACGGGATTGACCCAAGGCCCAGACCTCATGGAGGCCTAGTCCCGGGGAGAAGCCCGTCATCAACGAGGCGTTGTGCTCGCCATTCCTGCAGTTGAACAATTACGTTTGAATCAATAAAAGTGGATTAAACGGCGTGAACAATAAGAAACTTTGGAAACATTAAGAGCATCAGTGAGGCCCCGGTCCTCGGTTAATTGTGGTGGTTCCCCGACAGACGAGCCGAACGCGCCCCGCCAACAGCCGGATGACCAGCCCCCCGCGAGGGGCGGGAGGAGGCACCCCACCAAGCCGACCAGCACAGAGGAGCCCGTATCCAGGTGCTCCAGGCGCAGCCCGACCAGGCGGCACGGCCCCCCCCCCCCCCCCAACCCCACGCCAGGCCGGCCACAGGACCAAGGCACAGCGTTGGTCCATCGAAAAAGAAAAACATCGCCATGTCGTCTTCTAAAGGCAATAATATTGAGGGTCAAGAACCATGTATGCAGGTTCAACTTAACCGGTGCAACTGCAGATCATTTGAACAAAATGTGCTTCACTGCCAGTCATTGGCGCCGTTGCGAGCTCTGGGTATAACCCCTCTGTTTCTTCTGGGTAGCGGACCGCGCCCTCCGCCCCCGCCCCGTGGCCCCCGGACGGGGCCCAGCGAAGGGGAAAGCCAATTTTCTAACTCTGTACCTGGGAATCCCAGGAACTCGAACGCCTCTGAAAGCTGAGAGTGGTAGCGGAGTATAAAGCTTTGACCCCACAGCTGAAGGACAAGGTGCTTGTTTTGCACTTTCTAGGAGTGGCTTCAAGATCCTCCTCATCTGTAGCGTACGCCGCGCCAGGTCGGGCAACAAAATGATCTGTGACCCCTTAAAGGATATGCCTTTCTTGGCCCAGGCGAGTCTCATGATTTCTTCCTTTATTTTATAAAAGTGGACTCGGCAAATGATCTCAGGGCCTCTGCTGGTCTGGGTTCCTGGGGCCCGGAGCCCTGTGAACTCTTATCTAATTCAATTGCTTCCTCCAATGGACGGCCCAGAACCAGATTGAAGATTTGGGTCACTATCTCTGAGAGATTGGCATTCTCCGGGGATTCAGGGAGCCCTCTTATGCGTATATTATTCCTCCTTCCCCCATTTTCCATGTCGTCTTGATGGAGTAGAATATTGGCTATATGGTGCGTGGACACCTCATGGGCTCTCTCCAAAGCGGTGTGCGCTCTTTCTATAGTGGACAAACGCTGTTGGACAGAGTCCTGCACCTGTTCCATTGCTGTGACCCCGGTTCCCACCTCCAGCACCTGTTTCGATACTTCGTCTACCTCCCTCCAGAGGGTGGACTCCATTCTGTTTATGAAGGTTTCAAAATCTTTTCTAGTGGGTAGAAACGATATGAGAGCTCTGATGCTATGTTGATCAAGATCCATCATGCCTGCATCTCCAGGGCCATATACAACTGGGCTGTGTGGGGGGGATTCAGGTGGCCAGCATGGGGAGGCCGATAGCGCTATTGGGGAGCTGGATCTGTCGCTTACCCCACTATGTAGTGAGCACATGTTAGCGCAGCCGATCGAGGGGATCTGTTATTGCCCACTTCAGGTGTCCCCTCTCCAGGAATAAGGCCATTGTGCAGGGCTAGTTCCTTTCCCCCTGTGTTGAAACACTCTGGCTCTGTTGTGGGGACCTCTCCCTGTATGGGGCATGTGGTGGTGTGTTTGTGGGGAGCCTCACCATTCAGCCTGCTTTTTGTGCCCCCACCAGGAAGCCCACTGGTGCCCCCTTTGCCCAGTCCGCCTCTCTGCTGCCCTCTCACCTTATCGTTCAGGGAGGATTGTGGAGCTCTCTGCTGCTGAGGGGGAGCTTCTTCCTCCTCTGGGCTCCCATCGCTCCTCCGGCATGAAGCTCCATTCCCTCCCTGCTGGTCAGGTGTGCCCGGTGATCTGGGTGCGGGCCCCAGCACTTGATCCCCGCAGGGCTGATACGGTAGCAGCAGAGCCCCGCCGCTGCTCTCCTCCACACGCTGCGTCCCCGCCCCCGACTCATGCTCCGTCAGCCGGCAGTCTCTGTCAGCAGGGTCGGGGGAAGGCTGGGGCTGCAGTGTCTCCTCTCCCCCGCCTTCAGACCGCAGATGCTGTGGAGAGGGGGGGTGTCCAATCCCCCTCTCCCCGTCGGATTCTCCACGCGCCCGGCTCCTGCCGCCGGCCCCTGTCCTCTGAGCGCATCCCGGCCGCGTTGCTGCGGGCTCTTCTCCCGAGCCCACCCCGGGGCATCCGCATGACGGGGGTCTCCCCCGACCCCGTGCTCGTCTCCGGGGGTCCCGAGTCCAGGGCGAGGTGGCGAGGCCCCCGATCGCCGTTCTCCTGCCTCCATGCTGCTCTGAGACGGGCCGTCCGCCATCTTGCGGCTCTCTCCTCTTCCAGCTCCACGCTCGCCAGGCTGGAAAAATGATGCGATGTGGCCCGACCTCCCTCCGGTCACCACTTTGGATCAAATGCTTGCTAGGGGCTTTTCCTTAAGGCACTGGACGGAGCTCAGGGTTTTGCGTCCTCACTCGGCCATCACCAAGCCACGCCCCTGTAGGGCACTGCTTTTGGAGGTCCCGTTCATTTCTGGAGCGGACGGCCTGGATTGGGAGAGATAATACAATTCTGTGACACTCACCTGTAGAATTTTCTCTTCTACATCCATTCCAGGCCGTCAGACTCTCCCTTCTACTGGGTTATGGTTTTCTATTTCTTAGATCCCTAGTCCTGGTGTTTTTGTATATATATATATATATATATATATATAGTGTTCAGCATAGAAAAAAAATCATTTTGCAGTAAGCTGCTGCTAGGATCGTCTTGGATACTCTCTCTGGATACTGCAGCTGACCGGGGCATTTTATGCCTGTCGGCCGCTGCACCCCTATTACCACTGTCTGTCCCCATGGACCCAGTTATGCCTCCCAGCCTCGGCTGACGGGACAGGTGAAGGTAGGGAGAACGCTGGGGTCAGGCGTTGACAGTGCTAGGCTGGGCCGCAGACCTTCCCTAAAGGGTAGCCGGCCATAGGCGATGGTGCGCCTATTGGGGGGGGGGGGGGGAACCACCTTGTGCCCAGGGTTATGCCCTTCGTCTGTGCCTACAAGCTTTATTATATTGTGTGTTGTGCTTAAACCGGACCTTCACCATGATTTATTGAAAAGCCCAAACCCTTAAAAAATGATTCCCCAGCATCCAAAATGTGGGATTTGAATTTGGTGCTTTCTGCTCTCCAGGGCCCTCCCTTTGAGCCTTTGTGCAATGCTGCATTGTCTAGTTTGACCCTAAAGGTGGTCTTTTTGGTAGCTGTCACCTCGGTGCTTCGCGTGTCAGAACTGGCCGCCCTTTGTATGAAGCCTCCTTACTTTGAGCAGCATAAAGATAAGGTGGTGTTTCATTTTAAACCTGATTTTTTGCCTAAGGTCGTTTCTCCCTTTCATCTCAACGAAGAAGTTGTTTTGTCTTCCCTGTGCCCAGAACCGGCTAATTCTAAGGAAAGGACCCTCCATGCCTTGGATGTGGTCAGAGCCAATAAGTATTATCTGGTTGCAATTGAATCCTTCAGGAAGTCTGATTCACTCTTCATCCTCACTGAGGGTTCCAGGAAGGGCTTGCCTCCAGCCAAGTCCACTCTCAGTAAGTGGATCAGACAGGCGGTGGTACAAGCATATTCTGCTAAGGGGAAGGAACCCCCTTTTCGTGTTACAGCTCATTCTACTAGACCTATTGGTGCTTCCTGGGCTTTTCAGCACCAGGCCTCTGTGGAACAAGTTTGCAAGGCCGCTACTTGGTCTTCTGTTCATACCTTTCCAAAGTTTTACAAGGTTGACGTTAGGGCCTCAGCTGATGCTGTTTTTGACCGAAAGAAGCTTCAGGCGCTAGTGAAATGAACTACATGCTGTTCCGCACTGGGGATCCCACCCTAATCGACACTGCTTTTGGATGTCCCAACTGTCATTACTTCTGGGACAACCTGGACTGGATATAGTGAAAAATACAATTCTGTGAAACTCACCTGTAGAATTTTTTTTTTTAATATATCCAGTCCAGGTCGTCCCACCCCGCCCTTGGTTCATTGTCTCTTGTTTGCCTGTTATGGTGATTACCTCTTTATATTGGACCATTGTCCTTTTTTGTGGGAGAGAGTACATGCTGAAGCTATGTGAGTTAACATGGTTTCTTGGCCTCCCGGCCTGTCTTTTTTTTTTTTTTTTTTTACTGCTTTTTGACCACTGGGAATTCTACTGAGACAGCTCATTTTATAGGGGGCCCGGAGAAGTTACAGCTCGGGATCTTGCAGTAACTGCGCCACTTGGTGGCGGACTACCCAACAGTCATCACTTCTGGGACGACCTGGACTGGATATATTCAAAAACAATTCTACAGGTGAGTTTCACAGAATTGTATTTTTTTTTCTCCTAGATCAAAGCTGCCTTAGCCTCCCGCATGGTGGTTCTACTGCTTTTCAATTACTGACTTGTGTTGGGGCAGCTGGGAGTGTCTAGGGTCGGGAGGAGCCACACCTTTCTATCTTGCAGTCCACGCCCTCCGGGCAGGAGTTAACCCTTTCAATTCTGGAGCTGACAGCCTGGAGAAAACAATCCTACAGGTGAGTATTACAGAATTGTATTTTTTCCTGTGGAGAAAGTTATATTTCCTGGTATATGCACAGAAATAATAGTTTCAAGTATTTTTCCCCATATATGGAGCAGTGCCCCCCCCCGACTTAACCCTTTAAACAGCAGCCACATAAAATGCACGTGGCTGCCTCCCCTGCAGTTAACCGCCAGACACGTAAATTGTACGTGCCTGACTTTCCCCCCTTATAGTAGAAAAAGTTAAAAAAAAAAAGTCACTCACCTGACCCCTTGTTCGATCCGGCCGGGTCTCCCCTTCAGCCTGAGGGGCTCCGATCACCCATTGGGCTCCTCCGGCTGCAGGGGAGTGTCCAAAATAGGGTGCCCCCCCCCCGTTTCTGCAGCCGGCAGAATTGCCTGTAAAGAAAAAAAATTAAAAAATTATATTTACTTACCTTCGTGCCCGCCGGCTCTCCTCTTCACGGGGGGGGGGGGGGGGGGGGGGCTCCGATCACCCCCCCCCCCCACACTCTTCCATCTTCTGGAGAAGGCATAACAGCCCTCCGAAGCTCCTATGGTCGCCGCCATCTTTACTTCGTCGGGGCTCCCGGGGGATCAGATGCTGGTGACGGCTGGGCAAAGGAGGAGGGAGGTAGGCGATCCTCCGATCATCTGCCTCCCCCCTCCTCTGTTCAGCCGTCACTGACATCAGATTGCCACGGGACACAGGAGATGCAGATCGGAGGTGAGTAAAGAAAAAAAAAAAAAATTTTATTTGTTTGTAAAGTGTGTTTCTGTGTGTTTTTTTTTTTTTACTTTTAACCCTTTGTGAACTGGTAAGAGGTCCATTGTGACCTCTATACCAGTTCACAATGCTTGGGGGTCTGGCAAGTCATCTGCGGCTAGCAGGTGACTTGCCATTAACCCCTGAGCCCCCCAAATTACCTGCAGAAGGGGGGGGCAGAAGAGCCGTGGCCCTAGGCTATGCCGGCTTGTAGCCTGCAGGGCCAGGGGCCACTAAAGCTGGCCCCTGCGCCCTGTTCTACAAGCCCCCATAGCTGGTCAAAGGCTGGTTATGCTGGGTAGGGGGGGCCTCACGCCATTTTTGGGGGGATTTTTAAGGGGGGGACCCTATGTCATATTTTTTTTTAATTAACCCTATGTTACCTGTAACCCAGTAGGTATAAAGGGCTTCCAGCAGCAGCAGGAGAGCAGAAGCCTAAGTGATCAGCGTGGGACACAGGGATGGATGGGAGGTAAATATATATATATATATATATTTTTTTTTTATAAAGTTATTTGTAAAGTGTGTGTCTGTGTGTTTTTTTTTTTTTTACTTTTAACCCTTTGTGAACTGGTAAGGGATCTATGTGACCCCTATACCAGTTCATAAGGCTCGGGGGTCTGGCAAGTCACCTGCGGCTAGCGGGTGACTTGCCATTTACCCCTGAGCCCCCCAAATTACCTGCCTCCCCAAAGCCCGGGGGGGGCAGAAGAGCCGTGGCCCTAGGCTATGCAGTCTTGTAGCCTGCAGGGCCAGGGGCCACCAAAGCTGGCCCCTGCACCCTGTTCTACAAACCCCCATAGCTGGTCACAGGCTGGTTACGCTGGGTAAGGGGGGCCTCACACCATTTTTCTCTTTGTATTTTTAAGGGTTTTTAACTCTTAGGGTCCCCCCTCCCAGGGAGTTTTATGTCATTTTTTTTTAAAATTAACTCCATGTTACCTGTCACCCAGTAGGTATAAAAGGCTTCCAGCAGCAGCAGAAGAGCAGAAGCCAAAGTGATCAGCGTGGGACACGGTGCTCGGGGATGGATGGGAGGTAAGTAATAAAAAAAACATAAAATATTTTATATTTCTGTCAGTGTGTTTTTTTTTACATTTAACTCTTTGTGAACTGGTAAGTATGAGACCCCTATACCAGTTCACAAGGCTCTGGGTCTGGCAAGTCACCTGCGGCTAGTGGGTGACTTGCCATTAACCCCGAGACCCCCCATTACTTGCCTCCCCAAAAACCCTTAAAATTCCCCCAAGAAATGGGGAAGGGGGACCCCACACCAATTTTTTTTATTTAACCCTTTATTATGTGGTTAGTAGTTGTATTTTATTTGTAAATGTTATAAAGTGCTCTTTTCATTTTAGGGGATCACCTGGACAAGAACGGGGGGCTACCGATACACATGTGGTATCATTGTAATCAGGAGAAATTAGGCTTTCACATGCAATATGGTTTTCTTTAATAAAATAAATGTTTGTGTTAAAATAAAGGAGACAATTTAAAAAAAAAAAAAATTATATATATATATATATATTTTTTTTTTACTTATTTACTTAAAAATATATTAAAAAAAAGTAGAAAAAATACAAACAAGACATTTCATGTTAAAGCCTAAACTCTGCCACAAAAAGAAAATATGCCATTTTCTTGCAAAATTCCTGCAAAAATCAGTTAAACACCACACAAAATGGTGAAAAATATCCTGTCAGCAGAGGGTGACAAAATCTCAAGTAGGCTGGCAGTTAAAAGGTTACAGGTACCTATGCATGGTGGGTATTGTTTTGCTTGGGGGACCTTGCGCTTTCAGATTTAGCTTGTTTTTTCTTATTTGCTTATTGATATTTTAGGAAAAGGCGTTTTTTATTCTGCTTTTTTATACATTTTTTTGTGAAACCCTGTGCAACCTAAGAATTTGAGATATTACTTCCAGAAAGATGAGCCCACTACAACAAGCTGGGTACGCTTAGAAAGCTTAACATGTGTACTTTCAGGGAATATATGGTTTATGGGGGATATTCCAAATGTAAAGGGTTGCTTTGGTAGAAAAAGCACTTTGTCTGCAGAGCTGAAATTAAAAGTAAAATTACTGTTACGCACATGCTTTATTTTGGTGTGTTTGGCAACTCTTTCCTTGACATAACCTATGCATGTTGGGTATTGTCCTGTTTGGGGGGTGTTGCTTTTTCAGATTTTCAGTTTTTTTCTTGCTTGCATTTAGTTTTTTTTTTTTAGGAAAATGTGGTTTTGATCCTGCTTTTTTATTCATTTTTAGGGAAACCCTGTGCAACCAAAGAATGCATTGAGGGATTACTTCCAGAAAACTGCACCCATGTCAACAAGCCTGGTACGCCTAGAAAGCCTGAGGTGTATACTTCTAGGGAATATATAGTTTGTCAGGGGTATTTGAAATGTAAAGGGTAGTTTTTCTTGAAAAACTGCAAGGTGCGCGTATTGCATAGCATAGTTGTATTTTATCTGAAAATCTCCTAAAGCGTTGTTTCAGTTTGGGGGAGTCTCCTGGGCAGGAAAGGGTGTCTACCTATACATATGTGGTGCCGCTGTAACCAGGAGAAATTGGGGTTTCACACGCAATAAGATTTTATTGACAAACTTACATTTTGTATTACAAAAAAAAACTACAAATTGTAAAAAATAGTTTTTTTTTTAATTTTTTTTTCTGCACATATTTCACCCAAAAATATTGAGAATACACTTAGAAAATGACAAACAAGACATTTCATGTTAAAGCCCAGGCTCTGGGGCGTGGCCAAGATGGCGACCTAGGTGGACGTGCCTGTTCGGGGCTCTGAGATAACATCCTGATTTACCTCCTTGTATGGTGCTTGGGTAGCCAGAAATCCCCCTTCTGTGGCTCTCCCTGTCCTAGGGAAGAGATTAAGTATACTGAGCAGCGGCAGCCAGAGGGGCTGAGGAGACAGAAGCTTATCTCCGACCACGTGCTGCTTGTGTGAGAAGAGAGGAGAGGGACCGTCTTTTGATCTATCTGGGATGCTGCGGTGGTGAAGGGGAGAGGTGCCTGGAGATTGAGCGGCGCGTCCCCGCAGAGAGAGACGCTTGACAGTGTGAGGAGGGGAGAGGAGAGCAGCCAGACGCTATATCAGCTCTGAAGGTGAGGGGGGGCAGCCCCCTGCGGTCTCATAACATCCAGGCAGTACATAAGGAGACAGCCTCTCTACTGATAAGACTGCTCTCTGGCTAAGACTGTGTGGGGGGGAGCTTCACAGTAAAGAGAAGCAGATGCTGAAAGGAGCCTGCCATTACTAGCAGTTGCAAACAACTCTGCAAGCATCAATAATAACAGCTAAGCAGGGGGGGAAGCCCTTCCCTCGTGGTGTGCCCAGTGTTTTCTGCTGCTCACTATACTTCTGACTAGGCAGATACTGTCTCACAAAGCAGGGCACAAGAGCCCCCAGGTGTAATAAACCCCCCCCCCAGTCAGCGGTCTCGGTGCTGGTCCTGTTTGGGATACCCCCTGGGTGCTCCATCAATCATTTAGGGGCCGCAGTGTCCCAAAGCGTGGGGTCAAGCCCTCTTCCAGTACTCTGCACCATAGGAGACAGCTCTGGAATATATTTTGCCTAGAGTCCCCTCCCCACATATGTGAGGCAACAAGAAGCGTAAATCGGCGCTGATCACCTGTAGCACGCAAACGATGGAATCTCTGCACGGGATGGGGCAGGAGCCCTCTAACCCTGATACTGCAGTTATCATGGCCGCCATTGCCTCATATCAAAGCGCTCTCACTGCTAAATTTGACACTCTCCAAGAGCAATTTAACTATGTCCGCCATGATTTGGATAAAATCCGGGACCGCACCGGCGAGACGGAGAGGAGAATCGGAGAAGCAGAGGACCGGTTATCTGCTCAGGCGGGAGATCTCGCAACCCTGAGGAGGCAAGTGACCGCTCTGATGGGAAGGGCCGAGGACTCTGAAAATAGGAACCGGAGAAATAACGTCCTCCCCAGAGCAATTTGCGGAGAATCTTATAAGGGAGACTTTAGCGCCAGTGAACCTGACAAAGTTCTTCACGGTGGAAAGAGCGCATAGGATCCCCATGAGGCCACTTCCCCCTGGGGCTCCGCCAAGACCCTTCATACTCAAGGTCCTTCACTATAAGGACAGGGACGCTATCCTGGCTGCAGCTAGAATGAAGGGAATGGTGACCTTTGATAACGCCCGGATATCTTTTTTCCCGGACTTCACCTCAGAGGTTCAAAAGATGCGGCGATCCTTTAATGGAATCAGAGAGAGGCCCAGAAAGAAGAGAATTAAATATTTTATGATGATGGAGAAACCACCAGATTTTTCACCTCTGCCGAGGAAGCCAGTGCCTGGCTGGACTCTCTGCCTGGAGCCTGATGGACTGGGCCCCGGTCGGAGAGAACCGGCCTCTGAATACATAGGCATCTGCCCTGTTGTTTGGGCGCTCTCTCCTTCTCTGTGGGTGGAGTGCCGCTGCCGCTGGGCATCCCGATGCCGCCCAGAAGGGGGGGGTTGTTCGATTAGTTTTGTTTGTTTGAAAGTTAGCGAAGCCGCTGTGCTTTGACTTTGCTACCCAAGTTACCAATGTATCCTGACTTGAATGCTACAGGGAGCTGCGGCTCTAGTTCCCATGGTGGGATGGTTCTCCTGCCTCTCCTCCTTAAACCTTCCTCCTGCCCTTTACTCCTGCTGGCCCTCCCCCCCCCCGTGCCTTTCTCTCCTCCCTCCTTTCTCTGCCCCCTTTTACCTGTTACCTCCATGCGACCCTGGGAACTCAAGGCAGCTAGTTTGCTGACCTGTAAATTATATTGGTGTGTTCACATTGCAGGCCCCTTAGGCGGTGGGTCCCTGTTACAACTAGTTACACCTGTGTTGTATTGTTTTGTTTGGGAGGGTATGATGCTCGCCAAAGTTTGGGGGTGGTTGGGATTGGGAAATGTGTGTATTGTTTAGAGTATAGTGTTATTTGTTTAGTCTGTCTTTGCGTTGGGTTGTGTGTGTTGTATGGTATTCGGACCCCAGGTGCGGGAAGATTGATGGAGAGAATGGAGTACACGGGCACTGACTGCCCTGATCCTATGGTTTATACTCATAGCTATGATAATGGGTGAATGTAAATTTCTTTCTTGGAACGTCCGAGGGGTCAATGATGAAATCAAGCGAGCTACGGTTCTTCAGTTCGTTAAGAGGTATAAACCTAACGTGGTGATCCTCCAGGAGACTCACCTGGTGGGACAGAGAAGCCTGGCGCTTAAGAAACCATGGATCCAATGCTCCTTCCATGCTCTCTTCTTGTCCTACTCTAGGGGGGTCTCCGTGCTGATCTCCAAGGGAACCCCGTTTGCCCTATACTCTGTGCAGACGGACCGGGAGGGTCGCTACGTGATCCTACATGCCAAACTTATGGATACTGATGTCATCATAGTTGGTGTGTACGTCCCCCCGCTTTTTCGTATTCAGGTGTTGCAACAGGTTATGGAAAAAGTGGTCAACTATCCCCCTTCCCCAATATTAATAATGGGAGATTTCAATATGATTCTGGAATCTGCGCTGGATCGGCTGGACAGAAATCTGGGCCCGAGGACGCAATTGGCGTCTTGGGCTGAGGCACTAGGTCTGCAGGAGTTATGGAGGTGGAAACACCCCACTGACAGAGCATACTCTTGCCACTCAGCCACTCACAGATCCCTGTCCAGGATCGATCTTGCTTTCCCGTCACCTGAGTTATTAGCCAGGGTGGTGTCTTGCGACTACCTCCCGAGGGGCATCTCGGACCACTCTCCCCTGTTAACGGTGATAGGACTATCTTGAGCGCGGGAGAGTCGGGTGGGTTGGGCCCTTAACCCCCTATGGCTGGAGACCCCTGAGGTCAAGGGTAGCCTGTCATCCTCTGCTGAGATGTTTTGGGAGGTGAACGCGGGTGAAACCTCTGCCGAGGTAAGGTGGGATGCTTTTAAGGCATTAGAGGGTGTGCCATAAGCGCCATCGCTGCAGTTAGGAAGAAGAAGGGGAGAGAGAGGGTAGAGCTTGAAAGCAAACTTGCCACAGCGGAAGAACAATTTGTTGCCTCAGCCGATAGTCGGGACCACTCGACACTGATGGTTTTGAAACGGGAATATAACTTGCTGCTCACTGACTCTGCTAGGAAATTGCTGCTATACAAGCAAGCTACGATTTTTGATAAAGGGGACAAAAACGGGAAGTCTCTGGCATACTTAGCGAGAGCCGAAACCAAAACCAATTGCATTGCCGCGATATCTGATGGGAGGGAGACAGTAACGGAAGGGGGTGAAATTGCCCAGCGGTTCCTAGAGTATTACTCGGCATTGTACTCCTCTAAGGCTAGCTATGATGTTGAAGAACTGGAAAATTACTTAGACCAGATCAACTTCCCAGTGTTGGCCCCGGAGGGTCAGGAGACGTTAGACGCCCCCATCTTGGTGGAGGAGGTCATGGGTGCAATAGGGGCGCTTCCTGGAAGGAAGGCATCGGGTCCCGATGGGATTTCGGCCGAATGGTATAAGCAAGAATCAGAACTGGTAGCACCTAGACTCTTAGAGGTGCTGAAGCAAGCACTAGAAAGTGAGTGTCTCCCGGCCTCCTTTCATGAAGCGCACATCGTCCTTATTTATAAAGAAAGGAAGCCCCCTGATGCCTGCGCGTCATATAGGCCCATTTGAACAAGAGCAAGGTTAATCCCGCACTGTCTAAAATACTAGCTACTCTTCTGGATGCTGGCTGGGGGTAAGCCCAAAACCCCAAGAACCGGGGTATGTAAGTATACTAAAGCGATGAGCTGCCAGTACAGCCCGCTGGGCCCCCCACCTGTCTAAACAGATGTGCCGCTCAACAGAGTATTACAATAATTTACAACATTTAAAACATAATTAAAACCAAAGGCAGGGGATGTAATGGACTAAAATGAATCTAATGACATAAATTCTATTTGCTCAAATTGTATCATATAAAAATGTCTGAAAATTTATATACTTCAACAGGTACAAGTACACTGTACATATGCCTATGACTATAACGGTCTGATGTCACGGGAACCCCTTTTGGGAAAGTGCTATAGTGCTTGTGCAAAGTTGTGCAAAAATGTGCAAAACGTGCAAAGAAGGCAAAGAGTGAAAAGTTAAAAAGATTAGAAAGAGTGGTGAAAAATGTATAAACAGAGGGACAGTGTGTCCCAACAATGAACACATATAAGGTGCACCAATAGGGTGCAGAGTTTAAAGTGCTTATAATCGTGCTTAGCAAAGGGTAACGTTCCCGGACATGGATCTCCGTAATATTAAAATAGTGGCCATAATGAATAATTCAATATATAAATGTCAAAGAATAAGAACATAAGCAGTGTACATTACCGGATGTCATAGTCCAAATCTGCCTGCTCTCAACATGTCCGCACTGACGCGTTGCGTGGCCAGTAATTAGGCCACTTCATCAGAGTGCCTGCCTTTGGTTTTAATTATGTTTTAAATGTATGTCTGTTTTTCTTGGCTTATAATAAACATGTATTATTGTAATACTCTGTTGAGCGGCACATCTGTTTAGACAGGTGGGGGGCCCAGCGGGCTGTACTGGCAGCTCATCGCTTTAGTATATAGGCCCATTTCCTTGCTAAATCATGATGCTAAAATACTAGCCAAAATACTAGCTAATATGTTAAACAGGGTTATACTACAACTGGTGGGACCGAACCAGTCTGGCTTTATGCCCGGGCGCACTACGGGGATAAACCTGCGTAGGCTCTTCTCAAACCTTCAGATTGTCCATGATAATTACGGAAGCCGGGCAATTGCATCGCTTGATAACGAGAAGGCCTTTGATTCAATTGAATGGACCTAATTGTGGGCGGTGCTGGCTAGATTTGGGCTCCCTGCCAATTTCATAAAGTATATCAAGCTCCTATATGGTCGTCCGACAGCCAGAGTATGAGCCAATGGATGCTATTCAAATCCGTTTGCACTAAGCAGGGGGACCAGACAGGGTTGCCCACTCTCGCCATTACTCTTCGCACTGGCCATTGAACCATTGGCGATTATCGTTAGAAACTCCCAAACTATCACGGGGTGGAAAATAGGGGAGGTTGAGGAAAAGATTTCCCTCTATGCGGATGATACCCTGCTGTATCTAGCGGACTGTAACGAATCCCTGGAAGCGGCATTAGATATCATAGGAACATTTGGGAGATTTTCTGGTTTGAAAATCAACTGGGATAAGTCCAGTTTAATGCCAGTCGACGAGCCTGACCATCCAGACATCTCTCCGAGATCTCAGCTGAAAGTGGTTCAACAATTTAAGTACTTAGGTATTATGATTAGCAAGCAGCCGAGTGAATTTATTCCCCTTAATATCTCACCAGTGATGTCAAAACTGAAGCAGCGAGTCTCTCAGTGGGCAAGCCTCCCGCTATCGGTCATGGGCAGGATAAATATATACAAGATGATCTTTCTTCCAAAGTTCTTTTACATATATCAGGTCTCGCCGGTGTTGCTTCCTGCCTCTCATTTCAAGGCATTGGATGCGATTATCTTTGGCTTCATATGGGGCCAGTCTCCGCTGCGGTTAAACAGGCAAATTATGAAGGCCCCATCAGATGTGGGAGGGCTTTCGGTGCCATATATGCTGATGTATTTCTATGCCACCCAGCTCCAGTATGCCCATTGGTGGGTCAGTCAACCGAGGGAAAATCCAGTGGTGGGTCTAGAAACGGCTGTTCTGGGCTCCCCTGGGCGACTGACCACCTTGATATATAGAGACACGAAAGGGATCCGGGAGGCAACTGGGTGTATGAGAACAGTATGTAACATTTGGGAAAGGGTGGATAAGTTGAGTGCAAACATGAATGAGAGCAGGGCCTGGTCCCCCTTTACCCCCCTTTGGGATAACCCCAAGCTGCTGGAGCTTGGAGCTATGCAAGACCCGCAGTTCTGGATAAGGAAAGGGGTGCACCGGATAGGTCAGATATACAAAGACGGGGTACTTATGTCCTTTGCGCAGGTTAAAGAGGAGTTTCTTCTATCCCACCAGGATTTCTTCCGCTACTTGCAGATTAGACACGCTCTGAACGCCCAGTTTCATAGGGTGAGTCTGAGGATACTGATGTCACGTATGGAAAAGGAGATTAGAGGGATGGAGCTAACATAACCCGTCACCACACTGTATCAGTGCCAGACGTGTACGCTGGATTCTCCCAGGGATAGGGTGGAAATGAAGTGGCAGGCCTTAGACCAAAACCTGGATCAAGATGACTGGGAGGAAATAATGGATAATCTGCACACGTCAGTGGTGGAGGCAAGGGATAGGTTCATTCAGACTAAGTGGATCCACCAGGCGTATATCACCCCGGTTCGTCTGCACAGAATGGGTCTATTAGATAGGGACATGTACCCTAGATGCGAGAGAGATAGCGGCACGTGGGTACACGTAACTTGGTCGTGTGAGATCTTGGTAAATTTCTGGGAGGGTGTCATGGATCTGATCAGCAAAGTAGTGGGAATTCGGATCATGGGTTCAATCTCACTATGTCTTCTGGGGGTGGTCGAGTCAATATCGGAACTCAGAGCATTAAAATCATTGCTTCGGCTGCTGCTCTTTTATGCTCGAAAATGCATATTGCTAAATTGGAGACACCCGGCTAAACCTTCAGTTCAAGCATGGAAAAGATTAGTCAACCAGAAACTCGCTATGTATAAATTGACATATGCTGCGAGGGGGGTGCCGGATAAGTTTGAGAAGATCTGGGATCCGTGGCTACAGTGTCAGGAGTCGGCATCTGATGATGAGTGAACCAGGGAGGGGGGAACACTGTCAGCGCTGTGGTTATTGCTGAGTCAGGAGTCGGCAAGATGGAGCCAAGGTCGATATCTGTTCTGTGGAGTGAGGGGAGGGCGTGGTTCTGGAACATGACTGGATAGGCCTCAATGGGTGGCCAATGGTTGCCACCCTCTCAGGTACTCCACCTGAGATCTGCTTGTTTCTAGCACAACCTGGGTCCGGTGTGAATGGTTGTTGTGGTTGTCTGATAGGATGCCATTTTGATGTTGGGTGCCTGCGGCACCTAAAATACAGAACAATTTGACGTGTATATGTATGTTGTTTCTACGTTACAACGCAAAATAAAAACGTAAAAAAAAAAAAAGCCCAGGCTCTGCTGAAAAAATACAATTTATGACTTTCCTGGGAAATCCCTGGAAATCCCTTCAAAAATCACAGTTGAACATGTGGAGCGCAAAATAGTGCAAAATGGTCTGGCAACAAAGGGTGACAAAATCTCAAGGTAGGCTGGCGGTTAAAGGGTTAAAGCAATATAGAAATGGCCAATATATGGCCAGTAAAGTCCTGCAATGTGTTAGCCTTACCGACTGACCCCCTATGCACACCTGCCAGATGACCCCCATTGGCCCCAATGGTGGTCAATGTACAGCTACTAGATATTATGGCCCATTTGGACATTTGGGACTTATTTTGCTTTAATAGTCCACTTATCCTTAGCTCCTCACTGCAGTATTGCCTTTTTTGTCATTTTAAAATTATCAGTTATGCATGGCCTTTTTAATACTTGATTTTTTTTCAGGATGATTATATCTGTGGGATACTTTGGCTTATCACTAAACACTCCCAATTTGCACGGAGATCCTTATTTGAACTGTTTCTTTTCTGCGATCACTGAAGTTCCTGCATATGTGATTGCGTGGTTGCTACTTAGGAACTTCTCCCGCAGATACTCCACCTCCAGCACATTGTTTCTTGGGGGTGTGGTTCTTCTTTTCATTCAGCTGGTGCCTCCAGGTGAGCTCTTTTGATATTTTACTTCATATCGATTCTGCATTAAAACTGCATATAGCATTATGACTTAAACAATTACTTGGTTTTCAGCAGCATCTGTTTCTGTGTTTAAAAACTGCACTGATGGCTTTGGATCATGGTAGCTTTTGTAGCCTGCGTGCATAAGGCTAGGTCTGTGGAGATCTAATATTAAACAACGTATACCTTTATTACCACGCTTAAATTGAAGTTACAGTACTTAAGTACTTAAGAGTGATTTACAGCCTTTTTATCTTAGATTCCATTTTAGTCGTAAGCCCATTTGTTACACGTAATTGTACGTATGCTTGCATGATTCAGAGCCTCCATTGGGGCTGCTTCATTACTTCTTCGCTGTTGCATAAGCCTGCAAGAGCATTGTGTGTACAGCTCTTGCAGCTTATGCAGTGGACGAGTTTAGATTACATGGTGCGAGGGTCCCCTCCTTCAGTGTTTTTCGGGGGGGGGGTTTCAACAGACCTTGCTGAAAAATGTGTCACTGTCCAGTGAGGTCCTACTAGTTTAAGGGCCAGGGCCAGATTAAGTGTGGCGGAGGCACCTGGGCACAAAATCTGGTGGAGGCCCCAGATACAGTATTTCTTTACTTTAAAATAATAGTCCAGTCGAGTAACTGATTGGGTGGTTGTCTGGCAACCGCCTACTTACGGAGTCCCTTGTGCCACCCTTGTGCTGGTGCATGCTGCTTGAAAACTACTGTTTTGCCATACTGGGAGAGGGGTAGTGTGGTTGACCAGCAGAAAACAGCTCCCTACATTGAGCTGCCAGCGGCTGTGATTGGTGGCTTATGTGCAGTGAGCGGCAGACGACTGATAGCTCTGCACCCACCCAGCTTTGCTGACGGCGGCTTTACTGCTCTGGGAGGGGGGATGAATGCCACACTGCCTATATGGGGAATGAGAGGGGGGGTGCCACACTGCCTTTGTGGGGAATGGGAGAGGAAATTCCACACTGCCTTTATGGGAAATGGGAGGTGGATGCCACACTGCCTTTATGGGGATTGGGAGGGGGGAATGCCACACTACCTATATGGGAATGGGATGGGGTGCCACACTGCCTATATGGGGATTGGGAGGGGGGAATGCCACACTGCCTGTATGGGGAAAAGGATGGGGGTAATGCCACACTGCCTATGGGGAATAGGATGTGGGGCATGCCACACTGTCTGAGGGGAAAGTAAAGGGGGAATGTCACACTGGCCATGGGGGATGGGGGGGGTGTCTCTCTAACTGTAATGGGGGGATTCTGCTCCTTGCCTATTAGTTGGTTCTTGGGGGATGGTGTTTTAGCACAACATTTAGTTAAGAATATTTATTTTCTTATTTTCCTCTTCCAAATCCTAGGTGCGTCCTATGGAGTGGTGCATTTTATAGGGCGAAAAATAATATAGGGAGAAGGCTCTGTCAGATCTCTACTTGACTTAAGAGATCCTCCCAGAACTTAATTTCACAACAAATGACTAGACTTGGAAATCTCACAAAACAAAAGGTATGACACGGTGACCAGGGCCAAAAAGCCAAACATCAATTTCTCTTTCATTACTTCAGGCCATCAGAGTAATTCAGTCATGATTGGGTTAACATCTCAGCTGAAGGGCGTGGTCTGCAAGAACAAAGGCGTGGCTCCTCCTCCCGGGCCTATATCCTTCCGGCTGACTTTCTCCAATTCAGTTTTCTTTATTGCAGTTGGAACTGGACTGCAAGGATGTATCTGAACTCTCCCATTTACTTTTTTGTTTTTAAGGGTTATGTCTTAAGGATTATTGGAAACCCTGTCTGTTCCTGGCCCTTTATACTCCCCTGATCTGGATGGACCCACAATGCCTTCTCAGCTATGCTGAATTCAGATCAGGATGGTAAGGGTAAGGGCCAGGGTCTTGGGGCTCTCTGGGGTATCACCTTTTGTTTTGTAAAAAGAGCTGACACTCCTGTTCTGAAAAATCCGCCACAGGTAAAAACAGCCGCAGGTTTTTGTCTGGTGAGCCTGATTGGGGGTGACCAGGAGAATTATTTTTCCTCTTTTATTGCTCTTTCCCACGTGTTAATTATGTATATTCTAAGTGTGCCATACACTCCACTTCGGTCTTCATGGCATCTGGGTAATCTCCAGTAGAGGGCGAACTTCTGCAGAGATGAATATGCAAAAAAGAAAGCCCCTCCCGGTCCATATATACCTGGGACCTCCCACCAATTCCCCAGTTCCTTCTCTGCAGGGAAGGCGACAAGACAGAAGATGAAGACTTCTTTACTTACAGGTAAGCCAGGCTCGCGCCCGGCCTTATATTGTCCCTATTACTGCCAGGACCCTTCTAAATTGCCCCTATATCGAGCCTCCCAGCTTAGGCTGCGGGTTCTGGTGAAGGTAGGAGCACCCTATGGGTGCAGCAGGAGCACTGCTCCACCGTGAGACCTCACTATGGGGTAGGCGGTTATCCTGGTGTGGGATGCCCCGTCCCTCTAGGCTATGGCCGGCTTCTGGCAGGGTCCCCCCCCTTCCGGGTCCCTTATTCTCCCCCAGAGGGGGGGGGGGGTTGCCTGGCCTGGCCGATATTTCGTTTTCCCCAGCTTATGTCCCTGTGTGGTTAGTGTGTTTTTACTGTGTGTGTGTGAGTGACAGAGTGCCTTTACTGGCATAACAGGGCTAGTGGTAGCCTGGGGGAGCTTCTCCCCCTCAGGCTGCGTTCGGGAAGGGAGCGGGGCCGAGCTCTCGGGGCCGCCCCCTTCTTTGGCGCGATTGCTGTGCTCGTTTCTAGGGGTCCGCGTTGCTGGGAGGGGGCGTGGCCTCGGCAAACGCGCCTTCTGCCCTGGCCCGCCCTCTCCCCTGCTCTCCCTCCTCATGCATGAGGCTTTGTGGGGGCCATCTTCTATGAGAAGGCCGCAGAGCAGATCGGTGTGGTAAGGGCCCGATGGCCACTTCCTTAGCTTGTGTGTGGGGGCTCCTCTTTAGCGAGGGCCCCCACTGGTCTAGAGCGTGTGTGTGTGTGTGTGTGTGTGTGTGTTGTTTACACTGTCTGGCTGGGATATAGTTAATATACACACATATATATATATATATATATATATATATATATATATATATATATATGTTGTAGACATGTCACTGGAGAAGTGATCGAGGGGGTGTACATTTCACCTAGGTTACTACACTGGGTGAGATGGTAAGTCCAGGATTGATTTGTTTCTCAGCAGTGATATGCTGCTGAGTTGTTGTTTAATTTTGCCGGGCCTGGATTTATATGGAATGGCAGGTAGGTTTGGTAGAGGGACCTGTCATTCCACACCTCCCCGATCCAGTTTGGGTTTTGAATCAGGTGAGCTCTGATCCTAATTAGCCTGGGAGGTAAAAGCTCTGCAGAGACTGCAGGCTATTGCTCTCAGCCAGGAATGAACAGCCTGTGTGTGTTTGAAGGAAGCTGCGAACGCAGCCACTGCTGGAGCTAAAAACTCACCCTGCGATATCCAGGCTAACGCTGTGTTTTGAAACTGCCAGATAGGTGAGAAGAACCTGTTAGTAAGCGCCCAGACGGGCTAGGTCTTTTATTTTGTTTATACCCAAAAGAAGCACGTGGTTGCTGTATGTTTTGTTTGCTGGACTGTTTATGCCATGAATAAACGCCAAGATCTGCTTTTATAACGTCTGAGTCTGCCGTGAACTGTGTCCAAACACACCATCCCCCGGGAAGATCCCTACAATTGGTGCTGCGGAGCGGGCAAAACGGTTGCTAGGGGCAACGGTGTGGACAGACTTGGCTACAGCTGCTTATGTCTTGGGTGAAAGCTGCAACTACACTCCAAGAACAGACGGGCAACATGGAGGAGATGCTGAAGCAGTTTATGCAAGTGAGTTTGCAACAACAACAGGCTCAGATAGAGGCCAATAGACGACATGAACAGACCATGGCTGCCCAACAACAACTTATTGAACACCTGATAGCAAAACAGGAGGCGCCTGTGGTTGCTAATCCCCACACAGTAGTGCTCCAGAGACTTTTGATGTGAAAAGAGCTGTGCAGCGAGCGCTGCAAAAGATGACTGCTGAGGACGATGTTGAGGCCTTCCTAACTGGGTTTGAGCGTGCGGCTGAGCGAGAGAAGTTACCAGTCGCTGAGTGGGCAGAGGTAATTGCGCCCTATTTAACAGGGGAACCTCAAAAGGCCTACTATGACCTCAGTGAGCAAGAGGTTAAGGACTATACTCGGCTAAAAGTGGAGATACTTGCCCGACTAGGCGTTACTACTGCGGTCCGTGCCAGGAGGGTACGCAACTGGAGCTACAGTTTGGACAAATCAGCGAGGTCCCAGATGTATGACCTGATCCATTTGGCGAGAAAGTGGTTGGAGCCAGACACTTCTACTCCTGCACAGATCCTAGAGAGGGTTGTGATGGATCGCTACCACCGAGCACTTCCTGCTGACCTGCAACGCTGGGTGGGACAAGGTGACCCTTAGAATGCAAACGAACTTGTCAACCTTGTGGAGAGGTTCCAGGCGACTGAGGACTACCTCCGTGATGTTTCTGCAGCCTCCTCACCTCCCCGGAGTGCCAGATCTGTGCCATCAGCTGGTAAGAGACTTCCATCTATTGGGGGAGTGTGGAGGGGTGCTGAGGGAGGAAAAAGGGCTCAAGTGGTGTCTCAAGGGCAAAAGACTGGGGATGGTCCCGGGTGGCTAAGTGGCCCTAAAAAGGACTCCTTGCCAAGGAGACCAGGCTCTATCCGGTGCTGGAGATGCCATGAGACGGGACACGTGTCTGCCCATTGCCCTCTTACCACTGAGCCCATGGAATGTGAGGCTAATCGGCGTCAGTCACTATTTGCGGAACCATCTTGTGTTGCAGTTCCTGGACTAGAGACTGAACCGCAAATCTGCAACATTACAATTAATGACTTTCCTGTTAAGGCGTTGCTGGACTCAGGAAGCCTCGTAACCTTGGTGCATGCCAGCCTGGTGGCTGGCGACTTTGAGTGTAAAAAGCATATGAGTGTTGTTTGTATACATGGGGATACAAAAGTGTACCCTATAGTGCTGGCTGAAGTCGGGACTGAACAAGGCACCGTACAATATGAAGTGGGTGTGGTAAAAAACCTCATGCATAACGTAATATTGGGGCGCGATTTTCCATTATTCTGGGCTCTCTGGGGAAAAAGAAAATCCCCCGAAAGGAGTGAGGATACTCCTAAGGTTGTTGCATTGCCCCCTGTAAATGATAAAATTGTGCAGGATGAAAATGATTGTTTTCCTTTGCAGGTCCTGGCTGGAGAGGAGGAGGCTCCTCCCACTGAGCAAAATATACCAGACTTAGAGGTGTCTAGGGATAATTTTGGGACTGCACAGTTACAGGACCCCACTCTCAAAAATGCGAGAGAGCAGGTTGCTGTCATGAATGGGGTACCTCAGGAACCAGATGCTGAGAAAAGATTTCCACATTTTTCTGTGACTAATGATCTTTTCTATAGAGTCACTAAGATTAAGGATGAGATTGTGGAACAGCTTCTGGTGCCTAAGCCGTACCGGCGTCAGGTGCTGGACATGGCACATAACCATGTTCTTGGGGGACACTTGGGGACTGACAAAACGCAGGAGAGGGTTCTCCAGAGGTTCTACTGGCCGGCGATATATGGCGATATTAAAAAGCACTGCGAGTCGTGCCCCACATGTCAGCTTAGTGCCCCAGTGTCACATTTTCGCAGTCCTTTGGTTTCGCTCCCTATTATAGAGGTGCCTTTTGAGCGTATAGCCATGGATTTAGTGGGTCCCATTGTAAAATCCGCTAGAGGACACCAGTATATTCTGGTGGTCATGGATTATGCGACCCGCTATCCTGAAGCTGTGCCCTTAAGAAACACTGCATCTAAAACAATTGCACGTGAGTTGTTTTATATGTTCTCTAGGACTGGAATCCCCAAAGAAATCCTGACTGACCAAGGTACACCCTTTATGTCAAAGGTGATGAAGGAGTTATGCAAACTATTTAAAATCTCACCCATCCGTACCTCTGTATACCACCCCCAGACGGACGGATTGGTGGAGAGATTTAACAAAACTTTGAAACATATGCTGAAAAAAGTGGTGGAAAAAGATGGCCGTGACTGGGATCATTTGTTACCCTACCTCATGTTTGCTATTAGGGAAGTGCCCCAAGCGTCCACAGGGTTCTCACCATTCGAGTTGGCCTATGGTCGTCACCCTAGGGGTCTACTGGACATTGCAAAAGAGACATGGGAGAGCGAGTCCACCCCATACAAGAGCGTTATTGAGCATGTAGCACAAATGCAGGACCGTATAGCCGCTGTAATGCCCCTAGAAAGGGAACACCTCCAGAGGGCGCAAGAGGCCCAAAGTAGAATTTACAACCGGTCTGCAAGACTCAGGACATTTAACCCAGGCGATAGGGTCCTTATACTAGTTCCCACTGTTGAGAGTAAATTCCTGGCGAAGTGGCAAGGTCCCTATGAGATTGTGGAAAAGGTCAGTGAGGTGAACTACAAGGTGCACCAACCAGGTAGAAGGAAGCCTTTCCAAGTTTACCACGTAAACTTGATTAAGCCCTGGAAAGACAGGGAATCCTTGGGGGCGACAAATACTGTTAATAATTTGTCACAACCAATCCCTCCAGTCAAGGTCGGTGATACCCTATCAGTGTCACAGAAACAGGAGGCTCAGGAATTTTTACAGAAAAACAAAGACAAGTTTTCTGACCTTCCAGGGTGTACACACCTCATCTATCATCACATTGAAACTGAGCCCAGAAGCAGAGTAAACCTCAAGCCCTATAGGATCCCGGAAGCCCTTAGGGAAGCCGTATCTGCCGAGGTAAAACGTATGCTTGATCTGGGAGTAATCGAGGTGTCACAGAGTGAATGGTCCAGCCCGATTGTATTAATCCCAAAGCCTAATGGAACTTGGAGGTTCTGTAACGATTTCAGAGAGTTGAATGAGATCTCAAAATTCGATGCCTATCCTATGCCCAGGGTAGATGAGTTGATTGAGAAGTTGGGTAATGCCAGGTACATAACCACCCTCGATCTCACAAAGGGCTACTGGCAGATTCCACTTACTGATGAGGCTAAAGAGAAAACTGCATTCTCCACCCCTGATGGGCTATTCCAGTATGTAGTGATGCCGTTCGGGTTACATGGAGCTCCTGCGACTTTCCAGAGGTTGATGGACTTGATTTTGCGACCACATTGTGATTACTCAGCTGCCTACCTCAATGATGTGGTCATTTTTAGCCCTGATTGGGAAAGTCACCTCTGTAAGGTACAGGCCGTATTGGATACCATAAGTGATGCAGGGTTGACCATAAATGCCGAGAAGTGTGCAATAGCCCTAGAAGAGGCCAAGTATCTGGGCTACATTATTGGAAGAGGGTTGATTAAGCCACAGCTAAATAAAATTGAGGCAATACAGAATTGGCCTAGACCCCTGACAAAGAAACAGGTTAGAGCTTTCCTTGGTATTACGGGCTATTACCGTAGATTTGTGCCGAACTTTGCCTCAGTTGCTGCTCCCCTAACTGACTTGACAAAGGGCGGAAAGAGAGCAATGATCACGTGGACTCCAGAGGCCGAGAAGGCTTTCCAAAGCCTTAAATCTGCCTTGTGCCAACAACCTGTGTTAGTTACCCCCGATTTCAGGCGAGAATTTCTGGTCCAGACAGATGCTTCTAACACAGGCTTAGGTGCAGTACTCTCACAAGTAGTAAATGGTGAGGAGCATCCGGTGATGTACTTGAGTAGGAAGCTAACCCCGGCCGAGAAAAATTATGCCATTGTGGAGCGAGAATGTTTGGCAGTGAAGTGGGCCCTCGAATCCCTAAAATATTACTTGCTAGGCAGGAAATTCAAGTTAGTGACAGACCATGCCCCCCTAACATGGATGAAGTTAAACAAGGAGAGAAACGCAAGAGTGACTAGATGGTTTCTGTCCCTACAAAACTTTAATTTCACTGTGGAACACAGGCCAGGGAAATTACAGGCAAATGCTGACGCATTGTCGAGGGTACATTGTCTGTGGGGACAAAATGCTCAGCCCTCCGGTCTGAAGAAGAGGGGGGGGATATGTAGACATGTCACTGGAGAAGTGATCGAGGGGGTGTACATTTCACCTAGGTTACTACGCTGGGTGAGATGGTAAGTCCAGGATTGATTTGTTTCTCAGCAGTGATATGCTGCTGAGTTGTTGTTTAATTTTGCCGGGCCTGGATTTATATGGAATGGCAGGTAGGTTTGGTAGAGGGACCTGTCATTCCACACCTCCCCGATCCAGTTTGGGTTTTGAATCAGGTGAGCTCTGATCCTAATTAGCCTGGGAGGTAAAAGCTCTGCAGAGACTGCAGGCTATTGCTCTCAGCCAGGAATGAACAGCCTGTGTGTGTTTGAAGGAAGCTGCGAACGCAGCCACTGCTGGAGCTAAAAACTCACCCTGCGATATCCAGGCTAACGCTGTGTTTTGAAACTGCCAGATAGGTGAACCTGTTAGTAAGCGCCCAGACGGGCTAGGTCTTTTATTTTGTTTATACCCAATAGAAGCACGTGGTTGCTGTATGTTTTGTTTGCTGGACTGTTTATGCCATGAATAAACGCCAAGATCTGCTTTTATAACGTCTGAGTCTGCCGTGAACTGTGTCCAAACACACCATCCCCCGGGAAGATCCCTACAATGTATATATTGTGTGGCTGCAAGATCAAATGCTGTGGTCTTTTATACTGTAAGGTTATGGCCATTTTTTCTCAGCACTGCACTTATGTTGCCTGTTTTGTGTATTACAGGTTGCCCTGTATATGTGCATATTAAGGGGTCCCTCCTGGTCCTGGGGTCCCTAGTGTAAAATTGTCCACCTAAAATCCTCCCACCGGGACTTTTAAGGGGCATCCCGGGTTGTTTATACGTAATTCCCTGCGGTCTTGCGACTGACCACAAAAATTCACCATATGGAGGCTCCGCAGGATACTGGGCTCGGGCTCCCTCTGGGACAATCCGGGCCATGTGTGGGGTGCGGGGCATCCCTTACAGGGGAGAATGTGCTGATCTGTATACCATGTGCACAAAAGGCCATAACACGGCAGTCTGGTACCCAGCATTCTGGGTCGGCTCCTCCCGCTTCATCGCCTTCCCCTCCCCACCTTATCCGTACCCCAAGTGACATTGGTACCAGTGGGGAGTCGCTTTCTGATGTTTGGGCTAGGTTGGCCAGCATAGAGAAAATTATTGCTGGCACGGTGGGCAAGAAGGCCCAGGCTAAAAAGACACATTTGTCGTCGGCCCAGCCCTTGTGGGATGTTGACAACGATTCCCCCGATTTGTCAGATTATTCCCCATTAGAGGAGGAATTGTATCAGGAAACAGAGGCTGACTATGTTCAGTCTGGGAATTCCAATGTCGGGCAGGCGCTGGGGGATACCGTAGATACGGCCACTGTTTTGTCACATTTATTGGAGGTGTTGGATATTAAACCGCCTGAGGCGCCCCCTCTTAAGAAGGGGGAATTTTGGGGGGCCTGCTAGCCCCGTCTGGAATTCCCTACCCAGGGTAATTTTGATGCGCTGATCCTTAGGGAATGGGAGAGGCCCAGTCGGCTTCCTGGTGTGCCTCAGGGATGGGATAAGAAATATCCTTTTCCGGTGGAGGCGGTTAAGCGCTGATCTTCTCCTCCTGAGGTCGACGCACCAGTTTTAGGTTTGACCAACTCTTCTGTGCTGAACACCCCTGACGCCACTTCCCTTAAGGATGGCGAGGATAAGCGCCTTGATCAGATGGGGTGCCACGCATTTGCCAACGTGGGCTTGGCCCTGCGGCCTGTTAGTGCATCTGCCCTGGTGTCGCTTGCTACCAGGTCTCTTATCAGGGACTGGCTGAATAACGCTCAGTTTGATCCAGCTGGCGCGGAGTTCGCTATGCTTAAGAAATGCGAATTGTTCATGGATTTTGTCATGGCTGCGATGGAAGATTCTGTTGTCGTGTGTAGTAGGACTTCAGCCTTACTGGTGGCTATGCGCAGATTGATCTGGCTCCGCCAGTGGACAGCGGACGTTTGGGCCAAGAAGTCGCTCACAGCTCTTCCCTTCTTGGGTTCACGGCTGTTTGGAGATAAATTGGATGCTGTTGCTAAAGGAGGTAAGTTACCTCAGCGGAGGAAACAGCGCCGCCCCTTTCGGGGGGCGGACTCGTTCACTCCTTCCTTTCGAGGGGCCAGAGCGACTAGGGGTTTGGCCTTCTCGGGTGTCAGGGGCTCGTCCTGGAACAGAGGCAGAGGTCGGGCACGTCCCGCACCTGCCTGGGGTTCCAAGGCCAAGCCTCCCGTTAAACCGGCTCACCAATGAAGGAGCGCCCTCACCCGCAAGGGTGGGGAGACGGCTGCGGCTCTTCTTCCAGGTCTGGGCCCGGGAGGTCACAGACAATTGGATCTTGGAAGTGGTCTCCTCCGGGTACAAACTGGAGTTCGAGTACTGGCCGCCCCCAAGATTCTTAAGGTCTCGGGTGCCCTCGGACCCTCAGGCTGCATAGGTGCTGCTGTTAGTAGTAAAAAACTTTATGGACATGGGGGTTATATGCCCGGTGCCTCTGACGGAGAGAGGCATGGGTTACTACTCCAACCTTTTCACGGTTCCCAAAAAGGAGGGTTCGGTGAGACCCATTCTAGATCTCAAGGTTCTCAACAGATTTATCAGAGCCAAAAAGTTCCGCATGGAGGCTCTGCGCTCGGCTATCAATTCTCTTCGCTAAGGGGATTTTATGACATCCATAGACATCAAGGATGCGTATCTGCATGTTCCGATTTTTCAGGCACATCAGAGATTCCTCCGGTTCGCAGTGGAGGATCAACATTATCAGTTTGTAGCTCTTCCCTTCGGTCTGACCTCGGCACCGAGGGACTTCACCAAGGTTTTGGAGGGCATAATGGCTCTGCTCAGATCTCAGGGCATTCACATTGTGCCTTATCTGGACGATCTGTTGATATCAGCTTCTTCCCTCCATCAGGCGGAGCTGGACACCCACCAGGTGGTGTCGACCCTGGAAAGGTTTGGGTGGGTGATCAACAACACCAAGTCTTCTCTCTCCCCGTCTCGTGTGATTTCATTTTTGGGCATGAATCTGGATACCATTCGGGCCAGAGTGTTTCTGCCCCAGACCAAGGTGCAGGGGATTCAGGGCCTGATCCGCCTTCTTCTGGGCAGTCCTTGTCCCTTTATCTGACAGGGGATGAAACTGGTGGGTTTGATGGTATCCTCCTCCGAGGCGGTGCTGTTTGCACAGTTTCACGTGAGATCCCTTAAACTTCACCTATTGACGTATTGGGACAGGTGCCCACAGTCATTGGATCAACCTTTCAGGATGTCTCCCAGGGTTCTGCAGTCCTTTCGGTGGTGGCTGGACTCGAGCAATCTGGTGAAGGGCAGATCCTTTCTGATCCCTTGTTGGGAGACGGTTACCACGGTGCCAGCCTTTCGGGCTGGGGAGGTTATTGGAAGAGTCATCAGTTCAGCGGGGTGTGGGGTCCCCAGGAGGCTCACACCCCCATCAATGTCTTGGAGCTCAGAGCCATTCGACTGGTTCTGGCTCGGCTGACCCCACATTTACGGGGTCTTCCGGTTCAGGTTCGTTCGGACAACCGAACGGCAGTAGCTTACATAAATCACCAAGGAGGGACTCGCAGCAGGAGTGCCCTCAGGGAAGTGTTTCTGATCCTGCACTGGGCGGAGAGCATTGTTCCTGGCCTTTCGGCAGGATGCCTTGTCACTGGCTTGGAAGGAGTTGGGGTTTCTGTACCTGTTTCCACCTGTTTCGGTTCTCACTCAGAAGGTTGCTTTCTTGGTGGCTATTACCTCTGTTCGGCGTGTCTCTGAGTTGGCGGCCCTGTCAATTCAGGCCCCTTACTTTGAGAGACGCCAGGATAAGGTGGTTTTTCGTTTTAAGCCGGATTTCCTTAGGTGGTGTCTGCTTTCCACCTCAATCAGGATATTGTTCTCCCTTCCTTGTGTCCTAAGCCTAACAATGACAAGGAGAGGGTTCTGCACAATTTGGACGTCGTTCGCTGTGTACTATTTGGTGACTACTTCTTCCTTCTGCAGGACGGATGCTTTTTTAATGGTGCCCTGCGGGCCCAGGAAAGGTTTGGCACCTGCTAAGTCTACGATTAGCAAATGGATTCGTCAGGCCATTGTTGGGTCCTATTCTGCTAAGGGGAGGACTCCTCCTATTAGGGTCACTGCGCACTCGTGCGGTCGGTGCGTCCTGGGCTTTTCAGCACCAGGCTTCTGTTGAACAAGTTTGCAAGGCTGCTACTTGGTCTTCCGTTCATACTTTTTTCCAAGTTTTACAAGGTTGATGTGCGGGCTTCAGCGGATGCTGTTTTTGGCCGCAAGGTTCTGCAAGCTGCAGTGGTTTGAGTTGGTACATTCATTTTGTTCCCACCCATGACGGACACTGCTATTGGATGTCCCAGATGTCATGAAGACCGAAGTGGAGTTTATGGCACACTTAGAATAATACCGTTTTGTGAGTACTCACCTTTAAAACGGGTATTATGAGTGTGCCATACACTCCACTTCGCCCCACCCCTTTTTTCAGGTGTTCTGGGGCTTTTATATGGTGAACCATTGGTTTTGATTAAGGTTATATTTGGTTCTTCCTGGTCCCTTTACTGCTTTTATACACTGGGGAATTGGTGGGAGGTCCCAGGTATATATGGACCGGGAGGGGCTTTCTTTTTCTGCATATTCATCTCTGCAGAAGTTCGCCCTCTACTGGAGATTACCCAGATGTCATGAAGACCGAAGTGGAGTGTATGGCACACTCATAATACCCGTTTTAAAGGTGAGAACTCGCAAACGGTATTTTTACTGGTTTTAAAATGGGGGCGGAGCTGAGGCGGCAGCGAGGAATGATCGTTTTTTTGGACGCCGTTGCTGGAACATTTTCGGGAAGTAGCTAGCACCGCTGAAGCGGTTGGTTCTCCTTCAGGGCACAGCGCTCTTTTCTTAGCCGCCATCGCTTGAAGAATTTTCGGCTATGCGAAGTGCCGAGCACCGCCTACACTACCGGTTCTTCTCATACAGACTAATATTATTTCATGACGGAGGCACCTGGGGCAAACCAATCTGATCCTTAGCAGTTAGATTTCCCCCACACCCAGTTTGCATGCAGGAAGCACTGGACGTGGATAGCATGGTGTGCAGGTGGTCGCCCCCCTGCAAGGTTTCTGACCTCTGCCGGTGTCTTCTGAGCCTTAAAACCCCCTTGGCAGCCTTCAAGCGGACCTAAACCTTTAGTGAGTTGTATTGGCTTCTAAGAAGGCTTTTTAAATAAAAATTTCCTCGTGAGATTTTGTAGAGGATATTGTGGCTGCCATAGTCTTCCTCTGAGTCTTTAAACTCCATCGGCAGCCCTCAATCTGTTCTAAACCTTTAGAGAGTCGTTCAATGTTTCCAAAAAATACATTTTGAGTTTGAAGAGGATATTGTGGCTGCCATAGTCTCCCAGGAAAAGTTATCTGTTGGGCGGGATTCATCCAGTAGGGACTCGGATTCAGAGTCCTCTAGACAAGAGGGTGCGCAGTTAAGGAGAATATGGATGGTTTAATTTCCTCCATTCTGGAGGATGTTGCAGATACTATGTATCCTTTTCCTCCAGATCAGATTGAGATATGGTCTCACCCTCCTGTGGTGGATGCTTTGGTGCCAGGTCTTTTTAAGACTTCGGTTCTGCCATCCTCTGATAGTGCTTCTCCAAAGGATCCAGCGGATAAGCGCATAATATGGGGTCTACCTTGCGACCGGCCTGTGCTACATCTATAGCAGGGGTACTCAACTACTTTCAGTGGAGGTCCACTTACCAGGGTCTGCCGTGGGATGAAGGTCCGGGGGGGGGAGGTGGTGTAAGTAAGAGTGCCAGCCCGGACAGGACGAGTGCGCCCAGGCGCATCAAGCGCTGGAAGCGGCGGCTATATAGAACAAACCATGGCGGCGCACGCTTTTCATACACATATTGGCGGGGAATTACCTCAGGCTCGACCCAGGAGCTCCGGAACATGGCTCACTCCCCATCCTACACCCATCCTAAGTATAATCTGAAACGGGTTATATGCAGTCAACTACCTATAATCAACTATAGTTAAGCATTGGAGATTGGCAGTAGAGACGGTAATTGTTGGTAGTACAAGCTAGTTTAAAAATGTGTTGTCTAAACCATCACACTGGGCACACAAAGCCAGACCAGCAACCTCTGGGTGGCCAGAGCCAAACCAGTCACCCTCCATCCACAGGCAACTAAAGCAGGACACTCCCCCTCCACCCACAGGCACCCAGATCCAGGACCTACACCCATGGGAACCCAGAGCTGGGTATTCACAGGTGGATCAGTATGTACCTTTCCCAGCAGTGTAAAGCAATAGGTGCATCTGCTGTTGGCACCTGTGTGGTCTCATGTCCCCTGTACTCTGAATATTCATTTGGGAGTTAATAAGCATTTGTGTCTGCCACCTCCAGGTGAGGATCCCAATAATCAAAGGTCACACAGGGTGAAAACACCCCATGGTCTGGACTTCCTGCTTTTATAAAAAGCAGCCATCATTTAAGGTCTATAAAGGAAACCATTTACCCACCCAAGCAAAGGCTCCCACCTTCAACTATTAGGCGAGGTCGTAATGGCCTTGCCATAAAATAACAGGGTGGCTATAGTGGACCTTGTAGTTCACTAGACATATTAAAAGGCATTGATGGCCAGCATTACTCTTCAACTTGCCAGAGATGATCTAAGGACATAAATCCAGAACTATGGGTCCATCATAACTGTTCAGACAACAAATATCTGTACACAATAGATTTGGGGGGGTGCATCAGAGGCATTGGCCATTTCTGATCAGGCTTTTCGCACTTCGATTAACATCTTACCCAGCAAGGGTGTCCTGATCCAATTCTACCCAATACAGATATCTATATTTATGGCAAACACAAGATCCAATTTGCCTAAAAAGTATGGATACAAAAAGGTGTCTTATACAAGCCCCATACCAGCTTAGCCAAATCAAAAGACCATTAACATTTTGGCCACTAATCTTAGGCTACAAAGGTGGGGCAAGTCCGGGCAATCGTAATGCTCATTGCCTGGCCACAGGTAAGATCAGACTGACAGTGGGACATTCACTTAGGTACATTGTCAGGGTGCGGCTTGGCCAACTTGTTTTAGGTGATGAACACAAGCATATTAGGCCAATGGGACACCTGCACGGAATCGCCATCCTACCACAGAGGTCTTACAATCAGATTGACTGAGTTTATCAGGCAATACAGGTAAGTCCACGATCAGTTCGGGGTGACACTTACTTGGGCTCTGAGCTTGTACGATGAGGGCGGCCAGAAGTAAGGAGGCTCCCAGGATGCTTTTCATGGCTGATGGTGGTCCCGGTAGATGTGATCCCTGGCGGCGGATGGCGGCTCTCTCCTCTGGCTTTTCCCCGCCTTCTCTTAGGCTGGTCGGGCGGGTCCCTTCTTTGTGAATCACAAGTCACACCAGGGCGCAAACCGAACCAGCCACCGAACGGCGCGCTCTCACCGTGCGCAATATCCAGCCAGCCCGACTATTGAGTCCGGGGCAGCCGTGGGAGGAGGAGACAGCGCGTCATCAAGCGGCGCCCGAACAGGGGACCACAGGCGGGGGCCATCGCCACAGTCCGGCCCTGGGCAGCGGTCCGGACAAATGGCGTCTGCGGTCCGGATTCGGACCGCGGTCCGCCATTTGAGTACCCCTGATCTATAGCATCTTTGGCGAGCCGGGACCCTAAGACTCGTACGGGTTGTTCACGGAAGTCATGGTTGATCAAAACCAGTTTGGATACAACAGGTATGTGATCTTGGCTATGGAGGATTTGATCATGTTAGGTGCCAGAGGCCTAGCTCTGGTGGTAATTTTAAGGCGTGCTTTATGGCTTAAGCAATGGCCAGCTGACACAGCCTCTAAAAAGAATCTGACGGGACTCCCCTTTAAGGGGGGGGCGTTTATTTGGGGAGTGCTTGGAAAGGAGGCTACTGGTGGTAAATCTACTAATCTGCCACAGAAGCTGAAGTCCAATACTTTTTTCTGCAAGGCCTCTAATCCTCCTTTGAATAAGACAAAGTCCCAAATTAAGGCAAGAGGTGTCTGGCAGAATAAAGCCAAACCCACTTCAAAGCCTGCTCAGGCATGAAGGGACGCCCCGCCCTTGCAGGTGCGGGGGGGACAGCTTCTGCATTTTGTTCACATTTGGAGGCGCCATGTAACAGATCTTTGGATACAGGAAGTTGTATCCTCAGGTTACAAGTTCAAATTAGGAGCCAGACCTCCGAGGAGGTTCTCTTGTTCAGGGATATCCCGAAATCTCACTTTTTGGAGATTGGAGTCATTTGATTCACAGTGATGTTACTCCTGCCGGGAGATTTTATAACCACAGTGTATATATAAGGATGCGTACCTACATTGCAGTAGGTGGCCTACATCTTCAGTTTGTGGCACTACCCTTCGGTCTATCGTCAGCAACAAGGGTGTTACCAAGGTGTTGGCAGGTCTCATGTTTTTTCTAAGAAATCAGGGTATACGGATAAACCTTAATTAGATGATCTGTTGATATGGGCCTGTTTTGCCAATTGGATCAGTCAGAACCAGAACCGTAAATAGCCAGAATCGGATGTGACGTTCCTAATTGGTAAGGGGCCCGCTAGCAGGGGCCCTTGTTCGGATTCCTGCCCTGAAGGAAGCACTAGAACTCCAAAATGTTGCAAAAAATATAACTTTAATAATAGCAAAGATCTAAGGGTTGATTCAGAGCCTGCTCAAAACCGTGTTGTATTTGTCTCGTTATGTGTATTTTTCACTCTTTTTCCGTATGCATATGTGCGTGCGCATGATTCAGAGCCTCAATCGGGGGCCTTCCGTTTACTGTTCGTATTTACGTACACCTAGAACGAGAACGCCATTTTCCGGCTCTCATTGCGTCCTCGAGAGGACGAGGTTTCCGTTACTTAGTAAACCTCGTATACTACAGTTTTTCAGCGTTTTGCAGCGTAGCATCCAACGAAGATTTTCAGTGTCCCGCTATATTCAGCATGCATCTTTCTCTAAATATACGTCCAACCGGAAATCTGTCGGATAAGCTGCTATGTTTGCATGCATGTACGCATGCGCGCAGCTATTTAACTCATTCATGTCCCCCGTCTCAACTATTCTCTCACTCACTTCTGCTCTCATGCTTACCTTAACTGCCTAGCGGTTGCTGTTTTTCTGTTCTCCCACGATTCATGTTTACCTTAACTGCCTAGCGGTTGCTGTTTTTCTTTTCTCCCGTGATGAATGCTTACCTTAACTCACTAGCGGTTGCTGTTTTTCTGTTCTCCCGCGATTCATGTTTACCTTAACTGCCTAGCGGTTGCTGTTTTTCTTTTCTCCCGTGATGAATGCTTACCTTAACTCACTAGTGGTTGCTGTTTTTCTGTTCTCCCGCGATTCATGCTTACATTAACCCACTAGCGGTTGCTGTTTTTCTATTCTCCCGTGATGAATGCTTACCTTAACACAATAGCGGTTGCTGTTTATTCTCAGTGTGTCACACACCCTGCTTCCCCTTTAATTCTGACGATAGGGTTATCCTCCAGCAGGAGGCGACGTTGCAGAGAAAAGTCTTGAAAAACTAGCCCTTTCCGGTCTACATATACCTGGGACCTCCCAATTAACACCCAGTGTTTTCTCTCTGCAAGATACGACAAGACAGAAGAAAGAAGTCTCCTGCTTGCAGGTAGCCGGGGCAAACCCCGGAACCCCGCTCTTGGTCTATTTCTGCCCAGTCATTGTTTGTATGCCTAGATAGATACCGGAAGCCTCCCAGCCTAGGCTGCTGGCTGGGCGATGGTAGATGGCACCCCATGGTGCCTAGGAGCTTATCTCCTCCGCTCGACCCCCACGCGTGGGGCAACGCGGTTATCCGGCATGGTGATCCGGATTTGGGATGCCCCCGTCCCGGTGTTCCCCTTGGCCCCACCTTCTCCCTTCGCGTTGGGGGGGTGGCTTGTGTGGGGTGCTTTACACTTTTGTGTGTGATTCACTGTGTGTTTGGTGCGAGTGCTGGCAGCTGGCGGGGTTGGCGCCGCGGCGTGCGGGCGCGTGTTCCGAGCTGCTGGGGCTCCGTTTAGCTTATTTAAACTTTTCCTTCTCTTGTGTTCCATTTGTATTTTATTGTGGCAAATGCATTTTTAGCCGATGGTGGGGTGTCTGTTGGCGCCCGCTTACTTCACGTGGCGCCGCAGTGCTCGTTGTTTGGTGGGCGGGGCCGCGCTCCTTCGCGGCCCGTGCTGTATGGATCTCCGGCGGGGGGGCGGGGCCGGAGCGTTTCGCGCACTGAGCCCGGCCCGCCTTCCTTCTCCCTCACTCCAGAGTTGTCGCTTACACGGGTCCCTGGCTCGGCTGAGGAGGGAGCCGTCATAGCAAGTATTGGTGTTTGCTTGATTGCCTTGCTTGTGTGACTGAGCAGTGTGTGCTGGTGGTCAGTCGCTTGCGCAGTTATCCCTGTCATATATATTTATGGCTCTTTTTCTTCCCCTCCTGGATGTACATATAATTATACATGTGTATATATATATATATATATATATATATATATATATACGCATCCGCGTTGCAGCACAAGTCCGGCGCGGCGGATATGACGTCACCGGATATGGCGTCCCGTCATTATATCGAATCAGATTCTAGTAAATGTTGTGCTGCGACGCGGATGCGTTCCAGCAGCACCTGCTGAATGGCGGTAATTGACTTTCACAACCTCAGGTACTTAAGCAGGCTTATTTTTAGTTACTAATTACTCACCCAAGGAAGCGGCACGGGTGGCCGCGTTCGAAGGTGTCCCTGCTGCAGACTCCCTGCTCCTTATTTATGTGATTCACCCGGTGCCAGGCTTAGTATTGGTCCCTCTTTCTGTCTTTGTTGTCTGATTGTCATTGTTTATTTTTGCCTTATAATTTGTGTGATGTGTCCATGACCAACCTTTTGGACACACATATCCTTCTCATTTGTTAGTATACGTAGTACCTATTCTGCACAACATATGCACTGAGTCACTTTATGTATATTTGCACATATGAAAATTTGGATATGTTATCCTGATGTTTTGCACTTTATATGTATGTATATGTTGTTTTGCACAGTCACTTTATTATTAGAGTTGAATAGACAGCGGGTTGCTAGGGTTTGTGCCGGCACAAAAAAGATTAGATATTTCCGGGAATCTAATACTGTTTGGATATCATAGGAGTTGCCCAGGCATTTTTGCTACATTTGTAGCACTGGATGAAATAGGGGATATGCAGTGTTTTTAAAGTGTTAGTGTTGTATGGTTTTGTGTTTGTGTTTCTTGATCAGTGTTTTCAATAAATGTAATAATGTTAATAGGGTTTCTGGGCTATGTCCCATGAGCCCATTTCAGATGCTAGTTCTAATTGTTACAGTGCAGCACAGTACCTATTATTATAGCGGTGCACCATTTGTAGTGTTTTGGTTTATATATATATATATATATATATATATATATATATATATATATATATATTTTGCCTTTACATTCTGAGTGATTGTGTTGGTGTGTGTGTGTGCGCATGCTGGCAAACTTTTTTTGTAGTTTCTTGGGTACCTTGTTTTCACTGGGACTGATTGTGGTCTCTTCCCCTTACAGATCCTGGGATCCCCTCGCTGCAGTGGGTCTCCCGGTCTGATATAACTGGCTAGTCTTATTTTCCAATTGGGATTCTCCTATGCTTAAAATCCTCCCACTCCCGGGACTTTAATTATAAGGGGGCATCCCGGGTTGCATACTGCGTAATTCCCTGGGTTGTTGCGAATACCACAATTTCACCATATGGAGGCTTCCGACATTACCGGAAACGGCTCTTCGGGGCTATCCAGGCTGTGTGGGGGTTGTGGGGCTCCGCTCCCAGGCGATGATGTCATAATATGTATTCCATGTGCACAGCAGAATATTGCGCGCCAGTCCGGCACTCCGGCTTCTGGCTCCTCGCATCCTCCGTCATCTGCTACACCCCCCCACCTATTCCGGACCCCGTGTGACGTTGTCAAAGGTGGGGATTCGCAATCCGAGGTGTGCGCACGGTTGGCCAGCCTTGAGAAGATGTTTTCCGCCGCGGTGGCTCAGAAGGCTACGGCTAAGCGGAAGCACCTTTCTCCGGCGTCGCTTGTTCCGGAGGATGAGGTGTTGGAAGTGTTGGATTGGTCCGATTGTCCCCCGGCTGAGGAGGGGGAGCTCCCAGAGGAGTCGGACGAGCCTGCAGACCAGCAATTGTTTGGTACCGCTGGCGATCAGGCTGCGGGGGTGTTCCTTGACACTCCTTCCATTTTGGCTCAAATGTTTGAGATTTTGGCTTTGGATCCGCCTGAGGCGGCCCCCCCGCCAAAGGGTGAGTTGTTTGATGTGCCCAAGCTGCGTTTGGTGTTTCCCAGATAACAACACTTTGTGAGGGTTGTCCTTAAGGAATGGGAGCAGCCTACGCGCCTTGTTGGAGTTCCTCCTAGTTGGGATAAGCGTTATCCCTTTCCAGAGGATTTGATGAAGCTTTGGTCTGTTCCCCCTGACGTTGATGCCCCCGTGTTGGGGCTGTCTAACACGGCTGTGTTGCACTCCCCTGACACTACTACCATTAAGGATGGTGAGGATCGTCGGATTGATCAATTGGCTCGCCATGGTTTTGTGAGTGCTGGATCGGCACTGCGGCCGGTTTGCGCTTTGATGGCTGTCAGGTCCATTGTTACAGATTTGTACGCAGATCTTGATCCCACTTGTGATGAGTTCTTTTCTCTCAAACCGTGTGAGTCGTTTATTTCCTTTGTCATGACCGCCCAGGGCGATGCACTTGCGATGTGTAGCAGGACCGCAGCCCTGTTGGTTGCTATTCGTCGGTCGGTATGGCTACGTCAGTGGACGCCGGACTTTAGCTCTAAGAAGTCACTTACAGCTCTTCCTTTTGTGGGTTTGCGCCTGTTTGGCGACAAATTGGATTCGGTTACCAAGGGTGGTAAGTTGCCTCAACGCAAGAGGCGTCGTTCCTTTCGGGGAGCGGCTGCTTTTAGTCCCTCCTTTCGGGGAGCCAGAGCGGGCAGAGGGGCCTCCTTTCCCGCTACCAGGGGTGCAGGTTGGACCCGGGGGAGGGGCCGTGGCCGTCCCAGTCAGTCCTGGGGCGCCAAGCCCAAGCCTGCTGGCAAGCCCGCTCAGCAATGAGGGGGTGCCCTCACCCGTGCGAGTGGGGGGACGATTGCGACACTTCTCCCAGGTTTGGGACCAGGAGGTTCCGGACAGATGGATCCGGGAGGTGGTGTCGTCTGGTTACAAGCTGGAGTTCGAGTCTCGCCCTCCTTCATGGTTTTTCCGGTCTTGGGTGCCCACCGATCCTTTGGCCGCGCAGGGGCTCCTGGCGTCGGTGAAGAGTCTTCTGGAAATGGCGGTCATCCGGCTGGTGCCGCACTTGGAAGTGGGCCTCGGGTATTACTCCAATCTCTTCACAGTGCCCAAGAAGGACGGGTCGGTTCGCCCCGTTCTGGATCTGAAGTTCCTCAACAGGTTCATCCGTACACGGAAGTTTCGCATGGAAACTCTGCGATCGGCCATCAGTTCTCTTCGGCAGGGGGACTTCATGACGTCCATAGACATCAAGGATGCTTACCTTCATGTTTCCATCTGCCAGGCTCATCAACATTTTCTTCGGTTCGTGATGGAGGATCGGCATTTTCAATTCGTGGCTCTTCCGTTGGGCCTTACCTCGGCTCCAAGAGTGTTCACCAAGGTGCTGGCAGGGGTGATGGCCATTCTCAGAACTCAAGGCATTCGCATCGTACCTTATCTGGACGACCTTCTCATCATGGCTCCTTCTCTCAATCAATCGGAGACGGACACCAGGACGGTGGTCTCCACGCTGGAAAGCTTTGGTTGGGTGATCAACTATCCCAAGTCCTCCCTCGCCCCCGGCCAGGGTGGTGTCCTTTCTGGGAATGCGGTTGGATTCTTGTCAACACAGGGTGTTTCTGCCTCAATCCAAGATTTTTCTGATTCAGGAATTGGCTCGGTTCCTTCTTTCCAATCCTCGACCGTCCATCCGTCTGGGGATGAGACTGGTAGGGTTGATGATTGCCTCTTTTGAGGCAGTTCCTTTTGCTCAATTTCACACGAGGACGCTTCAGCTTCATCTACTGGCGTCTTGGGACCGGCGACCACAGTCGTTGGATCGGCCCTTCCAATTGTCCTCCCGGGTCCGGCAGTCCCTTCAATGGTGGCTGGTCTCGACCAATCTCTTGAGGGGCAGGTCTTTTCTGACTCCACTTTGGGAAATCGTCACCATGGACGCCAGTCTTTCGGGATGGGGGGGATTCTGGAAGGATCTTCAGTTTCGGGGGCAGTGGGGGCCTCAAGAGGCCCACTTGCCCATCAATATTCTGGAACTGAGAGCCATCCGTCTGGTTCTTTTTCACTTGACTCAGCATGTTCTGGGCCTTCCGGTTCAGGTTCGCTCGGACAATCGGACAGCGGTTGCTTACATCAATCATCGGGGAGGGACTCTCAGTCTGGGTGCCCTCAGAGAGGTGTCCCTGATCCTGACCTGGGCGGAGGCCCATGTTCCTTGTCTCTCGGCAGTTTACATTACGGGTGTGGAAAACAGGGAAGCGGATCTGTTGAGCAGGTGCTCTTCCCGTCTGGGGGAATGGTCTCTCCATCCTCAAGTTTTTTGGTCTCTGTGTCTCCGGTGGAGGACACCGGAGGTGGACCTGTTTGCCTCTCGTCACAATTGCAGGCTTCCGACCTTCGTGTCGCTCTCTCAGGATCCTCTGGCTCTGGCGGTGGACGCCATGTCTCGGAGCTGGGGGAAACTGGGGTTTCTGTACCTTTTTCCTCCGACACCCATGCTAGGCAAGGTGGTACGGAAGCTGGCTCTGGAAAGGGTGTCTGCCATTCTCGTGGCTCCAAGGTGGCCAAGGCGAGTATGGTTCGCAGACATCGTTCGGCTGGCGGTGGATCAGGTCATTCTGCCTCTTCGGCCCGATCTGCTCATTCAGGGTCGGCTGTGTTACCCCAATTTACCAACGCTGGGTTTGACGGCTTGGCTGCTGAAACCTTCATCTTGAAGGAGGAGGGTCTTTCTGACTCAGTTGTTAAGACTCTTATCTGTGCCCGGAAGAGGTCTTCTTCTACCATCTACTATAGGACTTGGAGAGCTTATATCACTTGGTGTGAGGTTAGATCTTTGCCTTGTAGGGTCTTTTCAGTTTCCAGGATTTTGGATTTTCTGCAATCAGGGCTGGACTCTGGCCTCCAGCTGAGTACTTTGAAAGGGCAGGTTTCTGCCTTGTCTATCTTTTTTCAGAAGCCTTTTGTGCTTCATCCTTTAGTCAAAACTTTTTTCCAGGGGGTTACGCATGTGCGGCCTCCCAGGAAGCCATTGCTCCCTGTTTGGGACTTGAACCTGGTTCTTTCTGCTCTTCAGGCTCCTCCCTTTGAGCCCTTGCAGGATATTGCTCTTTCTACCTTGACTCAGAAGATTGCCTTCTTGGTGGCTATCACTTCGGTTCGGCGTGTCTCGGAGTTGGCGGCCTTGTCGATTCAGGCGCCCTACTTTGAGAGGCATCAGGACAAGGTGGTTTTTCGTTTCAAACCGGACTTCCTAAGGTTGTTTCTGCTTTTCATTTGAATCAGGATATTGTTCTTCCCTCCTTGTGTCCTAAGCCTAAGAATGACAAGGAGAGGATTTTGCATTGTTTGGATGTGGTACGCTGTGTTAAGTACTATTTGCTTACTACTTCTCCTTTTTTGTTGTGCCCTGTGGGCCTAGGAAGGGTTTGGCTCCGGCTAAGTCTTCCATTAGAAAATGGATTCGTCAGGCGGTTGCTGGGGCCTATTCGGCCAAGGGGAAGGTTCCCCCTTTTCGTATCACTGCTCATTCTACTCGTGCTGTTGGAGCGTCTTGGGCTTTTCAGCACTAAGCTTCTGTTGAACAAGTTTGTAAGGCTGCTACTTGGTCTTCCGTTCATACTTTTTCTAAGTTTTACAAGGTTGATGTACGGGCTTCAGCGGATGCTGTGTTTGGCCGCAAGGTTCTGCAGGCTGCAATCGTTTAAGTTATGCTTCATTTTGCTGTTGGATACCCACCCCTTATGGACACTGCTTTTGGATGTCCCTATCGTCAGAATTAAAGGGGAAGCGGGGTGTGTGACACACTGAGAATAATACCATTTTGTGAGTACTCACCTGTAAAATGGATATTGTCAGTGTGTCACACACCCCGCTTCACCCGCCCTTTTTTGGTATCCTGGATCCTCTATATGGTGAAGCTTTCCTTTATTTTATTTTGAGGGTTACCGTTTGATTTCCTGGTACCTTGTCTTACTGCTGTTTGAATTTACTGGGTGTTAAGTGGGAGGTCCCAGGTATATGTAGACCGGAAGGGGCTCATTTTTCAAGACTTCTCTGTGCAACGTCGCCTTTAGACTTTATGACTTTATGACGTCTATAGACATCAAGGATGCTTATCTGCACATTCCCATCAGTTCCGCTCACCAGAGATTTCTCAGGTTCACAGTAGAAGACCAGCATTTTCAGTTTGTGGCCCTTCCATTCGGTCTTACTTCGTCCCCAAGAGTGTTTACCAAGGTGTTGGCAGGAGTAATGGCTATTCTCAGGGTCCAAGGTATTCGCATTGTGCCATTCCTGGACGACCTTCTCATCACAGCCCCGTCCTTCAATCAGGCGGAATTGGACACCAGAACGGTGGTGGCGACACTAGAGAGATTCGGTTGGGTGATAAACCATGCCAAATCTTCTCTTTGCCCCGTCAGGGAGATTCCCTTTCTGGGTATGATACTGGATACCCTTCAGGCCAGGATATTTCTTCCTCAGTCCAAGGTTGTTCTGATTCAGGATTTAATTTGTCTGTTCTTGTCCAATCCTCGTCAGCCTATGCGCCTGGGGATGAGGCTAGTGGGGCTGATGGTGGCCACATTCGAAGTGGTCCCGTTTGCACAGTTTCACATGAGGTCTCTTCAGCTCTTTCTCTTGGCAAGGTGGGACAAGCGCCCGCTGTCTTTGAATTGGGTTTGTCTGTTGTCTCCCCGTGTTCTGCAGTCCCTTCAGTGGTGGCTGACTTCGAGCAATCTCAGAAACGGCAAGTCATTTCTGACCCCCTGTTGGGAATTGGTCACCACAGATGCCAGCCTCATGGGCTGGGGGGGCATCTGGAGGGAACATCGGTTCCAGGGTTTGTGGGGGCCGCAGGAGGCTCACTCTCCAATCAATTTATTGGAGCTTCGGGCCATTCGTTTAGTCCTACTTTGATTAACTCATTTCTTGCGGGGTCTGCCGGTTCAGATTTGGTCAGACAACCGAACAGCGGTTGCATACATCAATCACCAAGGAGGGACTCGCAGTTGGGGTGCTCTCCGGGAAGTGTCTCTGATCCTCCATTGGGCAAAGATCAATGTTCCCTGAATATCGGCAGTTTACATTCCAGGGATAGAGAATGTGGAGGCAGACTCCCTGAGCAGAGCATGCGCTCGACAGGGAGAGTTGTCTCTCAATCCCAGGATCTTTCAGTTTTTTTGTCACAAGTGGGGGACTCCACGGTTGGACCTGTTTGCTTCTCGTCACAACCACAAAGTTCCAGTGTTTGTGTCTCTATCCCAGGATCCTCTGACAGTGGCAGTGGATGCCATGTCTCTGGCCTGGAAGGATCTGTGGTTCCTGTGTCTGTTTCCCCCATTCTGCATGATAAGCAGGGTGGTGCGCAGGCTAGTTCTGGAAGGGGCGCCAGCAATCCTGGTGGCTCCAAGATGGCCAAGACGTCTGTGGTTCGCAGACATCACAAGGCTGGCAGAGGATCAGTTGCATCTGCCTCTTCTTCCAGATCTCATCACCCAGGGTCTACTCAATTTACCAACGCTGGCTTTGACGGCGTGGCTGCTGAAATCTCCATCTTAAAAGAGGTGTAAGGGAATGCCGGACACCCTTCTCTCTTAAGCCAGGTAATCCCCAATCTCCACCGCCTCTTCTGCCTATAGACAAGTCCCCGCTCGCTGGAGACGCGGATTATGCCTCTCCAGACTCTGTTACCCCCAGGTCTTATTTGGCGCAACGATTACTGGCTTAAGGTGGAGATGGATGAACAGCAGGGTATCCCAAAGCTGGATGCCGGAGTGGATACAGGTTTAAGCGTGGAAACCAGACAAGGAAAGTCCAAAACAAGCAGGGGTCAAAGCCGTGTGATCACAGAGCGCAGTATCCGAGGGGTTGAACGTAGAAGGGTCAAAACAAGCCGAGGTCAAACCAGGTGGGCACCGAAACGCAGTATCAAAAGGATCAGGCAGAGACGTAGTCAGACAGGCGACTGGTCGGGGCAGGCAGCAGACAAGGATGGTCAGAAAACAAGCCGGATAATAATTTTAAGCACGGTTCAGAAAGCACACCCTATTAACCAGAGGCTATAACGGGCACTGGAGGATGGGGCCGAACAGTATTTAAGGGAATACTGGCCAATGGGAAGGGGAACCTGGTGATTGGTGATCGGGGGGGAAAGTGTGCTGATTGGTGCCACTGTATGATTCCAATAGGAGTAGTCCCAGGGACTGGACCACCCATGCCAGACGAACTTTTCAGTCCCTGGGTCTATCCCCCACCATGACAAGGTGATAGGCCCCTTTAAACTTGCCCCCGGTGGATGCGCTGGGAGCAGCGTCGCCGAGGGGCATAAACAGAGCGTGCTCGAGAGCACGTGGCTGGCCGGGCGCGCTCCCTGCCGGGAGGGAAACACCCGCGCCGGCTGAGGAGACCGAGGGGCCGCCCGTCCCCACCGAGAGACCCCCAGAGAGGCCGCCGAGCCCAGCCGCCGCCGCGCCCAGCGCCTCAGAGCGGCGCACGAAGACAGCCGGCCGACGGGGCCGCCGGAGGACTGGAGGCTGGGATCCCCCGGACGCACCGCGGGACAGAGGACGGGGAACAGGTAAGATTCTAACAAGAGGAAGGTCTTTCTGACGCGGTCATTCAGACTCTCGTTAGAGCTAGGAAAAAGTCTTCCTCTGTTGTTTACTACAGGACTTGGAGGTCCTATATTGATTGGTGTGAGTCTAGGGTCCTGTTCCTCTTCATATTCTTCTCAGAAGGTTGCTTTTTTGGTTGCTGTTACCTCTGTCCGTCGGGTTTCTGAATTGGCGGCCCTGTCAATCCCCCTGAGGAGAACGCTCCCGTTCTAGGGCTAACACCTTGGTCATGCCTTCCCCTGACACTACTACACTGCGGGACAGCGAGGACCGGCGCATGGATCAGCTGGCCTGCCATGCTTTTACTTGTGTGGGGGCTGGGCTGCGTCCGGTCTGCGCTGCTGCCATTACAGCTATTGCCCTTAAGAAACAGCTCAAGCATCTCCTTGATGGCACTACGGCTGGTAGCAGGGGGGATGATTATAGGTCCCTTTTGCTTTGCTCTGATTTTGTTGCCTTTGTCCTTACTGCCATGGATGATGTGGTGCGGCTGTGTGGTAGGCCCCTTATTTTGAAAGGCATCAGGATAAGGTGGTTTTCTGTTTTAAACCGGATTTCCTTCCTAAGGTGGTGTCTGCTTTCCACCTTAATCAGGATATAGTTCTTCCTTCACTTTGCCCTAATCCTAGTAATAACAAGGAAAGGGTTTTGCATTCTTTGGATGTGGTTCGTTGTGTTAAGTATTATTTGGTGACTGCTTCTGCTTTCCGTAAGACGGATGCTTTTTTTGTTGTGCCCTCTGGGCCTAGGAAGGGTTTTGCGCCCGGCAAGTCCTCCATTAGTAAATGGATACGTCAGGCCATTGTTGGGGCCTATTCTGCAAAGGGGAAGGTTCCCCCTTTTCGGATTACTGCTTATTCTACTCGTGCTGTTCGGGCTTCTTGGGCTTTTCAGCACCAGGCTTCTGTTGAGCAGGTTTGTAAGGCTGCTACTTGGTCTTCGGTACATACTTTTTAAAAGTTTTACAAGGTTGATGTGCGGGCCTCAGCGGATGCTGCTTTTGGCCGCAGAGTTCTGCAAGCTGCAGTAATTTAAGTTATGCCTTATTTTTCTTCTTGGGTCCCCACCCATTATTGACACTGCTTTTGGATGTCATGTGTCATGGATGTTGGAAGCGGGGTGTGTGACATACTAGGAATAATACCATTTTGTGAGTACTCACCTGTAAAATGGGTATTACGAGTATGTCACACACCCCGCTTCCCCCGCCCTTTTTTGTTCTGGGGTCCTTTATATGGTGTTTCTTATATTATATAATTTGCTCTTTCTGGTTTCTCACTGCTTTTTTAAAAGACTGGGGATTAGTGGGAGGTCCCAGGTACTTATGGACCAGGAGGGGCTCCTTTTTTCCATGTCATCTCTGCAAGATCGCCCTCTACAGGCCAGTTTCCCAAGTGTCATGGATGTTGGAAGCGGGGTGTGTGACATACTCGTAATACCCATTTTACAGGTGAGTACTCACAAAATGGTATTTTATTAAACAATTTTTTTTAACTGTTTTCACCCCCGTCGTCAGCCGCAGCGGGCGGCGCTATAACTGTGAGGCGTTTTTCCTGTGTGATGGCGCCGGCGCGCTCAAGTGAACGCCGTTTTCGCGCTCTTTGGGGGGGCGGGCGTATCGCGTCGTCCTCCTGCGGCCCGCCCCTCAAGGTTCCTCTGCTGGCGCCATTTTGCTTCTGCTGCGTGTCTGAGGCCCTTCTTCTTCCCGGAGCTGCGGCAGTGATTTCTGCCTGTTGTCGCTTCCTCCTGTGGTCTGGCGGCTGGTGCCTTTGCCCTGCTTGGTTCGTGAGTCCACTTTGGGTTTTTTTCCTTGGGGCATGTGCTGCGGGATGCTTATGTGTCTTACTTATGTCTTTCAGGCGGGACAACTGTGGGTTGTGGTTTCTCCCGGTCCTACCCCTTACCCTCCCTCATCTTCCCTTACTGGTTTCTGGGGGCATCCCTTGGGGGGGCATCCCAGGTGGCTTTTATTAGCCCTTACCCTGTGCTGGCCTATTGCGCCTGTGTTAATCACCATATGGAGGCTTCTGGGGATAGCGTGCTTGGGGGTCCTTTGGGGCAATCCCAGCTGTGTTCCATGTGCGGGGCATTCCCTCTGAGTAACAGTGCCGCGGTGTGTGCGCCATGCGCCCAGGGTATTGTTGCGGCCCAGGCTGGGCTACCCGCTTCGCTTCCCAGCTCTGCGCCTCCTTCGGCATCGCCTACCCCCCCGCGCCTGCATTTAGCCCCCAGTGAGGGGGATACTAGCGGGGGGTCACAGTCTGTTCTGGCACTGCGTGTGGCCAGCATTGAAAGGCAGCTTGCTATGCCTGTTCCACGTAAGGCCTCTGTCAAGAAGCGGCACCTAGCTCCCGTGCCATCCCTCTTTCCTGAGTAGGATGAGGGACCTGATGTTTTTGTTGGCCTTTACCCCCTAGAGGAGGAGGAACTCTTCCAGGACTCTGACTCCTGACTCCAGCAGGAGGTTTACAACAGTGACCCTGGGTCTGCGTCTGGGGAGGACTCCTGGTTCCCTGAGGAGACTGATAGCCTGTTGGCTCACATTTTTGAAATCTTGCACATTGTCCCCCCTGAGGTGGCTAAGAGAAAGCAGTGTGAGCTCTTTCGTCCTGATAAACAGCGTCTGGACTTCCCTGAGCAGAGCCATTTCACTAATATGGTGCTCAAGGAGTGGGAACGTCCTAGTAGATTGCCCGCGGTGCCCAAAGGGTTGGATAAGCGATGGTCGTGTCCCCCTGAGGAGAACGCTCCCGTTCTAGGGCTAACACCTTGGTCATGCCTTCCCCTGACACTACTACACTGCGGGACAGCGAGGACCGGCGCATGGATCAGCTGGCCTGCCATGCTTTTACTTGTGTGGGGGCTGGGCTGCGTCCGGTCTGCGCTGCTGCCATTACAGCTATTGCCCTTAAGAAACAGCTCAAGCATCTCCTTGATGGCACTACGGCTGGTAGCAGGGGGGATGATTATAGGTCCCTTTTGCTTTGCTCTGATTTTGTTGCCTTTGTCCTTACTGCCATGGATGATGTGGTGCGGCTGTGTGGTAGGGCCTCTGCCCTTTTGGTGGCTATGCACGGCTCTGTTTGGCTGCGTCAGAAGAGTAATTAAGGGCTGCATGAAAATTATTAATTAAGGTCTACATGAACATGATTGATTTAGATATACATTAAAACATACTGTGATTCAATGAGTTAATACAAGTCAGAATGTTTACCTAAACCACATACCTAAAGAGATATTCGTCAGCTGTTGGAGGCACCAACGCAACATGCGTACAATCGATCGCACCCATGACGTTAAGCATATCGGCTATATCATAAAAACCCAACTTAAGAGCATTCCAGGCTACCATGTTGTCAGGGAAATATATGTATTTTTGACACAGGGTAGCCATGCCATCCAAAAACTTGTTGAGCGTGCGGCTCAGCGTAGGCTGGGACATCCCCATGGAGAGGGCACCCAGCCTCTGGAACTAGCCGTTCGCCAAAAATTGCAGGCAGCCAAGCATTTTGGTAATACCTGAAATTGCATGCCCCTTCCTTGTGGAGCGGGCTAACCATGGCCGCAGCTCACTATATAAGTGATGGAGGGAAACACAGTTAAATCGGGTGAGCTTGAATAGATCAACGTCATGCATTCAATCAATGTCCATACGTGCGTGGTGCAATCTGGATTCGGCCATACTGATGCAGAGCATGCCGTTTAGCTGCAATCGCTCGTATTCCTCCACATACTGAGCAAACATCCTCCGATCTCAACAGCTAATGTTAAACATGAAAACACTTAAACCGGACCTTCACCATGATTTATTGAAAAGCCCAAACCCTTAAAAAAATGATTCCCCAGCATCTAAAATTAATATATTTTAAGTTTTTAGTCACTTATTATTCTTTCCCCCACTGGGCTGCAATTCTGTTCAGGACTTTAGGATACGGGTGCCGCCATCTTGACTCAGAAGCTATATACTTACTGAGGAGAGGAGAGTGGGATAAAGTACAGGGAGACGGGTTATAGCTGTGCTTTGCTCAGACAAAGCAGAGCTGGGGTCAGAAAAACGGTCAGCAATCCCAGAATGCAGAGCAGCACAGTCAGTTCCTGTTTGCAGGCTGCCTGATGATACATGAGCCGCCATCTTGGATGTTTAAAGGCTCATAACATGCAGTAGATGCAGGTAGGATGATTTTTAATGTGAGCAATCTGTATGTACAGGGTGTGGAAAAAATATAAGATAGACTCTTATTCAGAGTGAAGGACTCTAATTATAGCTTTAATCAACACTGCTTAATGGTACCTCTCATTTATTCAGACTGTATCCTATATCCTTCAGATACATCTAAACATAATCAACAACTATTCCGTGGAATGTTTGGCTTACCTACCCAGCAATGCATATGGTTAATCATGAGTCCTGGTCGCTGACGACCTCCACCGGCCGATGCGGAACAGCGAGATCAGGATGAGCTTGGGAGGTGAGTGGGTTAACAGCCCCACAGATCACTGTCCATGACAGGCGTCCCTTGTCAATGGCTCTAGAGTCTCCTGATTCGCATTGGCATACCCCTCATATTTATGGCGCTTTTCACCCCAAAAAGCTGGCCAAACTCCAAGGGGTGCAAGCAACCTGTTTCTTGATAAGAGTTTATCTAATCTTCCATACCTATCTCACCCAAGAATTGGCCAAATTCCCAGGTAAGATAAGCAAGGAACATATGTCACAAATCCATATGCTATACTGATAAGCCCCCCATGCCATGTCACAGCTGTACATTTTGAAAAACATGTTTTTGACTTAAAACTTTGGTAAACATGTTTTTTAACCTTATCTTCAGAAAACACATCTTAAACTCAATTTTGAAAAACATTTTTTTGACATTTTCTTGACAAATGTTTTTCATTTAAATTTGCTATATCATAGTTGTTTTTCACATCAGGACATATTTCTGGCTTACATTTGCTATAACACTGTGATCACAAAATGTCTACCAGTGGCATCCATCTTAGAACACAAAATAGTGGATGATAATAACATTTATAATAACAATAATACAAAACGTAAACAAGATGGTGACCAGGTTGCCATTTTACCTATTATCATCACAGGGCCCCATCATGTCAGGGGGCCTAGAAGGATACACAGACTGTCTGATCGATATTGGTTAACTGACTATCCAGTCAAATTCTAAAGGCGAATATCATACCTTCAAGAGTTATTTCTTTTCTGGGATTGCCATTAGACATGTCTCAGGCAAAAGTGTTCTTCAAGAAGAGAAGAGACTTTTACTCCAGGCCAGGGTATAGGGTATCTTGTCTTGCCCTCGCCTGACAATTCCCCAAGGAATGTATCTGTTGGGCCTGATGATATCTTGCTTTGAGGCAGTACCTTTTGCACAGTTTTCACACAAGACCCCTGCAGATGGAATTGCCCATGATCTAGGATCGAGACACACACACTCTGGATCACACTTTTTGCATGACACCATCAACAAGGCAGTATCTAGCCTGGTGGCTGAGTCCTCAGCCCCTTCAGATCGGCAAATCCTTCCTTCCAGTTCAGTGGAAGATCATCATCACAGATGCTAGTCTAACTGGTTGGGGGGTGTCATGGAGTCACAAACGATCCAGGGACAGTGGAGTCTGAAGGAGAGCAGACTCCCCATAAATATCCTGGAACTGAGAGCGATTCTATTGTGTCTGAGACATTTGACATCCCAACTGAGGGGGCAACCCGTCCAGATTCAAACAGACAGTCGGATGGCGATGGCATATATCGACCACCATGGGGGCACCAGAAGCAGTAAAACCCTCATGGAAGTGAGCAGGATTTTACTTGGGCCGAGAAACAGGTTCCATGCATCTCGGCTGTACACATACCTGGAGTGGACAACTTGCAGGAAGATCATCTCAGCAGAGCGGTCCTGCATCATGGGGAATATTCTCTGTCAGAGGGTCTTTCAATCCCTATGCATGTGCTGGGGGGATAAGGATGTAGATCTCTTTGTATTCTTTATGCATTCCCACCTGGGTTGAGTACTAAAAAAGTCCCAACTATTTTGGTGGCTCCTCGGTGGCCAAGGAGAAGCTGGTTCTCAGACATAGTAAGGATGTCAGAGGGCGACCCGTGGAGGTTACCCGAAGATCCAGATCTTCTCACGCAGGGGCCTCTAAGGCACCCCAATTCACAAGTTCTGGCTTTGATGACCTGGCTATTGAATTCTTCCTCTTGGCAGAAAGTCATCCAGACTATGATTCAGGCCAGGAAGAAGTCTTCGTCAATGATCTGCTATAGAGTCTGGCAAGCATTTATCGCTTGGTGCTAATCAAGAGGGTTCACTTGTAGAACTTTTTTTGTTCCCAGAATTTTGGATTTTTTGCAGAAAGGTCTTGAAGAAGGTCTTCAATTGAGTACTTTAAAGGGACAGATATCTGCTTTATCTATCTGTCTTTCAGAAACCCATTGCTGAGAATAAATTTATCAAAACCTTTGTACAGGGAGTTGCTTACGTGCGGCCTCATCTTCCTCGTAAGCCACTTCTGCCGTTTGGGACCTGAACTTAGTTTTATCAGCTCTTCAGGGTCCTCCTTTTGAACCATTGGAAGATGCGTCATTAAGTTTATTGACTCTTAAGGTTATCTTTTTAGTGGCAATAAATAAGTATGGAGATTTTCTGAATTAGCAGCTGAAGAAGGAAAATATGATTTAAATTAATATTTGCTGCACGTTAATCTCCAATATTTCTATTAGAGATTTATATTATAAACATCGCAAATATTTTAACAGTAGCTTTATCGGTTAAGTAATTTAGTGTTACATAAGGACAAGGCCATCTTCTGCTTTAAACAGGATGTTTTTCCTAAGGTGGTTTCCCCTTTTCATCTTAATGAAGAGGTGAAATTGCCTTCCCTATATCCTACTCCAGTGTCCGATAAAGAAAGAATTCTTCATTCACTGGATGTAGTGAAAGCACTACTATCTCACTGCTACACAATCTTTCTGTAGGTCGGACTCCTTATTTGTCATACCTGAGGGTCCACGGAAAGGTAAGAGCCTATGTCTCCAAAGGGAAGAATCCACCCCCCCTGTAGGATTACTGCTCTTGTCTAGGATTACTGCTCATTCGACAAGAGATATTGGAGCTTCTTGGGGTTTACAGCATCAAGCTTCAGTAGAACAAGTATGCAAGGTGGCTATTTGGTCTTCAATTCATACATTTACCAAATTTTGGAGGGTAGATGCAAGAACCTCAGCGGATGCTGCCTTTGGTAGGAAGCTATTACAGACAGTAGAAACTAAATGTTTTTTGGAATGACCTATTTCTGATAGAAAGGAATAAGGTTTTTTGGGGGTCCCAATTAGTCTGATGGCTTGAAGTAAAATGAGTGAGTACGCACCTGTAGAACTGATTTCTCTTTCATTATTACATCTGGACATCAGTCTGCTAGGTTGTTATATCCATGTCTTGGATGCCTGGTCTTAGTGGAGTGGTAAATATGTAAATAATGATTAGCATCGAAAGAATAAAAAAAAAAAAATTAAACGGAGAGAAGAATCTTTATTCATGTATTTATGTATTTATGTCCAACAAGAGATATAGGTATGCCTCCCGGACGGCTGGTTCTACTGCTTTTTAATTAAACTGGAATGGAGAAAGTCAGCCAGAAGGATATAGGCCTGGGAGCAGGAGCCATACCTTTGTTCTTGCAGTCCACGCCCTTCGGTCGAGATGTTAACCCAATCGTGACTGAATTACTCTGATGTCCTGAAGTAATAATGAAAGAGCAATCAATTCTGTGAGTACTCACAGAATTATATTACCAGGGGGACAAGCTTGGCACTTTAATGGCTAGTTAAATAACCCCTAGAATCAATTCAAGTTCATTCCCTGAATAAAAGTTGTCTAATTGAGACCTCTCACAAAACCCAGACTGAGTAAGGGGGGGGGGGGGGATTTTTAAAATTCTATGCCAATGTATACAATAAATCTCCAGACTTGTTCTTTAGAAGCAGACACCTAGTTTTAGGAACTCAACATCACAAAATGATCTACTGCACAAAAAGATTAGGCCAGATGTCATAAAGGCTGTTAAGACAACTCTAAGGCACCAGGTCCCGCCAGGGATTTGAAAAAGCGGCCAGATCAGGTTTGTTTGCAGAGAAGCCCGAGATAACACAATAAATACTATCCTCTTAAACTCCCATGTTAGAACCAATAAAATCCCACTGTGCTTACTGTCAATGGATGCCGGGAAGTCGTTCAATAGGGTTAGTTGGAGGTTTCTGGAGCACACCCTTAGACAGGTGGGGATAAGCCCTGTTATGAGGGGGGAAGATACAGGCACTCTACACTAATTCCACAGCAAGGGTGAGAACTTACAGGCTCCTGTCCTCAGCCTTTCAGATCCGAAATGGGACAAAGCAAGGCTGCCCTCTGTCGCCCTTGTTATTCATGCTGGTGAAGGAACACCTGGCCGTGGCACTCCGCATGAACCCCAATATTAAGGGACTTAACGTAGGGGGTAAAACCCATAAATTGGCATTTTATGCAGATGATTATATATATATATATATATATATATATATATATATATATATATCCTTGCCCCATACGTCTTTACCATCAATCATATGGAAATTCCAAAGATTCAGTAGAGTTAGTAATTTCAAAGTCAATATGTCTAAATCGGAAATACTAAATGTCAGCCTAAGGGATCAGCTCTTAATGCTGACATTAAAGGGACATTTCCGCTTCAAATGGTGCGAGGAGGCCCTACAATACCTGGGGGTACTCATTTTAGCCAACCCTACCTCTTTATTCTGACTGAATTATAACCTTTGCCCCCGAGAACAAAGGTGAATCTAGAAACGTAAAAAAAAATCTCTTGGCTGGGCAGAATAAACGCCCCAAAAATGGACATCTTACCTAGCCTACTTTATGTCTTTCAGGCCATTCCGTTGTATGTGGTATGGTATGGCAAATTAGGTCAGAACTTGTGAAGTTTATATGGGGAGGGGCAAGACTTAGTTTCCGTAAACTCACCAGCACCTGAACCGTGTCTTGTCCCAGAACGTGTCTCAATCTAGTTCTTGTATATGCTTCCCAAATCAAAAACCTAGGAACCACCACCCCGTCAAGATTTGGGTTGTTGAATAGTGGTGTCAGTGGGCCTGGTCTTGTTGGTCTTCCCACGTCAATAGGAGCTGGGTGGTTAGGAATTGCATTTTGTCTTTATGGGCTAAGATTCTCTCACTACATGAGGAGGCTTATGGCACTTCAACCCCAAACACTGAAGTAACTCTGCTGTCCATTTCCCGGGTAGCAAGCAGTTGTGTAGACAGGAAGCTTTGACACTTTCTAATGGCAGACAAAATGGTGATCCCTAGGCATTGTAAGAGTGCAGTAGCCCCCTCCCTAAAAGAATGGTATGAGTAACTTAACGGCAAGGATGGTCAGGCCTAGGAATCGCACTGCTGTAGCGGGTGCAGTGGTGTACTTGCCACTATTGCCGCAGCTACGACACATCCGGCATCAATAGATACCCTCTGCTCTGCTGGTTGCTTCCATCCGTCCATCTAGTGTTAGGATCGGCTTACAAACCTGTGGCAAGGCCCAGCGGGATCATCAGTCCAGTATTGGCATTGATGTGTATGATGAAGTTGGGGGTGGCCTGCATGGCACAAATGCATTTCGACCCCACCTCGGGCCTTCATCAGGGTGAGGTTATAACTGCCTCGGCCATCATTTGTTCCCATAAACATTCTTCTACATTTTCAATCATATTCCTTCACCAATCCCCAATCTGGGGGAAGGAGTCCAAGGACCTTCTACTATTGGGGAGGTTATTGCAGCCAGGACTTGTTGAATTGGCCATCCATAGACCATAGGATGACAAACCTTTATGCAACCTTTCAGTCTTGGCTCAGAGGTTTGTAGGTTTGTAAACATGGAAGAGAACTAAATATTACATTCATCCCACCAAGCAATCCCAAACTTAAATTAAGGAAAAGCAGTTACACCAACTTCACTATTTAACCCTTTAAGGGCCAGAGTTTCTAAAGCAGAGATCCAGTGGGACTCTTTCTGTCACAGAATTCTGTCAAAATCACCCCGTCTCATTGACTGTTTGAAGTGATAAATTGCACACAATTTGAAGCCCACAGGGGGTCTTTTTATGATAAAGGGTAAAGTGCTTAAAGTTACCTGAGCTCACATTTAGTCTTACCAATGTACTTGAGACCACAGGGGCAGGTGAGGACATAGACGACTCTGGTGGAATTACAGTTCAAAAACTGCTTGATCACAAATACACAATCAATCCTAGGTCCACTGAACTCCTTGGTCTGCTCCACATATTTGCAGATCCATCAGTTTCCATATCTATACATGACTTCTCAACAGGTGTACTCCGTACCAGCTGGCAATGGGAGTTTCTTGATTTTTGCACCAGCATGGGGCAGGTTCGCACTGCTTTGGCCACCACTGGATCTATCACAAGAATGGGCCAACGGCACTGAAAAATGGTTTCAGAATTTTCCAAACTACGTAATTAGTCTACCATTTACATGTACTCACAAGTTACACCTAATAGAGGACGCTTTTAGTGCTCTGCTCACTTTAAGTGGCTGGCTACTATTAGCTTTTGTGTAACAAAAAGTTTGAGTGGTACAGACTACTTCCTCAGTCCTCTTGGGGGCCACTTCCAAAGGAAACCGCTACTATTTTCTAAAGGCTGTTGCTGCCCAGGTGAATATCTTATTATTCAAGTAGCTTGAGGGCTAGAGGAAACTTGTTCATCCTGTTTAACTCTTCCCAGGAGTTCATCCTAATCACGCAACAAGGTCCTATGTCTAAACATGATGCCCATACATAAATGAGCCAACCCAGGCGTGAAGGGATGCCCTCACCCTGCTGGATGGAGGGACGACCTCTGCAGTTTGCACCACTTTGGATCAAATCCTTCCACGGCGCCTAGCTCCAAGTAGTGGTCACCATTGGCTATGTGATAAAATTTTGGATCACGCCGCACAATCCGATTTAGTGGAATCCAGATGGGTCCACTTCCTGGATTGGATTTGATCAGCAGATGAGCGGCCTGGGAACTTGCTTCAACTTGAAGGACAGAACGTTTCAGCCAATATTGGATCTCAAGTGGCTGAACCAATCTGTGCGGAAATTCTGCATGAGTCCCTGCTATCAGCTGTGGCTGCATTGGAACCAGGAGGCTTTCTGGTGACGCTGGACATCAAGAACATCTACATACATGTTCCCATCTTTCAGGGACATCAGCAATATGTGAGGTTTGCGTTAGGTCCAGGACACTTCCAGTTTGTGGCCTTTCCATTCTGCCTGTGCACGGCTCCAAAGGGCTTGCAGGGGGTATCGCCCTTCTGAGCCAATAGAGGATCCGGATTGTGCTATACCTGGGTGACCTGCTCATTTGGCTGCCTTTAGGGAGAAGGCAGTATGAGATATAACCACAATCCCTGTGTATCCTTGCAACCTTTGCCGGCTTTGCAAGGACCTCCTTTTAAGCCTATAGCAAATGCTTACTTTTTCTGGTGGGCATCACTTCTGTTCAGCGAGCTTCAGAGTTGGTGGCTCTCTCAATCAAAGTTCCTTATTTGATTTTTTACAAGGACAAGGTGGTTTTCCAGTTAAGGAAGGATATTCTCCCTAAAGTAGTGTCATATTTTTCATCTGAAGGTGGAGATTGTGCTACTACCCTTGTGTCCTAATTTTCCCCAACGTACAGTGAGGTTGCTGCATTCCTTGGACACCGTCAGGGTTTTTTTAGTACTACCTCTTTGTGATTTGCTTACTTTCACCGAGCTAGATGGATTATTTGCAGTCCCTGAAGGGCTTCGGAAGGGCTTGGCGACTGCCAAGTCCACCATTAGCGAATAGATTAGGCAGATGGTGGCTAAGGCTAAGCCTGCAAAGGTAAGGAGACTCCTCTCCTGCTTATTGGTCATTCTACCAGAGTGGTTGGTGCATTCTGGGTTTTCCTGCATCAGGCTTCAGTGAACCTAGTATGCAGGGCTGCAACTTGGCCTTCAGTACACACCTTTACTACGTGTTACAAGGCAGATGTGAAGATGTCGATGAAGGCCACCTTTGGCTGATTGGTGTTGCAAGCAGTGGTTTATCCTCTGCAGAGTGTTCCATTAGCTGTTTCATCTGTTGTTGTTCATGGCCATGGTTCACACAGTCGCTCTGGTTCACTGAGCAGTGATTGATGTTCCCACCCTAAGAAAGGGACTGCTGTGGTACGTCCCGACAAGAGAAAACACCATTTTGTGAATACTCGCCTGTAAAATGGGTTTCTATGTGTCCTCTGCTCTGCCTCGACAACCCCACCCTTGTTTGTTTTTGCTGTGATTGTTTTGTTGCATTGTTGCAATGTTATGGTGGTATCTAAATTGTTCTCTGGTTGGCCATTGGTCCTCACTGAAAAATCAGAAAAATCACATCCAAAATGTGGCTTATTCTCCTCTGCAAATAATGAATAGCAGACAAACTCCTAGCTGTTATCGAGTTGTTTGGTCACAGGTGTGTGGTTAGCTGGCTTCAGTATACGGTCACAATACCTTTTCAGTTTAACCACACCAAAGGCAGAGATAAGTAAACAGGGCTACATGAGCCATGAGGCCATTTGAGGCAACCCCTGCAGGTGGCACCACGGCCAGGGCTGTGAGATCCAAATGGCAAAAATCTCAGTTAAGGAGTACTGGCTGCACTTTCTTTCTCTCTCTCTCTCTCTCTCTCGCTCTCTCTCTCTCTCTCTCTCGTAGAACTGACGGTTCAAGCACCTCCCCTTTTGTTTGTGCCAATCTGAGAAGTCAATCAGGGATCAAAGAGTACGCATGGAGAGGAAATAACAAGATCCTGGAATTAAGCTGAAAACACAGCAATGGATGCAGGCCAGACGTTCTTTTAAATAGGGCTGTCAGTTGGAGCTGGGAGGAACATCTCATAGAGGGACCGAAAACTGGAAGTGAACACAAGCCCAAGAGCTTACACTCAGGGTCTCGTACACTCGCACGCCCGCGCCCGGATGGCTCCGGGCACCAGGTGGCACTGGAGGGAGGACAAGGAGCCTGGCAGCATGCACGTGCCCGACCATGCAAACCTGTGACCACAGCGGGGAGGGTGGGGAGTCTGACAGTGCCCTGCCCCTTTAGGGATGCCTCGGGGCGACTATTAGAAAGTCTTTGCTGAAAAAATCTGATCAGTTGTGGGTCATTGAGGTTATAAGATGGTTCCCAGGAATCATCCTGGGACCGTAACGCTTCCACTGAGCAAGATACCAAGTGGGGGAGCCTCTCTTCTGTGAATACAGGATTTGTTTGACCTCGTCCCCCATCCATGAAATTCCCTTCTTAAAAAGGGACATATAGAAAACTGGATGTATCTTCAGATGGGTATACAGTTCTAATTCAAAAGCAACTTTGTTAATTGCTCACTTGATTTTAAAGGGGTAGGGATAAGCATATCGAATCTGACGAATCAGAATTTCAGAAAAAATCGCTTGTGCTAAAGGCTTCCTTAAACTCCATTTAGTGCGGTCCAGGCCATCTAAAATGGTGGATCCACATGTCAGGACATGGAGCAAGGAATCCTGGGAATGTGGCAAGGGAGGATAACGCTGAATCACATGCACCATTCTGCCTATCAGCAGCCAGCCACCCCGGTGATGTCACAGTCCTATATAATCGGCAGTCAGGGAGAGAGAGACAGCATGACAGTGTAGTCCAAAAGCGATTCACCACAGGGACACTGTGCAGCAGTAGTTATTCAGGTGTCAGCTAAGTTTTAGCATCAAAGCAGTCACACGGATGGGAGAAGGCTTGGGACACAGTGTGCTTCAGCACAGGTCTGTACCAATCAAACTTTTTTTTTTTCACAAAAGCTAATAGTAGCAAGCCACTTAAAGTGATCGGAGCACTAAAAGCATCCTCTATTAGGTGTAACTTGTGTGTACATGTAAATGGTGTACCAAATTGTTCCTTTTCACTTAACTGCCCTTAAGGGCACACCACATAAGTACATCCAAGCGTTTAAGCATTTCTTTTGTGTTAAAATGTTGATGACCTAGTTATTGTGAAAGGCCAGACAAAACTACACACCTGCTGTTGCTGTTGACCAAAAATACTGTTTAAGCATAATAGGGTGCATTCAGCTGGTCTCATCGGTGCACACCACACGCAAACATTTGAGAGTTGTACACATTTGTTCCTGCCAAAGTCTTCAGGGCCTAGTTACTGTAAAAGGCCAGACATAATTACACACCTGCTGCTGTAGTGTTTTAAGTGTATTGTAGCGTATTGTCCCCCCCTATATACGCTGTTAGGCAGAGATGTGCCAGGACATGCACAGAGGAGTGGCAAGAGACATCCACTGCTTTCTCTGCTAGACAGGCAAGTAGTGATGAGGAGAGTGGCATGGGAGGTAGTGTAGCGAGCGTTCAGGCTGAAGCAGTTGAGGAACCTGAGGAGAACATCAGTGATGTGCAGACACATCTCGATGATGATGAAGCTGATCGCACTTGGGATCCGGGTGCAGACGGGGCTTCATGATCATCAGGGGAAGAGGGTTGCAGGTTGCCCGTGAGTCAGCAGCTGAGGCAGCAAGGTGGTAGCATGGTTGGCAGTCAGCATGGTGGCAGAAGTGGAAAGTCTGGAGGCAAATGTGCTCAGGCCGGGTTGTTACTGGGAAAATCAGCTACTCGGTGGTGTGGCAGTTTTTCATCAAGCACCCACAGGAGGTTAACATGGCCACATGCAAAATGTGTAGGCAGAAGGTGAAGCATGGCCAGGGTCCCGATGTTGGCACCACGACCCTGCGTTAACATATGCAGCATCTCCATAAATCGGCCTGGGAGAACCATGGCTCTGAAATGGTGGTCCAGCCTGCTGCATCACCCAGTGGCACGCTGCTCCCAGTTGTAGCCAGCCAAGGCTCCACCACCTCAGCTGAAGGGAGCTGTGTGTCATACCCTTCCTCTGCCGCTCTAGATGCTCCTGCTCTTCCTACTCTGAGTCAGTTATTCCGCCAGCAATCCATCAGCGAAACCATGTCCAAGAGAAAACGGTATGCGCCCACTAATCCAACGGCGCAGAAGTGAAATGTGCTCCTATCCAAGTTGCTAGTGCTGCAGTCCCTCCCTTTTCAGGTGGTGGACTTTGCACCTTTCAGAGAACTGATGGCTTGTGCTGAGCCAAAGTGGAGAGTCCCAAGACGTCATTTGTTTGGGAAGAAGGCAGTACCAGCCCTGCACAATTTTGTTGAACAGAAGGCGGGCCAGTCCTTGAGCCTGTTGGTGTGTACCAAAGTGCACTGCAGCGCTGATGTGTGGAGCTGTAACTATGGTCGGGGACAATACATAACCTTTACGGCCCACTGGAAGAATGTGGTTCCTGCGCAGCCACAACAGCAACTTAGACAGGTCACGCTGCTTTCGCCTCCACGCTCTTAGGTCATTGTGCCTGTGACAGTGTGCTACTCTGCCTCCTCATCCTCCACCATCTCCTCTGCCTCCACTGCATGGACAAGTCTCAGTGCCCCTCCAGCCTACCATGTGTGCAGGGCACGGCGGTGTCACGCTGTTCTTCACATGGTGTGCCTTGGCGAACTGAGTCACACAGGGGAGGAAATGCTAAAATTCATTAATCATTGGCTTACTCCACAAAAACTGCAAATGGGAACCTATTGTCTGTGCTGCGACAAGTAAGCCTGAGCCATGCACCCTGTATGGCACACGCGTTCCGTCTGGTTCTCAAGCGTTTCTTGAAGTCTCCCCCCCCATCTGCAAGACATCCTAACAATGGGAAAGAATCTTTGCATGCACTTCAGCCACTCGTACGCCGCAAAGCACACCCTCCTTGAGCTGCAGCGTCAGAACGGTATCCCCCCAACATAGTCTGTTTTGCGATGTTTCCACCCGATGGAATTCCACCCTCCATATGTTGGACTGACTATACGAACAGAGAAAAGCCATCACCGATTTTTTGATGATCCAAGCGGATAGGGAGACTCCCCTTTGTAACTGCAATGTAAACCAATGGCAGCTCATACATGACACATGCCATTTGCTCAGGCCCTTTGAGGAAGCAACTTTATTAGTCTGGTGCCAGGATTACTGGATGAACAACGTCATTCCACTGCTTCATCTACTACAACACGTGTTGGAAACCATGGCTGGTCAAGGCACTGGAGACATGGCGCCTACATCTCACGTCCACATGAACGCTGTTTGAGCTGAGGAGGATGAGGGGGAAGGGCACAGTGGAGCACAGTTTAGGTTTCACGAAATGGGTGGTTTTTGTCATCTGACAGGAGAGGAGGAGCAGAAGCAGCCAGAGGAGCTTAGAGGGTTGTGAGGAAGGCGAGACAGAGGACCCAGACACACCGTGGCATGCAGTGGAGATGGAGACAGGTAGTCCCTCCGAGTCACTTGCACAAATGGCATGATGCATGCTTTCGTGTTCGCGTAGTGCCATCGCATTGTCACGATTCGGCAGTGGGATGACTTCCACCTTATTGGACCCTCGCTACCGGCACAAAATAAGGGCCTTTTTTTTTACACCCACTGAGAGGGAAGACAAACTGACCTACTACAGAGCCATCCTATGTAGCCAGTTGGCCAATGCCTATCTACATCATTGTCCATCCTCTCGCAGGTCTGACTCGGGGGGGGGGGGGGGGGGAACGACCCTCTGCGCTCACGTTCCACTGCCATGGCTGCTGGGGTGGGGGGACAGGAGCAGTACCAGCTCCATCAGCAGTAGCCTAAGTCTACAGTCGCTGATGAGTAGCTTTCTTTACCCGCATTGTGAGGCAACTCATGAGCAGCAGGTAGACCTTGAGCAGGACCTGAACCAGCAGGTGGTGGAATAACTTGACATGACCATGCCAACACACCTTGGGCAGCCAAACTTGATTTGTGGCTACAACGAGCAGAGTTTGCTTTGGTAAAGCTGTTTTGCCCGGCCAGTAGTATGCCATCATAGCTGGTCTTTTGTGCGGTGGGGGCCATAGTAACCTCAAGGAGAACTTGTCTGTCCATGAAAAAGAGAGATTGACCTTTGTGGAGATGAACCAGGCAGGATTTCCACCCACCAATGCCTGATGCATCAGTAGTAGATTGATCACGGTGCCACACCAACACTTCACAAATATGGATAGTGTAAATCAGATTTACGGCGCTGCTTCATAGTTACAGACATTCCTCCACATCAGACCACAAGTAATTATTGAGGAAATGCATTACATAAAAATTTACTTTTAATAATAATCCTAGGATAACATATATGTGCCCACAATTTTTTATATGTTCTCCTCATGCTGCTGCCAACTCCAGGGTGTGTCTTTCAGGCAATATATGGTCTCTTCATGCTGCTGCCAACTGCAGTATGTGTCTTTCAAGCAATATATGGTCTCCTCATGCTGTTGCCAACTCTAGGGTGTGTCATTCGGCAAATATGTGGTCTCCTAATGCTGTTGCCAATTCCAAGGTATGTCATTCAGGTACTATATGGTCTCCTCACACTGCTGCCAACTCCAGGGTGTGTTTTTCATGCACTGTGGTCTCTTGCTGCTGCCAACTCCAGGGAATGTCATTCAGGCACTATGTGGCCTCCTCTTGCTGCTGCCAACTCCAGAGTGTGCCTTTAAGGCAATATATGGTCTCCTCTTGGTGCTGGCCACTCCAGGGTGTGTCATTCAGGCACTATATGGTCTCCTCATGCTGTTGCCAACTCCAGGGTGTGTCTTTCAGGCAAGATATGGTCTCCTCATGCTACTGTCAACACCAGGGGGTATGTTTCAGGCACTATGTGGTCTGCTCTTGCTGCTGGCAACTCCAGGGTGTGTCATTCAGACACTATGTGGTCTCCTCATGCTGTTGCCAACTCCAAGGTGTGTCTTTCAAGCAGTATATGGTCTCCTCGTGCTGCTGCCAACTCCAGGGTGTGTCTTTCATGCACTATGTGGTTTCCTCTTACTACTGCAAACTCCAGGGTGTGTCTTTCAGGCACTATGTGGTCCCCTCTTGCTGCTGCCAACTCCAGGTGTGTCTTTCAGGCACTATGTGGTCACCTTTTGCTGCTGGCAACTCCAGGGTCTGCCATTCAGGCAATCTATGGTCTCCTCATGCTGTTGCCAACTCCAGGGTGAGTCATTCAGGCTCTATGTAGTCTCCTCATGCTGTTGCCAACTCCAGGGAGTGTCATTCAGGCACTAGGTGGTCTCCTCTTGCTGCTGCCAACTCCAGGGTGGAGTGTGTTTTTAAGGTAAAATATGGTCTCCTCTTGCTGCTGGTATCTCCAGGGTGTGTCTTTTAGTCCATATATATCACCTCAGTGCTCTGTCATTGTGCTGCTCCGCAACAGCGATCAAAAACATTTTTCCATGATAAAGTCCATGGAGATCTGTTGCCAAAGACATTTCAGCATCGGGAGAAGCTTGAGAAGGCCCAAGGTGGTTATGTGTTTGTTCTGGACACAAGTTTCACACAAAAACATGTACGATATGCAGTCTGAGCATAAAGTGGGCCACCAGAAGTGACGTCAGGTTAGATGTGGAGTTTTTTTGAACCCAAAATGACCTGCCAAGGGATGGTCATGGATGTAGGCTAGGACCCTGGAACGTTTGGGAACAAAGATTTTCTTTTGATGAACAAGAATTCCTTTTACTCGTTTTAATCGTTCGGATTGTAGATCCTCGAGATGAGTTCGGACTCAAGTAGCAAAAAATTGGTAGGTTGCAAGATAGTGTTTATTTTCTGGTTCTGGACCAAGTTCAGATGGTTGAAGGCGAGAGTGTGCTTCTGGTTTGAAATTCTTGTGTTCAGGATGATAAGAAATATGAAAGGAGAACCTGGAAAAGAATAATGACCACCTTGCTGGTCACAGCCGGAGTCTTTTTGCAGAAGATACTTTTTGCAGAAGATACTCCAGGTTCTTGTGGTCCTTGAGGATCAGGATTGGGTAAAAATTAAAAAAGACAGTGGGAGACTCCCCTAGAATATATGAATTCGTATGTATGTAGGCACTGCCACTCTAACCCATATATATCCGGGGCGCCCAGCTAACCTCTACTCATACAACACAAACCCACATAAATTCCAACAACTGGTTAATTGCTGGGCTGGCCAATGAACATACTGACATAAAAAGCCTAAAGACTCACTTATAATAGTAGAAAAATGGCACAAAAGCGTATGACAGACAAGACTTAGTAACACACACTAATTTAAAATCGCAATTGTGCTGAAACACATATACATATGAATGGAGGCCCCTGCCAGGCCGACCTGGACTCCACACTCTCACCAGCAGACACTCAGCTCACACGAAAAAATTCTGGCCAGCATATAGTATAGGGACAAAAAATCTATCCTCAATAGGAGCAAACAGTTTGGCGTGTATCAAGGTCATGGACACCGGGAAGCCAGGCTTATAATACTGACCACCAAGTACATGTGGTAAATATTTGTAACAGAATATTATGCTGGTTAAATAGAGGCTCAGGACTTGGAGCACTTAAAAGGCAGTCTTATAATACTGTCCAACATGTACAAGTAGTATATATTTGTGGCAGAGTGATATGCTGGTTTGATGGAGGCTCAGTGCATGGAGCACTTTAGAGGCAATCTTGTTCACACGGGCTCATGTTTTGCATATTGCTTGAAAGCGCCATAGTCCCTCCACATAGAGTTCATACCCACAATGGGGACCAGGTATTATCTGCCAGACAAGAATGCAGGGTGCTTATATCAAGCCACTCTAAAATAGGTATACTTGCGCTCTCTGTAAGGGCCGGAATACTCCACGGACCAATGCAGGTGTTCAAAGCACATCCCCGTCATACCTCCATGAAAGGCACCTCAGGCCATCAAAATGTGCCATAAGGCGTTGCCGCCAACAGTCTCACCACTACTCGTAGTTTGCCCGATCCTTCCCGCCAGTAGTATGTCCAAACTGAGAGCTACTTGCAGACGCGGCCATGCTGTAAGCGAGCACGCATGGTGGGTGTGGTCAGGGGCCCCGACCGACAGCTGTTTCGCTCCTGCTCCATGCATTGAGCCTCCATCAAACCAGCATATCACTCTGCCACAAATATATACTACTTGTACATGTTGGACAGTATTATAAGACTGCCTTTTAAGTGCTCCAAGTCCTGAGCCTCTATTTAACCAGCATAATAATCTGTTACAAATATTTACCACATGTACTTGGTGGTCAGTATTATAAGCCTGGCTTCCCGGTGTCCATGACCTTGATACACGCCAAACTGTTTGCTCCTATTGAGGATAGATTTTTTGTCCCTATACTATATGCTGGCCAGCATTTTTTCGTGTGAGCTGAGTGTCTGCTGGTGAGAGTGTGGAGTCCAGGTCGGCCTGGCAGGGGCCTCCATTCATATGTATATGTGTTTCAGCGCAATTGCGATTTTAAATTAGTGTGGGATGGGAGAAGGCTTGGGACACAGTGTGCTTCAGCACAGGTCTGTACCAATCAAACTTTTTTTTTTTCACAAAAGCTAATAGTAGCAAGCCACTTAAAGTGATCGGAGCACTAAAAGCATCCTCTATTAGGTGTAACTTGTGTGTACATGTAAATGGTGTACCAAATTGTTCCTTTTCACTTAACTGCCCTTAAGGGCACACCACATAAGTACATCCAAGCGTTTAAGCATTTCTTTTGTGTTAAAATGTTGATGACCTAGTTATTGTGAAAGGCCAGACAAAACTACACACCTGCTGTTGCTGTTGACCAAAAATACTGTTTAAGCATAATAGGGTGCATTCAGCTGGTCTCATCGGTGCACACCACACGCAAACATTTGAGAGTTGTACACATTTGTTCCTGCCAAAGTCTTCAGGGCCTAGTTACTGTAAAAGGCCAGACATAATTACACACCTGCTGCTGTAGTGTTTTAAGTGTATTGTAGCGTATTGTCCCCCCCTATATACGCTGTTAGGCAGAGATGTGCCAGGACATGCACAGAGGAGTGGCAAGAGACATCCACTGCTTTCTCTGCTAGACAGGCAAGTAGTGATGAGGAGAGTGGCATGGGAGGTAGTGTAGCGAGCGTTCAGGCTGAAGCAGTTGAGGAACCTGAGGAGAACATCAGTGATGTGCAGACACATCTCGATGATGATGAAGCTGATCGCACTTGGGATCCGGGTGCAGACGGGGCTTCATGATCATCAGGGGAAGAGGGTTGCAGGTTGCCCGTGAGTCAGCAGCTGAGGCAGCAAGGTGGTAGCATGGTTGGCAGTCAGCATGGTGGCAGAAGTGGAAAGTCTGGAGGCAAATGTGCTCAGGCCGGGTTGTTACTGGGAAAATCAGCTACTCGGTGGTGTGGCAGTTTTTCATCAAGCACCCACAGGAGGTTAACATGGCCACATGCAAAATGTGTAGGCAGAAGGTGAAGCATGGCCAGGGTCCCGATGTTGGCACCACGACCCTGCGTTAACATATGCAGCATCTCCATAAATCGGCCTGGGAGAACCATGGCTCTGAAATGGTGGTCCAGCCTGCTGCATCACCCAGTGGCACGCTGCTCCCAGTTGTAGCCAGCCAAGGCTCCACCACCTCAGCTGAAGGGAGCTGTGTGTCATACCCTTCCTCTGCCGCTCTAGATGCTCCTGCTCTTCCTACTCTGAGTCAGTTATTCCGCCAGCAATCCATCAGCGAAACCATGTCCAAGAGAAAACGGTATGCGCCCACTAATCCAACGGCGCAGAAGTGAAATGTGCTCCTATCCAAGTTGCTAGTGCTGCAGTCCCTCCCTTTTCAGGTGGTGGACTTTGCACCTTTCAGAGAACTGATGGCTTGTGCTGAGCCAAAGTGGAGAGTCCCAAGACGTCATTTGTTTGGGAAGAAGGCAGTACCAGCCCTGCACAATTTTGTTGAACAGAAGGCGGGCCAGTCCTTGAGCCTGTTGGTGTGTACCAAAGTGCACTGCAGCGCTGATGTGTGGAGCTGTAACTATGGTCGGGGACAATACATAACCTTTACGGCCCACTGGAAGAATGTGGTTCCTGCGCAGCCACAACAGCAACTTAGACAGGTCACGCTGCTTTCGCCTCCACGCTCTTAGGTCATTGTGCCTGTGACAGTGTGCTACTCTGCCTCCTCATCCTCCACCATCTCCTCTGCCTCCACTGCATGGACAAGTCTCAGTGCCCCTCCAGCCTACCATGTGTGCAGGGCACGGCGGTGTCACGCTGTTCTTCACATGGTGTGCCTTGGCGAACTGAGTCACACAGGGGAGGAAATGCTAAAATTCATTAATCATTGGCTTACTCCACAAAAACTGCAAATGGGAACCTATTGTCTGTGCTGCGACAAGTAAGCCTGAGCCATGCACCCTGTATGGCACACGCGTTCCGTCTGGTTCTCAAGCGTTTCTTGAAGTCTCCCCCCCCCCATCTGCAAGACATCCTAACAATGGGAAAGAATCTTTGCATGCACTTCAGCCACTCGTACGCCGCAAAGCACACCCTCCTTGAGCTGCAGCGTCAGAACGGTATCCCCCCAACATAGTCTGTTTTGCGATGTTTCCACCCGATGGAATTCCACCCTCCATATGTTGGACTGACTATACGAACAGAGAAAAGCCATCACCGATTTTTTGATGATCCAAGCGGATAGGGAGACTCCCCTTTGTAACTGCAATGTAAACCAATGGCAGCTCATACATGACACATGCCATTTGCTCAGGCCCTTTGAGGAAGCAACTTTATTAGTCTGGTGCCAGGATTACTGGATGAACAACGTCATTCCACTGCTTCATCTACTACAACACGTGTTGGAAACCATGGCTGGTCAAGGCACTGGAGACATGGCGCCTACATCTCACGTCCACATGAACGCTGTTTGAGCTGAGGAGGATGAGGGGGAAGGGCACAGTGGAGCACAGTTTAGGTTTCACGAAATGGGTGGTTTTTGTCATCTGACAGGAGAGGAGGAGCAGAAGCAGCCAGAGGAGCTTAGAGGGTTGTGAGGAAGGCGAGACAGAGGACCCAGACACACCGTGGCATGCAGTGGAGATGGAGACAGGTAGTCCCTCCGAGTCACTTGCACAAATGGCATGATGCATGCTTTCGTGTTCGCGTAGTGCCATCGCATTGTCACGATTCGGCAGTGGGATGACTTCCACCTTATTGGACCCTCGCTACCGGCACAAAATAAGGGCCTTTTTTTTTACACCCACTGAGAGGGAAGACAAACTGACCTACTACAGAGCCATCCTATGTAGCCAGTTGGCCAATGCCTATCTACATCATTGTCCATCCTCTCGCAGGTCTGACTCGGGGGGGGGGGGGGGAACGACCCTCTGCGCTCACGTTCCACTGCCATGGCTGCTGGGGTGGGGGGACAGGAGCAGTACCAGCTCCATCAGCAGTAGCCTAAGTCTACAGTCGCTGATGAGTAGCTTTCTTTACCCGCATTGTGAGGCAACTCATGAGCAGCAGGTAGACCTTGAGCAGGACCTGAACCAGCAGGTGGTGGAATAACTTGACATGACCATGCCAACACACCTTGGGCAGCCAAACTTGATTTGTGGCTACAACGAGCAGAGTTTGCTTTGGTAAAGCTGTTTTGCCCGGCCAGTAGTATGCCATCATAGCTGGTCTTTTGTGCGGTGGGGGCCATAGTAACCTCAAGGAGAACTTGTCTGTCCATGAAAAAGAGAGATTGACCTTTGTGGAGATGAACCAGGCAGGATTTCCACCCACCAATGCCTGATGCATCAGTAGTAGATTGATCACGGTGCCACACCAACACTTCACAAATATGGATAGTGTAAATCAGATTTACGGCGCTGCTTCATAGTTACAGACATTCCTCCGCATCAGACCACAAGTAATTATTGAGGAAATGCATTACATAAAAATTTACTTTTAATAATAATCCTAGGATAACATATATGTGCCCACAATTTTTTATATGTTCTCCTCATGCTGCTGCCAACTCCAGGGTGTGTCTTTCAGGCAATATATGGTCTCTTCATGCTGCTGCCAACTGCAGTATGTGTCTTTCAAGCAATATATGGTCTCCTCATGCTGTTGCCAACTCTAGGGTGTGTCATTCGGCAAATATGTGGTCTCCTAATGCTGTTGCCAATTCCAAGGTATGTCATTCAGGTACTATATGGTCTCCTCACACTGCTGCCAACTCCAGGGTGTGTTTTTCATGCACTGTGGTCTCTTGCTGCTGCCAACTCCAGGGAATGTCATTCAGGCACTATGTGGCCTCCTCTTGCTGCTGCCAACTCCAGAGTGTGCCTTTAAGGCAATATATGGTCTCCTCTTGGTGCTGGCCACTCCAGGGTGTGTCATTCAGGCACTATATGGTCTCCTCATGCTGTTGCCAACTCCAGGGTGTGTCTTTCAGGCAAGATATGGTCTCCTCATGCTACTGTCAACACCAGGGGGTATGTTTCAGGCACTATGTGGTCTGCTCTTGCTGCTGGCAACTCCAGGGTGTGTCATTCAGACACTATATGGTCTCCTCATGCTGTTGCCAACTCCAAGGTGTGTCTTTCAAGCAGTATATGGTCTCCTCGTGCTGCTGCCAACTCCAGGGTGTGTCTTTCATGCACTATGTGGTTTCCTCTTACTACTGCAAACTCCAGGGTGTGTCTTTCAGGCACTATGTGGTCCCCTCTTGCTGCTGCCAACTCCAGGTGTGTCTTTCAGGCACTATGTGGTCACCTTTTGCTGCTGGCAACTCCAGGGTCTGCCATTCAGGCAATCTATGGTCTCCTCATGCCGTTGCCAACTCCAGGGTGAGTCATTCAGGCTCTATGTAGTCTCCTCATGCTGTTGCCAACTCCAGGGAGTGTCATTCAGGCACTAGGTGGTCTCCTCTTGCTGCTGCCAACTCCAGGGTGGAGTGTGTTTTTAAGGTAAAATATGGTCTCCTCTTGCTGCTGGTATCTCCAGGGTGTGTCTTTTAGTCCATATATATCACCTCAGTGCTCTGTCATTGTGCTGCTCCGCAACAGCGATCAAAAACATTTTTCCATGATAAAGTCCATGGAGATCTGTTGCCAAAGACATTTCAGCATCGGGAGAAGCTTGAGAAGGCCCAAGGTGGTTATGTGTTTGTTCTGGACACAAGTTTCACACAAAAACATGTACGATATGCAGTCTGAGCATAAAGTGGGCCACCAGAAGTGACGTCAGGTTAGATGTGGAGTTTTTTTGAACCCAAAATGACCTGCCAAGGGATGGTCATGGATGTAGGCTAGGACCCTGGAACGTTTGGGAACAAAGATTTTCTTTTGATGAACAAGAATTCCTTTTACTCGTTTTAATCGTTCGGATTGTAGATCCTCGAGATGAGTTCGGACTCAAGTAGCAAAAAATTGGTAGGTTGCAAGATAGTGTTTATTTTCTGGTTCTGGACCAAGTTCAGATGGTTGAAGGCGAGAGTGTGCTTCTGGTTTGAAATTCTTGTGTTCAGGATGATAAGAAATATGAAAGGAGAACCTGGAAAAGAATAATGACCACCTTGCTGGTCACAGCCGGAGTCTTTTTGCAGAAGATACTTTTTGCAGAAGATACTCCAGGTTCTTGTGGTCCTTGAGGATCAGGATTGGGTAAAAATTAAAAAAGACAGTGGGAGACTCCCCTAGAATATATGAATTCGTATGTATGTAGGCACTGCCACTCTAACCCATATATATCCGGGGCGCCCAGCTAACCTCTACTCATACAACACAAACCCACATAAATTCCAACAACTGGTTAATTGCTGGGCTGGCCAATGAACATACTGACATAAAAAGCCTAAAGACTCACTTATAATAGTAGAAAAATGGCACAAAAGCGTATGACAGACAAGACTTAGTAACACACACTAATTTAAAATCGCAATTGTGCTGAAACACATATACATATGAATGGAGGCCCCTGCCAGGCCGACCTGGACTCCACACTCTCACCAGCAGACACTCAGCTCACACGAAAAAATGCTGGCCAGCATATAGTATAGGGACAAAAAATCTATCCTCAATAGGAGCAAACAGTTTGGCGTGTATCAAGGTCATGGACACCGGGAAGCCAGGCTTATAATACTGACCACCAAGTACATGTGGTAAATATTTGTAACAGAATATTATGCTGGTTAAATAGAGGCTCAGGACTTGGAGCACTTAAAAGGCAGTCTTATAATACTGTCCAACATGTACAAGTAGTATATATTTGTGGCAGAGTGATATGCTGGTTTGATGGAGGCTCAGTGCATGGAGCACTTTAGAGGCAATCTTGTTCACACGGGCTCATGTTTTGCATATTGCTTGAAAGCGCCATAGTCCCTCCACATAGAGTTCATACCCACAATGGGGACCAGGTATTATCTGCCAGACAAGAATGCAGGGTGCTTATATCAAGCCACTCTAAAATAGGTATACTTGCGCTCTCTGTAAGGGCCGGAATACTCCACGGACCAATGCAGGTGTTCAAAGCACATCCCCGTCATACCTCCATGAAAGGCACCTCAGGCCATCAAAATGTGCCATAAGGCGTTGCCGCCAACAGTCTCACCACTACTCGTAGTTTGCCCGATCCTTCCCGCCAGTAGTATGTCCAAACTGAGAGCTACTTGCAGACGCGGCCATGCTGTAAGCGAGCACGCATGGTGGGTGTGGTCAGGGGCCCCGACCGACAGCTGTTTCGCTCCTGCTCCATGCATTGAGCCTCCATCAAACCAGCATATCACTCTGCCACAAATATATACTACTTGTACATGTTGGACAGTATTATAAGACTGCCTTTTAAGTGCTCCAAGTCCTGAGCCTCTATTTAACCAGCATAATAATCTGTTACAAATATTTACCACATGTACTTGGTGGTCAGTATTATAAGCCTGGCTTCCCGGTGTCCATGACCTTGATACACGCCAAACTGTTTGCTCCTATTGAGGATAGATTTTTTGTCCCTATACTATATGCTGGCCAGCATTTTTTCGTGTGAGCTGAGTGTCTGCTGGTGAGAGTGTGGAGTCCAGGTCGGCCTGGCAGGGGCCTCCATTCATATGTATATGTGTTTCAGCGCAATTGCGATTTTAAATTAGTGTGTGTTACTAAGTCTTGTCTGTCATATGCTTTTGTGCCATTTTTCTACTATTATAAGTGAGTCTTTAGGCTTTTTATGTCAGTATGTTCATTGGCCAGCCCAGCAATTAACCAGTTGTTGGAATTTATGTGGGTTTGTGTTGGATCAGGATTGGGTGCCTGGCAGCTTCCAGGTGGTAATGCCATTCCTCCAGAGCAAGTTTAATGGCAATGCCCAAAAGTTCCCCGGGTCCCCGCAATACATGCAAAGATTTAGCAGCCCACGGCACAGTTTTTCCTTCTTGGATAAGGCAGCCTGAATGGTTCCCAGTTGCATAGACTCGCCTCGACAACCCCCAGATCGTTCAGGGGAGGGTTCAGGGCGACCGATGAGGCCCATGGACTAAACCATTGGGCAGAGGCTGAATATTCTCCATGGCGGTCTCTCACAGCTCGCAATCCACCTGAATAGCAGAAAGGATGAGTTCCTTCAAGGTTTCGGGGGTATCAAAGTGGACTAATTGATCCTTAATCTAGTCGTTCCAAGCAGAACTGATGTTTTATGGATGGCTCGTTACACTGGTTGTCGCAACAACAGCAATGGAATTTGTCAACCTAGTCTTCAACAGGATGGCCACCTCAGCAGGTGCAACATGGCTTGGGTCATCATAGATGACCCCCCTGGCAGTGAAGAAAAGTTCAACAGAGGCCAGACAAGGGTGGTTATGTTCCAGAAGACGATAGGCCCAAGTTTGGGGAGGCACTTGCAGGAGAGAAATAATGATTCTGACCTCCTCGGCGGCAAAGGTTCGTGGTTGAAGACAGAACAGTTGACAGCTGTTCTAGAAGGCGCGGAACTACTGGTGATTTCCTGTGAAAAATTCCAGGACAAGAACACAGGGTTCCAGAGTGAACCCTGGGAGCTGCCCCCAGTGTGGAGGTGGAAGCTCCAGCGGCAGGTGCTGCTGGGGCCATATCTCGCAGAGGAGAGTCAGAAATTGGCATCATCCGCCTCAGTATCTTATTCGGCTGGCCCATAAGCTCAGTATAGCCACCCTATAAGTTCTGGACCACATAAGAGAAGGAGGAGATTTCTTGCACCAGAATATCAAAGGGGCTGGGTTCCTCACCGGAGGTCATGATGGCTGTGTTTTACTGTCAAGGCTCACGGCTGCAGCTTAAACCAGACCTTCACCCTAAATTAGAGCCTTTCTTATGTTTCCCCATCCTGTACATACAGACTGTCCATGTTAAAATTCATTCTACCTGCACCTAGTACATTTTCTGAGCCTTTAAACATCCAAGATGCGGGACATGGAGGCTCAAGCTGCCTGCAAACAGGAAGTGGCTTCTGACTGTTCTGCTCTGCATTTTGTGATTGTTGTCCTTTTCCTGACCCTAGCTTTGCTCTGTACAAAGCACAGCTATAACCCTGCCCCCTGCACTTTTTACTCCTCTCCTCAGTATGCGATGCTTCTGAGGCAAGATGGCAGCGCCCGTATCCTAAAGAGCACAGCCATGTCAATCCGAGTGGGAATGTAAATGCTTACTAATCTTTAAATTGATACTTTTATGTGTCATTATGACGTTGATTGAATAGACTGGACTCATCACAAGGTCTGATAGACTGTTCAGAGCTATTGTAATAGTAATAAAAATTCCACACACTCTCTATCCCCCTCCCATTCTTATCAGCCCACCATTAATTATCACAATTCCCTTGTTTCTTATCTCACAGCTTAAAATGTTTACAATTTTTTATGTGTGCCAGTAGAAAAACAATTGTGACTGTATTATGCCTGAAGAACTGCTTTGAAAGCTTGCATTTTCAATCATAGTGAGTTAGCCAATAAATTGTATTACCTTGCCCTTGATTTTCTGCTTACAGTAGGTTAATAAAATCAATTTTTTGTAAAATTTCTAATTTGAACTTTACCATGTCCTTCTACTCTGGTTTAACTATATAATGTTTACCCAGCCTTCTAGATTGTATTCCCTCTACCAATTGGATAGTATTTCTGCATTTTTAAAGAACTCCCCTCAGGATATCACCCCATTTTCTTCTTGATCTCTATTAGTAATTGTTTGTATGCCTGAAACTTTTGATAAATGTTGCAGTTGTTGCAATGTTGCAGTTGTTTTAGCCTCATCTTGTTATGCTTTACACTTTATCTATACATATGTACTGTTCATGCTATTTGTTTATGGTTGTTGTACAAGCTATGCCTACATCAGCAATAGATGAAAAATGCTCACCATTACTGGGAAATGTCATACCTTTGAATGTCAATAAATAATCTTCTATACTTTTTTTTGTCTGAATATGCCATATTAACATTGTGATTTACAACTTTGGTATAATGTAGGTTGGCGTGGGTTATTTTGTATATAGCACTTGATTTTTTTGTTTAAACCAATACAATTAGCAGTATTTTTAATATATTCTTAGTTTGATGCCACTTTCTAAATACAAACCTCTATATACAATGTGGCCCCAGCAACCACAATAAAGGAAACCCCAGGCACCAATGCCCCAACATCTCACATTAAATTCATGTATTTATTGCTTTAAAAACAACAAATAATTAAAATCTCATAATCCACAAAGGGGATTTACCAGCCAAGAAGGTGCAGACAGAGTTCATCACGAGCTATCAAAAAAATACTAAATAAAGTGCAAACTAGCTAGCTAATACAAAATATCCCATTCACTATACAGAAAAGGAAAACAAACATTTAAACGTGCTCAATAAGCAACAGTATGGAAGAATATCACCATTAGAAAGGCCGGAAGCAATCCCCACTGCGGCCCGGTGTCCTCTATTCCCCACGCGTTCCGTGGGAAACCCCCCACTTTTTCAAGGTTCCAGGTTACTTGACCACTCACCCATTCCACCTTAAATACTGTGCTCAGTGTGTATCCATGTGAGATCAATCACAGCTGATTGGAGCACTTCTTCCCATGCTCAGTGGCTCCGGCCGGCAGCCCACACGTGCATCAGAGGCGCGCCCCCACCCCCGTGACCATCATCCAGCATCTAACTCACTGTCGCCTCCCCATCACCGCTCCCCCTCCAAACCGCCCCCCACCACGTCACAATGTAATGCGATGTACTGCTGTGACAATGGGGGACCGAGGCAGAGAGCAGGGGGCGGCAAGGGGGAGACAGGCAGGCACACTGCACTATAGCACCATCTCAGTATATTACACTGTGGACATGGGAGAGCAGACAAGCATAATCTACATCCATACAGTATAAAACATCAACAAACTTTATTTATATATTAATATTCTAACATTATCATTAATTACAACAAATCCATTATTCTAATCCGGCCACCAACATATAATTAATCATGAAAATCTAAATTTCATAGGAGCATATTAGTACAAAACATATTAACATAAACCAATGTGTATAGCCCAATATATACATATGTACAATAAAACTGATATTCTGTTTACGCAAAACCAGCCATGACCTCATGTCAATAAATGCCAATCCACATTTATATCACCTCAAATTAATCTAGAAATAAATCCAACATAAAAATAAATTAAAAAAAATATATATACGGTATTTATAGAGTTATTGATTATGCATTTTTCAAAAATAATAATTTATATAGGATAATCTCTTCCAATCAAAATCTCAGTGAATTCTGTATCCTCCAGCAGCCTGGGTAGGTATCTTCTGATTGCCATAACCCCCACATACAAACGTGCAAAACCAAAGTGCCACCGACAAGGGGAACCAACTAATGTGCTCTAAAATAAGCAAAAGACAAAAACAATAATATCAATAATCAATCAGTGTAAAAATTAAAAAACTAAAAAATATATACTTTTTGAGTTATATTTTCTATTTTTATATATGTCTCTCCTATTCCTAAGGCTATATGCATATGAAAGTGCTAACTGCGTAAAAGTGCATATAAAAGTCCACACTCATAAATATATCGCCAGCATAGATATGAGGCCACGCTTACAATCCCTAACCCAACAACATTGCATGAACCCCTCCAGGAGATTCCAACCCAACCATTCACAAGAAGATAAAGAAATTTTACCTACCCAGGAAAGGCTCGAATGACACATCTTCGTTTAATCCCAATGCTGCAATTGTTCCCAATCTATGCATTCACTTCCTGTTGAAGTAGACGCCTCTTCAAATTTCCACCTCTCACTCCTAAGTGGACTTGTTCCAATGGGATAGCTTGTAATCCAGGGGTTTTACCCCCATGTTTACGTAGAAAGTGATCTGCCACTGGCGTGATAATCTTATTCTCCCTTTTATCTCTGGCTGCCAGTCGTATATATTTGACAAATGTGGTTGAACACGTATTTTAAGGGCATTCTTCATTTCTCCCACATAGCCAAGTTTTCAATCACATTTGAGTAGATACACTTCACCCTCTGATTTACAATTTAAAAATTGTCGAATGGGGTACTTCTCTCTCGTGACTGGATTGGAAACCGTTTTTACCAGATGTTGAAAATTATTACATTGGCCACAAGGTTGGCTACCTTTAAATCTACTTCCCCGAAGCCACGTAGATGATCTCACAAAATGGTTATGACACAGAACATCTTTAAGATTAGGAGCCCGTCTAGAGGTCATCCTCACACCACAATCAACAAAGGCTTTTATAGATGGATCAGAGCATAAGATGTCCCCAAGTTTTCTTCCTGCCTATTTCGAATTCCACTTAGGAGTGAGAGGTGGAAATTTGAAGAGGCGTCTACTTCAACAGGAATTAAAGTGGATGCATAGATTGGGAACGACTGCACCATTGGGATTAAATGAAGATGTGTCATTCTAGCCTTTCCTGGGTAGGTAAAAATGAAAAAAAAAATATATTTTTTAATTTTTTTCCCATGGTTCTTTATCTTCTTGTGAATGGTTGGGTCTTAATCTCTTGGAGGGATTCATGCAATGTTGATACATATTGTGGTTTTTGGGTTAGGTTTTGTTAGTGTGGCCTCATATCTATGCTGGCGATATATTTATGTGTGTGCACTTTTATATGCACTTTTATGCAGCTAGCACTTTCATATGTATATAGCCTTAGGAATAAGAGAGACATATATAAAAAAAAGAAAATATAACTCAAAAAGTATATATTTTTTATTTTTTTTAATTATGCTGATTGATTATTGATTTGTTTTTGTCTTTTGTTTATTTTAGAACACATTAGTTGGTTCCCCCTGTCGGTGGTACTTTGGTTTTGTATGTGGGGTTATGGCGATCAGAAGATACCTACCCGAGCCGCTGGAGGATACAGAATTCATGGAGATTTTGATTGGAAGAGATTATCCTATATAAATTATTTTTGAAAAATGCATAATCAATATATATATATATATATATATATATATATTATTTTTATGTTGGATTTATTTCTAGATTAATTTGAGGTGATGTAAGTGTAGATTGGCAGTCATTGACATGAAGTCATGGCTAGTTATGTGTAAGTAGAATATCCGTTTTATTGTACATATGTATATATTGGGCTATACACATTGGTTTATGTTGATATGTCTTGTACTAATATGCTCCTATGAAATTTAGATTTTCATGATTAATTATATGTTGGTGGCCGGATTAGAATAATGGATTTGTTGTAATTAATGATAATGTGTTAGAATATTAATATATAAATACATGTTTTATACTGTATGGATGTAGATTATGCTTGTCTGCTCTCCCATGTCCACAGTGTAATATACGGAGATTGTGCTATAGTGCATTGTGGCTGCCTGTCTCCCGCTTGCTGCCCTCCACTCTCTGCCTCGGCCCCTGTTGTCACAACAGTACATCGCATTGCGGTGGAAGGGGGGCGGTGATAAGGAGGCGACAGTGAGTTAGATGCTGGATGATGGTCACGGGGGGGGGGTGCCTCTGATGCATGTGTGGGCTGCCAGCCGGAGCCACTGAGCATGGGAGGAAGTGCGCCAATAAGCTGTGATTGTTCTCACATGGATACACGCTGAGCACAGTATTTAAGGTAGAATGGGGGAGTGGTCAAGTAACCTGGAACCTTGAAAAGTGGGGGGCTTCCCACGGAACGCGTGGAGAATAGAGGACACCAGGTCACAGTGGGGATTGCTTCCATCCTTTCTAATGGTGATATTCTTTCACGCTGTTGCTTATTGAGCATGTTTAAATGTTTGTTTTCCTTTTCTGTATAGTGAATGGGATATTTTGCAGTTAGCACTTAGAGGGCACTGATACTTTGTATTATTAGCTAGCTAGTTAGCATTAACCTAGCTCATGATGAACTTTGCACTTTCTTGGCTGGTAAATCCCCTTTGTGGATTATGCGATTTTAATTATTTGTTGTTAGTGTACTTTTAAAGCAATAAATACATGAATCTAATGTGAGATGACTTTGTGATCTGTTGGGGCATTGGTGCCTGGGGTTTCCTTTATTGTGGTTTCTGGGGCCACATTGTATGTAGGGGTTTGTATTTGTATATTGTTGGATAACCTTTCATTGGCACACTGCACCTGATTGCTATCAGGAGTAATATACTTCTGTGTTGTGTTTTTCTGTAAGCCACTTTCTAAATAGATTATATATATTTACTTAATCTAGGGCATGTGGAGAACCCAGTATTCTTATTCTAAATGTATTGCTTGATGGGGGTATTTATAGGCGATTGCGAACAGCTTTTTAAATAAAATGGATTCAAACATAGGTATATCCCAACCTCGCAACCATAGCCAGCTCTGTCTCTTTTTCAGTGCCACGGCACTGAGAGTCTTCACCAATATTGTGGCCACGGTGGTGGCAATTCTGGGGTGGAAGGGAATTCCATACTTTGACAATCTTCTAATGAGAGGAAAATCCAAGGTTACAGTCTTCGAGCAGAGTATTGTTAATGTTATCAAGCCTGAACCAATTTGCTTGGATGGTGAACCTCCCTGACTCCATCCAATCGAATTACCTTCCTGTGGTTGAAAATGGACACAATTCAGGCAAAAGTTTTTCTTTACTTGAGGTGAAGAGACTAAGGCTTAATGGAGCAGATTCAGAATTTGAAATCATACCAGGCCTCCACCTTTCGAAAATGCATGAAAATCTTCACTCTTATGGTAGGAGCGATGGAAACCTTTTCTTATTCTCCGAGTCAGGTCTGGCATGAATGGGATCTAAAACTGGTGATGTGCCGTCTGTCATCGCTCCAAATCCGCTGTGCTTACTTCTGTGCTATTTGCTTTAATGTTGGCCTGTGTCTGTTGGATTGGTGTGGTTCTCCCCTGGGTCCTAAAGCTCCCTTGTTTTCTCTCACTTGGCCATCATTAGTGTGTTGTGTTTCCTGTAAATGCACATGCCTGACCCTGCCCCCCAGGTTGAATCAATGCATTACCTTTCTAGAGGCTTGCTGTGCTCTACCATGACTGCGAAGACATGAAGTATCACTCTCTCGCAGGTGAGCGGGGCTTTTACAGCCTGCGGCCCTGCAGGACTATTACCACCCGTCCTCTTCGATGATGTGCCTCCCAGCCTGGGCTGCGCTGGTCGGATGAAGGTAGGCAGCACCATGTGTGCTCACGGAGCTACGCTCCACCGCAGTCCCCCACCATAGGGTAGGCAGTTTAGGCTGATGGTGAGCCTCTAATAGATGCCCCTCCCGCATTATTGCCCCATGCCCCGTGTAGCGATGAACCCTGGGTGAAGGGTCGCCTTCCTCCCTCGTTTCCCCCTGTAGCCCGGGGGAAAAGAAAGGGGGGGTATGCGTGTGGTGGTCTCAGTGTAATGTTGTACACGCTTATGGCCGTTGTTTTGTCTTGAACTGGGTGTCAGAGCCGCGCTTCTTGAACCACATAATCCTTGACAGGTTGCGCGCGTGTGTATATTCTTGGTGTGCCACACACCCCGCTTCACCTTTAATATTCTTCACTATTGGGTTAACTCACCGCCAGGTGACGCTGTGCAGAGAGGAAGTCTTGTAACGAGCCCCCTTCCGGCCTATATATACCTGGTACCTCCCATTTATCACCAGTATTTTTCTCTCTGCTTGACGACAAGACAGAAGATTAAAGTCTCCTGCTTACAGGTAGCCGGGGTCTTACCCCGGCACCCCCTTTTGGTCTATTTCTGCCCGGTTTTGATTGTTTATACCTTTATGGTGGATTGGAAGCCTTCCAGCCTAGGCTGCTCACTGGGCAATTGGTAGACGGCACTATAGGTGCCTAGGAGCTTATCTCCTCCGCTCGACCCCCGCTTTTGGGGGCAATGCAGCTATCCGGCATGGTGATCCGGAAATGGGATGCCCCTGTTCCGAGGGTCCCCTTAGCCCCTTACTCTCCCGTTACGGTCCCTTCTCCCTTCACTATGGGGGGGGGGGGGGGGGGGGTTAGAGGGTTGTGTATTGTGTGTGTATTTCACTGTATGACTTTTTGTAACATGTGTGTTTTACTTTCATGCCCTTAGCAGACTGCACCGCAAGTGTGCATTCAGTCTGGCCAGTGTTTAGGTCTGCTTTAGGGGGCAGCTGGGGCGGGCCGCACTGATTGCAGGCTGGCTTGCTGCCTGAGCCTTTGCTATAGCAGCCTCCCTCCCCCCTCCCCCGCTGGTCTCCTTGCCGTTCGGCCGCCGCATTGTCAGCGTCGGCTGCGCTGAGTCTTTCCTTCCGTCCCTCCTCCTCCCCCCTCTTCCTGCCTGTGTTTGGTCCCGTTGTAGTGGCTCATCTGGTAGTAATCCCTTGATGAATGGGCGCACTGATCGGGCTTGAGGGGGGCGGGATCCGGTGACGTGGAAACGGGGGCGTGGCACCGACGGCAGCGTCATGTGACCGGCCCCAGCCTCACTTCCTTCCTGGCTTTAAGGAAGTCACGTGGGGGGGGCTCGCTGCCGCACATGGTTTTATTTACCTCTGGCTCCTACTGCTATTGCTGCTGCTGGCTGCTGCGTCGTCCATGCTGTTGCTGCGGCCGCCCTCGGTTCCTTACAGGTAAGCGGCCCCACCTTGTGTGGGGCCGTTGAGTGTCTTTTACAAACTATATGGTTTATAGTGTTTTTAGACATGGGGGGGAGAGATCTATAAGGGGATTCATCATGATTGAGGGCAATGGTTTTTTTTTTCCTTTGCTTATTTTAAGGCACCTTGGTGCCATGCATAAGTTTGTTTGCATGTTGCCACATGTTTGGGGATCTGACTGTTGGTTTTTTCTTCCCCTACAGATCCCGGGAATCCCTGATTAAAGCGGCCTCCCGGCTCTATATTACTTGGCTAGTCTTTCTTTTTTTAAAAAAAAAAAAAGAAAGGAAAATTGGGACATTTTAATATATTTATATATATATTGACATATTAAAAAAAAAAAAAAAATATATATATATATATATATATATATATATATATAATCTATATTTATATATAGATTATTAAGGGGATCTTCTTTTTGAATTAAATCCTCCCTTCCGGGACATTTACAATAAGGGGGCATCCCGGGTGGCTTATGCCTTAAAACCCAAAAGAATTGCGAATACCATAAATCACCATATGGAGGCTTCCGTTATTACCGGAAATGGTTCTTCTGAGCCATCTAGGGGGTGCGCAAGATGTGGGACTCCGCTCCCAGCTGATGATGTCTTTGTATGCATTCCTTGTGCAAGGCAGAGCATTGCACGTCAGTCCGTCGCTCCGGCTGCTGGCCCGTCACAACTTTCATCATCTCCTACCTCTCCCTCCCTGTTCCGGACCCCGCATGACACTGTCAAAAGTGGGGATTCGCAATCCGAGGTGGCGGCGCGGTTGGCCAGCCTCCGGAAAATAGTGCCCGTTAAAGCAGGGTCAAAAGCCACTGCAAAACGGAAGCACCTGACTCCGATACCTTCGGCTTCACAGGATGAGGTATGTGAGCCTGTGGAATGGTCCGATGGCTCCCCGGACGAGGGAGAATTCCTGTTGGAGTCAGATGAGCCTGCAGATCAGCTTGAGGCTGATGCGATTGGCGATTGGTCGGCGGGGGTTTCCCTTGCACCCCCTCCATTCTGGCTCAAATGTTTGAAATTCTGAATTTAGATCCGCCTGAGGCTGTCACCCTGCCAAAGGGCCAGTTGTTTAAGAGCCTCAGCCGCGTTGGGTTTTTGCCAGAACACACCGCTTTGAGAGGGTGGTCCTTAAGGAATGGTAAACATCCCACGCGGTTATCTGGAATCCCTTCCAGTTGGGAAAAGCGTTATCCTTTTCCGCCAGAATTGGTAAAGCTTTGGTCCGTCCCTCCTGACGTCGATACCCCTGTGCTAGGGCTCTCCAGCACGGCTATGGTACAGTCTGCTGAGACCACTGTCCCTAAAGATGGGGAGGATCGTCGGATTGACCAGTACGCTCGCCATGGTTTTATTTATGCTGGGTCAACGATGCGCCCGTTGTGTGCTTCGGCCCTTCGTCTATTGGCGGTTAGGTCTGTAATTCAGGAGCTGTATGGGGATCTCGATCCCACTTGTAAAGAGTTTACTGCACTCAAGCAGTTTGAGTCTTTTGTTTCCTATGTTCTATCCGCTCAGGACGATGCGCTGGCTATGAGTAGCAAGACAGCTGCAATGCTGGTGGCTATTCGTCGGTCAGTATGGCTGCATCAGTGGTCGGCGGACTCAGCTTCTAAAAAGGTGCTCACAGCTCTCCCCTTTTTGGGCTTGCGTCTGTTTGGTGAGAAAATTGATTCAGTCGCAAAGGGTGGTAAGATGCCACAACGCAAGAGGCCTCGTCGTCCCTTTAAGGGGGCAAGTTCTGGTAGGCCTTCATTTCGGGGATTCAGAGCGGGTAGGGGGGCTTCCTTTCCCGCTACCAGAGGTGCAGGTTGGACTCGGGGGAGGGGCCGTGGCCGTCCCGCACAGTCCTGGGGCACCAAGCCCAAGCCTGCTGGTAAACCCGCTCAGCAATGAGGGGCTGCCCTCACCCGTGTGGGTGGGGGGACGATTACGACACTTCTCCCAGGTTTGGGACCAGGAGATTCCGGACAGATGGATCCGGGAGGTGGTGTCGTCCAGTTACAAACTGGAATTCGACTCTCGCCCTCCTTCACGGTTCTTTCGGTCTCGGGTGCCCATCGATCCTTTGGCCGCACAGGGGCTCCTGGCGTCGGTAAAGAATCTGTTAGAGATGGCGGTCATCCGGCCGGTACCGCGCTTAGAGATGGGCCTCGGGTTTTATTCCAATCTTTTCGCAGTCCCCAAGAAAGACGGGTCAGTCCGTCCCGTCCTGGACCTGAAATTACTCAACAGGTTGATCCGTTTTCGGAAGTTTCGCATGGAAACCTTGCGTACGGCCGTCGGTTCCCTTCGGCAGGGGGACTTCATGACGTCCATAGACATCAAGGATGCTTATCTTCATGTTCCCATCTGCCACGCTCATCAACGTTTTCTTCGATTCGTGATGGAAAATCAACACTATCAATTCGTGGCACTTCCGTTTGGCCTTACCTCAGCTCCAAGTGTGTTCACCAAGGTGCTGGCAGGGGTCATGGCCATTTTCAGATCTCGGGGCATTCGTGTCGTACCTTATTTGGACGACCTTCTCATCATGGCTCCGTCGCTCAATCAATCGGAGACAGACACCAGGTTGGTGGTCTCCATGCTGGAAAGCTTTGGTTGGGTGATCAACTTCCCCAAGTCCTCCCTCGCTCCGGCCAGGGTGGTGTCCTTTCTGGGGATGCAGTTGGACTCTCTTTAACACAGAGTGTTTCTCCCCCAGTCCAAAATTCATCTGATTCAGGAATTGGCTCGGGTCCTACTTTCCGATCCTCGGCCGTCCATCCGTCTGGGGATGAGGCTGATAGGGTTGATGGTCGCCTCTTTCGAGGCAGTTCCTTTTGCTCAATTTCACACGAGGACGCTTCAGCTTTATCTGTTGGCGTCCTGGGACCGGCAGCCTCGGTCGCTGGATCAGCCCTTCCAGTTGTCCTCCCGGGTCTGACAGTCCCTCCAGTGGTGGTTGGTCTCGACCAATCTTGTGAAGGGCAGGTCTTTCCTGACCCCTCTTTGGGAAATTGTCACCACGGACGCCAGTCTGTCAGGTTGGGGCGGATTCTGGAAGGAGCTGCAGTTTCAGGGGCAGTGGGGACCTCAAGAGGCCCACTTACCCATCAATATTCTGGAACTGAGAGCCATCCGTTGGGTGCTTGCTCTCCTGACTCAGCACGTTCTGGGCCTTCCGGTCCAGGTGCGTTCAGACAATCGAACAGCGGTTGCTTACATCAATCATCAGGGAGGGACTCGCAGTCTGAGTGCTCTCAGAGCGGTGTCCCTGATCCTGACCTGGGCAGAGGCCAATGTTCCTTGTCTCTCGGCGGTATACATTCCAGGTGTGGAGAACCAGGAAGCGGACTGGATGAGCAGGGGCTCCTCCCGTCTGGGAGAATGGGCTCTCCATCCTCGGGTGTTCCGCTCACTGTGTCTCCGATGGGGGACACCAGAGGTGGACCTGTTTGCCTCTCGTCACAATCACAGGCTCCCGAATTTCGTGTCGCTCTCCCAGGATCCTCAGGCTCTGGCAGTGGACGCCATGTCCCTGAGCTGGGGGGATCTGGGATTTCTATACCTGTTTCCTCCGATACCCATGCTGGGCAGGGTGCTTCGGAAGTTGGCTCTGGAAAAGGTGTCCGCCGTTCTCGTGGCCCCAAGGCGAGTGTGGTTTGCAGACATCGTTCGGCTGGCAGTGGACCAGTTCGTCCTGCCTCTTCGGCCCGATCTGCTCACTCAGGGTCGGTTGTGTTACCCCAATTTACCAGCGCTGGGTTTGACGGCTTGGCTGCTGAAACCTCCATCTTGAAGGAGGAGGGGCTTTCTGACTCAGTTGTCAAAACTCTGATCAGTGCTCGGAAGAGGTCTTCTTCTATCATCTACTATAGGACTTGGAAAGCCTACATCACTTGGTGTGAGATGAGATCTTTTCCTTGTAGAGTCTTTTCGGTCTCCAGGATTCTGGAGTTTTTAGAATCTGGGCTGGACTCTGGTCTTCAGCTAAATACGTTGAAAGGGCAAGTTTCTGCCTTTCTATCTTTTTTCAGAAGCGTGTTGCGCTTCAGCCTTTAGTTAAAACTTTTTTCCAGGGGTGTTACGCATGTGCGGCCTCCCAGGAAACCATTACTCCCGGTTTGGGATTTGAATTTGGTTCTTTCTGCTCTTCAGGCTCCTCCTTTTGAGCCTTTGCAAGATATTGCTTTGTCTACCCTGACTCAGAAGATTGTCTTCTTGGTAGCGATCACTTCGGTCCGGCGTGTCTCGGAATTGGCGGCCTTGTCTATCCAGGCGCCCTACTTTGAGAGGCATCAGGATAAAGTGATCTTTCGGTTCAAGCCAGACTTTCTTCCTAAGGTTGTTTCTGCTTTTCATTTAACCAAGATATTGTTCTTCCCTCCTTGTGTCCTAATCCTAAGAATGACAAAGAGAGGGTTTTGCATTGTTTGGATGTAGTACGCTGTGTTAAGTACTACTTGATTATCACGTCTCCTTTTCGTAAGACGGATTCCTTTTTTGTTGTGCCCTGTGGGCCTAAGAAGGGTTTGGCACCAGCCAAATCTGCCATTAGCAAGTGGATACGTCAGGCCGTTACTGCGGCCTATTCTGCTAAGGGGAAGGTTCCCCCTTTTCGTATCACTGCTCATTCTACTCGCGCCATTGGGGCGTCTTGGGCTTTTCAGCACCAAGCTTCTGTTGAACAAGTTTGTAAGGCCGCCACTTGGTCTTCTGTTCATACTTTTTCTAAGTTTTACAAGGTTGATGTGCGAGCCTCAGCGGATGCTGTTTTTGGCCGCAAGGTTCTGCAGACTGCAGTCATTTAAGTTATGCTTCACCTGGCCTTGAGTTGCCCATCCCTTGTGGACACTGCTTTTGGATGTCCCAATAGTGAAGAATATTAAAGGTGAAGCGGGGTGTGTGGCACACCAAGAATAATACCATTTTGTGAGTACTCACCTGAAAAATGGATATTGTTGGTGTGCCACACACCCCGCTTCACTCCCACCCTTTTCGGTATTCCGAATCCTTTATATGGTGAAGCTTTTATTTATATTGATTTATTTTGAGGTTACCGTTAAAATACTGGTACCTTGTCTTTCTGCTTTTTAATACACTGGTGATAAATGGGAGGTACCAGGTATATATAGGCCGGAAGGGGGCTCGTTACAAGACTTCCTCTCTGCACAGCGTCACCTGGCGGTGAGTTAACCCAATAGTGAAGAATATTAAAGGTGAAGCGGGGTGTGTGGCACACCAACAATATCCATTTTTCAGGTGAGTACTCACAAAATGGTATTTTTTCATTACTGAAGTGTGCTGCCCGGGCGGCAGTTTCATTCAGTAGTTACAGATTTTCCCTTAGCTAAATTCTAACTTGTGCCTTATCCACTGCTTGTCAAGCTGAGCAGTAGCGGGATCGCGCCTGTGAATAGCCTGTGCAGATAGCCTGGACAATACAGCGAGACGCTGACTTTAATGAACGTTACGCTGGTTGCAGCTTCGCTCTCTTTGGGGGAGGCGGGGACCTGGCTTGGCGCGCTCCGCATCACGGCCAGATCGGGCCCGCCCCTCGAGGTTCGCTGGGCGCCATCTTGATGGTCTTCGCGCGCGTGGTTGCAATCCTCCTCCTCCCTTGGTCATGTAAGTGCCCTCCTGGGCGGTTTTTGTTTCTTTGATCTTTCGTTCAGCTGCACATGGCTCTGACACCCCCCCTTATCCTCTTTATGTCGTTCAGACGCCAAGATTTCTTCTCCCGGCCCGACATATATTATAGCGGGTTCACATAAAAAAATTCTCCCACATTCCTAGCGGGTCTTGGGGCATCCAGGGTTGCATATTGCTTAAATCCCTGCGGGCATATTGCTCAGATAATCACCATATGGAGGCATCTCAGAATTATGTACCCGGGGTCCCTATGGGACAAGACCGGCTGTGTACAGCTTGTGGTCAGCCCCATACTGATGCTGACAGAGCACGGGTCTGCGGACCGTGTGCTGAACAGGCACTGGCCCTGCAACCAGGTTTGCCAGTGGCTGCACCTCGCTTCAATACACCTGTCTCCCTGTGCTTAAATCTCACTCCTGATGAGTCGCACTCGAGCGGGGATGACCAGCAAGTCGTGCCGCGCAGGCTGTCTACGGCTGAGCAGGTGCTATCTAGTTTGGCGGAGCGCTTGGGCCCTGGAAAGAAGCGGTCCCTGACGCCTCCTGGTTCTCTGGTTCCTACTGAAACTGAAGAGTCTGCTGCTATGCAGGACCTTGCTCCTTCTGATGAAGGTGAGCTATTCTCCGATTCGGGCTCCTCGGACGAGATGCCCTGGAGCCGTGATGATTCTGGACCCGGTTTTGGGGCCTGTGTGACACTGATGAACTGCTTATAAAGATCTTTGAGGTTTTGTCAACCTCCCCTCCTGGAGAGGCTCCCAAGTCTAAGAGGGAGAGTTTCCACACCGCGACACCGCGCTTGGAATTTCTGGAACAGGAGCATTTCCAGGCTCTTATATCCAAAGAATGGGAATCGCCTTGTAAACTTAAAGGGGTTCCAGGGGTCTGGGATTGGAAGTACCCTTTTCCCCCTGATGTAGTTAACTTTTGGTCAGCACCTCCTGTGGTGGATGCACCGATTATAGGGGTTACTAACCCCCCCTTCATGACTGCTCCTAATTACCGTACCCTTCGGGATGCTGAGGACCGGCGCATTGACAGACTGGCTTCCCACGCCTTTTCGTGTGCAGGGAAGGCTCTGTGCCGCGGCCATCACTGCGGTGGCCGCCAGGACCCTCATTAGAAAGCTAAATGATCACCAACCTGAGGATCTCCCCTGGGAGGTTTTTAATGCACTCTCAGATTGTGATGGGTTTGTGAGGTTTATCCTCTCAGCGCTGGATGATACCATTAAGATGTGTGTTAGAACCTCTGCCCTTGTGGTAGCTATTCGCCACCTGGTCTGGCTGCGACAGTGGGGTGCTGACGATGATACGAAAAAGGCTCTCACTGGCCTTCCCTTCAGAGGACGGCGCCTATTTGGGGCCCGTTTGGACCTTTTTGGAAAAAAGGGTAAGGCACCCCTACGCAGAAGGCCGTCTCGCCCTCCTCGGGGCAGGGTCACCCCTCCCCCTCCCTACGTTAGTGTCAAACACGAACCACAGGTGTGCTTCCAACTTTTCGGCGTAGATTACCACTCCAGGGTGGGCAGGCAACGTCCTGGGCCCTCTGGCAGGGCTAAGTCCAAATCTGCCAACACCTCCCAAGCATGAAGGGACGCCCCCTCACCCTTATGGGCAAGGGGACTGCCGCAGCACCTGGCTCCTATCTGGGAGCGTCTCGTCTCCTTCTGGTGGATCCAGGAGGTAGTTCCCCTGGATACAGGATAGAGTTTGCTGGGCGGTCCCTTTCCGAGGTTGTCAGGGTACTTAATAGTCCCTGTTTTCTCTTCAGGAGTTGGTGCAGGCCGTACTCGGCCTGCAGAGTCTGGGCTCACTTGCAGGTTGCCCTTAACAGGCTGGGGCGATGGCCTCTATGTTAACCTTCCTCTCTCCCTCAAAAGGATGAGGCAGTCTGGGCCATGCTGGCCTATGGTAGGCTTGGCAATTCTTCACTCACAGGTAGTCCCTGCATGATATCTCTGTGTTGGGCCACAGGCACCCTGTGCAAGGGGGGCTTCTTGCCACCTGTGGAGATCTAAGATCCTTTTAGTTTCCCTTGTGTCTTCTGCAGGGCTGTTGAGTCGGTAGATAAATGTTCCGACTCCGACTCCTCAGTTTTTTGTACTTCCGACTCCCCTCCGACTCCTCTGTATTAATATGTGAATGTATTTTATACATTCCTTGAAGGAAAGAAAGGCAACGTAGTTGGGCAGAAGCTGCCTTCTCCTTTCTGTGTGCTGATCTTCTGCTGAAGATAGGGCAGTGAGAGGATCCAGAAAGGGGCCTTTATTATAAAACATGATTTCCCTAGTAGAATCCCATAGTCATGTTTAAAGTTTAAGATAACAATCGAAGTTTACAAGTTTTTATAGCCTTTTGCTGAATGACAGCAGTTTTTCCAATGGTACATCTTTAGTCTTGAACTATTGATCCTCCATTCCCTTCACTTATACAAGTGTCTCTAGTCCTGCAAAAAACATATTTACTTAAACCGGACCTTCAGCGTGATTTAATGAAAAGCCCAAACTCTTAAAAAACGGTTCCCCAGCATCTAAAATTAATATATTTTACGTCTTTAGTCACTTATTATTCTTTCCCCGACTGGGCTGCAACTCTGTTCAGGAATTTAGGATACGGGCGCCGCCATCTTGACTCAGAAGCATCACACTTACTGAGGAGAGGAGAGTGGGATAAGGTACAGGGGGGCGGGTTATAGCTGCGCTTTGCTCAGACAGAGCAGAGCTGGGGTCAGGTAAAGGTCAGCAGTCCCAGAATGCAGAGCAGCATAGTCAGGAGGCACTTCCTGTTTGCAGGCTGCCTGATAAGATGGCGGCTTCCATAAGCAGCCATCTTGGATGTTTAAAGGCTCAGAACATGCAGTAGATGCAGGTAGGATGATTTTTAATGTGGACAATCTGTATGTACAGGGTGTGGGAAACATATAAGATAGACTCTTATTCAGAGTGAAGGTCCGCTTTAATCCCTTATCAGTGAGAGGCTAGGTTACCCATGGGTTCCCTGTAACAGCAGAACACACTATGCAAAGTATAAATATTGCCGCTTCTAATTGTGCGTTGCGTGCCATATAGTGAAGCACATGAAAAGCATGCTTATTCACGGTCACTTAACATGTTCGTTTTGCGGTTACGTGAGGCACTGCATGCATTGGTCTTTATTCTTGAGTGAATTCATTAATTATAACTTTTTGTGAATTGGGACATTTAAACTTGCTAAATCAAAATTTAGTAGGAGTCAGAGTCGGTGCATTGTTTGCTGACTCCGACTCCAGGTACCCAAAATTTCCTCCGACTCCTCGACTCCGACTCCACAGCCCTGGTCTTCTGGACACTGAGACCTTTACAGGTCAGTGTTGAAGGACCAACTCTGCGGATTGGGGCCTTGTTTTTGGCCTCTTTTCTGCTCCCAGGCTGCTCGCCAAGGCGAGGATGGGTGTGCTGTATCTGACATGCCCGTGGGGCGTCCGCACTAGGACCTACCGGATCGTCCTTCTTTACTTCCCAATCTCTACGTCAGGCCGAGTGTGTTAGTCGGCCAGCGGTGTCCTCTGGGAGTTATTTGGATGGGTGCTCAGTCACCTCAATCCCTCATTGTCCCTTATTCGCTATCTCCATTCCTTGGATTCGGTTCAGGCTTGAACCTTCTTCCTTGGCAATAAGTGGACTCCTGGTTACATGGGCTCTGTCCCTCTTTGCTGTCACCTTACTTTCACCAGGCAGGATTGCAGCTGGTGGGCCCATTGGGGGCGGATCAGATGATGTCCCTTATATTCAGAGCCCTTGGTCTCTTCGGCACAGTAGGTTAATAATCCTGGATGGGGTTCCAGCACCCCTGGAGCTAGGTCTGTGCTCATTCCCCCTTGGACGGTGGTTCCTCTTGGGCTGGTTAAATTCAAGGACCCTGTCAGGGGGCACCCCCTCCTTTTTTTGCATCTTCCTGTAGATGGTCACCTTGGGTACCAAGTCTCGCAGGTTGGCGGGGGTGGGGGGGATTTTCTTCTAAAATCCCCCGTGGTTCCTAGGTAGGGGCCCTTAGAGGTTCCATTTTCCTACTGATTTTGTTAAGACAGTGAGCCTTCAGTTGGCTCTATCTTGCTGGACTACTCCTCTTCAGGACCTGTCTATTTGGGGACTCTTGGCCTGTCGGAGGACAGTGGCCTGTATTAATTATCAGTCTGGAACTTGGAGCAGGATGATTCTCTTGGAATGTTTCTGGTCCTGATCTAGATGGGGATCAACGTTCCCTGCATCTCAGTGGTATTCGCTCCAATGGATGTCCTTCGGTGGCAGGTTGTGCTATCTTGGTGTTCCTCTGAGAGCCAACTAGGGTGGCTCTGTTGCGTCCCGTTAATATCACAGGGGCTCTGCCCTTGTTTTTACTGCCCCGGAATATTCTGACTCTGGTCATGGGGGCTTAGTAATTCTATGTCTGGACATTCTGTTTTATATGTTTTTTCTTCCTTCACCCTGCTAGGCGGGGTTCTGCGCAAGATTGCGCTGATAAGGGGACCCGTGATACTGATGGCCCCTGGGCGGCCTAGTGGACTGTGGTTCGCAGATGTTTCTGCTGAGGACAGCGGACCTGTACGCTCTCTCAGGAGTGTGGTTCTGCCCTTTTCAGGCTCCTTCTTATGTCGCCCCAATCTACAGGCTCTAGTCTGATGGCTTGACAGTTGATTCCTTCACCCTTTTGGAGACGGGTTTATCTTCTGGGTGACTTTGTCTATGGGGGGCTAGGAGCAAGCTTTTTCTTCTTCTTCTTCCTCCGTCTATTATAGGGTATGGTGTAACCATATTGATTGGCGTGAGTCTTGGTCTCTCCCCTGTTGGACGTTTTCTGTACCCAGGGTTCTAGAGTTATTACAGCATGGGTTGGGGTTGGCTCCCCATCTCGGTACTCTGAAGGTTCAGGTTCTGCCCTGTCCGCCTTCCCGTAGAAATCTTGTTCAGTCTTCCTTGTTAAGCGTTCTTTTGGGGATTGCTCAGGTGCATCCCCCAAGTAGTTCTATGGTCCCTGTTGGGATTAATTTTTATTCTGTTTGCCTTGCGGGTTGTTCCCTTTGGACCTATTCCGGATGCTGTCTGAACTGTTCTTACTTCAAGTTGCCCTTCCGGGGGCTGTTGCTTCAGTCAGACGTGTGCCTGAGAAGGTGGCTCTGTTTAGTTAGTCCTCTTTCATTATATATACACCATGATGTGGTGGTGTTCCGTCTTACGCCGGACCTTATGCCCAAGGTGGTGTCTTGTGCTCATTTATTCAAGTCCTTTTGTCTGCCTCTGGGCCTTATTCTTAGTAATGCTGAGGTAAGGGGGTCTACATTCCCTCAACAGGTGTTGAAGTTTTCCTGGTTTGTTTCTTGTCCCTTAGGGGGACTGATGCCCCTTGGGGTTTGCGGGCGCCTCCATACGTATGCGCCTGATCTCATCTGCTTCCAGGGGTTATGCGCCCTTTGGACTGGTCTTGCTTGGCCGGATTGTCCTTTCTGGTCCCAGGTCAGGGTGTTGGCTTCTTGCTGATCCTTATTAGTGTAGTGGTCAGTATCCCCGCCTGTCATGCGGGAGACCAGGTTTCAATTTCCCCGATGGAGCGAGCTCTGAGTTTTACCAAGGCTACTGTTGCCTTTGGACTGGTCAGGATGTTACTCTGGCCTATTCCTTTAAGGGGAAGAATCATCTTCTCTTTTTATTCTGCTTCTACTTGTGCTTGGGTACCTTGGGCCTTTCAGCACCAGTTTTCTGTTAATCAGGTTTTGCTAGAACGCTGCCCGTTTTCTGTTCATACCTTTCAAAGGTTTTTATGAGGTTGACGTTAGAGCCTTTGCTCATGTCGCTCTTGGTAGCAAGGTTTGCAGGTGACAGCGCCTTTACTGTCTGCTGTGCCTTTTTTGATGGGGATCCCACCCTGTTTTATGGACACTGCTATTGGATGTCCCACGTGTAAGTATTATATATGGAGCAGGACGTACTGTATGCTTAGAATAATACAATTCTGTGAAATACTCACCTGTAGAATTGGTATTATACGCATACAGTACGTCCTGCTCCACGCCACCCTGGTTTTACATTTTTCTGGATCCCCTGTATGGTGATTGTTATCATTGCTATTGTTACCAGTTTGGTGGTTGGTTTCTCCCGGCTTCTTTTCTCACTGCTTTTCAATGCTGGGGATTTGTGGGAGGTCCCTGGGTATATGAAGGGCCGGGAGGAGCCTGTTTTTGTATGTCTGCAGTGAACAGCGCCCTCTGGTGGAGGATTACCCACGTGTAAGTATTATATATGGAGCAGGACGTACTGTATGCTTAGAATAATACAATTCTGTGAAATACTCACCTGTAGAATTGGTATTATACGCATACAGTACAGCCTGCTCCACGCCACCCTGGTTTTACATTTTTCTGGATCCCCTGTATGGTGATTGTTATCATTGCTATTGTTACCAGTTTGGTGGTTGGTTTCTCCCGGCTTCTTTTCTCACTGCTTTTCAATGCTGGGGATTTGTGGGAGGTCCCTGGGTATATGAAGGGTCGGGAGGAGCCTGTTTTTGTATGTCTGCAGTGAACAGCGCCCTCTGGTGGAGGATTACCCACGTGTAAGTATTATATATGGAGCAGGATGTACTGTATGCATATAATACCAATTCTACAGGTGAGTATTTCACAGAATTGTATTTTTAGATCAGACCACTACAGCTTTTTATTTTGTCAAAATAGGACAGATCGCAAGAGTCCTTGGACAATGTTTGCTTTCCTCTAAATTATTTAAAGTAAAGGAATCAAAAATGTCCATTAATGTCCTGGAAATGGAACTTCTTAGACTCTTTGTGACCACTAGGGCATTCAATGCATCTGTTTACATCAAGGTCGAACCAAAAGTTCAAGAGTGAATAGATGCCCTAGCGATTTAAAGTTGGCAGTGTGAATAGATGCCCTGGCGACTCCTTGGTCGCAGTTTTATCCTCTATATGCCTTTACTCCTCCCGCACTCTCCCACTCATGCATCAGCTTTTGCATCAGCTGCATTTGGAGCGAGCCAAGATGACGCTAGTCGCTACAGATTAGCCCAAAGGTACATAGGTACATAGCCGACCCATTTAGTCTACCTCTTTATACCTACTGTCACAGGGACCAATTCTTCTCCCCAATTTGAGGTCCCTATCTTTGACAGCGTGGCTATTAAAGGTCATTCTTGGAACAAAAAGGTTTTTTTTACAATCCTTTTCATCTTATTGAGTATATGTAAATCTTACTTTACTAAAGATACTGGAGATCCTTTTTGAGGTGACGTATCACTCCTAAACTACTAAGCTTTCCATTTCTAATATTCTCAGTTTCCTATAATCTGATTTGGATAAAGTGTTGTCTGTCAGTACCCTTAAAGGACAAGTCTCTGTTCTTACTATTTTTTTAGAGACCGATAGCAGAAGTCTATTTCACAAATACTTTTTTTCAAGGAGCAGTGTACATTTCTCTTTTTTTTCTGCAAACCTACTGAGCCTTTCCTCTTGAATAAGGAAGCTGTGTTACCTTCCTTCTCCCCAAATCCTTCTCTTTCTCAGAAAAAGTTACTACAACGACTGGATGTGGTTCATGCCCTGAAGTTCTATATTCATAGAACCAAGGATATTAGGAAGACCGATACCCTATTCATATCAGATCTGTTGGCTTTTCGTCATCGGCCTGGGTCTGCAAAGCAGCTACTCAGTCCTTGATCTAAAGCTTTACAAAATTTCACAAGATTGGCAGCCTAGTGTTGGCTAATACGGTATCTGGCAGAAAGATATTGCATACTGTAGTTTCATTAAAATAAAATAAATTGATAATTGATAAAATGATAATTTTCTGAATGTTTTATGGTTTGTTGCCATTCTTCAGTCAGAAGAGTTTGTTGAAGCTGGTTATATTCCCACTTTACTCATTAAAGGAGCACTATCACGTATTTTGCATGACATAGATAATCATAGTTGTATTGACTGTAATTATAGTTATAAGAAGTCAAACTGTGTTGTGCCCAAACACCAACATCCTGGCATTGAGGGGTGAGAGTTGTTTAAAAAGATGCCTGCCTGACAGGACCCGGCACCTGGGACTGATCCATGTGCTGTGCGGGGTAGAACTGCCTCTGCTGCTGACTTGAGATGGGAGCAGCTGGAGTTAAGAGGGTTTCATGAGGGGTCGGGAGCTTAAACGTTTTTTTTTTAGAGTGGTGTCTCCTCTCTGTGCTGTAGAGGTGGTTTTCCTCACTGCTCGGCTTGATGATAGCACTAAGAGAGACATGGGCTTGGAAGACGAGATCAGTGTCAGGGAGGGGGGAGAGATGGAGAGAGCGTGCTGATTTCAAAGTTAAAAGGTTCACTTTACAATAACAGCTCTCTTTGTAAGGAGCTGACCCCTGATGCAGCAAGCAGAGAGTTTGAATCCAACTCCCTACTGCTTCCTTTTATCATTTAAGTTTTGTCACAATTGTATTTATTCTCAGTGTGCCACACACCCCGCTTCACCTTTAAATTCTTCACGATTGGGTTACTCACCGCCAGGTGACACTGTTGCAGAGAGGAAGTCTTGTAACGAGCCCCCTTCCGGCCTATATATATCTGGTACCTCCCATTTATCACCAGTGTTTTTCTCTCTGCATGACGACAAGACAGAAGAATGAAGTCTCCTGCTTGCAGGTAGCCGGGGTCTTACCCCGGCACCCCCTTTTGGTCTATTTCTGCCCGGCTTTGATTGTTTGTTACCTTTGTGGTTAAATGGAAGCCTCCCAGCCTAGGCTGCTCACTGGGCAATTGGTAGATAGGTGCCTAGGAGCTTATCTCCTCCGCTCGACCCCCTGTTTTGGGGGCAATGCGGCTATCCGGCATGGTGATCCGGATTTGGGATGCCCCTGTCCCGAGGTTCCCCTTGGCCCCTTGCTCTCCCGTTACGGTCCCTTCTCCCTTCACTATGGGGGGGGGGGGGGGTGGAGGGATGGAGGGATGTGTGTATGCATGTGTGTTTTTACGGTTATGTTTTTACTTATTTAACCTTGTTATGTTCAGGTCTGCACCACAAGCAAGGGTGCACATGGCCTGACTGATTATTTCTTTTTACATGGCACGCTGATTGTCCTTAGTGGCAGTTCCGCCATTGGGCGAGCTGCTGCTGGCCTGATTGGCCAGAGTTTGGTTCAGCTTTAGGGCAGCCGGGGCGGGCCGCACTGTGGCAGGCATGCCTGATGCTGCCTGCGTCCTTTTCCTCCCCCTCTCCCTTTTTCCTCTTTTGAATTGGGTTGGCACCGCCGTTCGGCGGGCCACGCTGTCAGCGCTGTTTTGCGCATGGCTGCCTAGCAAAGCTTCCTTCCCCCCCCCCCTCCTCCGTCTACTGAGGGCGTCGGGCGCCCTCTTGTTTTGCGGCACCGCTGTCTGGCGGGCCACACTGTTTGAATCTGGAGGGGGGCGGGGCTCGGATGACGTCAGAGGGGGGCGTGTGAGAGGGGGGGTGGCCGGAGCGGCGGCATCATACAACGGCCCCAGCCGCACTTCCTTCCTTCCTTCCTCTCATTAGAGTTCAGGTGCGGGGCACTCAGCCGCACAAGTTTTTTATCTCTGCTGCCGCTGCTACTGCTGCTGTTCGGGTGCCTTGCTTATTCAGCCTTGCTTGGGCAGGTAAGCGGCCTCACCTCGTGTGGGGCCGTCTATTGTTTTATTATGATTGATTTATATAAAAAAAAAAGGAAAAACAAAGGACAAGAGTTTTTTGTTGGTTAAAATTCTTTGGCCTCTTTTAAGCACTCTGGTGCGTTTTTTATTATGTGTTATATTGTTGCATGAATGTTATTCTACATGCTGCCATTTGTTTTCTGGGGATCTTACTGTTGGTTTTTTTCCCCACAGATCCTGGGATTCCTTCAATGCAGTGGCTTCCCGGTTCTATTATACCTGGCTAGTCCTATTACTCTAAATTGGGACATATTTATATATATATATATATATATATATATATATATATATATATATATATATTGGGAAAAAAAATGTAAAAGGGGATCATTATTATTGTTAATTAAATCCTCCCTCCCGGGACATTAATATAAAGGGGCATCCCGGGTGGCTTATGCCTAAAACCCATGGTTGTGCGAATACTATAAATTACCATATGGAGGCTTCCGATAATACCGGAAATGGTTCTTCTGGGCCATCCAGGTTGTGTGGGGGCTGCGGGACTCCGCTCCCAGGCGATGATGTTATATTGTGCATTCCTTGTGCAAAGCAGAATATTGCGCGTCAGTCCGTCACTCCAGCTGCTGGCTCCTCGCAACTTCCATCATCTCCTACCCCTCCCTCCCTGTTCCGGACCCCGTGTGACATTGTCAAAGGTGGGGATTCGCAATCCGAGGTGTCTGCACGATTGTCCAACCTCGAGAAGATAGTTTCCGTTAATGCAGGGTTGAAAGCCACTGCGAAATGGAAACACCTTTTTCCTGTACCTCCGGCTTCACAGGATGAGGTATGTGAGCCTGTGGATTGGTCCGATTACTCCCTGGACGAGGAGGGGGAATTCCTGGTGGAATCAGATGAGCCTGCAGATCAGCTTGAGGTTGATGCTATTGGCGATCTGGCTGCGGGGGTTTCCTTTGACACCCCCTCCATTCTGGCTCAAATGTTTGAAATTTTGATTTTAGATCCACCTGAGGCTGTCACCCTGCCAAAGGGTGAGTTGTTTAATGTGCCTCAGCCGCGTTTTGTATTTCCCAGACAACAACACTTTGAGAGGGTTGTGCTTAAGGAATGGGAACATCCCACGCGGTTGACTGGAATTCCTTCCAGTTGGGATAAACGTTATCCTTTTCCGCCAGAATTGGTGAAGCTTTGGTCTGTTCCCCCTGACGTCGATACCCCTGTGCTAGGGCTCTCTAGCACGGCTATGGTGCAGTCTTCTGAGACCACTGCCCTTAAGAATGGTGAGGATCGTCGGATTGACCAGTGTGCTCGCCATGGTTTTATTAGTGCCGGATCGACGATGCGGCCGGTGTGTGCCTCGGCGCTTCTTCTATTGGCGGTTAGGTCTGTTATTCAGCATCTATGCGTGGATCTTGATCCCGCTTGTAATGCGTTTACTGCTCTTAAGCAGTGTGAGTCTTATATTTCCTATGTTCTGACCGCTCAGGACGATGCGCTGGCTATGAGTAGCAGGACAGCGGCAATACTGGTGGCTATTCGTCGGTCAGTATGGCTGCGCCAGTGGTCGGCGGACTCAGTTTCTAAAAGGGTGCTCACAGCACTTCCCTTTTTGGGCTTGCGACTATTTGGTGATAAAATTGATTCAGTTGCAAAAGGTGGTAAAATGCCTCAACGCAAGAGGCCTCGTCGTCCCTTTCGGGGGGCAAGTACTGTTAGGCCTTCCTTTCGGGGATTCAGAGCGGGGTAGGGGGGCTTCCTTTCCCGCTACCAGAGGTGCAGGTTGGACCCGGGGGAGGGGCCGTCCCACTCAGTCCTGGGGCACCAACCCAAGCCTCCTGGTAAGCCTGCTCAGCAATGAGGGGCTGCCCTCACCCGTGCGGGTGGGGGGACGATTGCGACACTTCTCCCAGGTTTGGGACCAGGAGGTTCCGGACAGATGGATCCGGGAGGTGGTGTCGTCCGGTTACAAACTGGAATTCGGGTCTCGCCCTCCTTCACGGTTCTTTCGGTCTCGGGTGCCCATCGATCCTTTGGCCGCACAGGGGCTCCTGGCGTCAGTAAAGAATCTGTTAGAAATGGCGGTCATCCGGCCGGTACCACGCTTAGAGAAGGGCCTCGGTTTCTACTCCAATCTTTTCGCAGTCCCCAAAAAGGACGGGTCGGTTCGTCCCGTCTTGGACCTGAAATTACTCAACAAGTTCATCCGTATTCGGAAGTTTCGCATGGAAACTTTGCGTACGGCCGTCGGTTCCCTTCGGCAGGGGGACTTCATGACGTCCATAGACATCGAGGATGCTTATCTTCATGTTCCCATCTGCCAGGCTCATCAACGTTTTCTTCGATTCGTGATGAAAGATCAGCATTTTCAATTCATGGCACTCCTGTTTGGCCTTACCTCGGCTCCAAGAGTGTTCACCAAGGTGCTGGCAGGGGTGATGGCCATTTTCAGATCTCGGGGCATTCGTGTCGTACCTTATTTGGACGACCTTCTCATCATGGCTCCGTCACTCGATCAATCGGAGACGTACACCAGGTTGGTGGTCTCCACGCTGGAAAGCTTTGGTTGGGTGATCAACTTCCCCAAGTCCTCCCTCGCTCCGGCCAGGGTGGTGTCCTTTCTGGGGATGCAGTTGGACTCTCATCAACACAGAGTGTTTCTCCCCCAGTCCAAAATTCATCTGATTCAGGAGTTGGCTCGGGTCCTACTTTCCAATCCTTGGCCGTCCATCCGTCTGGGGATGAGGCTGGTAGGGTTGATGGTTGCCTCCTTCGAGGCAGTTCCTTTTGCTCAATTTCACACGAGGACGCTTCAGCTTTATCTGTTGGCGTCCTGGAACCGGCAGCCTCGGTCGCTGGATCAGCCCTTCCAGTTGTCTCCCGGGTCCGGCAGTCCGTCCAGTGGTGGTTGGTCTCGGCCAATCTCGTGAAGGGCAAGTCTTTCCTGACCCCTCTTTGGGAAATTGTCACCATGGACGCCAGTCTTTCGGGATGGGGCGGATTCTGGAAGGAGCTTCAGTTCCAGGGGAGGTGGGGACCTCAAGGGGCCCACTTACCCATCAATGTGCTGGAACTAAGAGCCATCCGTCGGGTTCTTGTTCTCCTGACTCAACACGTTCTGGGCCTTCCGGTCCAAGTGCGTTCAGACAATCGAACAGCGGTTGCTTACATCAATCATCAAGGAGGGACTCGCAGTCTGAGTGCTCTCAGAGAGGTGTCCCTGATCCTGTCCTGGGCGGAGGCCCATGTTCCTTGTCTCTCGGCGGTGTACATTCCAGGAGTGGAGAACCAGGAAGCGAACCGGTTGAGCAGGGGCTCTCTCCGTCTGGGAGAATGGGCTCTCCATCCTCAGGTTTTTCGCTCACTGTGTCTCCGATGGGGGACGCCGGAGGTGGACCTGTTTGCCTCTCGTCACAATCACAGGCTCCCGAACTTCGTGTCGCTCTCCCAGGATCCTCTGGCTCTGGCAGTGGACGCCATGTCCCTGAGCTGGGGGGATCTGGGGTTTCTATACCTGTTTCCTCCGATACCCATGCTGGGCAGGGTGGTTCGGAAGTTGGCTCTGGAAAGGGTGTCCGCCATTCTCGTGGCCCCAAAGTGGCCAAGGCGAGTGTGGTTCACAGACATCGTTTGGCTGGCAGTGGACCAGTTCGTGCTGCCTCTTCGGCCCAATCTGCTCACTGAGGGTCGGTTGTGTTACCCCAATTTACCAGCGCTGGGTTTGACGGCCTGGCTGCTGAAACCTCCATCTTGAAGGAGGAGGGTCTTTCTGACTCAGTTGTCAAGACTCTGATCAGTGCCCGGAAGAGGTCTTCTTCTATCATCTACTATAGGACTTGGAAAGCCTATATCGCTTGGTGTGAGATTAGATCTTTTCCTTGTAGGGTCTTTTCGGTCTCCAAGATTTTGGAGTTTTTACAATCTGGCCTAGACTCCAGGTCTTCAGCTAAGTACGTTGAAAGGGCAAGTTTCTGCCTTATCTATCTTTTTTCAGAAGCGTTTTGCGCTTCATCCTTTAGTTAAAACTTTTTTCCAGGGGGTTACGCATGTGCGGCCCCCTGGAAACCATTACTCCCTGTTTGGGATTTGAATTTGGTTCTTTCTGCTCTTCAGGCTCCTCCTTTTGTGCCTTTGCAAGATATTGCTTTGTCTACCCTGACTCAGAAGATTGTCTTCTTGGTAGCTATCACTTTGGTCCGGCGTGTCTCGGAGTTGGCGGCCTTGTCTATCCAGGCGCCTTACTTTGAGAGGCATCAGGATAAAGTGGTCTTTCGGTTCAAACCAGACTTTCTTCCTAAGGTTGTTTCTGCTTTTCATTTGAATCAGGATATTGTTCTTCCCTCCTTGTGTCCTAATCCTAAGAATGACAAAGAGAGGGTTTTGCATTGTTTGGATGTAGTACGCTGTGTTAAGTACTACTTGATTATCACGTCTCCTTTTCGTAAGACGGATGCCTTTTTTGTTGTGCCCTGTGGGCCTAAGAAGGGTTTGGCACCGGCCAAATCTTCCATTAGCAAATGGATACGTCAGGCCGTTATTGCGGCCTATTCTGCTAAGGGGAAAGTTCCCCCTTTTCATATCGCTGCTCATTCTACTCGCGCCGTTGGAGCGTCTTGGGCTTTTCAGCACCAAGCTTCTGTTGAACAAGTTTGTAAGGCCGCCACTTGGTCTTCGGTTCATACGTTTTACAAAGTTGATGTGCGAGCCTGAGCGGATGCTGTTTTTGGCCGCAAAGTTCTGCAGACTGCAGTCATTTAAGTTATGCTTCACCTTGCCTTTGGATACCCATCCCTTGTGGACACTGCTTTTGGATGTCCCAATCGTGAAGAATTTAAAGGTGAAGCGGGGTGTGTGGCACACTGAGAATAATACCATTTTGTGAGTACTCACCTGAAAAATGGATATTGTCAGTGTGCCACACACCCCGCTTCACTCCCGCCCTTTTTGTTATCCCGAATCCTTCATATGGTGAAGCTTTTATTTATTTTTAGGTTACCGGTAGATTACTGGTACCTTGTCTTTCTGCTTTTTAAATCACTGGTGATAAATGGGAGGTATATATAGGCCGGAAGGGGGCTCGTTACAAGACTTCCTCTCTGCAACAGCGTCACCTGGCGGTGAGTAACCCAATCGTGAAGAATTTAAAGGTGAAGCGGGGTGTGTGGCACACTGACAATATCCATTTTTCAGGTGAGTACTCACAAAAAGGTATTTTTTTTATTTTCATAATGTGTTTGTTGCTCTCCACTTTTCTTATTTTACCATGTCACCTCTGCTGATGTCTGTAGTATCCTTTAGTTTCCCATTTTCTTATTCTTACACCTTTTTCCATGTATTCTTCTATTCTTAGTATACAGCACGTCCTGCTCCAGATATAATACTTACTATCGGGTATTACTCCGCCAGATGGCGCAGGACTGCAGAGACATCGAAAATATTCTGGAGTCTGGACTGCGAAGGACGAGAAATAGCTCTCTCTACTCGCAGGTGAGCGGGGCTATTAGCCTTCGGCCCTGTAGGACTATTCCCACCCGTTCCATTATATGTGCCTTGGCTGCGCTGGATGGGTGATGGTAGGCAGCACCGCTGTTAGGTGCTTAGGAGCGCTGCTCCACCGAAATCCCCCACCAAAGGGTAGGCGGTTCAGGCTTATGGTGAGCCTCTATGGGATGCCCCTCCCGCACTATTGCCCCTTGCCCCTGTCTATCGGTGGGCCCTGTCTTAGGTGGCCGCCGTCCTCCCTCACTCTCCTTGTAGCCTTCAGGGGGAAAGAGGGGGGGGGGTGTGTGTGTATTTATGTATTTACATGTATTGGCCTTGTACTTTATTGCATTATGTTTTGTGTCAGCCGCCGCGCTGACTTGCTTTACTATTCTGTACTTAAAATTGCCGCCGCGCGCCTTTTGTCACTATGTTTCACGCTTGGCGGCGGCGGCGTTACCTCAGGCGCTGGAGCGCCGTCATTGGCCGCTTGTCACGTGTTGGCTTCGCACTCTTCGGGGAGGCGGGGCCTGTCTCTGGCGCATTCCGCGTCATTGCTTGTGCGGGCCCGCCCCCCGAGGTATACCGACGCCATTTTGTCTGCTTGGTCGGCTTATGCGTGACGGACCTCTACCTACCGCGGTCCCTAAGTGCCCTCGCGGGTGGCTTTATTACCACCTTTTTATTACTGTCTGCTTACGGCTCATTTGATAGTGTCTTTCAGATGGGTGAATCCATTGGCTTCTCCCGGCCCTCTATTAGTTGGTTGACTTGTGAGGCCTAGTGTAATTACTCCCACTTCCCTAGCAGGTTATTGGGGCATCCAGGGTTGCTGTATAGCGTTAATCCCTTTCAGCCTATAGTGGCGTTATAATCACCATATGGAGGCATCTCAGGATAATGTGACGCTGACAAGGCGCGGGTCTGCGTACCCTGTGCTGAGCAGGTGCTTGCGCTGCAATCTGGCTGGGGCACCTCGTTTCACTTCACCTACCCCCCCAAGCTTAAATCTCACTCCTACTGAGTTGCATACAAGTGGGGATTCTCAGCCTGATGTGTCTTCTAGACTGGCTACTGTTGAGAAGTTAATTGGTAATACCTTGGTGCGTAAGGCCCCTGCAAAAAAGCTGCACTTAATGCCTGATGTCACTCTTTTCCCTATGGAAACTGATGAGTTTTGGCATCTTTGTGGCTATACCCCTTCGGACGAAGGGGAGCTGTTCTCCGACTCAGGGTTATCTGATGAGAGGCCCAGGGGTCATGACGATTCTGGCTCTGACCCCTGGGCCCCAGATGATACTGATAGATTGCTGACCCAGATTTTTGAGGTTCTCTCCATTTCTCCCCCTGTTGCGGCTCCCAGGCAACGGGGAGAACTTTTCTATACCGCTAAGTCACGTTTGGAATTTCCTGAGCAAGCACATTTCAATAACCTTGTGCTCAAGGAATGGGAACACCCCAGTAGACTTCCCGGTGTATGTAAGAGTTGGGATAGGAAGTATCCTTTTCCTGCTGATGTGGTAAAGTGTTGGTCATCCCCTCCCGAAGTGGATGCCCCGGTCCTAGGGTTATCTAACACCTCTGTCATGCACTACCCTGACTCTACTACCCTGCGGGATGCTGAGGACCGGCGCATTGACCAGCTGGCGTCCCATTACTGCTGTGGCCATTAGGACCCTGCTCAGAAGTATACTTGATAGTGCCCCTGATGATTTGCCTTGTGAGGTGTTTAATGCACTCTCCAGTTGTGATGTTTTTGTAAATTTTGTCCTCTCTGCCTTGGATGACACCATTAGAATGTGTGCCAGGACATCTGCCCTTGTAGTGGCTATACGCCGCTCGGTTTGGCTACACCAGTGGGCTGCTGAAAACGCTGCCAAGAAGGCCCTCACTGGTTTTCCCTTCAAAGGACTACGCCTGTTTGGGGACCGCCTGGACCTTTTTGCTAAGGGAGGCAGGTTACCCCAGCGCAGGCGGCAGTCTCGGCCCTTTCGGGGTCAGGGCTCCCTCTCCTCCCCTACCGTGGTGCTAGACAAGGGAGGGGGCTTTCCTTTACTGGGGCCCGGGGAGACTTCTTGGGTATGGGCAGAGGACGTGGAGGTCCTGGCTCCTCCTGGGGCTCCAAGCCTAAGTCCTCTCCCAAGCCCCCTCGGGCATGATGGGGCGCCCTCAACCATCCGGGTGGGGGGACGGCTTCAGCACTTTGTTCACGTCTGGAGGCTTCATGTCTCAGGCCGGTGGATTCAGGAGGTAGTGTCCTCCGGTTACAGGATAGAGTTTGCTGCCTGGCCGCCCCCAAGATTCATCAGATCCCGGATTCCACAGGACCCTGTGTTGGCTCAGGAGCTAGTGCAGGCAGTGCAAGGCCTCCTGGAGCTGGGGGTCATCTGCAAGGTCCCTTTAAGAGAAGAAGGCAAGGGCTTCTATTCCAACCTATTCACAGTACCCAAAAAAGATGGGTCACTCAGGCCCATCCTGGACTTGAAGATCCTCAACAAATTTGTCAGGAGCAGGCGCTTTCGCATTGAAACTCTGTGCTCTGCCATCAGTTCCCTGCGCCCAGGGGATTTCATTACTTCTGTGGACATCAAGGATGCTTACCTTCATATTCCTGTATTTCTAGGTCATCAAAGGTTCCTCAGGTTCGCTCTGGAGGATCAACACTACCAGTTTGTGGCATTGCCCTTTGGTCTCACCTCAGCTCCCAGGGTGTTCACCAAGGTGCTGGCTGGCGTGATATCTCTGCTCTGGTATCAAGGTGTCCTCGTGCTGCCTTATCTGGATGACATTCTCATCACCTCCCAATCTCTACATCAGGCAGAATTGGATACTCAGCTGGTGGTGTCCACCCTGGAGTCATTTGGATGGGTGATCAACCATCCCAAGTCTTCACTGTCCCCCCTCCTTGGTGACTCCATTCCTAGGAATGAATCTGGATATAGTTGAGGCAAGGATTTTCCTTCCTCAACAGAAGGTGGACAGTCAGATTGCACAGGTCCAGTTCCTGCTTGTCATCATCCCTCCATCAGGCAGGGAATGCAGCTGGTGGGCCTGATGGTGACGTGCTTCGAGGCGGTCCCTTATGCTCAGTTCCACTTGAGGCCTCTGCAACTCCACCTCTTGTCAGTGTGGGACAAGGATCCAGCGTCCCTGGACATGGTCTGTGTGTTTTCCCCCCCCTGGTCAGGAGGTCCCTCTCGTGGTGGATGGACTCAAGGAACCTGTTGGGGGGCAGATCCTTTCTGACCCCTTCCTGGGAGACGGTCACCACGGATGCCAGTCTGTCAGGTTGGGGGGGTTTCTGGAAGTCCCTGCGGTTCCAGGGGAGGTGGGGCCCTCAGGAGGCCCACACACCTATCAACGTCTTGGAACTGCGGGCGATCAGGTTAGTTTTGGCTCAGTTGACTACTCACCTTCGGGGACTGCCTGTTCAAGTGCGCTCGGACAACCAGACGGCAGTTGCCTACATCAATCATCAGGGAGGGACCCGGAGCAAGAGGGCCCTCCAGGAAGTGTCTCTGATCCTGACCTGGGCGGAGACCAATGTTCCCTGCATATCAGCTGTGTACATCCCGGGGGTGGAAAATCTCCTGACAGACACTCTGAGCAGGGGGACCTCTCACCAGGGAGAATGACAATCTCTGTGTCACCGTTGGGGCCAACCAGATGTGGATCTGTTTGCGTCCCGTCACAATCACAAGCTACCGGCCTTTGTCTCCCTGTCCCAGGATCCTCTGGCCTTGACCACGGATGCTCTAGCAATGTCATGGCAGGACTTTCAGTTCCTGTATGTCTTCTCTCCATTTCCCCTGCTGGGCAGGGTTCTGCGCAAGATTGCTCTGGAGGGGGTGCCAGCAATTCTGGTGGCCCCCAGGTGGCCAAGAAGAGTGTGGTTCGCAGACGTGGTGCAGCTGGCAGTAGATCAGTACACTCTGCCCATGGTGCCAGATCTGCTCACTCAGGGCTCCCTACTCCATCCCAATTTACAAACTTTGGCTTTGACGGCCTGGCTGCTGAAACCTCCATCTTGATGGAAAAGGGGCTGTCTACCTCGGTTGTTGATACCTTGATAAAGGCTAGGAAGAAGTCTTCTTCTTCTATTTATTACAGGGTTTGGCGTGCCTACATTGACTGGTGTGAGTCTAAGTCTCTTCCCTGTCGTGTGTTCTCTATTCCCAGGATTCTGGAGTTCCTACAGCATGGGTTGGAGATGGGGCTCCAACTTAGTACTCTAAAAGGTCAGGTTTCTGCCCTGGCTGTTTTCTTCCAGAAGTCCTTTGCTCAGCATTCTCTGATAAGGACTTTTTTCCAGGGGGGTCATGTGCGTCCCCCACGTAAGCCTATGGTGCCTGTTTGGGATTTGAACTTGGTTTTGTCAGCCTTGCAGGGTGCTCCTTTTGAACCTGTGCAGGATGCTACCCTGGCCATTCTTACTCTCAAAGTTGTCTTTCTGCTGGCCATCACCTCTGTTAGGCGTGTGTCTGAGTTGGCGGCGCTTTCCATTCAGCTCCCCTACTATGAGAGACACCAGGACAAGGTGGTGTTTCGCTTCAAGCCAGATTTTCTGCCTAAGGAAGTGTCTGCCTTTCATTTGAATCAGGACATTGTTCTCCCTTCATTGTGCCCCAATCCTAGTAATGCTAAGGAGAGGGTCTTGCATTCTTTGGATGTGGTTAGGTGTCTGAAGTACTATCTGGTGGCTACTGCACCTTTCAGAAAAACTGATGCTCTTTTTGTGGTCCCTTCTGGTCCTAGGAAGGGTTTGGCAGGAGTCTACTATCAGCAAATGGATCCTTCAGGCTGTGATTCAGGCCTATTCTGCTAAGGGGAAGAATCCTCCCTTCCGCCCTACTGCTCATTCTACTTGTGCTATTGGTGCCTCTTGGGCTTTTCAGCACCAGGCTTCTGTTGAACAAGTTTGCAAGGCCGCTACTTGGTCTTCTGTTCATACCTTTTCAAAGTTTTACAAGGTTGATGTTGGGGCCTCAGCTGATGCTGCTTTTGGCCGAAAAGGTTTTGCAGGCGGCAGTGGTCTAAACTGTCTGCTGTTAACTTTGGGGATCCCACCCTACTTTATGGACACTGCTATTGGATGTCCCAATAGTAAGTACTATATCTGGAGCAGGACGTACTGTATACTAAGAATAATACAATTCTGTGATTACTCACCTGTAGAATTGGTATTATGAGTATACAGTACGTCCTGCTCCACCCCACCCTTGGTTTTGCATTATCTTGGATCCCCTGTATGGTGATTATCATCATTGTTATAGTTACTAGTTTGGGTTGTTTTAATTCTCCCGGCTTCTCGTTAACTGCTTTTCAATGCTGGGGATTTGTGGGGATTTGAGGAGCCTATTTTCGATGTCTCTGCAGTCCAGCGCCATCTGGCGCAGTAATACCAATAGTAAGTAGTATATCTGGAGCAGGACGTACTGTATACTCATAATACCAATTCTACAGGTGAGTAATCACAGAATTGTATTTTTCAGCTTTGTGTGTTTTAAAGTGGACCAACACCCAGGATTTTGACTATCCTGGGTCTTGGTCCACTTCGGTGGGGCATCCCCGATCGGGGTGCCCCGCTGTGTGAAACCCCCCCGAAAAACTCACCTCTCCCAGCGCCGACGGACAAGCCGCGGACAAGCGGCTCCTCCGCCGCCGCCTCCCGCGCGTCACTCTTGACGCGCACGTGCCCGCGCCAGCCATTCACAGACGGCCGGCGCGGGCGCGCACACGTCTAGAGGGGCGCGAGGGAGGCGGCGGCCGGCCGCCGCCGAAGATAAGGTAAGGAGTTTGGGGTATTTGGGGGGGTTTCACCCCGCGGGACATCCCGATCTCGGATGTCCCGCGGGGAGGGAGGTGATCGGCCTGGGAATCTTATAGATTCCTGGGCCGATCACCCGTGGGTGTTGGTCCACTTTAAGCAGAACAAAACCCAGGATTTTCACTATCCCAAGTTTTGTTTTTTGCCCCGACTTGGGAAGCCCCGCTATTTGAAGCCCCCAGTTCACCTGTCAAAACTTACCTTTCTCCGTCCCATGGCACATGCACGGGCTCTCGTCCAATCAGTGCTTTTTGCTTGGCAAACGGATCTGCACACATAACTCAGTAATGGGAAACTGGAGCAGCTGCATCGCTGGGAGCCCAACCTATCTGAATGGCTATCAGTGGGAATGCTCCTCAGCCCATAGATGTTGAGGATGTGGCCAAACCTATTTACATTACCATGGGAGCCAGGAAAAAGGTGGGTTTGTAGCGACCCAGGGCATTTCACACAGTGGGGCATCTCAATTTGTGACGCCCCAGGGGAAGGACAACAGTCACTCAGGGCTTTGTTCTGCTTTAATACCTTTGTATATATACATGCACAGTCATTCGAAGTAGAATTTCTGTAGAGATTTTATATATTGAGTCAGTCACCTGATGGTCTCATCACAGATGCAGAACCTCACAGACAGAACTGTTACCACCTTCTCTTTGCTTTCTCCCTCTCCTCCCACTATCCCTCTATTTTCTCTTTCGACCCTGCTTTCTTTCTTTTTGTCTACTTCTTTTTCTTTCTCATCTTTTTTCCTCATTCTATTTCTTGTGCTCTTTTTTTACTTATTCTTTTCTCTCCCGCTCTTCCACTTTTTCCCATTTTTTTTATTAAAGACCAAGGCATGTACATGTTAACAGTTGGTATTTTTTGTTAGGAAAGGTGGCGCCCACTATACCACCAATAATTTCGGAGACAGGGCCACTCACTAATGACTAATGACAGTGGGGGAACTTAAAGGGGACCAGCCAGCCAGGGGCATTCCAATTTGGTATGCCCACTGTGTAAAATCCCCCAGGAACCCCCACAAACATTAACCATTCCAGGGTCCCAGACCACATTTGCGTGTCTTGGTGCATTTCTGGCATCTCTACGGCTGAGGCGTGCTACTGTGCTCAGCCATTCAGGCAGGGTGGGCATAGAAGCACATGTAAGAGAAACTGGGGATGTGCTCCCTGCTCTTTATGACAATCATTAATATGTGAGGTGAGTATATGAGCGATAAGCTTGTGATGTGACACAAGGGGCCCACAAAGACTATGTTGCCCAGAGAAAAACACACAAAACCCTGAAGCCGGCCCTGGTGGTGAACTCTTCTACTACTACTACTACTTCTTTCATTTTGGGTGCCTCAGACTGTATTCTTAATTCTGTTACAAAGTTGTTGTTAACTCTCTTCTGTTACTTTGCCTGGCTATGGTTGCTGGGGAAGGCTGGGATATACGCAGGTTTGAATCAACTTTATTAAAAAAAAGTGTTCGCATTCTCCTATAAAACCATACATTTAGAATAAGAATGCTACATTCCCCACATGCCCAGAACAAAACCTCTTTTTTGTGAGTGCTAAAACTTTTATCCTTTTTTTGTTTTTAGAACTTGGTATCCTGTCAATCATGCTGGTAATGCTCGGGAAGTTTGGTATTACATCAGCCTTCTCCATAGTTTATGTTTATACCGCTGAGCTCTACCCTACAGTAGTGCGGAACATGGGTGTTGGAGCTAGTTCAATGGCATCCAGATTGGGCAGCATTATATCCCCCTATTTTGTTTACTTAGGTAAGAACTGGTCCTTGTACCTTTAATTGCAATAGAATATGTGTTACAAGAATGTACAGAAAGGGTATAGTGTAGGGAGAAAAATCCCTATGCAAAAATTACAATAAAAACTATATATCATATATTCTTGGTGTGCCACACACCCCGCTTCACTTCTTAAATATTCATCCATTAATGGGTTAATCCACCGCCAGGTGACGTAGTGCAGAGAGGAAGTCTTGTAACGAGCCCCCTTCCGGCCTATATATACCTGGTACCTCCCTTCAATCACCAGTATTTTTCTCTCTGCTTGCTGACAAGTCAGAAGATGGAAGTCTCCTGCTTACAGGTAGGCCGGGGTATTCTTACCCCGCCACCCCCCTTTTGGTCTATTTCTGCCCGGTTTGAGTTTGTATACCTTTATGGTGGAATGGAAGCCTCCCAGCCTAGGCTGCTCACCGGGCAAATGGTAGATGGCACTTTAAGTGCCTAGGAGCTTATCTCCTACCGCTCGACCTCATGCGTGGGGCAATGCGGCTATCCGGCATGGTGATCCGGAAATGGGATGCCCCTGTCCCGAGGGTCCCCGTAGCCCCTTTCTCTCCCGTTACAGTCCCTTCTCCCTTCACTGGGGAGGGGGGTTTGAGGGTATGCTTTATGTATGCGTGTTTCACTTGTATCACTTTATTCAACATGTGTATATTCCGGTTATGCATTCACTGTTATTCAGCATGTGTATACCTTTGGTTTTGGTCTGCTTGAAGGGCAGACTGCGCTGGGTAGGGGCTGGCCACTTTTCTTGGCAGACTATTGCTTTGTGGCCCTCTCCCCCCTCCCCTCTTCCCCGCCTGGCATTTTAGGTACTCTTTTAGGCTGCGCCATGCGGTCTTTGTTATTATCCTCCCCCCTCCGCCGCCTGGGCGCACGTGTAGTGGCCCATCTGAGAGTGATCTCCAGCTGATTGGCGTAGGGGGGGCGGGTCCCGATGACGCGGCGCCGACGTCATGCGGCGTCTTGCGGCGGGCCCAGCGTTTACTTCCCTTCAAAAGCAGGAAGTCGCGTGGGCGCGCGGGCGCACTTAGTCTTCTGTGCTGGCTGCAGTCTTGCTCCGGCTGCTGCCTTCGCTGGACCAGGTAAGCGGCCCCACCCGTTGGGGCCGTTAAGTGGGGAATGTATATTTCTTTGTAGTGATATTGTGGGGAGTCACTTTTTATTAAGGGGGCGTGATTTTGCTCATATTTAAAGGCACTTTGGTGCCATGCTTATATGTTTCTTATACACATGTGAGGATCTGATGGTTTTCTTTTCCTTGCAGATCCTCGGATCCCTGCTTATGGTGGCCCTCCGGCTCTATGTGCCTGGCTAATTATTGGGATATCTATTAAATGTATATATATATATAGACTATATATAAATATATATATATATATAGTTTATTAAAGGGGACCTTAACTTAAAAAAAAAAATAAATAAAAAATCCTCCCTTCCGGGACATTACTAATAAAGGGGCATCCCGGGTTGGCTTATGCCTTAAAAGTCCCAAGTATTGCGAATACCATAAATCACCATATGGAGGCTTCCGTAATTTCCGGAAACGGTTCTGCTGAGCCGTTCGGGGGGTGCGTAGGTTGTGGGGTTCCACTCCCAGCTGATGATGTCTTTATTTGCATCCCTTGTGCAAATCAGACTATTGCGCGCCAGTCCGTTGCTTCGGCTGCGGGCCCATCGCATCCTCCATCATCTCCTACCTCTCCCTCCCTGTTCCGGACCCCGCATGACACTGTCAAAAGTGGGGATTCGCCTTCCGAGGCGGCGGCACAGCCCAGCCCCCGGAAAGTAGTGCCCGTTAAAGCAGCGTTAAAGACCGCTGCAAAACGGAGGCACCTGACTCCGGTACCTTCGGCTCCACAGGACGAGCTATGTGAACCTGTGGAATGGTCCGATGGATCCCCGGACGAGGATGAATTCCCGTCGGAGTCAGATGAGCCTGCAGGTCAGCTTGAGGCTGATGTAATTGGCGATTGGTCAGAGGGGGTTGTTTTTGACACCCCCTCCATTCTGGCTCAAATGTTTAAAATTTTGAGTTTAGATCCACCTGAGGCGGCCGCCCTGCCAAGGGGTCAGTTGTTTAAGGAGCCTCAGCCGCGTTTGGTTTTTCCCAGACAACACCACTTTGAGAGGGTGGTTCTTAAGGAATGGGAACATCCCACGCGGTTATCTGGAATTCCTTCCAGTTGGGAAAAGCGTTATCCTTTTCCACCAGAATTGGTGAAGCTTTGGTCTGTCCCTCCTGACGTCGATACCCCTGTACTAGGGCTCTCCAGCACGGCTATGGTACAGTCTGCTGAGACCACTGTCCCTAAAGATGGGGAAGATCGTCGGATTGACCAATACGCGCGCCATGGTTTTATCTATTCCGGGTCAGCATTGCGCCCGGTATGTGCTTCAGCCCTTCTTCTATTGGCAATTAAGTCCTTAATTCAGGGGCTATATGAGGATCTTAATCCCGCTTGCAAACAGTTCACTGCGCTTAAGCAGTGTGAATCTTTTGTGGCTTATGTCCTGGCCGCTCAGGACGATGCGCTGACTATGAGTAGCAAGGCAGCAGCTATGCTGGTGGCTATTCGCAGGTCAGTATGGCTGCGTCAGTGGTCAGTGGACACGGCTTCCAAAAAGGTGCTCACAGCTCTCCCCTTTTTGGGGTTGCGTCTGTTTTGGGGAGAAAATTGATTCAGTCGCAAAGGGTGGTAAGATGCCACAACGCAAGAGGCCTCGTGTCCCCTTTGGGGGGGCAGGTTCCGGTAGGCCTTCCTTTCGAGGATTCAGAGCGGGCAGGGGTGCTTCCTTTCCCGCTACCAGTGGCGCAGGTTGGACTCGGGGGAGGGGCCGTGGCCGGCCCACTCAGTCCTGGGGCACCAAGCCCAAACCTGCTGATAAGCTCACTCAGCAATGAGGGGCTGCCCTCACCCGTGCGGGTGGGGGGACTATTGCGACACTTCTCCCAGGTTTGGAACCAAGTGGTTCCAGGCAGATGGTTCCAGGAGGTAGTGTCGGCCAGTTACGACCTGGAATTCGAGTCTCACCCTCCTTCACGGTTCGTTCGTGGGTCGGTTCATCCCGGCCTGAACTCTAAGCAAAACAGAGTGTGTCTTCCTTTTGCCCAAATTCACACGAGAACGCTTCAGCTATTTCTGTTAGCGTGTTGGGACCAGCAACCTCAGTCGCTGGATCAGTCCTTCCAGTTGTCCTCCCGTGTACGGCAGTCCCTCCTGTGGTGGTTGGTCTCGACCAATCTTGTGTAGGGCAGGCCTTTCCTGACCCCCCTTTGGAAAATTGTCACCACGGACGCCAGTCTGTCGGGATGGGGCAGATTCTGGAAGGAGCTGCAGTTTCAGGGAAGGACTCGCAGTCTGAGTACTCTCAGAGAAGTGTCCCTGATCCGGACCTGGGCAGTGTTCCATGTTCCCTGTCTCTCGGCGGTTTACATTCCAGAGGTGAAGAAACAGGTAGCGGACCGATTGAGCAAGGGCTCTCCCCGTCTGGAAGAATGGGCTCTCCATCCTCGGGTGGTTCGCTCACTGTCTCCAATGGGGGACCCCGGAGGTGGACCTGTTGGCCCCTCATCACTATCACAGGCTCCCGAACTTCGTGTCGCTCTCCCAGGATCCTCTGGCTCTGGCAGTGGACGCCATGTCCCTGAACTAGGGAGCTCTGGGATTTCTATACCTGTTTCCTCCGATGCCCATGCTGGGCAGGGTTCTTCAGAAGTTGGCTCTGGAAAAGGTGTACGCCGTTCTCGTGGCCCCAAGGTGGCCAAGACGAGTGAGGTTCGCAGACATCGTTCGTCTGGCAGTGGTCCAGTTCGTTCTGCCTCTTCGGCCCGATCTGCTCACTCAGGGTCAATTGTGTTGCCCCAATTTACCAGCGCTGGGTTTGATGGCCTGGCTGCTGAAACCTCCATCAGGAAGGAGGAGGGTCTTTCTGATTCTGTCATTAAGACTCTGATCAGTGCCCGGAAGAGGTCTTCTTCCATCACCTACTATAGGACTTGGAAAGCCTATATCGCTTGGTGTGAGATAAGATCTTTTCCTTGTAGGGTCTTTTCGGTCTCCAGGATTCTGGAGTTTTTACAATCAGGGCTGGACTCTGGTCTCCAGCTAAGTACGGCAGATCTCTGCCTTATCTATCTTTTTTCAGAAGCGTGTTGCGCTTAAACCTTTAGTTAAAACTTTTTTCCAGGGGGTTACGCATGTGCGGCCTCCCAGGAAACCATTACTCCCTGTTTGGGATTTGAATTTGGTTCTTTCTGCTCTTCAGGCTCCTCCTTTTGTGCCTTTGCAAGATATTGCTTTGTCTACCCTGACTCAGAAGATTGTCTTCTTGGTAGCTATCACTTCTGTCCGGCGTGTCTCAGAGTTGGCGGCCTTGTCTATCCAGGCGCCTTACTTTGAGAGGCATCAGGATAAAGTGGTCTTTCGGTTCAAACCAGACTTTCTTCCTAAGGTTGTTTCTGCTTTTCATTTGAACCAAGATATTGTTCTTCCTTCCTTGTGTCCTAATCCTAAGAATGAGAAAGAGAGGGTTTTGCATTGTTTGGATGTAGTACGCTGTGTTAAGTACTACTTGATTATCACGTCTCCTTTTCGTAGGACAGATTCCTTTTTTGTTGTGCCCCATGGGCCTAAGAAGGGTTTGGCACCGGCCAAATCTACTATTAGCAATTGGATACGTCAGGCCGTTACTGCGGCCTATTCTGCTAAGGGAAGAGTTCCCCCTTTTCGTATCACTGCTCATTCCACTCATGCCGTTGGGGCGTCTTGGGCTTTTCAGCACCAAGCTTCTGTTGAACAGGTTTGTAAGGCCGCCACTTGGTCTTCTGTTCACACTTTTTCTAAGTTTTACAAAGTTGATGTGCGGGCCTCAGCGGATGCTGTTTTTGGCCGCAAGGTTCTGCAGACTGCAGTCATTTAAGTTATGCTTCACCTGGCCTTGAGATGCCCTTCCCTTGTGGACACTGCTTTTGGATGTCCCATTAATGGATGAATATTTAAGAAGTGAAGCGGGGTGTGTGGCACACCAAGAATAATACCATTTTGTGAGTACTCACCTGAAAAATGGATATTGTTGGTGTGCCACACACCCCGCTTCACCCCCACCCTTTTTGGTATTACCGAAGCCTTTATATGGTGAAGCTTTTTATTTATATCAAAATTGATTTTGAGGTTACCGGTGGAATACTGGTACCTTGTCTTTCTGCTTTTTAATATACTGGTGATTGAAGGGAGGTACCAGGTATATATAGGCCGGAAGGGGGCTCGTTACAAGACTTCCTCTCTGCACTACGTCACCTGGATGGATGAATATTTAAGAAGTGAAGCGGGGTGTGTGGCACACCAACAATATCCATTTTTCAGGTGAGTACTCACAAAATGGTATTTTTCTGATGCGCAGTCTCTCTTTAACGTTCCATGTTAGCAAATATCCCTTCTTAATAGTCTTTCATAGCCATACCATTTGATATGGCCAAGTAGGGGATGGTTCCCACCTAAGGCCTGTTCTTCATAAGCTGTGTAGGTCCCGCACCACAGGAGGGTCAGCTTTAAAAAAATCCATGTGGCAGCTCACAACACTGGCCTAAAACACAGCCACCAGGTGTGACCCATAAATTACCCCATGCAGAGAGTGGCTTCTTTCTCACACCATTGCTGACACAATAACCTAATTCGCTGCCAGAACCAGGAGACCAAGCCAAATCCACTCCAAATGTTCCCATCTCTGTAACTCCTCTAGTAACCTGAGGAAATGGAGCTCTCCAGTTCTAATGCATTCTCAGACCCCATTCTGGATTCACCAGATGCGCAGAATCAAACCCAATCGTTGGGCACCAGGGTTGTACGACCTTTGCATCAAAAGCTATGGGCAAAATAATCTCTGGATTTTTGGAAGCCGCAAGCTGACAGGAGAGGAGGCAGAAACTCCTTTGGGGGGGGGGGGGGGGAGTTTCCAGCTGAGGATTAAATGCCAGGCCTCGGCTCGGCAAATCAAGGATTTTGTCTGAGGGGTTACCTTTATGTATGAGGAGAGGTTCCAGCAGGCTGCCTATGCCCCCAGTGGATGCCCTGCCCAACAGTTCATCTGAACGCATTAAGGTACTGTAATTTTTGCTGTACTACTTTGTAATTACTTAAAGAGGAACGTCTGACCTAAAATAAAAAGGGACCGATTCCCCCCCCCCCCATCGGCCTCCTACTTACCTTTTGGATGTCCCTGCTTCAAAGCACGATCATCACCTTGCTGTCCACTTAGTCGTTGCTAACTGACGGGCACAGCTTTAGCTCCATTGCATCCCATTCATGGGCACTGCACAGTTGCGAGATCGGGGGCTGCGTGCAGTGCCTGGTGAGATGCAAGATGAAGGACCCAAAAGATGGATCCCCCAGTGAAGTGAGTAAATAGTGCCCAATTGTCACACACAAGGGGGGGAGGGACAGTCCCGTGAGGTTTGGGGGAGGTTTAAACCTCCTCCGTTGTTCCTCTTTAAAGTGGACCAAAACCCAGGATTTCTCAAAACATCCTTCGGGCAGCATACGCCTGAGACCTCCGGGCTCCTCCCATCGAGGGGAACACATGACCACCATCAAACATAAAGTCTTGACTCCTCCCTCTCTTCCCCAGTTGTTTCCGTGTTCCTCCTCGAGGTAGGAGTCAGACCACTAGCTCCTGGACCGATGGGTTCAGGTAAGTATTTTCCGGTACTATGGGCCTATTGAGCAGGAGGTCCATTTCTCGGTCCCGAAGGCATTCCGTCTGCCTGGGGCCCGGGATACCCTATGGAATGACTGGCCAGATCCCATTCTTTGATTTTCAAAGGGGGGTAAGTGAGATATGCCCTCTTGCTGAGGATGATTCTTAGGAAGAAGCTGGGGTTACCGGTCCCCATATCCTTTTTTTCAAGGGATCTTTTGTTTGTGGAACATCTGGAAGTTCCCTCAATGTTTGGTTGCACTGGGAACTTGTTACCTTAATTAACCTATTTTTTAACATGGTTAAAAATTTTGTTAGTATCTGTACCTTTAAGAGGCGCGGAAGAGAGGGGGATGTCATGTTACCTCGCTCTCCCCCCCCCCCCCCCCCGCCTGGACGACACTTCCGCATTCCTTACCTTGCAGCGGCGGCGGCCGATGGGGGGAATTGCTTTACTTCGGGTGGCCTCTGGGGTCGCTCAGCGGTCATCGGCGGGGGGTTCTCTACCTCAGCGGGGGTTCTCTGCCTCAGCAGCCAGCGAGCGTTCCAGGCGGCAGCGTGACAGGTCGGCGGGCATTCCTGGCTGGATACAGGTACAGCGCATTTTTTGGTTCACGCGTGCGAGCCGGCAAATGCTTTATTATGATGTTCCCGGAAATTAGATCCAGGCTTCTTCCTCCCAGGGCTGCTGACGTCACATCCTGGCGCCCTGCTTCCCACAAAAACACGTGTTGTTATTAAAGTGATACACACTGTTATTCCTAGTATGTCACACCCCCCACTTCCCAATATTCATGACATTTGGGAACCCGACCTGTAGAGGGCGATCTAGCAGAGATGACATGGAAAAAAGAAGCCCCTCCTGATCTATAAGTACTGGGTTCCTCACACTATTCCTCAGTCTTTTCGTCTCTGCAGTCGGCGAAGCATTCAGAAGACGACTCTCCTTCAAGCTGCAGGTAGCCGGGCTTGATCCCGGCCCCTTTTTTTCTCTATTTCTGTCTGAAACTCTTTAAACCTGTTTGGTTATATTGTATGCCTCCCAGCCCTGGCTGTGTGGTTCAGGCAAAGGTAGATACATACACCTTCTGGTGTATACAGGAGTATTACTCCCCCGTAAGACCCAAATGTGGGTAGGCGGCTTCCGAGTTGGTGATCCCGGCATGGGATGCCCCTGTCCCTTGTGCCTTATGGGTGCATTTCTATCCTCTCCCCTTAGTCTCCTTTAACCCTGCTGGGAAAAAAGGAGGGGGGGGGAAGGGGGGGGCGTTATCTGGGCTTATTTGTCACCATGCACACAAAAAAAAAAAGATATATATATAAAATAAGTATTTATTTCTTATGTTTATTATGTATGTTTTACTATACTATTTAATAGGAAATGTTTTATTTAGATTTTCCTATCTCTGTCTAGGCAGCATTTTTTGCTTACCTATTAAAGCTCTTTGTTTTCTGGCTGTGTTCAGATTTGAATTTTCCCTCCATTTTTGGCCATGTGATCCTGTAAGTGGGCGGGGCTTAGGTATGCTTTTATTCAGAGAGCACCTGTATGCTCTGTTTGACTTCCTGTTTCCTGCTTCCATGTGGCCTTATCTCATGATGTGAGCTTGTTGCATGGGCTGTGATTACCCTTCAGCTTGGCTGAAGGGAGTTTTTTTCTGTCATTTATTTATATTGTGTGCATTTGGTGACTGTTTTTTTGTTTTCTCTGTAGGTAGAAACTCCTTATTTAAAAAGGGGTTTCTCCTGGCCCTTAAGCCTTATTTGGGGGTCCATTTGTGTTTCAATCCTCCCACTTGGGACTATTTAAAGGGGCATCCCGGGTAGCAATTGCGTAAATCCCATATATACTTGGCGACTATAATCAATTATAGTATAATACTAAACACCATATGGAGGCATCCCAGGATAACGGACATGCAATTCCCTCTGCACAGACTCTGCAATGTTTTGGATGTGGGGCATCCCTTGTTGGGGATAACGCAATTCTTTGCATCCCTTGTGCACAATTAACTATTATGCAGCAAACTGAGGCCCAGGCTTCAGGGCCTGCGGCTAATGCCTCATCTCCTACTCCGCCATGTCTTGTCCATACCCCCAATGATATTGTCATGGGTGGTGAGTCGCATGCTGATTTATGTGCCAGATTGGCTCATCTTGAAAGATTAATGTCTACCTCTGTGCCTAAGAAGGCTTCAGCTAAAAGAAAGCACTTGACTCATGCCGCTCCGGCAAGGGAGTCAGACAATTGTGAATTGCTTGATTGGTCTGATCCTTCTCAGTTAGAAGAAGGAGAATTATTATGAGGAATCAGATGTTTCTGATGAACAGCAATTTGTTGGTACTGAGATTGAGCAGGGTGAAGCAAGTGTTGTGGATACCCCAAAAGCTCTTGCTCAGTTATTTGAGGTTTTGGTTATTACTCCTCCTGAAGTAGTCCCTCCTCAAAAAGGGAAATTCTTTGGAGTCTCTAAACCTCGTTTAGAATTTCCAAATCAAAAGCATTTTGATGAAATTATTCTTAAATGGGAGAAGCCTGCGCGGCTTCCTGGCATTCTCTTGGGCTGGGACAAGAAATATCCCTTCCCAGCTGATACTGTTAAGCGTTGGTCATCACCACCTGTGCCCACCGCTCTGGGCATGTGTACACTCACTGCACGGAGGGGTTAAATGCGGAGGACAAATTCCTATGTGTGCGCAAGCATACAATGGCCATCTATGCATTAATATTTAATTAATTTATAGAGAGACTGGATTTTTAAAAGATACTCTTCTCATGGGTGGATGCCCCTGTGCTTAATTTATTCAATTCTTCTGTGTTGCATTCTCCTGACTCCACTACACTTAAAGATGGAGAGGATAAGCATATTGATCAAATGGCGTGCCACGCTTTTTCCAGTGTGGGCTCGGCCTTGCTGCCTGTTGGTGCTTCTGCACTCATGACAGTGGCTATTAGGTCTGTTGTGAGAGACCTAATGAATTACTCAGGGCTTGATCCGGCCTCTGATGAGTACGCCGCTTTTAAGCGATGTGAGATGTTTGCATCTTTTGTACTTTCTGCCTTAGATGATACTCTGCTCATGTGCAGCAGAACCTCTGCCTTGTTAGTCGCCATCCAGCGGTCAGTATGGTTGCGGCAGTGGGCAGCTGATATTGTAGCTAAGAAATTGCTTACAACACTCCCTTTTGTTTCTTTGGAGAAAGAATTGGATTCTGTCACTAAAGGAGGTAAATTACCTCAGCGTGAGAAACAACGTTGTTCCTTTCGTGGAATAGAGGAAAGGGACGTGGCCGTCCAAGTCAGAATTGGGGGTCCAAAACCAAATCTACCACTAAGCCTGCTCAACAATGAGGGGACGCCCTCACCCTTACGGGTGGGGGGACGGCTGCGGTTACTCTTCCAGGTCTGGGTTCAGGAGGTATCAGACAATTGGGTTCTGGAAGTAGTCTCTTCCGGTTACTAACTGGAATTCGAGTCCCGGCCTCCTCCCAGATTTGTCATGTCCCGGATGCCGTCAGATCCGGCAATTGTGCACGGACTGCAGGCAGCAGTAGCGAATCTGTTAAACATGGCTGTTATCGGCCTAGTGCCTCCAGCGGAAAGGGGTTTGGGGTTTTACTCCAACCTATTCACGGTACCCAAAAAGGACGGCTCTGTTCGGCCTATCCTAGACCTAAGGAGACTCGATCAATTTATCCGTTTTGGAAAATTCTGCATGGAGTCTCTGCGATCAACGATCGATGCTCTCCGTTAGGGGGACTTCATGACATCCATAGACATCAAGGATGCTTATTTGCACATTCCTATTTTCCGGATCACCAGAGGTTCTCAGGTTCTCGATAGAAGACCAGCATTATCAATTTGTGGCCCTGCCATTCAGCCTTACCTCGGCCCCAAGAGTCTTTACCAAGATGCTGGCAGGAGTGATGGCTATATTCAGGGTCCAGGGCATCCGCATTGTGCCTTTTCTGGACGATCTTCTTATCGCGGCCTCCTCCCTCGAACAATTAGAGTTGGACACCAGGATGGTGGTCTCTACGCTAGAGAGGTTCGGATGGGTAATAAGTTACCCCAAATCCTCTATCTGTCCGTCCAGGGAAATTCCCTTCCTGGGCCTGATTCTGAATACATTTCAGGCCAGGGTTTTTCTTCCTAAGTCCAAAATGGTTCTGATTCAGGACTTGACTCGTCTATTCTTGTCCAACCCTCGTCAGTCTATCCGTCTAGGGATGAGACTAGTGGGATCGATGGTAGCTGCATTCGAGGCAGTCCCGTTTGCCCAGTTTCACATAAGGGCGCTTCAGCTCTTCCTCTTGGCAAAGTGGGACAGGTGCCCACTATCATTGGATCAGACTTGTCTATTGTCTCCCCACATTTTGCAGTCCCTTCGATGGTGGTTAATTTCACACAACCTCCAGAAGGGCAAGTCATTTCTGACTCCGTGTTGGGAACTGGTTACCACGGATGCCAGCCTGGTGGGCTGGGGGGGCTTCTGGAAGAAGCATCAGTTCCAAGGATTGTGGGGGCCTCATGAGGCTCATTCTTCAATCAATGTATTAGAGCTTCGGGCCATACGTCTTGTTCTACTTCGACTGACCCATTTCTTATAGGCTCTGCCAGTTCAGATTCGTCAGACAACCGAACAGCTGTTGCATACATCAATCACCAGGGAGGGACTCGCAGTTGGGGTGCCCTCCGGGAAGTGTCTCTGATCCTTCAGTGGGCAGAGATCAATGTTCCCTGCATATCAGCAGTTTACATTCCGGGGATAGAGAATGTGGAGGCAGAATCCCTGAGCAGGGGATGTTCTCGCCAGGGAGAATGGTCTCTCAATCCAAGGGTCTTTTAGTTCCTCTGTCACAAGTGGGGGACTCCACGGTTGGACCTGTTTGCTTCTCGTCACAATCACAAGCTGCCAGCTTTTGTGTCTCTATCCCAGGATCCTCTGGCAGTGGCAGCGGATGCCATGTCTCTGGCCTGGAAGGATCTGGGGTTCCTATATCTGTTTCCCCCATTCTCCATGATCAGCAAGGTGGTGCGCAAGTTAGCACTGGAGGAGGTGCCAGCAATTCTGGTGGCGCCAAGGTGGCCAAGACGTCTGTGGTACGCAGACGTCGTAAGGCTGGCAGTGGATTGTGTCCATCTGCCTCTTCTTCCAGATCTCATCACTCAGGTAACTTTGTTGGTGTGTTGCTGGATTTGACGGCATGGCTGCTGAAGTCTCCATCTTGAAAGAAGAAGGTCTTTCTGATGTGGTTATTCAGACTCTTATTAGAGCTAGGAAGAAGTCTTCCTCTGTCATTTATTACAGGACTTGGAGGTCCTATATTGATTGGTGTGTATCCAGGGCTTTGCCCTGTATATTATTTTCTATTCCTAGAATTCTGCAACGAGGTCTGGATATGGGATTACAGATTAGTACTTTGAAAGGGCAAGTCTCTGCCTTGGCAATTTTCTTTCAAAGATCGTTTGCTCTTCATCCTTTGGTTAAGACCTTTTTCCAAGGAGTCGCGCATGTGCGGCCTCCCAGAAAGCCTTTACTTCCTGTTTGGGATCTTAATTTGGTGCTTTCGGCTATGCAAGCTGCTCCCTTTGAGCCATTGCAGGATATTCCTCTTCCTATTCTTACTCAGAAGGTTGCCTTTTTGGTTGCTATTACTTCTGTTCGCCGAGTTTCTGAACTGGCAGCTTTGTCTATTCAAGCCCCTTATTTTGAGAGGCATCAAGAAAAGGTTGTTTTCCGTTTTAAACCGGATTTCCTTCCTAAGGTGGTGTCTGCTTTCCACCTAAATCAGGATATAGTTCTTCCTTCCTTGTGTCCTAAACCTAGTAACGACAAGGAAAGGGTCTTATATTCTTTGGATGTAGTTCGTTGTGTTAAGTATTATTTAGTTACTACCTCGGCCTTCCGCAAGACGGATGCCTTTTTTGTTGTGCCTTCTGGGCCCAAGAAGGGTTTTGCTCCTGCCAAATCTTCCCTTAGTAAGTGGATACGTCAGGCTATCATTGGGGCCTTTATGGCGAAGGGGAAGGTTCCCCCTTTTCGTGTCACCGCTCATTCTACTCGTGCTATTGGAGCCTCTTGGGCTTTTCAGCACCAAGCTTCTGTTGAACAAGTCTGCAAGGCTGCGACTTGGTCTTCTGTGCATACTTTTTCTAAGTTTTACAAGGTTGATGTGCGGGCCTCAGCGGATGCTGATTTTGGCCGCAAAGTTCTGCAAGCTGCAGTAATTTAAGTTATGCATTATTCCTTTGGGATCCCCACCCATTATAGACACTGCTATTGGATGTCCCAAGTGTCATGAATATCGGGAAGTGGGGGGTGTGACATACTAGGAATAATACCATTTTGTGAGAGACTCACCTGTAAAATGGTTATTACGAGTATGTCACACCCCCCACTTCCCCCGCCCTTTTTTGTTCGAGGGATCCTTTATATGGTGATTATTATTTCAAATAATTTTACAATTATTGAATATAATTGCCTCTTTTTGCTCTAAGGGATCCTTTATTTGGTATTATTATTCTCATATAATTTTACAATTATTGAATATAGTTGGCTCTTCCTGGTTCTTCACTGCTGTTTAAAAAGACTGAGGAATAGTGGGAGGAACCCAGTACTTATGGACCAGGAGGGGCTCCTTTTTTCCATGTCATCTCTGCAAGATCGCCCTCTACAGGCCGGGTTCCCAAGTGTCACGAATATCTGGAAGTGGGGGGTGTGACATACTCGTAATAACCATTTTACAGGTGAGTATCTCACACAATGGTATTTTTTTGACTTATTAGACTTAATGGCCTCCCCTTCTGTTGGATCACGAAGGGTTAATAATTTTGAATGAGATTGAGTCCCTACCCTATTTAGGCGGGCTCAGAGAGCTATTCAAGGAGCCTCTGTCCAGAAGTATGGCAGAACAGGCGCAGGACGGTTTTATGGATCTCATGGAAGATTCTTTCACTGAAATATCCTTTGTGGACCAGGATTCTTCCAGCATTTCGCCGGCTGCTGATTCTGGGAGGAGGAGGCCCTGCTCTGCCCCTCAAGTCATTATTTAACTAGGGGTATATATATATATATAAAAATATATATACACATACATATATATATGTGTATATATATATGTGTGTATATATGTTTTTTTCATAGATATTTTAGCTTGGAATAGGGTTTAGCTTGGAATAGGGTTTAACTCACTTCCCTATTTTTTTGCTTATGTCTTTTAGTTTAAAACTCCGGACAAAGCTTCCAAAAGTGTACCTAAATCCTCTTCTTCCGGATCAAAGTCCAGTAAAAAGAGTAGAAGATGCCCCTTATGTGATGTGAAACTTGCAGATTCCTACGTTAAACCCCTTTGCCAGATATGTACGGATAAGGTGGTTAATAAGGAACATAATGTGGATTTGATGAGGTTGATGAGGGAACTTAAGGATCAGATCTCTTCCTCTCCTATTACGCAAAGGGCTCCAGTGGGCTCTAGTAGCCACATGTTTTTTTCACATCCAGCCGCGGGTCCTTTTGATGCATCTCTGTTTTCCGGTCATATGGGGAAACCCTCCTTTTTCTCCACTCAGGAATCTTTTGTTCCTGATGAGGAATCGGAGGAAGGTGAGATTTCCTCCCCAGAGCGGGCCTCGGTATCCTCCTTGACCAAAAACAGATATTTGTTTCCACCGGGAGATCTGCCTTTTCTGTTACACATGATTTATCTATCCATGGGTATAGAGGAAAAGGTTTCAGGTCCGAAATCGAAACAGGATAGTTTTTATCCGGATTTGGCTCCGGATTCTTCCTATTCCTTTTCTTTTCATGATTATCTTAAGGATATGATTTTGGAGCAGTGAAAGGAGCCATCTAGGAAGGTGTTTACTTCTTGTGGGCTTAATCGTAAATACCCGTTTTCGGGGGAAGAAGATTCTCACCTTTGGGAAAAATGTCCAAAATTGGATGCCCCTTTTGCCAAGGTTTCTAAGGGAGCAGGTTTAGCTTTTGAAGATTTTGGGTTTCTTAAAGATCCCCTGGATAAGAAGATGGATTCACTGCTAAAGAAGGCTTGGCAGGTGGAATCTAATATTTTAGGGACAAACTTGCCATCCAATTGTGTTATCAGGAATTTGGGGTTTTGGCTTCAACAGCTTAAAGACTGTCTTCTTGAGAGGACAAGTCTGGATAAAATTTTGAAGGCTTTACCTATTCTTTTTTCAGCTACGGCCTTTGTTACGGATGCCATGGCTGAATCTATTAGATTTTCGGCACAAAATCTGGCTGTGACCAATTCAGTGCGCAGGACTCTTTGGTTGATGGAAGATAAGACTTTGTGCTGTGCCCTTTAGGGGTGAATATCTGTTTGGTTCAGACTTAGGTAAAGTTTTGGATATGACGGCAGACAGGAATAAATGTTTCCCGCTTCGTCCGGGAGTGTCAACTACTAGAATGTTTTTTTCCCAGAAATTCATATAGGCGTCCCTTTCTTAACAGGGGTGCGCCTAAAAGGGCCAGAGGAGCCTCTTCCGCTTCCAATACTTCCAGAAAGGGCAACTTTAAAGGTTCTACCCTGTTCGGAACCTACCAAGCGAGACCCAAAAAGCAATGACGCCAATGTCGTAATTGGCGCCAGGCTAAAGGGGTTTTGCACAGCCTGGCAAGGCCTGTTGGATTGCCCTTTTATAGTAAGAGGTATTACGGAGGGCTTCCACATAGTTTTTCCTCAAACCCCCTCCTTCAAGATTTTTGATTTCTTCTCTGCCCAGGGGCAGGGAAGAGAGAGAAGCTATTTTTTTTAGTTTGTCGGACATGAGGTCAAGGGGAGTCATTGTTCCAGTGCCACTACTTCAGCAGAAGGCAGGGTTCTACTCCACCATTTTCCTAGTAAGAAAGAGCTCGGGGGGGGGGGGGTCAGGTTTATTCTGAACCTAAAGAGTCTAAATGTTTTTGTCCAGTACAGACATTTCAGGATGGAAATGATTTTTTCAGTAAAGAATATGCTTCTCAGAGGTGCCTACATGGCATCAATAGATTTGAAGGATGCTTATTGGCAAGTTCCGATGAGTTCCCTGGCTCAGTCTTTTATGAGATTTGCAATAAGAGATGGAGACCGGATTCTGCATTTCCAGTTTGTTTGTCTCCCCTTCGGTCTAGCTTCAGCTCCGAGAATATTTACCAAGGTTTTGGCAGAACCCTTGGCGTTTCTGAGACGCAGGGGGATAGGGGTAGTCGCCTATTTGGACAATCTCCTCCTTTTCGCCCAGTCAAGAGACAAGTTGCGGGAGAATGTGCGTTCATCATGGATCTGTTAACTCACCTGGGCTGGATCCTGAATGTTTTTCTCTCCAGGAAGCAGTTTGAGGTATCTGCTCGGGATCAAGTCCCTCAATAAGGCAAGCGATGAGAGTGCTCTTCATCTTTTCCAGCAGTAAGGTGGGGTCAGCTTCATTCCAGATTCCTCCAGAGTCATATTCTGAGGAACTGGGATGGAACCCAACTTGGACTGGACCAGCAACTACTAATTCCAGAAGAAGTAAAAGAGTCTCTGAATTGGTGGTTGGAAGAAAATCGTTTTTCAAGTGAATTACTTTGGGGAGATACCAAGGAGCTAATTTTGACGGCAGATGCTTCAGCCTGGGGCTGGGGAGCACATTGCAAAACATGGACGGCTCAAGGGAAGTGGTCAAAATCCCTGAGTCTCTCCTCATCCAATATGAGGGAATTGGTTGCAATAAAAGAGGCATTATGGGCCCTGGAGAAACACCTGCATGGGAAACATGTACAGATCAGAACAGACAACGTCACGTCGGTGGCCTACATAAACCATCAGGGAGGAACGAGATCCTCAAAAATGATGATGATAGCTTCAGAGATTTTGCTGTGGGCGGAAAGCAATCTAAAGTCCCTGACGGCAGTTCACCTGAAGGGGACACTAAATCAGGTGGCAGATTTCTTGAGCCGTTCACAGGTAAAAGAATCTGAGTGGTCTCTGGACCCAGAAGTATTCAAAACTATCTGCAAGCGGAGCGAGGTTCCAGAAGTGGATCTATTTGCATCAGCAAAAAATCACATAGTGGAAAATAGTATACAATACGTCCTGCTCCAGATATAATACTTACACTTGGGTTATCCTCCGCCAGATGGCGCTGCACTGCAGAGACATGGAAAAACAGACTCCTCCCGGCCCTTCAAATACCCAGGGACCTCCCACAAATCCCCAGATTTCTCTGCAGTGCTGACTGCGAAGACATGAAGTATCACTCTCTCGCAGGTGAGCGGGGCTACCAAAGCCTGCGGCCCTGTTGGACTATTCCCACCCGTCCTCCCTGTGATGTGCCTCCCAGCCTGGGCTGCCCTGGTCGGGTGAAGGTAGGCAGCACCATGCGTGCTTAACGGAGCCATGCTCCACCGCAGTCCCCCACCAAAGGGTAGGCGGTTTAGGCTGATGGTGAGCCTCTAGGGGATGCCCCTCCTGCACTATTGCCCCATGCCCCGTGTAGTGGTGGGCCCTGTACAAAGGGTCGCCATCCTCCCTCATTCCCCCCGTAGCCCGGGGGGAAATAAAGGGGGGGGGGTATGTGTGGTGGTCTTAGTGTATGTTTTACACGTTATGGCCTTAGTCTTGCCCCGGACTGGTATTCCTGGTGTCAGAGCCGCGCTGTTTGCTCTTTACTGTGTATTTGTCGCCTCAGACGCTGCGGCGTCTTCATTGGCAAATAATTTTTTCTAAGTGTGCCATACACTTCGCTCCTCATGACAACTTGTAACTATCTCAGAGCTTCGTGCTGTTTGGGGGGGGGCGGGGACCTGGTTGGCGCGCTCCGCGTCACAGCCTGCTCTGGCTCGCCCTTCGAGGTTCGCTTGGCGCCATTTTGATGCAGGTCGCATGCACGCGTGGTAGCGGTCCTCCTCCTCCTCCCTTGGTCTGTAAGTGCCCTCGCGGGCGATTTTCATGATCCTTGATTACTGCGCATGGTTCTGACACCCTTTATTCCCATTATGTCTTTCAGACTGGTGAACACCATTGGCTTCTCCCGGCCCGGTGTAAAATTATAGCGGGCCTTGTAATATTCTCCCACTTCCCTAGTGGATCTTTGGGGCATCCAGGGTTACTTATAGTGTAAATCCCTACTTGCATATTGTGCCTTGATTAATCACCATATGGAGGCATCTTAGAATTATGTGACCGGGGTCCCTCTGGGACAAGACCGGCGGTGTATAGCGTGTGGACAACCCCATGCTGGTGCTGACAGGGCACGGGTCTGCGTACCCTGTGCCGAGCAAGCCCTGGCCCTGCAATCTGGTCGGCCAGTGGCTACACCTAGCTTCAATTCACCTATCTCCAATTCACCTATCTCCAATTCACCTATCTCCAATTCACCTATCTCCCCAGGCTTAAATCTCTCTCCTGCTGAGTCGCCTACAAGTGGGGAATTGCAGCCTGCTGGGCCCTCCAGACTGCCTACGGCTGAACAGATTATTGCTAGGTTGTCAGAGCGAATGGGCCCTGGTAGAAAGCGGCACCTGTCGCCTCATGTTTCTGTATGTTCTATGAGAACTGAGGGGTTTGCTACTCCGTGTGACTATACCCCTTCTGATGAAGGGGAGTTGTTCTCTGACTCAGGCTCATCTGATGAGAGGCAGAGGAGTCATGACGATTCTGGCCCTGAATACTGGGGCCAGTGAGACACTGACGACTTGTTGATTAAGGTCTTTAAGGCACTGTCTCTCTCTCCCCCCCGGTCAGGTCCCCAAGCCTAGAGGGGAGCGTTTCCATACTGCGACTGCACGGTCGGAATTTCTAGAGCAGGCTCATTTCCATGCCCTTGTGCTCAAGGAATGGGAATGCCCCAGTAAACTTCCAAGGGTTCCAGGGGACTGGGATAGGAAATACCCTTTTCCCCCTGAGGTGGATAATTGTTGGTCATCACCCCCCATGGTGGATGCGCCGATCATAGGGGGTCCCTAACCCCCCCTTTATTACAACCCCTGCTTATAGTACCCTTCAGGATGCTGAGGACCGGCGCATTGAGGTGCTGGCCTCCCATGCCTTTTCTTGTGCTGGGACGGCGCTGCGCCCGGTCTGTGCCGCAGCCATTACTGCAGTGGCCGCTAGAACCCTCATCAAAAAATTGCTTGATCATCACCCCGAGGATCTCCCCTGGGAGGTGTTTAATGCACTCTCCGATTGTGATGTATTTGTGAAATTTATTCTTTTAGCGCTGGATGACGCGATTAGAATGTGTGCAAGAACTTCCGCCCTTGCGGTGGCTATTCGTCGCTTGGTCTGGCTGCGACAGTGGGGTGTTGATGATGCTACTAAAAAGACTCTTACTGGGCTCCCCTTTAGAGGGCAACGCCTATTTGGGGCCCGTCTAGACCTGTTCGGTAAAAAGGGCAAATCACCCCTTCGCAGACGGCCGTCTCGGCCCCCTCGGGGCAGGGGCACCCCTCCTCCCCCCTACCTTAGTGTTAACCCTTTTGTTGCCAAGCCCGTAACACCTACGTGCTGGCTTGGCTGGGCCTTAAGTGCCAAGCCCGTAGGTGTTACGTGCTTGACTTTCCTCGCTTCTAGTTTAAAAAATAAAAATAAAAAATACTCACCTGACCCCTTGTTGGATCCGGCCGGGTCTCGTCTTTAATTTGGTGCCATCCGATCCCCCGTGGGGGGTCGGATGGCTCCAGGAGAGCCCCCGGAATAGGCCGCCCCCCCCCCCCCCCGCTTCTGCAGCTGCTAACTGTAAAAAAAAAAAAAAAAATAAAATAAAAATGACATTCACTTACCTGTGTGTGCGCTGGCCTGGGAGGCTCTCTCCTCTCTTCTTCTCGATGGCGCCCGCCATCTTGCCTCTAAGCTTATTACGTCATCCCGGCCCCGAACGGGCTTCAGCTTTCTCAGCTTCTCAGATGCCGGTGATCGGTGCCCTGGAAGGAGGTGACAGGAGATCCTCTGATCTCCTGCCTTCTCCTTCTCTGGATGCCGATCACCGGCATCTGTCAGCTGAGCGGCGAGGGACAAGAGCTTGCAATCGAAGGTAAGTACAGTAAAAAAAAATTTTTTTTTTTTTTTAATAAAATACTTTTTATTATTGTGTGATGGTTTTTTTTTAACAGTTAACCCTTTGTGAGCTGGTAAGGGGTCCATGAGACCCCTTATACCAGTTCACAAGGCTGGGGGGGGTGGCAAGTCACCTGCCCTAGCGGGTGACTTGCCATTAACCCCCGCACCCCCATTACCTGCCTCCCCAAAGGCCAGGGGGGGGCAGAAGAGCCCGGGCCCACATAGGCTATGTGGGCTCGTAGGCTGCAGGGTGGGGGGGCCACCAAAGCTGGCCCCCCCACTCTGTGCCTACAAGCCCCCATAGCTGGTCCCGGGCTGGTTACTTTGGGTAAGGGGGACCCCATGTCATTTTTTTTTTTTTATTTTTAAGGGTTTTTAACCCTTAAAAATCCAAAAAAAAATGGGGTCCCCCTCCCCGGGAAGGGGGACCCTATGTCATTTTTTTTTTTAATTAACCCTTTGTGTCATCCAGCAGCTATAAAAGGCTTCTGGGCAGGAAAGGGTGTCTACCTATACATATGTGGTATCGCTGTAACCGGGAGAAATTGGGGTTTCTCACGCAATAAGATTTTATTGACAAACTTACATTTTTTATTACAAAAAAACTCTACAAATTGTAAAAAAATATTTATTTTTTATTTTTTTTCACACATTTCACCCAAAAATATTGAGAATACACCTAAAAAATACAAACAAGACATTTCATGTTAAAGCCCAGACTCTGTTGAAAAAAACAATATATAATTTTCCTGGGAAATCCCTGGAAATCCTTTCAAAAATGACAGTTGAACATGTGTAGCGCAAAATAGTGAAACATCTTCTGGCAACAGGGAGTGGCAAATGCTGCAGGTAGGCTGGCAGCGAAAGGGTTAAACAACAACCAGGGGTGTCCTTCCGGATTTTTCGTGCAGACTCCTGCCCCACGAGCAGCAGACAACGCTCCGGCGGGGCTAAGCTCAAATCTTCCACCAAACCCCCTCAAGCATGATGGGGCGCCCTCGCCGTCTGGGTGAGGGGATGGCTGCAGCACCTTGCTCTTATCAGGAGGCATCTCGCCTCATTCTGGTTGATTCAGGAGGTTGTGTCCTCCAGATACAGGATAGCATTTGCTGCACGGCCTTCCCCAGTTTTTATCAGGTCCCAGGTACTCCTGGTCCCTGCCGCTGTTCAGTTGCTGGCACAGGCCAGGCTAGGCCTGCAAGGTCTGAGGGTCTCTTGCAGGTTGCCCGTAATAGGCAGAGGCAAGGGCCGCTATACCACTTTCCACAGTCCCCCAAAGGATGGGTCGGGTTGTCCCATTCTGGATTCACAGCAATTCTCTAATTACAGGCAGTTTCCTGCATGGAAACTCTTGAGTTGGGCCATCAGCACCTTGCGCCCAGTGGGCTTCTTGCTGTCTGGGGAACTCTACAATGCTTATGCTTACACCCCTGTGCCCTCAGGTCTCTGAGGCTCTTCAGGTTCGTGTTGTGACCTTGTTATCTGGCCTCTCTTCAACTCCCAGAGTGTTCACTCAGGTTCTGACGATGGTGAGGTCTCTGATGAGACCAAGGGACGTCCGCGCGATGTCTACCCGGATGTCCTTCCTCACTTCCCTGTCTCTGCGTCAGGATAGTTGGATACCCGGCTGGTGGGTCCATTGGGAGTCATTTGGATGGGTGTTCAATCACCCCGAGTCCTCGCTGTTCCCTTAAAGTGGTAACTCCATTAATAGGAATGATTCTGGATTAGGTTCAAACCAGATTCTCCCCTTCTCAGCAATTAGTTGGGCAATCTGGTCTCATGGGCTCAGTCCCTCATTGCTGTCCCGGTCTCTTAACACCAGGCAGGGATGCAACTGGTGGGCCCGTTGTTAACTTGCTCGGAAGAGGTCCCTTATGCTCAGTTCCCCTTGAGCCCTTCTGCGACTTCTATTGTTAACACAGGACAGGGATCCAGCACCCCTGGAGCAGGGTCTGTGGGCCTTCCCACCTGTATGACGGTTTTTCTCTTGAAAGTGGATGAACTCGAGGGACCTGTCTGGGGGCAGTTCCTTCTTGCCCTTTCCTGGAAACGGTCACCATGGATGCCAACCTTTCAGGTTGAAGGGGAAGGTTTCTTCTGAAACCCCCTGCGATTCTGGTGGTGGTGGGGCCCTTAGAAGGTCCTTACGCCTATTGAATTCTAAACAGTGAGCGTTTTTCAGTTGGCTCTATCTCGCTTGACCACTCCCCTTCTGGATTTGCCAGTCTGGGGGTGCTCGGTCCGTCTGACGACAGATGTCCTACATTAATCATTGGAAGGGGCCTGTAGCTGGCGGACCTTCCAGGGAGTGTCTATGTTCCCTTTCTGGGTGGAGACAATGCTCCCTGCATGTTAGTGATATTAGCTCTGGCGAAGCCCCTCTGCGACAGGATGTACTAATCCCTGTGTCGCTATGGAGTCCAACCAGTCGTGGATCTGTTGGGTTCCGTCACCTTCACAGGCTACTTTATGGACACTGCTTTTGGATGTCCCAAGTGTAAGTATTATATCTGGAGCAGGACGTACTGTATACTAAGAATAATACAATTCTGTGAAATACTCACCTGTAGAATTGATATTATTTGTATACAGTACGTCCTGCTCCACCCCACCCTGTTTTTTTTTGCATTTTTCTGGATCCCCTGTATGGTGGTTGTTATCTTTGTTATCATTACCAGTTGTTCTGGGTGGTTTAATTCTCCCGGCTTCTTGTTTACTGCTTTTCAATGCTGGGGATTTGTGGGAGGTCCCTGGGTATTTGAAGGGCTGGGAGGAGCCTGTTTTTCCATGTCTCTGCAGTGCAGCGCCATCTCGCGGAGGATAACCCAAGTGTAAGTATTATATCTGGAGCAGGACGTACTGTATACAAATAATATCAATTCTACAGGTGAGTGTTTCACAGAATTGTATTTTCTCTGAATCCGAGGGATCAGTCATTGGGAGTGGACGCGCTAGCTCAAGCCTGGCATATCAATCTGGCCTACGCCTTCCCTCCAGTACGTTTAATTCCAATGGTTCTGAAGAAGTTCTTCAAGGAATCAGCTACAGTTCTCCTGGTAGCTCCAGGTGGCCGAAGAGGTCTTGGTTTTCAACCCTAGTGGAACTGTCAGTACAGGACCCTTGGGAGATTCCTGTGAGTACTCATCTATTATCACAAGGTCCGGTGTTTTGCCCAAACCCACGTTGGTGGAGATTGACGGTGTGGACCTGAGGTCTCCTTACTGCAAAAGAGAGGATTTTCGGGCCCAGTGATAAATACTCTCCTTGCAAGCAGAAAGGTGGTGACCAGAAAGATTTATCTGAAAGTGTGGAAAAACTTTAAGTCCTGGAGATCGGAAAATGGGAGAACTTCATTCAAGATTCCGGTCATACTAGATTTTTTGCAACAGGGAGTTGACAAAGGACTTAGCGTTAATACATTGAAGGTTCAGCTTGCAGCCTTATCCGTGTTTTTGGATAGAAGGCTTTCTTCCGTTTCCATCATCAAGAGATTCTTGCTGGCAGTCAAGCGCTCTAAGCCGGCGCCGGTCAAGGTAATTCCACAGTGGGACCTGGTTAAGGTCTTATCAATGTTAAGTTCTCCGCCTTTTCATCCCAATAAGAATTTGGATATCAAGCTACTGACCTGGAAGGTCTTATTTCTGGCTGACATAACTTCGGCTCGAAGGATAAGTGACATCCAGGCATTGTCATGTCGTCATCCATTCCTCCAGGTGTTTCCAGATCACATTATATTGAAGGTGGATGCGTGCTATATTCCTAAGGTTGCGTCAGACTTCCATAGATCTCAGGAAATCATTATTCCTTCACAGAAGAGGATCCAGAATTGATGGCTTTGGATGTTAAATCTCTACTTCTGGATTATCTTCATCGATCCAAGGATTTCAGGAAGGCGGACAGTTTGTTTGTCGCTTTTCCAGGCCCTAGGAAAGGACTGAGGATCTCCAAAACTACGTTGGCAAGATGGATGAGAGGTACCATTAGTATGGCTTATGGAGATGCCAATATGCCAAGCAGAGTGACGGCTCACTCTACGCGTAGTGTATCCACATCTTGGGCAGAGCAAGCGGGGATCTCCATTGAACAGATTTGTAAGGCAGCCACCTGGACTTCGGCTAAGACCTTTGCCCGACACTATCGTCTAGATCTCTTGTCTCAGAAGGATCAATCTTTTGGCAGAAGTTAGTTACCTGGTAACTTTTTTTCTAAACATCTGTAAGGGCAGCATACGCCAGCTTCCCTCCCTTTTTGATTTTTAGACATGAGGGTTGCTTTTAAATTTGTAATAATGTTTGTGGAGTCGTGGGTCTTTTTCTCTTTTCTCTCTTTCAGATCTCTACAACAACTGGAGAAGAGAGGGAGGAGTCAAGACTTTGTTTGCTGGTGGTCATGTGTTCCCCTTGATGGGAGGAGCCCGGAGGTCTCAGGCGTATGCTTCCCTTACGGATGTTTAGAAAAAAGTTACCAGGTAACTAACTAAGGTTTTTGACTATATTGGGTTTTGGTGCACTCCCCGGGGTGCCCCGCTATGTGAAACCCCCCAGATCAACTCTCCTCACTGTGGTCCTACGGCGCATGCGCGGCCGCTCGTCCAATCAGCGCGCTAAGAGACACTGAGCTATGGACGTCTAACCCGAAGTCTAAACTCAGCGGCTCCAAGAGCGCTGGTGGCCGCATCTCACATTTCCCTCTAACGGGTCACGCACCCTGCCAGAGGTATAGCGGGGATGCAGCCCGCGCATGCGCTGTTGGACCGGGATTAAGGTAAGTGTAGCGGGCGACCTGGGGGGTTTCACACAGTGGGGCATTCCGATTTTGGATGGCTCGCGGGGAGCGAGTGGATCGGCCTGGGAATCTATGGTTGATCGGTCCGGGAGCCGATCCAGCTGGGTTTCACTCTCAAGGAGCGGAAGGCACAGCCTCCCTTGGACTCATAGCAAGAGGTCTAGGACCAGGGACGGCTGTGCCAGGTGACTATCAAACCGGGTTCACCCAATGAGTGGCCTATGGACCAACAGTTGGTGGTATCCGGAGCCAGATATGCTGGAGGTCTTCTCCCAAGTGTTCTTTCCCCAGGGAATTCTCACTGAACCCAGTTCATGTCACAGTTGGAGTCCCTCTGTAAGCAGATCCAGGTGCAACATCTGGTGACCAGCCCACATCACCTGCAGACAAATGGTCTGTGTAAATGGTTTATTGGAACCCTGAAGTAGATGTTCAGGATGTTGGTTGACTCTCATGGGTGAGATTGGAAGCTTTAATTCCGGCATGCCTCAACTGGATTCTTACCCTTTGAGTAACTGTATCGGCGACATGGGCAGGGGCCCCTGACCTTGGTGAGAGAAGCTTGGGAGGGGGATGTGGCCACCTCCGGATTGTCAGGTATGTCATGCACTTCAGGGACAAGATGCAGGCCTTTGCTTGGCAGGTGCATAAAAATATAAAGCAGTGCCAGGCTGAGCAGAAACAGTGGTACAATCAAAATGCCTGTTATTGGACCTACCAGGACAAGCTTCATATCTCATGCACCAGTAGCTCAATGCAATCACCTACCGGGTCACCCTAGACCCAGCCCGTGGAAGGTCTTCCACATGAACATGATGAATGTGCTTAATGAGCGGGAAGAATGTTCTCTCACCATAGGTTTCCCCCAGTCCAGCGGTCTGTGTCTCCCTGGAGGGCCAGTAGCAGATGCACCAGGACATTGATGAGATGCTGCAGCTGGGGTCATTCAAGCATCCAACAGTGTATGGTCCTCCCCTGTGGTCCTCATCCCCAAAAAGGATCAGACCCTCTGATTATGCATGGACTACAGGGGGCTCAACACCATAACAGTGGATGACGCACACCCCATGCCGCTCATCAATGACCTGCTTGATCATTTGGCCTGGGCCATTTACCTGACCATCGTGGAGTTGGAGCTACTGGCATATCCCACTGAACCACGAGGCCCAGGAATGCTCTGCTTTCATCACCCCATTTGGGATTTACAAATCCACCGTAATGTCCTTTGGTATGAAGAATGCCTCTGCCACTTTCCAGCAGATGGTCAATATGCTGATGCAGGTACTGGATGGCATTGCTGTTTTCTGTCCCACATGGGATAAATACCTTGAGCATCTTGACACAGGTGCTTGGGCGGATCTGCCATGCAGGGTTGACCATCAAGCCGGCAAGGTGCCAGCTGGGAATGTGTGAGGTTCACTATCTAACACACCAGGTAGGTGGGGGGACTTTGAAGCCAGTGTCTTGAAAAGTGGAAGCCATTACAGCAATGGCAGGATATTCTAGGTGATCTGTTCCTCGCTATAGCAGCCTGGCCAAGCCCTTCATGAACCTCACCAGGAAGAAGCTGCCCTCTATGTTTGATTGCACCAGCGACTGCAAGGAGGCCTTAAGGGGCTTGAAGGCCCCCTTTGCAGCTCCCCTATACTCCAAGCATCTGACTTTACATGCCCGCTTATAAGGGTCGATTCAAAATCCCAAATGTCATTATGTTCTTATTTGAAATCGAAAGTTTTGTTGGGTGTTTGTCATTTTTTCCTTTTTTTGGGGGCATTTTCGACTCGCACGAACGTTCGAACATAGACGTATATGTTCTTTCATCCATCGAACTTAAATTTGTGGTTTTACGCTACTTCGGGACTTTTTTCCTTCGAAATCGTAAATGTTTCGATCGGTCAAATTATTTACGTCATTGCAATGGGCTGGCGATTAATTCAGAGAGCTGATTGCCAAGTATTCCGATGGCCATATAGTCATTTCCTTGTCGAGCGTCTTACGGCACCTTTTTGACCTCGGGACTAGGCAGCCAAGCGTGATGGAGAGTGACTTTGAAGAGCATCAAGCTCTTCTTCTGTTTGGCATTGATTTGATCCTGAGGTCAGAGGCCAGATTGCACCGGCGGCAACGCATGAACATCAATGGCATGCATGACGTTGAGCTGTTCGAGCTGACCAGGCTTAATCGCGCTTCCCTCCATAAATTGTATAGTGAGCTGCGGCCATGGTTAGCCCGCACCACAAGGAAGGGGCAAGCAATTTCAGGTATGACCAAGATGCTTGGCTGCCTGCAATTTTTGGCGAACGGCTCGTTCCAGAGGCTGGGTGCCCTCTCCGTGGGGATCTCACAGCCTACGCTGAGCCGCGCACTCACATTTTTTGGAAGGCATGGCTACCCTAACACCCAAATATATTTTTTTCCCAGATGATATGGTAGCCAGAAACGCCATTAAGCTTGGTTTTTATAATATCGCCGACATGCCCAACGTCATTGGTGCCATTGACTGTACCCACGTCGCCCTGGTGCCTCCGGCTGCCGACGAGTACATATACAGGTAAGTATTTACATTTTGAAGATTTTTTCATTTTTGGTTAACCCTCCTTGTAATGGTCCTTCCTTGTAATGCTCCCTCCTTGTAAAGCTCCCTCCTTGTAATGGTCCCTCCTTGTAATGGTCCCTCCTTGTAAAGCTCCCTCCTTGTAAAGCTCCCTCCTTGTAAAGCTCCCTCCTTGTAATGCTCCCTCCTTGTAATGGTCCCTCCTTGTAATGGTCCCTCCTGATCGAATTGTGTGTGTTATTTTTACAAAATGCCTTCCTAATGTTTTATTGTGTTCCTTTTTTACCAGGAACCGCAAAATGGGCCACTCCTTGAATGTGCAGGCAGTGGTGGCCCCGGACATGCGGTTCCTTAGCGTACTCGCCGGCTACCCAGGCTCAGCCCATGATGCGTACATCCTTAGACGATCAGGATTGTACCGACGGTTTGAGTCTGGGGAATTTTCCGGGGCATGGCTCCTTGGTAAGTTAACATAAACCACATAATGTAGTTGTGGGTGTTTGTTTTTAATTTTTGTTTTTGTTTAATTACTGTTTTAATTTTGCAGTAATGTCTGCAAAACTTACACCTTAAACAACCTTCTTGCCATGTTAAACCACACTTGAATGTTAGTTATTAACCAACCAAGCGTTTGCCCACGTTTGGCCTGCATTAGCCACATTATAAATTATCTGTTTGTCTAATTTAATAATCCCTCTTACACCACCCTCGTGTGGAATAGTGCACTTAACTTTAGCATAGTTTAGGACCCATATTTGCTTAGCTGGTTTGCACTTCCACACGAGAGTAGAGCGGGATAAAGTGCATGTGGCGTGTTTCTGCTGTTTTGGTCTCACACAAAGCATATAAGGGGTCAGCCAAACCTACATCCTAAGCACACTTGGAAACCCAGAGCTGGGATCCTTATGTATGATTGTCCATCATCCTCACTCTTTGTATGTTGTCCTTTTGTAAACCTCTAGGACATATGTTTAGGTCTTACATGTTTTTTTTGCTAATCTTATGTATAAGGTGATTCAGGACACCCGCTGCTGCCGTGGCTCTTGACGCCAGTACTCCGGCCCCAGGATGCCTCCCAGGATGCCTACAACTGTGCGCACCGCAAGACCAGGGCTGTGGTAGAGAGGGCCTTTGGTCTTTTGAAGACTAGGTTTCGTTGTTTGGATCATACCGGGGGCGCCCTGCAATATGATCCGAAAAAGGTCATAGACATAATAATGGCCTGTGCTGTTCTGCACAATTTTGCAATTTCACAACGGGTCCCCCGGTATGTAGATTTGGCTCCCTCTCCACCCAGCGAAGACCAGGAGGACTCATTTCTGGCCATACACAGTAGTGTGTCCGGCCAAAGTGTGCGGACTAATTTGATCGCGACCCATTTTGCTTAATTTAACCTGTATTGGCCTTTGTTTAACATTGTGTTGTTGATTTAGTTTTCTTTCCCTTTGTGTATGTTTCGTTATGTTTGTTGTGTTCAACTAAGTAATGAAGTAATTACTCACCACAGGCCTAATGCTTTACAACTCTCTTTTTTGGATGTGTGAACTGTGTGAATGTCCAAGTATATATTTCTCTGTGACACCAAAAAAAGAGACAATAAAATTTATGAGCCACAGGTGTCTTTAACTGTTTATTTCTTAAAAATAATAGCACAAACTTTGAGTTGCTGCTCACTCCAATTTGCAAACAAAATATATGTAACAACAAAGGATAAATGGTTAGATCAACCATGCCAATAATTAAATCAAAAAAAAATCCTGCTTGCCAACATTTGCCACTGCCACAGGTGTAAACCTGGTACAGGTGTAGAAGCTTGAGTGGCACGTTCAGTGAGGATTCAGATATGGCCTTGGCTAGTGCCCTACCTCACCACTCTAAGGAGCTATATGGGCGCAAATCAAAAACACACAACCCAAGGCATACACCAAGGGTATCTTGGTTTGCCTCACCAGACAAGTCAATACAGGGGGGATTTAGAGCAAAGATGTACAGATTCATGGTGTTGAGACATTAATATGGGTGATGGCCATAGTACCCAGGTGGTGGCCCTTGCTGATTGGACCTAACGTGGGCCTGTGTGGCATTCTGAATCTGCAACTGGTCCAAAATGTTTCGCATGATAGTTACCATTTCACCCCTGTAGGCACGGTTGTCATTGTTGGCAGTCTCCATGTGGCTGTTGAGGGTCCGCAATTCTGTCTGCACAGCCTGTGATGTAGTATTTAGGGTCTCTATCCGGCCATGCAGTGCCTCTCGGTTCCTTTGGTTTTGGTGCTGGAAGGTAACCCTCTCGTGGTGCCATGCGTCCAAAATTGCCATGCCCCTCCCCTGGTTGCGCCGTAGCGGATTCCGCCTCCCCAATCCCCTGGTTCGGGGTCGTGCTGATGATGTTGGTCTGGGCCCCTCAACACAGGCATGCTTTCACTATCCTCAACAGCAGAGAGAACACTGGGGACTTGACTGTCAGTCTGTGCATGCTGGCCATCATGTGCAGCCACCATGCAGCCAGCTTCCCTCTGCTGCTGCGGAGTTGGTGTTGAAACATTTTGGACCAGTTGCAGATTCTGGCCCAGGGGTAGATCTTCTGAAGGGCACATAAAGGATCCATCCTCCTCCAGCTCCTGGATTTCATCCATGAGTGTGTGGGTCTGTATGGACAGAGACAAATTATATGTTAGCTTGCCCACTACATATGTCAATCTGTTAGAAGTAACATGCAAAGTAACATGGATAACCGACATTTGCTCCCTAAACTTACCGAATATATCGGATCCTCCCTCCTAGGCTGCACGGAAGTTGACGGCATGTCCAAACTGGCAGTGGATTCCACAGTAGCTGAGGGATGATGGTGGCCTGCATGAGAAGCAAAGACACTATGTAAACACACACCTATGCATTGTTGACGGGTCAAAAGACATATGCCGAATTAGTTAACGGGTCAAAGCTGTCATGGGCACTACAACAACGGTGACAAATAAGCTTCAATTTCCATGCCATTATCTTTACTTTTTTTTGGTCTATAACTACTTCCACATTGTTCACCTCAACTAAGCCAAACATTCAAGTTCAGCTTGTTCTGTGGCTGACCACATCCCTTATAGGCCATTAAAGCGGACCTTCACTCTGATTAAGAGTCTAGCTTATATGTTTCCCACACCCTGTACATACAGATTGACCACATTACAAATCTTCCTACCTGCATCTACTGCATGTTATGAGCCTTTAAACATCCAAGATGGCGGCTTATGGAAGCCGCCATCTTATCAGGCAGCCTGCAAACAGGAAGTGCCTCCTGACTGTGCTGCTCTGCATTCTTGGACTGATGACCGTTATCTGACCCCAGCTCTGCTCTGTACCTTATCCCACTCTTCTCTCCTCAGTAAGTGTGATGCTTCTGAGTCAAGATGGCGGTGCACGTATCCTAAATTCCTGGACAGAGTTGCAGGCCAGTGTGGGAAAGAATAATAAGTTAGTGACTAAAACTGAAAAAAATATTAATTTTACATGCTGGGGAACTGTTTTTTCAGACTTTGGGCTTTTCATTAAATCACACTGAAGGTCCGGTTTAAGTGTACACACTCAGCCTGGACATAGCAGGGACCTGGTTTTTGGGAGGCCTAGCAATGTATGTTTTCCTAATTCAAACCAAGCCTGTTTGTTGATTTTTTACCAACCCCAGCTCACACACAAGTAGACAACAGATCAAGATTGAAGTGTGTGATGTCATGGAGTGTAAAGACATAACTGCCAGGTTAATGGGAACCAGCAAACTTTTAAACTCGGGTTCAATGTACATTCACGTCTTGTATGTGGCCAAAAAATCAGAAGTTAAGTGGCCACACACATGCCACACCCTGGCCCAACACAGAAATCCCCTACAAGCCACAGCCTAGGTGCCTGGCTTCCCAGATGTGTTACTGGCTAATTGTGCATGCTCACTAATTGTAAAGGTCACATAAAGCTTACTCACCTGCAGGACGGGTCGGTGAATCTGTGTCCCTTAGGGCCGCGTGGCCCTCGACGGTGACTGGATGCATCAATCCCAAAATCATCTCCTCAGCCGGGGTCAACTTGAGTTTGGAGGGAAAACCTCCTCCAGTTTTCATGCTTTAGAACCAGGTGGCCAATACAACATCAAGTCTAATCCTAAAGCTAACATTTTTACCGCCTTTGATTTTCTTTCTTCCGCGCAGCATATTTGAGGTCCGATATCTTGCGCTGAATCTGTACAACATCCTTTAACTCTTCCCCCGCTGTATTCACTTGTCTGGTTAGGTCGGCCAAGATGTTTGCTCTGCGCTGTTTGGTGGTGTTTTTGGATCTGCGCCCATATAGCTCATCATAAACTAAGGTCAGGCCACTAGCCAAGGCCATAATTTGGGCCTCACCAAAACGCCCACTCAACTGCCCTCTTCGCAATGTGCGCCCTGTTGTTTTGGGTTGTGGGTCCTCCATGGTGTCATCCAAATGGGGTGACATCCTTGCCTGGGTTTGTGGGGGATAATGCAGGGAATGGTGGCTGCCTGGGGATTGGCCAGGACTGGGCAAGGGACTGGGTGTTCTGGCCTGGCTGGCCACAGAAGTCCCCGGTGTTGATGTGGCATAGTAACCTTGCCTTTCCACCTGTGCCGGTGCCAAATGTGGGCGAGCAGGAGAGTTTCGTTCTGAGGCTGAAGTAGTGCTGCCCTTGGAGGTAGTAGGGCGGACCAAGGGTGAGGGCGATCTTGCAGGGCCGGCCCTCTTCTGTTTTTTTTTTTGGCCCACTCTTGGGGGGCTGCGGGACCTGGTTCTGGCTCTTGGGGGGCTGCGGGACCTGGTTCTGGCTCTTGGGGGGCTACGTGGCCTGCTGCGGCGTCTTGGGGGGCTGCCTGGGGACCTGGTTCTGCCTCTAGGGGGGCTGCGTGCCCTGCTTCGGCGTCTAGGGGGGCTGCCTGGGGACCTGGTTCTGCCTCTTTGTGGGCTGCGTGGCCTGCTGTGGCGTCTAGGGTGGCTGCCTGGGGACCTGGTTCTGCCTCTTTGTGGGCTGCGTGGCCTGCTGCGGCGTCTAGGGGGGCTGCGGGACCTGGTTCTGCCTGTAGGGGGGCTGCGTGGCCTGCTGCGGCATCTAGGGGGGGCTGCGGGACCTGGTTCTGCCTCTAGGGGGGCTGCGTGGCCTGCTGCGGCGTCTAGGGGGGCTGCGGGACCTGGTTCTGCCTCTAGGGGGGCTGCGTGGCCTGCTGCGGCGTCTAGGGGGGCTGCGGGACCTGGTTCTGCCTCTAGGGGGGCTGCGGGACCTGGTTCTGCCTCTTGGGGGGCTGCGGGACCTACTGCGGACTATTGTGGGTGTTGTAGTGGGGCAGGGTGGGGTGGGTCTTCGGACCCTCTTACCCGTTTTGGGCCCAGTAGCCATACTAGCCTTTGTGGCCTGTGTCTTTGCTTTTCCTGGCTGCCCATAGCTGGTAGTTGGCTGGGCCGGCGTTTTGGTACTAGGCCGTAATTTTGCTTTGGGCTGCTGCGACCTTGTTTTGGGCCCTTCGGAAGGCTCCTGCCGCTTGGCTGCCTTCTTCCCCGTTTGCTCCTTTCCAGTTTTGCCAGGAGTTTTTTTGGGTGTCATTTTGATTTTTGAAAATAATCAGCTGTGTGTGCAGGGACCTTTAAGTAAGCTAGCCAGCGTGTGACGTTTACGCGCCGGCATGTGACACGTACGTTGGCACGGCCGTGCGGAACCCGCTGAGGCATTGCGTACGTTCGCACGGCCGTGTGGAACCCGCTGGGGCATTACTTATCTGCTGCCGAGAACAAGAAGCAAGATGGCACCCACTATCTTCACCCGCCAACAAGAAGAGATCATCATGCTCGTAAGTGTATTTTAAGGACTTTTCTTTGATTTGGAAATGCTGCTCTACATGTGAAGGAAGCGCAGGAATAAATGGCTTTTTGTTAAAAATGTGATAAACTACATGCACAACCAAAGGCACGCCACACACGTGCCAAACAACATTTAGGCCAGATTGTGAAATTACTGAACCCTAGAAATGTGTGTGTGTTAATGTAATTACACCAAAAAATGTATTGCTGACACATCTTGATAGGTATTTAGAAGTAAATTCGATGTTTTCTTTCTGTTTTGTAGACCATGCTGGAGCGCAGGTACGACTACCTGCCCAACACATTTGAAAAACGCAACGTCGCCCTGGAGATAATCTCGACCATACATCAGCAGACCAACACCACCTTCACCCACACGCAGATCATGCAGCATTGGTCGGACCTCAAACGGCTGCACATGCCCCAGGTGCGGAGGTTCTTCGGAATCCATTTTCCAAGTAAGTACATTGCGATTGCATGCAATATGTAACTAAGACAGAAGGTAGGCCTTTACTTAGAATGCCTTTTCTTTTCTAGTGTTGGAAATGGGATAGGCCGACCAGTGCTGCATGATTCTGCAGCTGGGAGTGAAGGTGGTGGATCTCCAGGGCGACGGTCCGACCCCTCCTCTGTGGCCTCCTCAGACCAGCCCCTGGACCTTACCACAGAGGAGGGGCGGCACAGCGTGGGCAGGAAGTCGTACCCTGCCACGCATGCGGGAGCCTCTGGTATGTCACTCTTCATGTATACGCACACACATATACATGTTTGCTCCTGATAGCAACAAACTAAATCCTTGTTTCTTTTTTTGAAGATGCTTCGGGAGCGGGTGAGGTAGTGGAGGAGGAGGCAGCAGATATGGTCGAAGAAGAACCTGGAGAAGGTGAGTGATGTGACCCAGACTGGAAAAAAAACATTGGAGGACTGCTGAATCAGACCTTAAAACTGAGCATATTTTCTAAATTTCTACAGGCAGTTCTTCACAGCAGAGCCAGGACCAAGGACATCCTGTTGTCCCCAACGAGCCATCTATCGGCCACCAACCAAGTAAGTATTCATGTCATTAGTGACATTTCTGGTTGACTTGACCTGAACACACAAATCCATCAAGCCCTAGGCAATGGCACTCGAAGACTTACCTGTGCCCACTTCATTAGCGTAATGACTTGACAGACTTACCTGTGACCACTTCATTGGATTAATGACTTGACAGACTTACCTGTGCCCACTTCATTAGCGTAATGACTTGACAGACTTACCTGTGCCCACTTCATTGGATTAATGACTTGACAGACTTACCTGTGCCCACTTCATTAGCGTAATGACTTGACAGACTTACCTGTGCCCACTTCATTGGATTAATGACTTGACAGACTTACCTGTGCCCACTTCATTGGATTAATGACTTGACAGACTTACCTGTGCCCACTTCATTGGAGTAATGACTTGACAGACTTACCTGTGCCCACTTCATTGGATTAATGACTTGACAGACTTACCTGTGCCCACTTCATTGGATTAATGAATTTAACTAATTACATGTCGCTTTTCTTGGTTTGTAAAACTAATAAACATTAAATCCACAGGTGCCAAACATGTATAGTTAGCCTACTAATTTGTGGCCCAAAAATTGTTACAGGGACCACACGTCAAAGGCGGAGCTGAATCGGAGGGTCCTTGAGTTGGTGGCTGATCTGCACGCGATGCGTGACACGTTGGGGACAACAGAAGATGAAGAGTAGTGTCCTTGGTCCTGGCCCAGTTTATTTGTATATAGTTTTCTAATACTTATTATTTAATTTTTAACATTTCACAAATTTTGTAAATAGTTTTTAATTACTTCTTAAAAATCGTTTTACATTACTAATAAGCCAAAAAAAAAAAAGCCAAACGGAAATGGCTGGTTACAATAATAAAACAAAGAAAAATACCCAATAATTCCTGTGTCAATTATTAGCACAAATACATTGACAAGAAACAAAGGGTAAATTACTGTTGAATAAAGCAACAGTGACATGACCGGGAAGTGGTTGGGGTGAGCTTTAAGGTGCGCTAACTGAAGAACAAACTAAGCAGGAAGTGGTTGGGGTAAGTTTTAAGGTGCACTAAATGAAGAACCAACTAAGCCGAAAGTGGTTGGGGTAAGTTTTAAGGTGCGCTAACTGAAGAACAAACTAAGCAGGAAGTGGTTGGGGTGAGCTTTAAGGTGCGCTAAATGAAGAACAAACTAAGCAGGAAGTGGTTGGGGTGAGTTTTAAGGTGCGCTAAATGAAGAACAAACTAAGCAGGAAGTGGTTGGGGTGAGCTTTAAGGTGCGCTAAATGAAGAACAAACTAAGCAGGAAGTGGTTGGGGTGAGCTTTAAGGTGCACTAACTGAAGAAAAACATAAGCAGGAAGTGGTTGGGGTGAGCTTGTTAGTGCTAGATATGGAAACACATATATGTGTGCGAACAGTTTAATGATTTAAGTCTGTATTGCGCAGGCGCAGGATCGTAAGTTTGTGGGTCCAGACGAATATTTTATTACAAATCCGATTAAAAATGCTCGGAAAACGCAAGGGATTCGTTGAGGTAGACGATGGGAAAGTGTTAAAAACGAATGCTGCCGTTGCAACCAGAGAAAAGGAATCGGAAAAGTCACGCGGATAAATGACATACTCGATCTCGTACTTTAACATACGAACGGACGGCCACTTTCCCGAAGGAAACGTATAAATGCAAAGAATCACTCGCATATGCATACGAGAGTGCGAACGTTCGAACATAATACAAAAAGCGGCACTGATACGACTGGTTTGTTATGTCTCTCTGAATCAAGCCTATAGTACAAACCGTTGCCATTGACTTTGGCTTCAGTGCAGTGCTCAGCCAGGTCAACTGGACAGGAGCCCCCCCATTCTTTAGCTGAGCCAGAATCTCCTGCCCAGAGAGGTTTCATATTCTGTCATGGAAAAAGAGTGACTGGTGATAGTTTAGTTGCTACAGTGGCTGCAGCCTTATATGAATTGGCACCGCTTCATCGTGGAGGCAGAACCCTCTGTACTGACTGCACACTGTTTCGAGTACAAAGGGAGACTGGTTGCACTGGAGCCTGGCTCTCCAGCAATACCAATTCGACATCTGCTAAAGATATTGCCAGGACCAGGCAAATACAGGTGGGTTATCGCAGCAAGGAGAGGTAGCAAATGGGAGCACGGCTCAGCACCGAGAGTTTCTTCCCTCTAGCACCCTTTTAGAGGGGGAGGTATGAGGAAAATGAGGACAAATATATTTTTGACACAACGTCCCCCCTTTAACAGTCCATTAGCAAATGTCCCTTCTAAGTAGTCTTTCATGGCCATGCTATCTGCTATAGCTGCGTAGGTGACAATTTTCATCCAAGGCCTGTTCTCTGGACTCTGTGCACACGTCGCATCCCGGGGTGGCCACACCAGTGGCCTGAGATGTAGCCAGAAGGCCTGGCTCAGAAATTATCCCAGAAAGAGAGCAGCTTCTTTTCCCACACAATTGAAAGGAATGACCTGTGCTGACAAGGAACTAAGAATAACTGGGTCATCGTTCCCCTTAGACCCAAACCCAATACAGCACCAGAACAAGGACACCAATCTGAATCTACCCCAAGTGTCCCATCTGGAACTCCTTTAGAACCTGAGGAAATAGAGATATCATATTCTGATCCATTCGAAGACCAGGTTCTTGGATTCACCAGATACGTATAATCATTAAGCACTAGAACCAGGGTTGTATGACCTTTTGGATTAAAAGTTATGGGCAAAATAGTCTCTGGAGTTTTGGAAGCTGCAAAGCCGTCAGAGTGGGAGGCAGAAACTCCTCCGAGGGGACGTTGGGAGTGCCCATGGGAGGACTAAATGCCAGGCTCCAATCTGGGGAGTTTTTCCATATTTTCAGGGGTTACCTTTACGTGTAAGGAGAGGTCCCAGGTTCCAGCAGGGAACCCCAGCCCCCTATGCCTCCAGCAGATGCCCTGCCAAATAATACGTCTGACCGCATTAAGGTACTGTAATTTCTGTTGTGCTTGTTGTACCCTGTATTGCACTTCTCAGACCTGTATATGTAATATTTTCCTAATGTCTCATACCTGTAATTCCTATCTAGTGTGCAATTGTCGCATTAAAATATATATTTAACTTGGGTTGTCTTTTAACCTTACCCAAAATTAGTACGTCTGTGTCCCTTGACTAAATTACAACCCAGTGAGCTGGTTGAAAGGCCTGGGATTTAGCAAAGTCTATTGTGTTTTTCTTGAGGCTGTGATAGCAGGCTCACGAGATATGTGACGTCACTTATACACCCAAACTAAATAAAACTTCGTGCAAGCTCGTTTTCTTCTTATAGTAGGAATAAATTCCAGGGGTGACAGGCTTAGTCTATCAGGGGTGACAGAGTCTGTCACCCCTGAGGTCCTTTTCCTTCCATTAAAATATAAAAACAAGCCTGCCTGGAAAATTCTTGATGCTAAGTGTATAAGGGACCTCTGCTCCCACCATCCAGCATATTTATATTGATTTTTATCATTGGGCCATTTTTCACGATAGTGCTTCTTTAACATCCTGATGAGGATTATATATTTATAATAGGCACAAGGTATATTCTTGGTGTGCCACACACCCCGCTTCACCTTTAATATTCTTCACGATTGGGTTAACTCACCGCCAGGTGATGCTGTGCATAGAGGAAGTCTTGCAACGAGCCCCCTTCCGGCCTATATATACCTGGTACCTCCCACTTATCACCAGTGTTTTTCTCTCTGCTTGACGACAAGACAGAAGATTGAAGTCTCCTGCTTACAGGTAGCCGGGGTATTACCCCGGCACCCCCTTTTGGTCTATTTCTGCCTGGTTTTGATTGTTTGTACCTTTATGGTGGAATGGAAGCCTCCCAGCCTAGGCTGCTCACTGGGCAATTGGTAGACGGCACTATAGGTGCCTAGGAGCTTATCTCCTCCGCTCGACCCCCTCTTTTGGGGGCAATGCGGCTATCCGGCATGGTGATCCGGAAATGGGATGCCCCTGTTCCGAGGGTCCCCTTAGCCCCTTACTCTCCCGTTACGGTCCCTTCTCCCTTCACTATGGGGGGGGGGTTAGAGGGATGTGTATTGCATGTGTGTTTCACTGTGTGTTTTTATTGCATTTGTGTTTTTACTTATGTGCACTTGTCAGACTGCACCGCAAGAGTGCATTTGGCCTGACTAATCCTCCTCATAGAGCTATCCTCGGGCAGGTCTTTTTAAGCAGCTGTTGGCCGGCATGGCCAGAATTTGGGTCAGCTTTAAAGGGCGGCCGGGGCGGGCTGCGCTGTGGCAGGCTGGCTTATAGCTGCCTGAGCCTTTGTGGGTTACAGCCCCCCTCCCCCCTGGTCTCCTCTCTGTACGGCCGCGTTTTCAGCTTGGGCTGCGCTGCTAGTTCCCCCCTTCCTTTACTGTGGTTGGCTCTGGTTTTGCGGCCGCCGTCTGGCGGGCCGCACTGTTCGGGCTTGAAGGGGGCGGGGCTCGGTGACGTGGGAACGGGGGCGTGGTAGCGGCGGCGGCGTCATGCGGCCGGCCCCAGCCGCACTTCCTTCCTTCCTGTCTTAAGGAAGACACGTGGGGGGGGGCTCGCTGCCGCATATGTCTCTGTTTACTTTTGCTGCCACCACCGCTTTGTTACTTGCTACTGCCGCCTCCTGTTGCTGCTGCTGCTGCGTTTTTCGTTTCAAGCTGATGCTGCTGCATTTCTGATCATTGCTCAGGTAAGCGGCCTCACCTTGTGTGGGGCCGTCTAGTTTTTGTTAAAAGGTTATAATAATAATAATATTATAAGAAAAAAGGGGGAATATATTTAAGAGGATGTTTTTTATATGGATTAAGTAAAGGAGGAATTATAGAGGGCAAAGGTTTTTCCTTGGTTTATTTAAAAGCACCTTGGTGCTGTGCATATATACCACAGTGAAGGTGCATATGAATGTACTGATGAATTGAGGTGCAGAGGAAGCCCTGTCTGTGGGCGAAACTAGTCCACCTCGTTTTACCAAAAATGGAGTTCTGATTATCCTATGTCGATTTTGGTGTGATCAAATATGTAAAAATTATGTACATGCCATGATATGAGTTTGTGTCTCTTGCTGTTTAATATTGACCAAGTCCATTGTCTGTGAGGACTGGATCAAATTGTTATAGTCCACTGCGTGTATTCTTCCAACCATGGGCCTTTGAAACCCGTGGGAGTTATTCGATTTTGATGTATATGTGGTAGTAGGGGGAGGCCATTATTCAATTGCCTCTCCTGTTACCTTTTAACCCTTTTAGCAACTGCTAACTAGCAGAAATAAAGCTTTTTTGTACTAAATATTTACATGGTGGAACTAACTTTGTGCTAGTGGCGTGGTCACACATGGAGGTCGCAGTTGTGTGGGTTTGACCTATACCCAACTTTCCTTTTTCCATATATATATATATATATATATATATATATATATATATATATACACAAAGATTATTAAGGGGATCTTTATTATAAATTAATTCCTCCCTTCCGGGACATTTACAAAAAGGGGGCATCCCGGGTGGCTTATGCCTTAAAACCCAAAATTTTGCGAATACCATAAATCACCATATGGAGGCTTCCGATATTACCGGAAATGGTTCTTCTGGGCCATCTAGGGTGTGCGCAGGATGTAGGACTCCGCTCCCAGCTGATGATGTTTTTGTATGCATTCCTTGTGCAAAGCAGAGTATTGCGCGTCAGTCCGTTGCTCCGGCTGCTGACCCGTCGCTACTTCCATCATCCCCTACCTCTCCCTCCCTTTTCCGGACCCCGCGTGACACTGTCAATAGTGGGGATTCGCAATCCGAGGTGGCGGCACGGTTGGCCAACCTCGAGAAAATAGTGTCCGTTAAAGCAGGGTCAAAAGCCACTGCGAAACGAAAGCACCTGACTCCGATACCTCCGGCTTCACAGGATGAGGTATGTGAGCCTGTGGAATGGTCCGATTGCTTCCTGGACGAGGAGGGAGAATTCCTGCTGGAGTCAGATGAGCCTGCGGATCAGCTTGAGGCTGATGCTATTGGCGATTTGTCGGCGGGGGTTTCCCTTGACACCCCCTCCATTCTGGCTCACATGTTTGAAATTTTGAATTTAGATCCGCCTGAGGCTGTCACCCTGCCGAAGGGTCAGTTGTTTAATGAGCCTCAGCCGCGTTGGGTTTTTCCCAGACAACATCACTTTGAGAGGGTGGTGCTTAAGGAATGGGAACATCCCACGCGGTTAACTGGAATCCCTTCCAGTTGGGAAAAGCGTTATCCTTTTCTGCCAGAATTGGTGAAGCTTTGGTCTGTCCCTCCTGACGTCGATACTCCTGTCCTAGGGCTCTCCAGCACGGCTATGGTGCAGTCTGCTGAGACCACTGCCCCTAAGGATGGGGAGGATCGTCAGATTGACCAGTACGCTCGCCATGGTTTTATTTATGCTGGGTCAACGATGCGCCCGGTGTGTGCTTCGGCGCTTCTTCTATTGGCGGTTAGATCTGTAATTCAGGAGCTGTGTGTGGATCTCGATCCCACTTGTAAAGAGTTTACTGCTCTCAGGCAGTGTGAGTCTTTTGTTTCCTATGTTCTATCCGCTCAGGACGATGCGCTGGCTATGAGTAGCAAGACAGCGGCAATGCTGGTGGCTATTCATCGGTCAGTGTGGCTGCGCCAGTGGTCGGCGGACTCAGCTTCTAAAAAGGTGCTCACAGCTCTCCCCTTTTTGGGCTTGCGACTGTTTGGTGAAAAAATTGATTCAGTCGCAAAAGGTGGTAAAATGCCGCAACGCAAGAGGCCTCGTCGTCCCTTTAGGGGGGCAAGTTCTGGTAGGCCTTCATTTCGGGGATTCAGAGCGGGTAGGGGGGCTTCCTTTCCCGCTACCAGAGGTGCAGGTTGGACTCGGGGGAGGGGCCGTGGCCGCCCCGCTCAGTCCTGGGGCACCAAGCCCAAGCCTGCTGGTAAGCCCGCTCAGCAATGAGGGGCTGCCCTCACCCGTGCGGGTGGGGGGACGATTACGACACTTCTCCCAGGTTTGGGACCAGGAGATTCCGGACAGATGGATCCGGGAGGTAGTGTCGTCCGGTTACAAGCTGGAATTCGACTCTCGCCCTCCTTCACGGTTCTTTAGGTCTCGGGTGCCCATCGATCCTTTGGCCGCACAGGGGCTCCTGGCGTCGGTTAAGAATCTGTTAGAGATGGCGGTCATCCGGCCGGTACCGTGCTTAGAGAAGGGCCTCGGTTTCTACTCCAATCTTTTCGCAGTCCCCAAAAAGGACGGGTCGGTTCGTCCCGTCCTGGACCTGAAATTATTCAACAGGTTCATCCGTTTTCGGAAGTTTCGCATGGAAACCTTGCGTACGGCCGTCGGTTCCCTTCGGCAGGGGGACTTCATGACGTCCATAGACATCAAGGATGCTTATCTTCATGTTCCCATCTGCCACGCTCATCAACGTTTTCTTCGATTCGTGATGGAAAATCAGCATTATCAATTCGTGGCACTTCCGTTTGGCCTTACCTCAGCTCCAAGAGTGTTCACCAAGGTGCTGGCAGGGGTCATGGCCATTTTCAGATCTCGGGGCATTCGTGTCATACCTTATTTGGACGACCTTCTCATCATGGCTCCGTCGCTCAATCAATCGGAGACAGACACCAGGATGGTGGTCTCCACGCTGGAAAGCTTTGGTTGGGTGATCAACTTCCCCAAGTCCTCCCTCGCTCCGGCCAGGGTGGTGTCCTTTCTGGGGATGCAGTTGGACTCTCTTCAACACAGAGTGTTTCTCCCCCAGTCCAAAATTCATCTGATTCAGGAGTTGGCTCGTGTCCTACTTTCCAATCCTCAGCCGTCCATCCATCTGGGGATGAGGCTGATAGGGTTGATGGTCGCCTCTTTCGAGGCAGTTCCTTTTGCTCAATTTCACACGAGGATGCTTCAGCTTTATCTGTTGGCATCCTGGGACCGGCAGCCTCGGTCGCTGGATCAGCCCTTCCAGTTGTCCTCCTGGGTCCGGCAGTCCCTCCAGTGGTGGTTGGTCTCGACTAATCTCGTGAAGGGCAGGTCTTTCCTGACCCCTCTTTTTGGGAAATTGTCACCACGGACGCCAGTCTTTCGGGATGGGACGGATTCTGGAAGGAGCTTCAGTTCCAGAGGCAATGGGGACCTCAAGAGGCCCACTTACCCATCAATGTTCTAGAACTGAGAGCCATCCGTCGGGTTATTGCTCCCCTGACTCAACACGTTCTGGGCCTTCCGGTCCAGGTGCGTTCAGACAATCGAACAGCGGTTGCTTACATCAATCTTCAGGGAGGGATTCGCAGTCTGAGTGCTCTCAGAGAGGTGTCCCTGATCCTGACCTGGGCAGAGGCCCATGTTCCTTGTCTCTCGGCGGTATACATTCCAGGAGTGGAGAACCAGGAAGCGGACCGGTTGAGCAGGGGCTCTCCCCGTCTGGGAAAATGGGCTCTCCATCCTCAGGTTTTTCGCTCACTGTGTCTCCGATGGGGGACCCCAGAGGTGGACCCGTTTGCCTCTCGTCACAATCACAGGCTTCCGAACTTCGTGTCGCTCTCCCAGGATCCTCTGGCTCTGGCAGTGGACGCCATGTCCCTGAGCTGGGGAGTTCTGGGATTTCTATACCTGTTTCCTCCGATGCCCATGCTGGGCAGGGTGCTTCAGAAGTTAGCTCTGGAAAAGGTGTCCGCCGTTCTCGTGGCCCCAAGGTGGCCAAGGCGAGTGAGGTTCGCAGACATCGTTCGGCTGGCAGTGGACCAGTTCGTTCTGCCTCTTCGGCCTGATCTGCTCACTCAGGGTCAATCGTGTTACCCCAATTTACCAGCGCTGGGTTTGATGGCCTGGCTGCTGAAACCTCCATCCTGAAGGAGGAGGGTCTTTCTGATTCAGTCATTAAGACTCTGATCAGTGCCCGGAAGAGGTCTTCTTCCATCACCTACTATAGGACTTGGAAAGCCTATATTGCTTGGTGTGAGATAAGATCTTTTCCTTGTAGGGTCTTTTCGGTCTCCAGGATTCTGGAGTTTTTACAATCAGGGCTGGACTCAGATCTCCAGCTAAGTACGTTGAAAGGGCAGGTCTCTGCCTTATCTATCTTTTTTCAGAAGCGTGTTGCGCTTAAGCCTTTAGTTAAGACTTTTTTCCAGGGGGTTACGCATGTGCGGCCTCCCAGGAAACCATTACTCCCTGTTTGGGATTTGAATTTGGTTCTTTCTGCTCTTCAGGCTCCTCCTTTTGAGCCTTTGCAAGATATTGCTTTGTCTACCCTGACTCAGAAGAGTCTTCTTGGTAGCGATCACTTCGGTCCGGCTTGTCTCAAGAGTTGGCGGCCTTGTCTATCCAGGCGCCTTACTTTGAGAGGCATCAGGATAAAGTGGTTTTTCGGTTCAAGCCAGACTTTCTTCCTAAGGTTGTTTCTGCTTTTCATTTGAACCAAAATATTGTTCTTCCCTCCTTGTATCCTAATCCTAAGAATGACAAAGAGAGGGTTTTGCATTGTTTGGATGTAGTACGCTGTGTTAAGTACTACTTGATTATCACGTCTCCTTTTCGTAGGACGGATTCCTTTTTTGTTGTGCCCCATGGGCCTAAGAAGGGTTTGGCACCAGCCAAATCTGCCATTAGCAAGTGGATACGTCAGGCCGTTACTGCGGCCTATTCTGCTAAGGGAAGAGTTCCCCCTTTTCGTATCACTGCTCATTCTACTCGCGCCGTTGGGGCGTCTTGGGCTTTTCAGCACCAAGCTTCTGTTGAACAAGTTTGTAAGGCTGCCACTTGGTCTTCTGTTCATACTTTTTCTAAGTTTTACAAGGTTGATGTGCGAGCCTCAGCGGATGCTGTTTTTGGCCGCAAAGTTCTGCAGACTGCAGTCATTTAAGTTATGCTTCACCTGGCCTTGAGATGCCCATCCCTTGTGGACACTGCTTTTGGATGTCCCATTAAGTGAAGAATATTTAGAAGTGAAGCGGGGTGTGTGGCACACCAAGAATAATACCATTTTGTGAGTACTCACCTGAAAAATGGATATTGTTGGAGTGCCACACACCCCGCTTCACTCCCACCCTTTTCGGTATTTCCGAAGCCTTTATATGGTGAAGCCTTTTTATTTATATCAAAATTGATTTTGAGGTTACCGGTGGAATACTGGTACTACCTTGTCTTTCTGCTTTTTAATATACTGGTGATTGAAGGGAGGTACCAGGTATATATAGGCCGGAAGGGGGCTCGTTACAAGACTTCCTCTCTGCACTACGTCACCTGGCGGTGAGTTAACCCATTAAGTGAAGAATATTTAGAAGTGAAGCGGGGTGTGTGGCACACCAACAATATCCATTTTTCAGGTGAGTACTCACAAAATGGTATTTTTTGGGCTGCTGCTGCCAACTCCAGTTTCTCTTTCAAGCAATGTTTGGGCTCCTGCTGCTGCTGCCAACTCCAGTGTGTCTTTAGGCCAATTTTTGGGCTGCTGCAGCTGCCAACTCCAGTGTGTCTTTAGGCCATTTTTTGGGCTGCTGCTGCTGCCAACTCCAGGGTGTGTCTTTAGGCCAATTTTTGGGCTGCTGCTGCCAACTCCAGTTTCTCTTTCAAGCAATGTTTGGGCTCCTGCTGATGCTGCCAACTCCAGTGTGCCTTTGGGCCAATTTTTTGGGCTCCTGCTGCTGCTGCTGCCAACTCCAGTGTGTCTTTAGGCCAATTTTTGGGCTCCTGCTGCCAACTCCAGTGTCTCTTTCAGCCAATGTTTGGACTCCTACTGCTGCCAACTCCAGTGTGTCTTTAGGCCAATTTTTGGGCTGCTGCTGCCAACTCCAGGGTGTCATTCAGTTAATGTCTGGGCTCCTGCTTCTGCTGCCAACTCCAGGATGTCTCTTTCAAGCAATGTTTGGGCTCCTGTTGCTGCTGCCAACTCCAGGCTGTGTCTTTAGGCCAATTTTTGGGCTCCTGCTGCTGCTGCCAACTCCAGGGTGTGCCTTCCAGCCATGTTTTGTGCTCCTGCTGCTGCCAACTTCAGGGTGTGTCTTTAGGCCAATATTTGGGCTGCTGCTGCCAACTCCAGTGTCTCTTTCAAGCAATGTTTGGGCTCCTGCTGCTGCTGCCAACTCCAGTGTTTCTTTCAGCCAATGTTTGGGCTCCTGCTGCTACTGGCAACTCCAGTGTGTCTTTAGGCCAATTCTTAGTATACAGTACGTCCTGCTCCAAAGGTAATACTTACAATTGGGTTATCCTCCGCCAGATGGCGCTGTACTGCAGAGACATAGAAAACAGGCTCCTCCCGGCCCCTCAAATACCCGGGGACCTCCCACAAATCCCCAGAATTTCTATGCAGTGCCACTGTGAAGGACAAGAATATGTCTCTCTCTTCCCGCAGGTGAGCGGGGCTATTAGCCTGCGGCCCTGTAGGACTATTCCCACCCGTTCCACTAGTTATGTGCCTCCCAGCCTTGGCTGCGCTGGTCGGGTGACGGTAGGCAGCACCATGAGTGCTTAAGGAGCGCTGCTCCACCGCAGTCCCCCACCAAAGGGTAGGCGGTATAGGCTTATGGTGAGCCTCTATGGGATGCCCCTCCCGCACTATTGCCCCATGCCCCGTATATCGGTGGGTCCTATATAGATGGGCCGCCGTCCTCCCTCATTCTCCCTGTAGTCTTCGGGGGGAAAAAGTGTGTAACATTATATGTGTTTGTGTGCCTTTGACTTTATTTATGCTGTGTCAGCCACCGCGCTGACTTGCTTTTTCTTTACTATTGTCATTACCGTCGCCGCCGCGCGCACTCTTTTTTCATATTGTTCCGCGCTTGGCGGAGGCGTTACCTCAGGCGCTCTTGCGCCGTCATTGTCTGGTTGGCTTCGCGCTCCGCGGGGGGGGCTGGCTCTGGCATGCTCCGCGTCGTGGCTCGCACTGGCCCGCCCCTCGAGCTATACCGACGCCATTTTGTCTGATTGTGGGCTCCTGTGTGACAGTCTCTACCTACCGTGGTCCGTAAGTGCCCTCATGGGCGACTTTATTATCATGTTATATTGAATGTCTGCTTACGGCCCACTTTCATTGTGTCTTTCAGACGGGCGAATCCTTTGGCTTCTCCCGGCCCAAGGGTTGCTTTATAGCATTAATCCCTACTGGCATATTGTGCCTTGTAATCACCATATGGAGGCATCTCAGGATAATGTGACCGGGGTTCCTTCGGGACAAGTCCGGCTGTGTGTAGCTTGTGGGGTCTCACCTATTAGCGGTGACAATGCACGGGTCTGTGTACCTTGTGCCCAGCAGGTGCTAGCGCCGCAATCTGGCCTTCCTGTGGCTGGGCCTGCACCTCGTTTCACTTCACCTACTCCCCCAAGCCTGAGTCTCACTCCCCATGACTTAAATACAAGTGGGGAATCTCAGCCTGATGTGTCTGCTAGACTGGCTAGCGTCGAGAAGTTAATTGCTAATACCCTGGCGCGTAAGACCACTGCAAAAAAGTGGCAGTTAACACCTGATGTCACTCTTTTCCCTATGGAAACTGATGAGTTTTTGCATTTATGTGGCTATACCCCCTCGGATGAAGGGGAGCTGTTCGGGGTCATCTGATGAGAAACCCAGGGGTCGTGACGATTCTGGCTCTGACCCCTGGGCCCCGGATGATACTGACAGATTGCTGGCCCAGATTTTTGAGGTTCTGTCCATCTCTCCCCCTGCTGCGGCTCCTAAGCAAAAGGGTGAGCTATTCTAAGCAGACAGCACGTCCTGCTCCAGACATAGTCCTTACATGTGGGTATACCTCCGCCTTCAGCGCCGTGCACTGCAGAACATGAAGAAAACAAGCTCCTCCCGACCCTACATATACTGGAGGACCTCCCACAAATCCCCAGACATGAAGTATCACGCTCTCGCAGGCGAGCGGGCTTGACAGCCTGAGGCCCTGCGGGACTATTTCCACCCGTCCTCATTGGAATTAATGCCTCCCAGCCTGGGCTGCATTGGTCGGGTGAAGGTAGGCAGCACCTAGTGTGCTTATGGAGCTAGACTCCACCGCAATCCCCCTCCATAGGGTAGGCGGTTAAGGCGTATGGTGAGCCTTTAATTGGATGCCCCTCCCGCACTTGTGCCCCTCGCCCGGTGTAGCGGTGAACCCAGTATATCGGATCACCTTCCTCCCTAGATTCCCCCGTTAGGGGGGAAAAAAGAGGGGGGGGGTCGTGTGTACGATGGCTAAACCTTGCCCTAATCACACTAGTCACTCATTGTCTTAATGGTTACCGGAGTCAGAGCCGCGCTTCACTTTCAGCTTTTAGCTTTCCGCAGCGATTTTCATTGCATTACTCGGCGCGTACTTCGGCTCTATTCGATTGACGCTTGACGTTCTATCACGGTATTCACCCTGTCAGATTTCTCTGAGGTGATTTTTCACTGACAATATCTGTCGCTTCTGATTGGCTGCGAGCCTTCGAGCTTCGCGCTCTCCGGAGGGGGGCGTGGTTCGGTTGGCGCGTTCCGCGTCATCGCCCGCTCTGGCCCGCCCTTCGAGGTTCGCTTGGCGCCATTTCCTTCTCACATGCGCGTGGTGAAGGCGGTCCTCTCCTCGCTGTTTCTGTAAGTGCCCTCATGGGCGATTCCTTCCTAGCTTTGGCTTCTTCGCGCTTGGCTCTGACATCCCTGTTCCCCTTGTGTCTTTCAGACTGCGGACTTCGGCGGTCTCTCCCGGGCCGGCTTAGCATCCGGTCCAGACTATTTTAATCAAATCACTCCCACTTCCCAGCGGGTGTTTGGGGCATCCAGGGTTGCTTTACAGCGTCAATCCCTACTGGCATATTAAATATAATAATCACCATATGGAGGCATCTCAGGATATTGTGAACGGGGTTCCTTCGGGACAAGCCCATCTGTGTGTAGCTTGTGGGGTCACACCTAGCAGTGGTGACAATGCACGGGTCTGCATCCCTTGTGCCCAGCAGGCGCTAGCTGGCCTCCCTACCTCTTCCGAGGCTGGGCCCGCACCTCGCCTTGCTTCTCCTACTCCCCCAAGCCTGAGCCTAACCCCCAATACTAGTGGGGACTCTCATGCTGATTTTGCCACTAGACTGGCTAGCGTGGAAAATTTAATCACTGGCTCCTTGGCGCGCAAGGCTACTGCCAAGAAGCGCCATTTGAATCCTGAAGCTACTATTCTTCCTGTAGAATTTGACGACTTACATCTGTCTTATGCACATTCCCCCTCAGAGGAAGGGGAACTGTTTTCTGACTCAGGGTCCTATGACGACGAGTCCAGGAGTCGGGATGAATCTGGTTCTGATCTTTGGTCCCAGGATGACGTTAATAGATTGCTGGCCCAGATCTTTGATGTGTTATCCCTCTCTCCCCCGCCTGCGGCTCCTCGGCAAAGAGGTGACCTGTTTCATACCGCTAGGGTGCGATTGGAGTTTCCTGAACAAACTCATTTTAATAATCTCGTCCTAAAGGAGTGGGAACATCCCAGCAAACTCCAGGGAGTCCCTAAAGTTGTGGATAAGAAGTATCCATTCCCTGCCGACCTGATCAAGTGTTGGACTTCGCCTCCCGAAGTCGATGCCCCGATCCTTGGTCTGTCCAATACCTCTATTATGCACTCCCCTGACACTACTACGCTGAGGGATCTGGAGGATCGGCGGGTTGACCAACTGGCTTGTCATGCATTTGCATTTGGGGGAGCGTCGCTCCGCCCGGTTTGCGCCTTAGCCATCACGGCGGTGGCGCTCAGGACTGTGGTTAACCATCACGGCGGTGGCGCTCAGGACTGTGGTTAAGACTGCTCTTGAAGGGGCGGATGACTTGCCATCTGATGCCGCCAATGCTTTGGTTACCTGTGAGACTTTTATCAATTATATCCTGTCCGCAGCGGATGATGCTATTAAGCTGAGTGCTAGATCCTCTGCTCTGGTGGTAGCCATACGCCGCGCGGTCTGGTTACGCCAGTGGGCCGCTGACAATGTCGCCAGGAAGGCTCTTACGGGGCTTCCATTCAAAGGGCTGCGCCTTTTTGGGGAAAGGTTAGATATCTTTGCTAAAGGGGGCAAGCTGCCCCAGCGCAAGTGTCAGATTCGGCCCTTTCGTGGCCCAAGCTCCCACTCCACCCCCTATCGTGAGGCTAAACAGGGAAGAGGGGTGTCCTTCGCCGGAGCTCGCACAGATTCCTGGAACAAGAACAGAGGACGCCGCCCTAGTTCTTCCTGGGGGCCCAAGCCCAAAGCCACTCCCCAGACCCCCCAGGCATGAAGGGGCGCCCTCGCCCGTCAGGGTGGGGGGACGTCTACAGCATTTTCAGCATGTCTGGAGACGCCACGTCCCAGACCGATGGATCCAGGAGGTAGTGTCCTCCGGTTACAAGATAGAGTTCGCTGTACTGCCCCCTCCCAGGTTTGTCGGGTCCCGAATCCCACAGGACCCTGCCTCAGCTCAAGTCTTGATGCTAGTGGTACAGGACCTTCTAGACCTCTGGGTCATTTGCAAGGTCCCCTCAAAAGACAGGGGCGTGGGGTTTTATTCCAACCTGTTTACGGTGCCCAAAAAGGACGGGTCAGTCAGACCCATTCTGGATTTAAAAATATTAAACAGATTTGTAAGAAACAGACATTTTCGTATGGAAACTCTGCGCTCGGCCATTGCCTCGTTGCGCCCAGGGGACTTCATGAAATCTGTGGACATCAAGGACGCTTACCTGCACGTCCCGGTGTTTCCAGGGCATCAAAGGTTTCTCAGATTTGCGCTGCTGGATCAGCATTACCAGTTCGTGGCTCTGCCATTCGGGCTTACGTCAGCTCCCAGGGTATTCACCAAGGTGCTGGCAGGAGTAATGTCTCTGTTGAGACTAAAAGGCATACGAGTGTTGCCCTACCTGGACGATATACTCATCTCATCTCAGTCTCTGCAGCAGGCAGAGCTGGACACGTGGTCGGTGGTGACCACCCTGGAGTCCTTCGGCTGGGTGATCAATTACCCAAAGTCCTCTCTGTCCCCCTCCTCAGTAGCCCCGTTTCTGGGGATGATTCTGGATTCAGTTCAGTCAAGGATATTCCTTCCTCCACAGAAGGTGGAAACTCTGACAACGCAGGTGAGGTCCCTGCTCTCGAGCCCTCATCCCTCCATCAGGCAGGGAATGCAGTTGGTGGGCTCGATGGTGGCAAGCTTTGAGGCGGTGCCCTTTGCACAATTCCATTTGAGAACTCTGCAGCTTCACCTTCTGTCAGTTTGGAACAAGGACCCAGCGTCCTTGGACAAGATCTGGGCGCTTCCCTCCTCGGTCAGACAATCCCTGGCATGGTGGCTGGACCACGGGAACTTGACAAGGGGCAGATCCTTCCTGGCTCCCTCCTGGGAGACGGTCACAACGGATGCCAGTCTCTCGGGCTGGGGGGGGGATTCTGGAAGTCCCTGCGTTTCCAGGGGAGGTGGGGCCCTCAGGAGGCCCATCTACCCATCAATGTCCTGGAGCTCAGGGCGGTCAGGTTGGTGCTGGAACAATTGACCCAGCACCTGAAGGGTCTGGCAATTCAGGTACGCTCAGACAACAGGACGGCGGTGGCCTACATCAATCATCAGGGAGGAACCCGGAGCAAGGGTGCTCTCCAGGAGGTGTCTCTGATTCTAACATGGGCAGAGACCAATGTTCAATGCATCTCGGCTGTTTACATTCCAGGGGCGGAAAATCTGCTAGCAGATGCCCTGAGCAGGGGGTCGTTCCGTCAGGGGGAGTGGTCCCTCTCCAACTCGGTATTTCAGTCCCTGTGTCACCGTTGGGGTGTCCCAGACGTGGATCTGTTTGTGTCCCGTCACAATCACAAGCTCCCAAGCTTTGTATCCCTGTCTCAGGATCCTCTGGCCTCGGATGCTCTGTCAATGTCTTGGGGGAGTTTCGGCTCCTGTATGCGTTTCCACCAATTCCCCTTCTGGGCAGAGTGCTACGCAAGATCGCTCTGGAAGGGGTACCTACGATTCTGGTGGCCCCAAGGTGGCCAAGAAGAGTGTGGTTCGCAGACGTGGTTCAAATGGCAGTAGATCAGTACGATCTACCAAGGATTCCAGACCTTCTAACTCAGGGGTCTCTACGCCATCCCAATTTACTAACTCTGGCTTTGACGGCTTGGCTATTGGGTCTGTCCGCTTCTGTAGTGGCTACCATGGTCCAAGCCAGGAAGAAGACCTCTTCTGCTATATATTATAGGGTATGGTGTGCCTACATTGACTGGTGTGAATCTAGGTCTCTTCCCTGCCGGGAATTTTTAGTTTCCAGGGTGCTGGAGTTTTTACAACATGGTCTAGACTTAGGTCTGAAGCTTAGTACTTTGTTTCGGCCCTGTCTATCTTCTTTCAGAAGACCTTTGCCCAGCACTCTCTTATCAAGACTTTCTTCCAGGGGGTCACTCATGTGGGCCCCCCTCGGAAACCTATGGTTCCTGGGATATGAATTTGCTTTTGTCGGCCCTGCAGGGTCCTCCTTTTGAACCTATTCACGAAGCAGCTCTTGCTGTTCTCACGCTCAAGGTGGTCCTTCTGGTAGCCATTACCTCGGTTAGACGTGTGTCTGAGTTGGCTGCCTTGTCTATTCAGCCTCCCTACTTCGAGAGACACCGGGATAAGGTGGTGTTTCGCTTCAAGCCAGACTTTCTGCCTAAGGTTGTGTCTGCATTTCATTTGAATCAAGATATTGTACTTCCTTCCTTGTGCCCTATTCCTAGTAACCCTTTGCATTCCCTGGATGTGGTTAGGTGTGTCCAGTCTTACTTGGTTACCACTCAGGCCTTTAGGAAGACGGATGCTTCTTTTCGTTGTGCCTCACGGGCCTAGGAAAGGTTTGGCTCCCGCCAAGTCTACCATCAGTAAATGGATTCGTCAGGCTGTGGTTCAAGCCTATACTACTAAGGGGAAGACTCCCCCCTTTCGTCTTACTGCTCATTCTACTAGAGTTGTTGGGGCTTCTTGGGCTTTTCAGCACCAGGCCTCTGTGGAGCAAGTTTGCAAGGCCGCTACTTGGTCTTTGGTTCACACCTTTACAAAGTTTTACAAGGTTGATGTTAAGGCCTCAGCTGACGCTGTGTTTGGCCGCAAGGTTTTGCAGGCCGTAGTAGTTTAAACTGCTTGCTGTTGCCTTCTGTTGGGGATCCCACCCTTCCTTACGGACACTGCTATTGGATGTCCCACATGTAAGGACTATGTCTGGAGCAGGACGTGCTGTCTGCTTAGAATAATACAACTCTGTGAAGTACTCACCTGTAGAGTTGGTATTATATGCAGACAGCACGTCCTGCTCCACCCCACCCTGGTTTCACTTTGTTCTGGATCCCCTGTTTGGTGATTGTTATCCTTGATATTTTTTTTTTGCCAGTTTTGGGTGGATTGTTTCTCCTGGCCTCTCATTCTCACTGCTTTTCAATGCTGGGTATTTGTGGGAGGTCCTCCGGTATATGTAGGGCCGGGAGGAGCTTGTTTTCTTTATGTTCTGCAGTGCACGGCGCTGAAGGCGGAGGTATACCCACATGTAAGGACTATGTCTGGAGCAGGACGTGCTGTCTGCATATAATACCAACTCTACAGGTGAGTACTTCACAGAGTTGTATTTTTTCATACTGCTAGATCACGTTTGGAATTTCCCGAGCAAGCTCATTTTAATAATCCCGTGCTTAAGGAGTGGGAACGTTCCCGTCATACCTAAAAGTTGGGACAAAAAGTATCCCTTTCCCGCTGATGTGGTTAAGTGCTGGTCATCCCCTCCCGAGGTGGATGCCCCTATTCTAGGGTTGTCTAACACCTCTGTCATGCACTCCCTTGACTATACTACCCCGCGGGATGCTGAGGACCGGTGCATTGACCAACTGGCGTCCCATGCCTTTGCTATAGTGGGGACGGCGTTGCGCCCGGTCTGTGCCTCGGCCATTACATCCATGGCTCTTAGGTCCCTGATCAGAGGTGTCCTTGATGGTGCACCTGATGATTTGCCTCCTGATGTGTTTAATGCACTATCTAGCTGTGATGTCTTTGTAAATTTTGTCCTCTCTGCCTTGGATGACACCATTAGAATGTGTGCCAGAACTTCTGCCCTGGTGGTGGCTATACGCCGCTCGGTTTGGCTGCGCCAGTGGGCTGCTGACAACGCTGCCAAAAAAGCCCTCACTGGTTTTCCCTTCAAAGGACTACGCCTGTTTGGGGACCGTCTGAACCTTTTTGCTAAAGGAGGTAGGTTGCCCCAGGCAGTCTCAGCTCTTTCGGGGTCAGGGCTCCTTTTCACCCCCCTACCGTGGTGCTAGACAAGGGAGGGGGGTTTTCTTCACTGGGGCCCGAGGAAACTCTTGGGGTAGGAGCAGAGGACATGGTCGTCCTGGCTCCTCCTGGGGTTCTAAGCCCAAGTCCGCTCCCAAGCCCCCTCAGGCATGATGGGGCGCCCTTGCCCATCCGGGTGGGGGGACGGCTGTAGCAATTTGCTCACGTCTGGAGGCGTCATGTCTCTGACCGGTGGATTCAGGAGGTAGTGTCCTCCGGTTACAAGATAGAGTTTGCTGTCCTGCCCCCCCCCCCCCAAGATTCATCAGATCCCGGATTCCTCAGGACCCTGTCTCAGCTCAGGATCTAGTTCAGGCTGTGCGAAGCCTCCTGGAGCTGGGGGTCATTTGCAAGGTCCCTTTAAGAGAAAAGGGCAAGGGCTTCTATTCCAACCTTTTCACAGTACCCAAAAGGGATGGATAGTCAGGCCCATCCTGGATTTGAAGATCCTCAACAAATTTGTCAGGAGCAGGTGCTTTCGCATGGAAACTCTGCGCTCTGCCATCAGTTCCCTGCGCCCAGGGGATTTCATGACGTCTGTGGACATCAGAGATGCTTACCTTCATATTCCTGTGTTTCCAGGTCACCAAAGATTCCTCAGGTTCGCATTGGAAGATCAACACTACCAATTTGTGGCATTGCCCTTTGGTCTCACTTCAGCTCCCAGGGTGTTCACCAAGGTGCTGGCTGGGGTGATGTCTCTGATCAGGTCTCGGGGCATCCGCGTGCTGCCTTACCTGGATGACATTCTCATCACCTACCAGTCTCTACATCAAGCAGAGTTGGACACTCAGCTGGTGGTGTCCACCCTGGCTGGGTGATTAATCACCCCAAATCCTCTCTGTCTCCTTCCTCGGTAACTCCATTCCATGGGAATGATTCTGGATACAGTTCTAGCAAGGATCTTCCTTCCTCAACAGAAGGTGGACGCTCTGATTGCGCAGGCCCGGTCCCTGCTATCGTGTCACCATCCCTCCATCAGGCAGGGAATGCAGCTGGTGGGCCTGATGGTGGCGTGCTTCGAGGCGGTGCCTTATGCTCAGTTCCACTTGAGGCCTCTACAACTTCACCTTCTTTCAGTATGGGACAAGTACCCAGCGTCCCTGGACGGGGTCTGTGTGCTTTCCCCCCTGGTCAGGCGGTCCCTCTCGTGGTGGCTGGACTCAAGGAACCTGCTGGGGGGCAGATCCTTTCTGGCCCCCTCCTGAGAGACGGTCACCACGGATGCCAGTCTGTTGGGATGGGGGGATTCTGGAAGTCCCTGCGGTTCCAGGGGAGGTGGGGTCCTCAGGAAGCCCACACACCTATCAACATCTTGGAGCTGAGGGCCATCAGGTTGGTTCTGGCTCAGTTGACCCATCACCTTCGGGGTCTGCCTGCTCAGGTGCACTCGGACAACCGGACGGCAGTTGCCTACATCAGTCATCAGGGAGGGACCCGGAGCAAGGGGCCCTCCAGGAAGTATCTCGGATTCTGATTTGGGCAGAGGCCAATGTTCCATGCATATCAGCTGTGTACATCCCCGGGGCAGAGAATCTCCTGGCAGACTCTCTGAGCAGGGGGGCCTCTCGTCAGGGAGAATGGTCCCTCTGCAACAGGGTTTTCCAATCCCTGTGTCACCGTTGGGGTCTACCAGATGTGGATCTGTTTGCGTCCCGTGACAACCACAAGCTCCCGGCCTTTGTCTCCCTGTCTCAGGATCCTCTGGCCTTGTCCACAGATGCTCTATCCATGTCATGGCAGGACTTTCAGCTCCTGTATGTCTTCCCTCCAATTCTCTGCTGGGCAGGGTTCTGCGCAAGATTGCTCTGGAAGGGGTGCCAGAAATTCTGGTGGCCCCCAGGTGGCCAAGAAGAGTGTGGTTCGCAGACGTGGTGCAGCTGGCAGTAAATCAATACGTTCTACCCAGGGTGCCAGATCTGCTCACTCAGGGCCCCTTACGCCATCCCAATTTAATTTCACAAACTCTGGCTTTGACGGCCTGGCTGCTGAAACCTCTATCTTGATGGAAAAAGGTTTGTCTGCCTCGGTGGTTGATACCATGGTAAAGGCTAGGAAGAAGTCTTCTTCTTCCATCTATTACAGGGTATGGCGTGCCTACATTGACTGGTGTGAATCTAAGTTTCTTCCCTATCGTGTGTTTTCTGTTCCCAGGGTTCTGGATTTCTTACAGCATGGTTTAGAGTTGGGGCTCCAACTCAGTACTCTGAAGGGTCAGGTTTCTGCCCTGTCTGTCTTCCAGAAGTCTTTTGCTCAGCATCCTTTGATCAAGACTTTTTTCCAGGGGATTACTCATGTGCGTCCCACTCGTAAGCCCATGGTGCCTGTTTGGGATTTAAATTTGGTTTTGTCTGCCTTGCAGGGTGCTCCCTTTGAACTTCTGCAGGACGTTGCTTTGGTCATTCTTACTCTCAAGGTTGTCTTTTTGGTGGCTATCACTTCTGTTAGGCGTGTGTCTGAGTTGGCGGCGCTTCCAATCCAGTCCCCCTACTAGACACCAGGGCAAGGTGGTGGTCCGCTTTAAACCAGATTTTCTGCCTAAGGTAGTGTCTGCTTTTCATTTGAATCAGGACATTGTTCTTCCTTCCTTGTGCACTAATCCTAGCAACGCTAAGGAGAGGGTTTTGCATTCCTTGGATGTGGTTAGATGTCTGAAGTACTACCTGGTGGCCACTGCGTCTTTCAGGAAAACTGATGCTCTTTTTGTGGTCCCTTCTGGTCCCAGGAAGGGTTTGGCTCCTGCCAAGTCTACTATTAGCAAGTGGATTCGTCAGGCTGTGATTCAGGCTTATTCTGCTAAGGGGAAGGAACCTCCCTTCCGCCTTACTGCTCATTCTGCTCGTGCTATTGGTGCCTCTTGGGCTTTCCAGCATCAGGCTTCTGTTGAACAAGTTTGCAAGGCCGCTACTTGGTCTTCAAAACTTTTCAAAGTTTTACAAGGTTGATGTTAGGGCCTCAGCTGATGCTGCTTTTGGCCGCAAGGTTCAGCAGGCGGCAGTGGTTTAAACTGTCTGCTGTTACCTTTTTGTTGGGGATCCCACCCTACTTTATGGACACTGCTATTGGATGTCCCAATTGTAAGTATTACCTTTGGAGCAGGACGTACTGTATACTAAGAATAATACAATTCTGTGATTACTCACCTGTAGAATTGATATAATGAGTATACAGTACGTCCTGCTCCACCCCACCCTTGGTTTCGCATTATCTTGGATCCCCTGTATGGTGATTGTTGTCATTGTTACCAGTTTGGGTGGTTAAATCCTCCCGGCTTCTCGTTCACTGCTTTTCAATGCTGGGGATTTGTGGGAGGTCCCCGGGTATTTGAGGGGCCGGGAGGAGCCTGTTTTCTATGTCTCTGCAGTGCAGCGCCATCTGGCGGAGGATAACCCAATTGTAAGTATTACCTTTGGAGCAGGACGTACTGTATACTCATGATATCAATTCTACAGGTGAGTAGTCACAGAATTGTATTTTTGGGCTCCTGCTGCCAACTCCAGTGTTTCTTTCAAGCAATGTTTGGGCTCCTGCTGCTGCTGCTGCCAACTCCAGTGTGTGTCTTTAGGCCAATTTTTGCCCTCCTGCTGCCAACTCGTGTGTCTTTAGGTCAATTTTTGGGCTGCTGCTGCCAACTCCAGGGTGTCATTCCGTCAGTGTTTGGGCTCCTGCTGCTGCCAACTCCAGGGTGTCTCTTTCAAGCAATGTTTGGGCTCCTGCTGCTGCTGCTGCCAACTCCAGTGTGTCTTTAGGCCAATTTTTGGGCTCCTGCTGCCAACTCCAGTGTCTCTTTCAGCCAATGTTTGGGCTGCTGCTGCTGCCAACTCCAGTGTGTCTTAAGGCCAATTTTTGGGCTGCTGCTGCCAACTCCTGTGTCTCTTTCAGGCAATGTTTGAGCTCCTGCTGCTGCTGCCAACTCCAGGGTGTGTCTTTCAGGCAATATATGGGCTCCTAATGCTGCTGCCAACTCCAATGTGTTTTTCAGGCAATATATGACCTCCCTATGCTGCTGCCAACTCCTGGGTGTGTCTTTCAGGCAATATATGTACTCCATATGCTGCTGCCAAGTCCAGAGTGTATCTTTCAGGCAATATTTGGGCTCCCTATGCTGCTGCCAAATTCAGGATGTGTTTTTTAGGCAATATATGGGCTCCCTATGCTGCTGCCAACTCCACTGTGTGTCTTTCAGGCAATATATGGGCTCATCATGCTGATGCCACCTCAAGGCTCTGTAATTGTGCCGCTCTGCGTCAGCGAATCTAATAGCGACGCCTCTGATCTGCATGTCATACTTCTTTACAATAGTATTTCACTAACCCAGCATGCATCCTATGCATGTTACAGCCAAGCAAAACGTTCTGCAACCCTATGGAGGCTCTTGGATGCCCAGAAATAGCCGTTTTTAATAGCGATTCGTTGCAAATAAATTCGGACCGAAACGATTTTTCCCGGAAAATTTGGCGAATCAGCCGAATCAAATTTTTCATCTCTAGCTCATGCCATCAAATGTTTTCACTGTTGCTGGATTCAGCTGTGTGGCTATTGAATTGGCTATTTTGAGAGATAAAGCACTCTCCTCAAGGGTAATAGACACTCTCAGAATTTTTGAATTCTTGCTGAAGGGGCTGGATGAAGGGTGCATTTATTCCTTTAAATGCCAAGCCTGTAGAAACTATGTGCTTGCCAATAAAAGTATAAAATAAAAGCTCACCTACAGCATGGATCAAAAGCTGAGGGTCTCCTCTTCCTCTGGGGGGCATCCAATTCCCACCCAGGGTCTCCCAGCTTCAGGAGGGGACCCGAAATAGGCCCCCTGCTTCCACCGCTGCTGACACTTGCGGCTTAAAAAAAAACAAAAACATTCCTCGCTCCCACCAAAGCTGGCCTCTGCACTTTGGTCTACAAGCTCTGCATAGCTGGTTCAGGGCTGGTTATGCTGGGTATTGGGGGGACCCCTTTTCATTTTTATTTATTTTTAGGGGTTTTTTAAAGTGGACCAATTGTGGGTTTTGGTCCTTTCCCCAGAGCCACCCCGATAGGGAGTGTGCCCGCGCGGCCATTCACAAATTCCTTACGCGGACATGTGCACTGCTAGAGGGAAGCAGAGGATGCGGCCGCCAGAGCCTCTGCAGAACCGGGAATAGGTTAGTTGGCTGTGGCGATCTGGGGGTGCCCCAGGGAAATGACCAAAACCCAGGATATTCAAAATCTTTGGTTTTGGTCCACTTTAACCTTTAATTGAAAAAAAAAAAAGAATTTTTTAACCCTTTATGGTGTGGATAGTAGTTGTATTTTATTTGTAAATGTTAAGTGCTCTTTCTTTAGTTTGGGGGGGTCTCCTGGGCAGGAACAGGGGCCCACCGATACATTTGGTACCCTTGCAATAGGGAGAAATGGGGCTTTCACATGCAATATGGTTTTCTTGAATAAAATACATTTTTTTGTTTAAAATAAACAAGGCAATTTTTTTTAAACATATAAACCGGTAATATATTTTTTTACATAGCGCAAAATGGTGAAAAAATAACCCGTCAAAAGCGGATGACAACATCTCAAGTGGCAGTTAATAGTAGCTATGTTCTGTTCAGGGGGCCTAGCGCTTTCAGATTTAGCTTGTTTTTTCTTGTTTGCTTATTGATATTTTATTCTTTATTTTATTCTTTATACGTGTTTTAGGGAAACCCTCAAAGAATTGTTTGAGGAATTATTTTCAGAAAGCACACTACAATTAGCTGGAAACACCTAGAAAGTTTTACATGTGTACTTTCAGAGAATACATGGTTTAGGGGGGTTTCCAAATCTAAAGGATTATTTTGGTTGAAAAAGTGCAAGGTGCGCACTTTGTGTGCAGAGCAGAAATTTTCAAGTAAAATTTCCCTTACAGTCATGCTTTACTTGCAGGTGTTTGTCAACTCTTCCCTTGACAGTATCTATGCATGTTGGGTATTGTTCTGTTCAGGGAACCTTGCTTTTTCAGATTTAATTTGTTTTTTCCTGTGTGCATATTGCTTTTTTAGGAAAATCCTGTGCAGCCAAAGAATTTATCGAGGGATTACATCCAGAAACCTGTGCCCATGTCAATAAACCTGGTACGCCTAGAAATCTTGAGGTGTGTACTTCCAGAAAATATATAGTTTGTGTTGGGTAAATCAAATGTAAAGGGTTGTTTTTTTATCTGAAAATCTCCTAAAGCGCTGTTTCAGTTTGGGGGAGTCTCCTGGCTAGGAAAGGGTGTCTACCAATACAAATGTGGTACTGCATTAACTGGGGGAAAATGGGGATTTCAAATGCAATAAGATTTTATTGACAAACATATTTTTTATTACAAAAACACACTACAAATTGTAAACAAAATAGATTTTTTTTTATTTTTTGCACATATTTCACTCAAAAATATTAAAACTACACTTAAAAAAAAGTGTCTTAAAAAATAGGACAAGCAGGGGTGTGGCCTGTGGATAGCGGCGTGAGGAAGCAGACTTGTGGGACTCCAGACAGTGGGCGACTTTAGCATCCTCTGCGGGTGATAGGCGGTGGCCAAGACTCCCTACATGTGGGTCAACAAGAGAAGGAAGGCGTGCGGGAGGAGGCAAAGCGGCGGGTGGCATGGATGGCTACTTGGTCCCAAAGGGCCTGTCTCGGCAGTCTGCAGCAACTTAGATGGCTCAAGGAGGGGGAGGGCCTGGCCTCCTGAAAATAGACCCATGCAAGCAGCGGCCAGCCGAAGAAAAGCAGCAGCTGGAGGGGAGCAGGTGGGCAGAGCGGTTGGAGGCAGGAACGTAGGTAGGAGAGAGCGCTGCCCTGCACACTCGGCTTCATCTGGCATGGCGGCCAAGTCGGTGGAGGGGGGAAGCAAATCTGCCTGACATGCGGGCCCGGCAGTCATCGCCACGTGGGTCGGGATACCCAGCGCACTGAAGAGTCAGAGGGCCCACCAACCTCTTCACGGACAGAGCAGCCCCTGGCAACTGACCTTGCAGCTATAAGGATAATAAATGAGGGCTAGGCAGCAGGAGGGAGACAACAGGGAGAAGAGGTATTGATCGCACCTCCTCCCAGATAACCCAGAAAAAAGTGGTTTGTCACCGCCACAGCCACCGTCCTCTACATGCAATATTTCAAGTGGCGCTCCCCCCCCCCCCCCCCTCGGACACCAATCGCCCTAATGTACGCCTACAGTCAGATGATTTGGAGAATCAAAATAGGCATAGCAACTTGAAGTTGAGGGTCATCCCGAAGTCAAATCCCTCAAATTTGCTGTGGTCCCCTGCATTTGACATATTCTGGGGAACCCCAGGGAGATAGTTATTGACCACATGCACAGGGCAATGTGCTGCCCAGCAGGGGAGGCCTAGGCACCTCGGGATGTCCTCTCCCACATCCACTTCTTTACAGTAAAGGAGGACATTTTGCATAAAGCATGGGGGCAATGTCAGCTTGAGTGGGACGGCCACAGGATTCAGATCCTCCCGGATCTTTCCAATCATAAGTTGTGCATGAGGAGAACCATGCTCCCCCTCTTGGATAAACTTCGGGAGGTCAACGCCTCGTACAAATTGGGTCATCCGTTCCATCTAATCATCCACAAGGACAATAGCATATTCACCCTGCAGCGCAAAGAGCACCTCCCTGATCTGTTCCAGTTTTTGGGCACCAATCCCTTTGCAATCCCAGATTGGATGGACTTCAGAGATATTATGTTGGTCTATGGACCTGCGACCCCTTGGCGGATTGGGTTGACCCCTGATGTAGGCAGAAACTTTATATATTTTATTTGCACTGAGCAGACATGTATTGTGTTATATCTGCTATGCTGTTTTGCCTGGGTTATGTCACATGGAAGGAGTGACTTGCCATCTCCACCTGCTGGTGAGCGGAGGGTCTGGCGCTGAGTGGTCGCCCCATTGTGCGAGGTTGCTTTACTCCTAATAACTTTCTGCTTTTTGCTGAGGCCGCATGGGAATAAGCAGTTCCATCTTTGGAGTTTGCCCTCTCCGTTTCTATTTTTTAGGTTCTAGTTCCTAGTTCTTGGTGTTTTTTTTTGTCTTCATAGTTCTTATAGTATTTACATTACAAGGGCTCCCTGTATATTCTGTTTGCTAAGAACGGTTCAGCTGTTCGATGACGTTTTTCGTATTTTACTCTAGCTGCTGCAGGGATTTTTTGACAGACCACAAAGAGTAGATCGATTTGAGACAGGTGTTCTTTATTTACCATTCTCGAGAGCCGATAGTGTAGGCTCTTTCTCTCTTTTCTGCTTTTTCCTACGTTCCCCCTCTTTGCTTTTATTCACCTAATACTCCTACCCACCACCCCAAGTTATTTACCCATCTAAGCGCCTAGGGGTGGCTTGGCGGCATGGTTAGTCTAAAAATTTGCTCCCTTAACGCCAAGGGTCTTAACGTACCCGAAAAAAGAGCCAGAATCCTATATGGGCTAAACAAGGAGAGGGTGGACATAATATTATTCCAGGAGACCCACTTTAGTGTCAGGAGGTTGCCCGAGATTAAAACAGATACTTTACTAGATGGTATCATTGCCCAAACCCTGATACCAAATCTATCGCCATCCACAGAGGCATCCATCTGAAGGTGGATCCACAAGACAGGTACATCTTTCTGAAATTCTTAATGAGTGTTGAGATTTACACTCTGGCAAATCTTTATTTACCTAATCTGGATCAAACAGGGACAGGTATAAGGTTTCTTCACCTCCTGGAGAACTTTGCAGGGGGGGTCATAGTCCTGGGAGGGGACTTTAATATGGCCCTGGACCAGAGGCTTGCAATCCTCAATCCAAACTAGCGAAATTTAGACAGGCTCTAAGTGCTCTTCAAGTAATTGTTGTTTGAAGAGTCCTAAACCAAGGCATGAGAGATAATACGTTTTTTCCCACACCCGTGCATCCTATAGAAGACTCATTTTTGTTAGCCACCACATCCTGACAAGATACTTGGGAGCATCAATAGGCCCTATTATATGGTCAGATCACGCCTCAATATACCTTAATCTACCTATTGCTGATGGAACTAGAAGACTCAATGATAACCTGCTCAAGGACACCCTGTGCATAGCAAGAGTTTGAGGAATTTATAACGGACTTCTTTGACGACCACATAAACGATGACACTCCAGTGCCAGTGCAATAGGAGTCACTAAAGTGTGTGCTCAGGGGGGATATTCATAAAACATGGGGCTAGGTTGAAGAGGGAAAGAACGCACCAAATTCAGGCCACCTTAGACCACATCCGGACTCCTGAGCCATAGACTCCCACATCCGGACTCCCATAAAAATAAGCCTTCCCATGAGGACCTGTTGAAACTAATTGGAGCTAGGAACTTGAAGAGGCTCTATGACCAGGTTTTATGAGTTTTCAGATAAATGTGTGAAACTACTGGAAAGATCTCTGCATTGTAGACAGGATTTGACCTATGTCATAGTGATCAAAGGCAGGGAGGGACTAGACATCCACAAACCAAATCAGATTGTTGACGAGTTCCGGAATCATTACACGTAACTTTATAATATCGAGGGATGCTGGGATTCCCTTCCTCCTGAGGAACTAGATACCCGTATAACAGCTTATGTGGCGGAAAGAGCAATACCCCCTCTGTCACAGGAGGTTGGGTACTCCCAAGAGGAGCATTTTGCGGAGGAGGAGGTGGGGGTGGTCATTAGGGGGACTCCTTTGGGAAAGAGCCCAGGACCGGATGGGCTTATACCAAGGTTCTATAAGGTTCTGTGGGCTATGGCTTACCCCTTTCAGGACAAAAGTGTTTAATAGTGTCTCTGAGTCTTGCCCCTTCCATAGGAAGGCATTAGAGACACAAATATCTGTAATTCCAAAACCAGGCCAAAGACAAGACAATGGTAACTATAGCCCAATATCCCTAATAAATGTGGACATCAAGCTGTTTGCAAAAATCATAGCTAATAGACTGCAAGCACTCCTGGCAGAAATCGCTGATAAGGATCAGGTGGGGTTCATGATGGGGAGAGAGGTCAGAGACAACACGTTAAAAACAATTACTCTTATGCAACATGCTCGGTCTGTCGAATTCTGTCCTGTTTGCTCTCGGTGGATGCCTTTCTGCAGGAGGCTCTTGTGCAGGTGGGGACAGGCCCCAATCTACTGGGGAAAATTATGGCTCTCAACGGTAAATTAGATTTTTCTCCTCTCCCTTTAGCATTAGCAATGGCACGCAGCAGGGGTGTCCCCTATCTCCAGGCTCTCAACGGTAAATTAGATTTTTCTCCTCTCCCTTTAGCATTAGCAATGGCACGCGGCGGGGGTGTCCCCTATCTCCATTATTATACATGATTGTCATAGAGTACCTCACACAGGCCTTAAGAGCTAACCCCTCAATTAAGGGGATCCCCTGCGGCGGGAGGGAATACAAACACTCCCTGTTTGCAAAAGGGTACCAGAGAATAATCTATGGTTATGCTCAGTGCAAATAAATTAATCAACAATCTTAATCAACACTTTGTGCACCAGGGCCCATCACCAGTTTTGCATTATGCTTCCCTTAGACAATCACAGTGTGGATCCACTTGAAATAAAACCTTTCTTTTCCTCTTATTCCTCCATTTATAAATTGATAATTATAATAATCAAATAATTTCCCATAGACTCAAGCATGCAAGAGAAGGGAAAATAAAAATGCAAAAAAAGTGTGATATTGTTTAAAAATCAGGAAGTGCCAAAATCCTGTTTTTTATTGTGCTTACCAGATACAGCTAAAAACTCAGCTTTCTCCCCAAGCCTCACTGAATAATACCCCCCATTGAGACCTAAGATGCATACCCTGAGTATTTTGACCCGCTCCCTGTTGCCCATATGGGACCTAGCACTTAAGAAAAAAGGCATTATTACATAGGCCAGGACCCCTTATACCATTGTTGGATAATCCCTCTTTTCCTCTGGCGATTGGGGTATGTAAATTTTTAATCTCTGAAAAATAACAGGAGGGTGCATGACCGAGGAGCCGGCTGATGGACGTGCTCAGCTAGAGCTCCGTCATCTCGGGCACTAACAGACCACCCAGCAGCAGCCTGGAAGCTCAGACTCGCCGCCAGATCAAAGGAGACGAAGGGGGAAGAGGTCGCCCGACCAGTGGAGCATGCGACAGGGTCGCAGATCAAAGCAGGGGCCGCCAAGAGCAGCCAGACCCCAGCAGCAGCCGGAATCTTAAATGGCGACCGTAACTCCAGCAGCAGCACGTGCAGTGAGAGGTGAGCGAGGGGAGACAGCTCTGACACTAACCATGCTGCACGCAGAGGATTCACTGGACTCTGTAGACAGCCAAGCCCAGTTCCCCACTGAGTTCCAGAACCAATGCGCCCAGATGGGATCACTGCAGCATATTAGAGCGGTGATTAGGGAGGAGATCTCTGTGGTCACTAGAAGCACAACCCAGCTCCTTAGGGAGTTAAAGGAGCAGGGGCATAGAATCCAGACCCTGGAGGGGCAAATGAATGATGTCACAACAGTCCTGGAGGGGCATGAGGATGAAGTGCAGGCATTTCATCAGGAGATTGCTGTGCTGAAAGATATGCATAAGGACTTGGAAAATAGAAATCGCCGCTCCAACCTCAGATTCAGAGGCCTTCCTGAGTCCATGGAGGATGCCCAGGGCACGATTATGGCCCTGCTGCAGGAGCTGACGCCCAATATACCGGTCGAGCGGTTAGAGCTGGAGCGGGCGCACCGTGCACTCACCAAACGCTCCCCTGACTCCCCCCCAAGGGACATCATTGTTAAGTTTGTTTATTTTAAAACCAAGGAAGCAGTGATGCAGGCGGCGAGAGATAAAGAGCCCCTACAGTTTCAGGGGCATCCCTATCAGTTCTTCACGGACTTGGCTCAGACCACCATTGCCAAAAGGTGGGCTCTTAAACCATATTTGCAGATCCTACGCTCACAAAACCTACGCTATAGGTGGGGCTTTCCATTTAAAGTGACATTCACATACAACAGAAAGACAGTGCAAGCCTCCACAGCCTTGGAGTTAAAAGCTACCTTCCAGCAACTCGGGCTCCAGCAGCCAGAGGAGCCCCAAGCACTAGCCTCAACATCATCCCTGAGAGAGGCCCTGCAGCGAAGGAAAGATGTCCCAATGTCATCTGGGGACTCCCAGCGAAAGAGGCAGGGGAGAGATAGATCTCAGGCCTTGAAGAATCTGTCATCCCAGGCCTTCCAGAGCACATCAGAGGGGTGACAAAAGGGCACAAAAATTAGGTTTTGGTGACACACCTCTGGTCGTGTGGAGAGTTTAGTTTGGGTAACACTGTCACTGGACGGTAAATGGTTGGTTATGCTAAGTTAAGTTTCTGTTTGATTCCAAGTTTTTTCATGTTAGTAGCTACCTGCTCTAGTGTGGACAGGTGGAGCTGCATTATTATAAGCCCTACAGCGCTCGCCTAACTTGGGAGCGGTGCCTGGGGGGCCCTTGGCGGGCCCCGGTCTCCCCGCGCTGGAGGGGCGTGGGGGGCTCTGGGGGCTGCCCAGGCTGGTGCAATTTTGGATAATAGACGGCAACAGGAGTGATGCCCGGTGGGGCCTTTGGTTGGATAGGCGCAGCTTGGTGATGTGGGGCTGGGCCGTTATAACAGCAGTTACAGTCACGGTTGTTGTTATGTTCAGCATTTAGGGTGGGATGGCCCTGGTGCCCGGGGGCCGAACCATGCTTACCCCCTGTCATTCTCCCAGTGGCGAAGGCCCTGGTAGAATGATACTAGTGGATGAGATCCACGTGTTGCTATTCGAATGTTATATGTCTCATGCGACTTTTGTTTTGTTTTTTTGGATGTTCTCCCTCTTTCTTCTTCTCTTTACTCTAGTTACTTCTATCTACCCTACCTATCCTTTCCCTTCACTTCTCACCCATGGGGCGGCAAAGGTGTTTGGGCTACTTGGTAAGCAAAGCGCTCATAATTGGGTTAATCTCATGTTATGGCTGTGAAGGTGATCTCACTGAACGTGCAAGGCCTTAACTCCCCTAATAAGCGATTGAGGACATTTAAACTATTTAACTCTCTGAGAGTGGGAGTAGTATGCCTGCAAGAAACGCATTTCTCCTCGACCTCCTCACCGCGCTACCTGCACCCAAGGTACCTGCAATTTTTTCAAGCCACGGGGCAAACCAAGCAAAGGGGGGCCCTCATAGCTTTTCACAAAAACTCCCCATTTGTCTGCACTCAGCGGCTGGCAGATCCAGCGGGCAGATATTTGCTTCTCCAGGGAGTCCTGCATGATGTGCAGGTCACGCTGTGAAATTATTACGCGCCTAATGTGGGACAGGTTCCTGTCCAGGATCTGTGAGCTGGTTAAGGCACATGTACAGGGGACAGTAATCCTATGTGGGGACTCTAACGTTACCCTACATGACAGGCTAGATAGGTCCTCCCCGCAGCTTGAGGGAGAAGCTAAGGCCTTTACCAGTATAATCCAGGGGGCCCAATTGGTTGATACATGGCGGGCATTGAACCCAGGGAAAAGAGATTTTACCCATTATTCCCACCCTCACAAGCTGCATAGTAGAATTGACCATATATTTACCTTAATGTTTTTTTTTTGACGCAAATCCTGCGTGCAGAGATAGTACCAGTACCTTGGTCTGATCATGATATGGTTACAATCACATGCTCCAGCTTGCTAACTAAAACAGGGCCGGCCTCGTGGGTGTTAAACGGCTCCCTATTATCTACGGAGGAGGCAGTACAGCAGGCGAAAAAGACAGCCACAGAATATTTTGCGCACAATAAGGGCTCACTGGACTCACCCTCAATGTTGTGGGGAGCTTTTAAGGCTGTTTTGAGGGGCCACTTCCTAGGGATGGCTTCGAGGCAGAAAAGGGAAAGGGAGCTGCAGGCTCGGGTACTGGAGAAGGAGTATGCAGAGGCTGTCAAGGAGTTTAAGGGCTCAAAGGCGGCTAGCGGGGTGGCCAGAATGGAAAAAGCCAGGGTGGCTCTAAACCAGTTTCAAATCAGTCAGGCAGAAACTAGATATAAATGGTCGAGGCAGAAATACTATGCCTGCAGTAACAAACCCAACACCCTGCTGGCTGCCCAACTCCGGTGTCAGGAAAATCCAGCCCCTCCAATAAGGCTGAAGTTGAAAGGCGGGCCTCTAACCACCACCCCCCAAAAAATATTGGAGGAATTTAGGGCAGGCCTGGCAAAGCTGTATGAGGCCCCCCAACCAATGGATGGGAAAGTGGTTTCTGAGTTTTTTGAGGATATCTCGCTCCCTAGGTTAACTGAGCCAAAAAAACTAGCTATGGAGGCAGATTTTACAGCTGAGGAAGTGTCACAGGCTATTTAGGAACTTAAGCCAGCTAAAAGACCGGGCCTGGATGGACTAACCGCAACCTTCTATAAAAAGCTCAGCCAAGAGGTCACCCCCCCACTAGTTAACCTCTTTAACCGTATAATGCGGGGTAATTTCTTTGAGGGTGAAATGTTAAAGGCAAACATTGTTATGATCCCAAAGCCAGGAAAGGATCATCAAAAATGGAGCAACTATAGACCCATTTCCCTCTTAAATATTGACCTTAAATTGTTTGCTAAAGTTTTAGCCACTAGGGTAAATTGCTTTTTGGGTTGCCTAATCCACAAGGACCAAGTGGGGTTTGTCCCATACTGTCAGGCGGGAGATGGAGTCAGGCGTATACTACAACTGATAGATTTAGTTAAGGGTACTGATCAGGAGTCCATGTTGCGGTCTTTGGATGTCGAGAAGGCGTTTGACTCCATCTCCTGGGAATACCTGCGGTGGGTGCTGGGGAGGTGGGGATTTGGGAAGGGAATGCTGGCTGCTGTTGATGCGTTATATAACTTACCAAAGGCCACCTTGAAATACGCGGGTGTAGAATCTCCCCTCTTCTCAATCTATAGAGGAACTAGGCAGGGGTCCCCCCTGTCCCCCATCCTATTCATTTTGGCACTGGAGCCCGTGGCTATTAAGATCCGGAGCAATGGAGGCATCAGGGGGATTTCCGCAGCTTCAGGGGAAAATAAGCTATCGCTCTTCGCGGATGATATGCTCCTGATGGTTACAGGTCCACTTATCTCTATTCCCAATATATTCAAAACCCTTTCTGTATTCGGGAGCTTTTCAGGCCTCCGGATAAATGACACTAAGTCCACAGCTCTGGATATTTCCTTGAAGCCTTCCACGAAGCAGGCCCCTTTGGCTAATTTCCCTTGGACCTGGACGCAGCAATTGCCGTATCTGGGGGTCAAAATTACCCCCACATATGAAACGCTGTTTAAGGCTAACACTTCACATATCCCGAAGCTGGTCGACTCAATGTTAAACCCTTGGTATAATCTAAAAATATGGTGGCTAGGTAGGCTAGCCGCAGTTAAAATGACCCTCCTGCCGAAGCTTTTATATTTATTCAGGGTGCTCCCAATTTCGATCCCCTTATCCTTTTTTAAGCCGCTGCAAAATAATATATTAAAATATATCTGGGGGCCAATCGAATCAAGGGTGAACAGGAAAACACTATACCACCACACCACTCTGCTTCATAAATACTACCTGGCGGCACAGGTTGCTCCTCTGCCGCTCCTCCATGCTAAACAGGAGGCCCCACTGTGGGTCCTGGAGGAGGCAAGAAGATCCTTGCCAATGGATGTAGAGACCCTACCGTGGGTCCCTAAGCGAGTGCGGCCTAAGACCATCTCCCCAATCCTGCGTTGCCTGTTGGACAAATGGGATCTTTGCAAGACCAGGGCAAAGCTGGAATCTAAACATTTGCCCTTGGTGAGGCTGTTTGATAACCCATTGTTTCTCCCAGGGGTCATGCATGCTCACAGCTTCGGATGGTGGAAGGCCAATGGCATTGTGACTATACACGATCTCAGTACCCCAAAAGGAGTGCTATCTTTTGAGGAGCTCCTCCCAAGAGGGTCTTCGGTAGAGCAAAAGCCCCCCCCCCCCCCCCCCGGGCGGGTTCTGGTCACATTGGTGAGCCAGGCTGTTTAGAGTCAACAGAGACTCACATAGGATTTATTAGAACTTGCAATTTAATAATGATAGACAGCAATTATCTGACATTTATACCGCTTAGATTAAATCACACCAGTATCTCTCACAGGAGACCATACTGGGCGAAACCCTACAAGGCAATCACCCCCCCAAGCTTACAGGAATACATTTGTTGGTTTATGATGGCAGGATGAAACATTTTGTTTGCTCAAGGCAGAATGATGCTAAAGGAAGGAGAAGGTCTAGGGGTGAAGGAGAGTAATGTGCCTTCTGGGCTGGGATCACAATAACCATATTGTTTGCTCCTCAATCACCCTCAAGGTAATCATTGGTCTCCATAATCAGCACCTTGCTATAAACGGTTTGACATGCACGAGTTTATCTTCTAAAGAATATGCATATAGTCCTCTTCATAATTTTAGCCATGTATCCACCTCTTTTTAGTTTATCTGTAATAGAACTTAGATCTGGGTCTTTTTCTGTGATGTATGTCAAAAGCAGCACTGGCTGAGACACTTTTTATTTAAAGTTGGATTTGGAAAATGGCAGGAAAGAGATTAGTGGCCAACAAAAACTGTATCTACTCCTGACTTGTCTCCCCCTCCTTTTTATGTATGTGTAGTTTTTTTCATCACATGTTTGCACAGTGTTCATCATCTTGTGTTCATTCTATATAGGTGCCTATGACCGACATCTACCTTTTGTACTTATGGGCAGCCTTACTGTTCTTGTGGGTATTTTTACCCTATTCCTGCCAGAGACTCATGACATGCCTTTACCAGATACCATTGAAGAGATGCCAAAAGTCAAAGGGTAAGCTTCTTCAAGCAATGCATATTATTTTGTTATTTTAACTATGCTATAAAAAGAAACTTCCAAAAACAGAGAAAACATAATGCACTGCTGAAAAGGAAGAGTTTGCTACTTTTCTCTTCCATTTTACTTCAGGCCATCAGAAGATTTAGTAACGTTTGGGTTAACTCCTTGGCCGAAGGGCGTGGAGTGCAAAAACAAACAAATCAAATGAGCACCAAGGTCTATGTAAAGGCACTGCTCCAACAAAAATACAATTCTTTTTATTTAAACAAGTTGCACTTAGTATGACAAAATGTAAAAACAAACACCAAAACTCATCCCTAGACTCTAGATAACACTATACCAGAGACTAGTTTGTGTCCATAAGTTGTCTCCTATACAGCTATAAAAGATATATATATATCCCTTTCAGTGCCAAGCACGTAGATCCTACGTGCTCGCTTCTACTCCACTTGAGTGCCAAGCACGTAGAATCTACGTGCCTGACTCCCCCCCCCCCCCGCTACAGCAAAACTAAAGTAAAAAAACACTCACCTGACCCCTCGTTCGATCCGGCCGGGTCTCCTCTTCATCCGGGGGGGCTTTGATCCCCCCCCCCCCCCCCCCGGCTGCAGGGGAGTGCCCGGAATAGCCGCCCCCCGCCGGAATTACATGTAAAAAAATAAAAATGACATTTACTCACCTCAGTGTCCGATCGCTCCCGCCGGGTCTCCTCTTCACTAGGGGGGCCTCTGATCACCCCCCTGGCTCTTCAGCTTCAGGAGAGAGCCTGGCAGGCCCTGATGAAAAAAACAATATATAATTTCCATGGGAAATCCCTTCAAAAATCACAGTTGAATATATGGAGCGCAAAATAGTGTAAAATGGTCTGGCAACAAGGGTGACAATATCTCCAGATAGGCTGGCAGCTAAAGGGTTAAATATATATATATATATATATATAAAGTGCCACAAATAGATATATATGTCTCAATTGAATATAAATACAAGAAATACCTCAAAGTAACAAATGCTGTTGTTGGAGCAGTACCCTTTATATAGACCTTGGTGCTTAATTCAGTTCAATTTGTTTGTTAATAGTAGTGGCACGGGTTTGGGGAGCACGTCCCCCAATGTATGCTTAAGAATTTAGGTTGTGCCTGCTTATTGTAGTGGTTTACAGACTGCAAGAACAAAGGCGTGGCTCCTCCTGGCCTATTTACTTCTGTTTGTATTCTCAAAAACCAGTTTTATTCTTAAAGTTGGAACTGGGCTACAAGGGTGTATCTGAACTCCTCTCCCATTTATTTTTTGTTTTTAGAATTTTACCTTTGAAGAAGGGGAATTTAACCCTGTCTGTCTTCCTTATATTCATTTGATCTTGATGGACCCACAATGCCTCCTCAGCTATGCTGTATGCCAATCAGGGTGGCATCTCGGGGCGCTTTGGGGTGTCACTTTTTTTTTTTTTAAGAAGTTGGCACTCCTGAGCTGCAATTCCACTTTAAGGTAGAATCAGCTGCAGGATTTGTCTAGTGAGCCTGTAGGGCGAACCAGGGGTATTACGCTTTAACATTTTGGAGGGAGCGGAGCTAAGGTGGCAGAAAGAGACAGAGGCTTTCTTTCTCCAGTCCGCTGAGGGATAGTCACTGCCATGTCCGCTGCCTCTGGTTCTTTCGGTTCCTAGCACCACCGCTCGCTGGTTCTCTCTGTGGTTGCGGCGCTCGTCTTCCCTGTGAGTGGGGTCGCTTTTCTAGCCGATTCCATTACTGAGTCGGCTGCTCGGCATACTGCACCTTTTCGTCTGGACTATGGGGCTACTCCAGGGGCTTCGACCGACCTGCAGCGGGGCCGCTTCTTGAGCTGCTGCTGTGGCCACTTTCAAACGAATCCAAGCGGTTAGGTGTTATTAACATTATTATTATAGTTATTATGGATATTATTATTATTAATTATTATTGTTAGTAATGGTATTATTATTATTAATGTTTTTTTTTTCATTTGGTTGTGGCAAAAGGAAAGCAATAATTGGTGTGGTTCACCCCTAAGGCCTTGAACGAGGACAGTGCTATTAGCAGCTGCTAAATATGGGAGACATATGTTTCTTCCAGTAAGGGTTCTGACCCTCGGACCCTAGGGCTCCTTCGGTAGCTCAGCCTTGTGAAAATAACCAGGGCGATAGTGTCCGCTGGGAGATTGTGGAAGGGTTGGATCGTCTAGGGAGTCGCTCTAATCCACTGGCTATGAAGAAAAGGAAGCATTTAAATTGTATTGGAAGGTTCCCCCACATCGCTCGGGATTTTCGTGCCCAGGTAAGTCAACGTGGGTGATGCCCACCTAAATGGGAAAGAGGTCCTGATAGAAGACACCAGGGTATCTGGCAGTCCCACATTAAGGGCCTCTGATTTGTCAAAGTTGATTTTGAAATTGGAGAACCCCCGAAGTTGTCGAATTTTCTCATTAGAACATTGGGTTGGATATGAAGAACAAAAGGTCATCCGCGTATGCGGCCTTATCTCTGCTCCACCCGCCTGGACTTCCTTAACATCCGAGTTTCCCCTTACATGCCTCAGGAATGGCTCCACCACCAGTGCAAAAATAAGGGGTGATAGTGGGCATCCCTGCCTGTTTCCATTGGAGATCGGGTGTGGAAAGGCTACCATTGACCTTCACTCTGCCTTGCGGCTTGGAGTATACTCCCGCTATGTATTTAGGTGCACGCTCTTGCAGTCCGATGTGTTTCAAGGTTTCAAACGCGAAGTCCCAGTCTATGCGATCGAACACTTTTTCGGCATCTGTGGACAGCAACATAATCAAGGATTTGTCTACTCGCGAACGGTATATGAGGTTTAAAGCTCTGATCATGTTGTACCTAGCATCTCTACAACGGATAAAGCCGCATTGATCTTCCTCAATTAAGCTTGGTAGATATACCCCCAGGCGGTTTGAGAGAATTTTAGTGAATAACTTAAGGTCAGCATCCAGCAATGATATAGGGCGGTAACTTTTGCAACTCAGTGGGTCCTTCCCTGTCTTGTGAATTACTGTGATGTGGGCTTCCAACACTTCCATCGGGAATGTTCCTGGCTTCCCTTCCCCTGCAACCGTGTTGTGTGCATGGCCTGCACTCAACTCAGGGCCTGGGGACTTCCCGTTAGGGGCCAACTTAATAGCCTGTTGCAACTCCGCTTCCAATATTGGCTCTTCCAGTCTTGCAACTGCCTCATCACTTAGTCTGGGCATACCCGAGGTTGCGATGTACTGTTTTTTCCTGGATAGGTCCCTCTGGGGGTCTCCACTCTCCTGCGTACCCAGATTATATAGCGAGTGGTAGTACTCCCGGAACACTAAGCGATGTCCTTCGTTTTGTGCAGTTTCCCTGTGTCTGATCCACTATTGCGTTGATGAAGTTGAGGGACTGTTGCTTCCTCAGGGCTCTGGCCAGGAGTGCCCCACTCTTATTCCCCCACTCGTAATAAAAGCACTTACACTTTTTTATAAGTTGGCCCAAATCAGTCCCCTCTAAATCTTCTGTCCTCCATCCTCGAGCTCCTCACCTCTCTCCTCTGTCATCTCCAACGCTCAGCGACTCTGACCCCGGATCCTCTCTGTCCAAACAGCTGCGTTACGCAGTGAAACGCGTTGACGGCTACTAGACGGACCCCTGCACTAATACAACAAAGGAACCTTGCAATTTTTGAAAGCGAACTCCCTCTCCCCCTCGTGGACACTAGGGATGAGCGAATCGATCCGGACGAACCTGGATTCGTTCCAAATTTCATTAAAAATTCGATTCTGAACAAATCCGAATTTCCCCGCGATTCAATCGATCGAAGTTTTCCTTTAAGCTCCATTTACTTCAATTACAGGCATTGTAAAATGGTGGATGGACATGTCTGGACATATCCCCTGGGGCAAGTTATCATGGGAAGGTCACATGCAGCCTATCAGCAGCCAGGAGCCCCGGTGACGTCACAGCGCTATATAAAGCGGCGGCCATCTTGCTTGTGCGCATTTGAGACTTGCAGTGCACAGACAACGTAGGACAGGGAGAGAGTAACAGAGAGGCAGGGAGACCCACAGAGTGCCAGGGAGAGCCAGGGAAAGATAGTGAAAAATCGGGAACGATCCAGGCAGGGACAGCAGATAAAGTGACAGGGAAAGAAAGCTTTTTTTATTTTCATTTCACTTCATTTGCCAGATCAGTTTTAAATTACTGTGTTTTGTGCTGTAAAAATTCCTGGCCACTGTGCATCACATGTTGACAGTGGCACATTTAACATTTCTTATAGCTCGATTAGCTTTAATTTTTTTGGTCTGCTGTAAAAACCCCAGCCCACAGGGGCATTCCATTTTAGCATGTGACCCTATCTTTTATACAAAATCCCACACCTGCACCTAGCACCCTATCTGTTATACAAAATAAGCGTGTTTCAGCCTCAGCTGTACTAAGTTATTTAATTTTGCATTGGTTTTGGTCTGCTTTAAATAAACCAGGCCACAGGGTATCCCAAACCACCACGTTGCACCCTATCTGTTATACTAAATAAGCGTGCTTCTGCCTCAGCTTTATTAAGTTATTGCATTTTGAATTGTTATTTGTCATGCTGTCAATACACCAGGCCGCAGGGTATGCCAAGCCACCACATTGCACCCTATCTGTTATACTAAATAAGCGTGCTTCTGCCTCAGCTTTATTAAGTTATTGCATTTTGAATTGGTTTTTGTCCTGCTGTCAATAAACCAGGCCGCAGGGTATCCCAAACCACCACGTTGCACCCTATCTGTTATACTAAATAAGCGTGCTTCTGCCTCAGCTTTATTAAGTTATTGCATTTTGAATTGGCTTTGGTCTGCTTTAAATTCACCAGGCCGCAGGGTATCCCAAACCACCACGTGGCACCCTATCTGTTATACTAAATAAGCGTGCTTCTGCCTCAGCTGTACTAAGTTATTTAATTTTGCATTGTTTTCTGTCTGCTGTCTTTACACCAGGCCGCAGGGTATCCCAAACTTGCACCTAGCACCCTATCTGTTATACAAAATAAGCGTGCTTCTGGCTCAGCTTTACTAAGTTATTTAATTTTGCATTGGTTTCTGTCTGCTGTCATTACACCAGGCCGCAGGGTATCCCAAACTTGCACCTAGCACCCTGTTATACAAAATAATCGTGCTTCTGCCTCAGCTTTACTAAGTTATTAAATTTTGCATTGGTTTCTGTCTGCTGTCATTGCACCAGGCCGCAGGGTATCCCAAACTTGCACCTAGCACCCTATCTGTTATACAAAATAAGCATGCTTCTGCCTCAGCTTTACTAAGTTATTTAATTTTGCATTGGTTTCTGTCTGCTGTCATTACACCAGGCCGCAGGGTATCCCAAACTTGCACCTAGCACCCTATCTGTTATACAAAATAAGCAAATACATAAACATGTCAGGCAGACAAGTGTCAGGAAGTTCAAAGAGGAGTGGCAGAGGCCAAGATTCTGCAGGCAGAGGTCGCAGCAGACTAGGGGCGAGTGGCAGCAGGAGTCATGGTGAGAGACCTGATCTGCCAGTATCTGCTAGCGGTAGGTTCCTCTGACACAACCCTGAGTTGGCATGCCCCGAGAGCAGTCCCTGTCCTCCCATTGCCTCTGTCTTACGCCGTTCCCTCCCCCAGTGACGTATCCTATGCTTTGGGTTCAGCTCCACTCTTTAGTGAGGAGGACGATCAGATAGAGGACAGTCAGCAGCTACTGCCCAGCCATGAAATGGAGGTGGCTTCTTTAGCTCGGCAGACAAATAGTGATGTGGACAGTGTCGTGGGTGTTGCGAGCTTTCCAGCTCCTGCGCCTGACACTGTTGAGGAAACCAAGAACATCGGTGACGTACAGCCACAACTCGGTGATGATGATGATGAAGCCGATCGCACTTGGGAGTGCATGGGTGATGAAGGGGCTTCATCGTCATCATCAGGAGAAAAGGGGCGCAGGTTGCCCCGGAGTCAGCAGCTGAGGCAGCAAGGTGTTAGCAGCATGGTGGGCAGTCAGCATGGGGGCACAATTGTAAAGCCTGGAGCCAAACGGGGCCGGGACCGGGGTAGAGCACCTGCTGCACGGCAGGCTACCTTATCGGGAGGTAGTGGAGCAGGGGTTCCTGGAGTTGGCGACAGTAGCAGTGAATCAGTGCGGCCTGTTGGTGGGAAAAGTAGCTACTCGGCAGTGTGGCAGTTTTTCCTGAAGCATCCGCAGGAGGGTTACATGGCCACATGCAAGATATGTAGGCAGAAGGTGAAGCGTGGCCAGGGCCCAAATGTTGGCACCACGGCCCTGCGTCAACATATGATGCGGCACCATAAAGCGGCCTGGGAGAACCGAGGCTCCGAAGAGGTGGTCCAGCCTGCTTCCTCACCAAGTGGCACGCCGCTCCCAATTTCTGCCAGCCAAGGCTCCAGCACCTCAGCTGAAGGCAGCTGTGCGTCATACCCATCCTCTGTCGCTCCTGCTGCTCCTCCTCCAATTCATGCATCCCGCCAGCAATCCATCAGCGAAGCCATGTCCAAGAGACAGCAGTATGCGCCCACTCATCCTACAGCGCAGAAGCTGAATGTGCTCCTGTCCAAGTTGCTGGTGCTGCAGTCGCTCGCTTTTCAGGTGGTGGACTCTGCACCTTTCAGAGAACTGATGGCTTGTGCCGAGCCGAGGTGGACAGTCCCAAGCCGTCATTTCTTTGCCAAGAAGGCAGTACCAGCTCTGCACACTTTTGTTGAACAGAAGGTGGGCCAGTCTTTGAGCCTGTCGGTGTGTAGCAAAGTGCATGGCAGCGCCGACGTCTGGAGCTGTAACTACGGTCAGGGACAGTACATGTCGTTTACGGCCCACTGGGTGAATGTGGTCCCTTTGCAGCAGCAGCAACTTGGACAGGCTTCGGCATCCGCGCTCCCTGCCCATTGGGCCTGTGACACCGTGCAACACGGCCTCCTCATCCTCCGCCATCTCCTCACCCTCCACTGTAGGCTCTAGTCTCCCTCCTGTCTACCATGTGTGCAGGGCACGGAGGTGTCGCGCAGTGCTTCACATGGTTTGTCTTGGCGAATGGAGTCACACAGGGGAGGAACTGCTTACATTTATTCATCAGGAAATCCAAACATGGCTTACTCCAAGAAAACTTAAAATGGGAATCATGGTTACCGACAATGGGAAGAACATTTTGTCTGCGCTGCACCAAGGAAGCCTGACCCATGCCCCCTGCATGGCTCACGTCTTCAATCTGGTTGTCAAGCGGTTTCTGAAGTGTTCCCCCCATCTGCAAGACATCCTAACAACTTCAAGGAAACTTTGCATGCACTTCAGCCACTCATACACCGCCAAACACACCCTTCTTGAGCTACAGCGTCAGAACGGTATCCCCCAACATAGTCTGATTTGCGATGTTTCCACCCGTTGGAATTCCACCCTTCACATGTTGGACCGATTATATGAACAAAGAAAAGCCATCACAGATTTTCTGATGATCCAAGCGGATAGGGGGACTCCCCTGTGTAACTTTAATGTCAACCAGTGGCAGCTCATACGTGACACCTGCCGTTTGCTCAGGCCCTTTGAGGAAGCCACTTTATTTGTGAGTCGCCAGGATTACGGGATGAACGACGTGATTCCACTGCTTCATGTACTACAGCACATGTTGGAAACCATGGCTGGTCAGGGCACTGGAGACATGCGTCTATATCTTACGGCCACATGAACCCCGTTGGAGCTGAACTGGAGGAGGAGGAGGGGGAAGAGGAGGAGTGGCCCAGTGATGCACAGTTTAGGCTTGGCGAAATGGCTGGTTTATCTAGTCAGCAGACAGGAGAGGAGGAACAGGAGCAGCCAGAGGAGCTAGAGGGTTTTGAGGAAGGCGAGACAGAGGACCCGGACACACCGGGAGATGGAGACAGGTAGTCCTTCCGAGTCACTTGCGCAAATGGCAGGAAGCATGCTCACGTGCTTGCGTAGTGACTCCAGAATTGTTTCCATTTGTCGCCGGGATGACTTCTGGCTGTCCACCTTATTGGACCCTCGCTTCCGGCACAAAATGGGGGCATTTTTTAAACCCGTCGAGAGGGAGGACAAACTGAACTACTACAAAGACATTCTACGTAGTCAGTTGGCCGATGCCTATCTGCGCCATGGTCCATACTCTCGCAGGTCTGACTCGGGGGGACCTCTGCGCTCACCTTCCACTGCCATGCCTGCTGGGGGGGTTGGCAGGAGCAGCAGCAGCAGCTCCATCAGCAGCAGCCTCAGTCTTCAGTCGCTAATGAGTAGCTTTCTACACCCGCATAGTGAGGCTACTCATGAGCAGCAGGAAGACCTGGAGCAGGACCTCAACCAGCAGGTCATGTCATACCTTGACATGACCATGCCAACACACCTTAAGGATCCGCTGGACTTCTGGTCAGCCAAACTTGGCTTGTGGCCGCAACTAGCAGAGTTTGCCCCGGAAAAGCTGTCCTGCCCGGCAAGTAGCGTACCATCTGAGCGGGTGTTTAGTGCAGTGGGGGCCATAGTTACGGCGAGGAGAACTCGTCTGTCAACTAAAAATGTGGAGACTCACCTTTGTCAAAATGAATCAAGGATGGATCAGCCAGGATTTCCACCCACCAATGGCTGATGCATGCGAGTAGATTCAGCATGGTGCCACGTTTTACACTTTCCAAATGGTGCAAAACATATTTATGTCTTTAGGCCAATTTTTGGGCTCCTGCTTATGCCAACTTCAGGGTGTGCCTTTCAGCCAATTTTTGTCCTCCTGCTGCTGCTGCCAACTCCAGGGTGTCTTTCAAGCAATGTTTGGGCTCCTGCTTATGCTGCTGCCAACTCCAGGATGTGCCTTCCAGCTAATGTATGTGCTCCTGCTGCTGCCAACTTCAGGGTGCCTTCCAGCCAATTTCTAGGTTCCTGCTGCTGCCAACTCCAGGGTGTGTCAACTCCAGTGTCTCTTTAAAGCAATGTTTGGGCTCCTGCTGCTGCTGCTTGCAACTCCAGGGTGTGATTCATCCAATTTTTGTGCTTCTGCTGCCAGCTCTAGTGTCTCTTTAAAGTAATGTTTAGGCTCCTGCTGCTGCTTGCAACTCCAGGGTGTAATTCATCCAATTTTTGGGCTCCTGCTGCCAACTCCAGTGTCTGTTTCAACCAATGTTTGGGAGGCTGCTGCTGCTTGCAACTCCAGGGTGTGATTCAGCTAATTTTTGGGTTCCTGCTGCTGCCAGCTCCAGAGTGTGTTTTTCAGGCACTATAGGGGCCCCTCAGTGATGCCACCTCAACTCTCTGCAATTGTGCCGCTTTGCGATTCTATTAGCGATGCCTCCGATCTGCATGTGATAATTATTTACAGTATTATTTCAATAACCCAGCACGCGTCCTATGCGTGTTACAGCAAGGCAGAATGGTTTACAACCCTATTGTGGCTCTAGGAGGCTCAGAAATAGCCGTTTTGTGGCTATTGTGGCAGTCTTAGTGTGGCAGTCTTAGTGCTATATTTCACGTTAAGGCCTTTAGTTTTTATTATAATCGGGTGTCAGTGTCGCGCTCCTGCTATACAGTTGCGAGCCGTTTGTTCTTTCATTAACAACTGCCCAGACGGCAGCATCATTTCCAGCGTGACAGCATCTTTATGCATGCGCTTTCTCTCCATTACTGTCCTCCTTATCTCTGTTGGTTAGAGCTTCGCGCTCTTTGGGGGAGGCGGGGACTCGGCATGACGCGCTCCGCGTCACAGCCTGGTCTGGCCCGCCCCTCGAGGTTCGCTTGGCGCCATTTTGTCAATCTTCGCGCGCGGTACGGTCCGCCTCCTCCCTTGGTCATGTAAGTGCCCTGCGGGGCGGCATTGTTCTATGTGTTTATTCGGCTGCGCATGGCACTGACACCATCCCTCTTGTCCCATTATGTCTTTCAGATGCCAGGACTTCGGTGGCTTCTCCCGGCCTAACATATATTACAGCGGGTCCACATAACAAATTCTCCCACTTCCTAGCGGGTCTTGGGGCATCCAGGGTTGCCTATTGCGTAAATCCCTGCGGGCATACTGCTCAGATAATCACCATATGGAGGCATCTCAGAATTATGTACCCGGGGTCCCTCTGGAACATGACCGGCTGTGTGCGGTGTGTGGTCAGCCCCATGCTGATGCTGACGGAGCATGGGTCTGCGGACCGTGTGCTGAACAGGCACTGACCCTGCAATCAGGTTTGCCAGTGGCTGCACCTCCCTTCAATACACCCGTCTTCCCGGACCTAAACCTCACTCCTGATGAGTCTCACTCGAGCGGGGATGACCTGCAAGCCATGCTGCGCGTGCTGCCTACGGCGGAGCAGGTGCTGTCTGGATTGGCGGAGCGTATGGGCCCTGGAAAGAAGTGGTCCCTGACGCCTCCTGGCTCTCCGGTTCCTAATGATACCGATGACGCTGCTGATATGCAGGACCTTGATCCTTCTGTGGAAGGTGAGCTATTCTCAGATTCGGGCTCCTCGGATGAGATGCCTGGGAGCTGTGATGATTCTGGGCCCGGTTCTTGGGGCCTGTGTGACACAGATGAAATTCTTATTAAGATCTTTGAGGTTTTGTCAATATCCCCTCCTGGAGAGGCTCCCAAGCCTAAGAAGGAGATTTTCCACACAGCGCCGTCACGCTTGGAATTCCTGGAACAGGATAATTTCCAGAATCTTATATCCCAAGAATGGGAATCACCTTGTAAACTTAAAGGGGTCCCAGGGGTCTGGGATTGGAAGTACCCTTTCCTTCCTGATGTGGTTAATTTTTGGTCAGCACCTCTTGTGGTGGATGCACCGATTATAGGGGTTACTAACCCCCCCTTCATGACGGCTCCTTATTACCGTACCCTTCGGGATGCTGAGGACCGGCGCATTGACAGACTGGCTTCCCACGCCTTTTCGTGTGCAGGGACGGTCTGCGCCCGCTCCGTGCCGCGGCCATCACTGCGGTGGCCGCCAGGACTCTTGTTAGAAAAGTACTTGACCACCGGCCTGAGGACCTCCCCTGGGGGGTGTTTGTGAAGACTGTGATGTGTTTGTGAAGTTCATCCTCTCAGCGCTGGATGACACCATTAAGATGTGTGCTAGAACCTCTGCCCTTGTGGTAGCTATTCGCCGCCTGGTCTGGCTGCGACAGTGGGGTGCTGACAGTGCCACGAAAAAGGCTCTCACTGGCCTTCCCTTCAGAGGACGGCGACTATTTGGGGCCCGTTTGGACCTTTTTGGGAAAAAGGATAAGGCACCCCTGCGCAGAAGGCCGCTCCGGCCTCCCCGGGGCAGGGCCACCCCTCCGCCTCCCTACGTTAGTGTCAAACGCAAACCTGAGGTGTGCTTCCAACTGTTCGGTGTGGATTTCCACCATGGGGTGGGCAGGCAACGCCCTGGGCCCTCTGGCAGGACTAAGTCCAAATCTGCCAAGACCTCCCAAGCATGAAGGGATGCCCTCGCCCTTCCGGGCGAGGGTACTGCTGCAGCAGCTGTCTCCCATCTAGGAATGTACCTTCTCCTTCTGGTGGTTCCAGGAGATAGTTCCCCTGGACACAGGATAGCTTTTGCTGGGCAGTCCCTCTCAGTGGTTGTCAGGGTGCTTCTAGCCCCTGTTTTTCCCTCAGGAATTGGTGCAGGCCGTACTGGGCCTACAGAGTTTGGGTTTACTTACAGGTTGCCCTTAACAGTATGGGGCTATGGCCTCTTTAGTAACCTTCCTCCTTCCCTCAACAGTATGAGGCAGTCTGGGCCACGCTGGCCTATGGTAGGCCTGGCAATTCTACTCTCACAGGTAGTCCCTATATGACATCTCTGTCTTGGGACATAGGCGCCCTGTGCAAGGGGGGCTTCCGACCTCCTGTGGAGTTCTAGATCTTCTTAGTTCCCCCTGTGTCTGCTGGACACCAAGACCGTTACTAGGCGGTGTGGCAGGACCAACCCTGCGGCTTGAGGCATTGTTGGTGGCCTCTCTTTAGCTCCCAGGCTGCTCGCCATGGCGCGAATGGGGGTGATGTCTCGGACATGCCTGGGGGGGTGGCGTCCGCATTAGGACCTACCGGGTCGTCTTTCCTTACTCCCCTGTCTCTACGTCAGGCCGAGTGGATTGGTCGGCCGGCGGTGTCCCTCGGGAACTACTAGATGGGTGCTCAGTCACCTCAATCCCTCTTGGTCCCTTATCTGCTATCTCCATTCCTTGGATTCGGTTCAGGCTTGAGACTTCTTCCTTGGCAACAATTGGACTCCTGGTTACGGGGGCTCTGCCCCCCCTTTGCTGACATCTTACCAGGCAGGATTGCAGCTGGTGGGCCCGTTGGTGGCTTATAAGATGATGTCCCCTATATACCGAGCCCTTGGGCTCTTCGGCACAGTAGGTTATGGATCCTACATGGGGTTCCAGCACCCCTGGGGCTTGGTCTGTGCTCATTCCCCCTTGGTAAGGTGGTTCCTCTTGAGCTGATCATATTCAAAGGCCCTGTCAGGGGGCACCCCCTTCTTTGCTTGCATCTTCCTGTGAATGGTCACCTTGGGTACTAAGTCTCGCAGGTAGGCGGGGGGGGGAATTTCTTCCCAAGCCCCCCGTGGTTCCTAGGTAGGGTCCCTTAGAGGGTCCATCTTACCTACTGGTTGTTGCTACAGTGAGCCTTCCGTTGACTCTATACGGCTGGACTTCCCCTCTTTTAGGACCTGTCTATTTGGGGACTCTTGGTCTGTTGGAAGACAACGGTCTGTTTTATTATTGGTCTGGAGCTTGAAGCAGGATGATCCCTCTGGAGGGTTCCTGATCCCAATCTGGGCGGGGGTCTACGCCCCTGCTCCTCAGCGGTATTCGCTCCAATAGATGCCTTTCAGTGGCAGGTTATGCTATCCCGGTGGCGCTCTGAGAGCCAACTAGGGTGGCTCTGTTGGGTCTCGCTTATACCACAGGGACTCCGCCCCTGTTTTTACTTTCCCAGAATATTCTTAATCTGGTCTTGGGGGCTTAGTAAAATTATGCATAGACTTTCTATTTTATATGCCTTCTCTTCGTTCACCCTACTATGTGGGGTTCTGCGCACAGTTGTGCTGATAGAGACCCGTGAGATTGATGGCCTGGGTGGCCTTGTGAACTGTGGTTCGCAGATGCTTCTGCTGAGGTCTACTGACCTGTACGCTGCGGTTCTGCCCTTGTCAGGCCCCTTCTTTTGTCGTCTCACTCTACAGACTCTTGTCTGGGGCTTGACAGCTGATTCATTCACCCCTTGGAGACGGGCTTATCTTCTGGTTGACTTGGTATATGGGGGGCTAGGAGCAAGCTTCCTTGGCTTCCTCTTCCTCCGTCTATTGTGGTTCATGGTGTACCCATACTGATTGGCATGAGTTTTGGTCTCTTACCTGTTGGACGTTCTTGGTTCCCAGGGTTCTAGAGTCCTTACAGCATAGGTTGGGGTTGGCTCCCCATCTAGGTACTCTGAAGGTCCAGGTTCTGTCCTGGCTGTCTTCCTGTTGGAGTCTGGTTCTGTCTTCCTTGTGAGGAATTCTCTTGGGGTTTGCTCATGGGCATCTCCCAAGTAGTTTCTGTGGTTCCTGTTGGGATCCATTTTTCATTCTGTTTGCCCTGCGGATTTTCCCTTGGGACTTATGCTGGATGCTGTCTGAGCTGCTTTGTAGTCCAAGTCGCTTCTCTGGGGGCTCTTGCCTCAGTCAGACGTGTGCCTGAGAAGGTGGATCTGATTGCTTAGCCTTGGCTCGATATATATATATATATCTATATGCACACCATGCCGTGGTGGTATTCCGTCTTATGCCGGACCTCTTTGCCCAAGTGGTGTTTTTATGATCATTGTTTAAGTCCTTTTAGTCTAACTACGGACCTTATTCTTAATAATGCTAATGTTAAGGGTCTACATTCCCTCAACAGGTGTTGCAATTTTTCCTGTTGGTTTCTTGTCCCTTAGGGGGACTGATGCCCTTGGGGTCTGCGGGCGCCTCCTTATGTATGCGCCTGATATCGCTTGCTTCCAGGGCCACTGCGCCCTTTGGATTGATCTTACTTGGATGCCTTCTGGTCCTGAGTAAAGCTTTCCGCTTCTTGCTAATGAAGGGGTCAGTATTCCCGCCTTTTGACGGGTGACCAGTTCTCATTCCCCTTGGGAGAGTTCTAAGTTTTCCACGAGGCTTCTGTTGCCTGTGGGCTGGTTGGGCCATTACACTGGCCTATTCCTTTAAGGGGGAAGAATCCCCCTTTTTCATTTTATTCCGTTATATTGGTGTTTGGGTAACATTGGCCCTTCAGCACCAGGTTTTTTTCTGTTGAATAAGTTACTAGACTGTTGCTTGTCTCTGTTCATACCTTTCAAAGGTCTTGTTATGAGATTGACGTTAGAGCCTCTGCTCATGTCATACCTGGTTGCAAAGTTTTGCAGGTTACAGCGCCTTTACTGTCCGCTGTGCCTTGTTTTTTGGGGATCCCACCCTACTTTATGGACACTGCTATTGGATGTCCCATGTGTAAGTATTATAGATGGAGCAGGACGTGCTGTATGCTTAGAATAATACAATTCTGTGAAATACTCACCTGTAGAATTGGTATTATACGCATACAGCATGTCCTGCTCCACCCCACCCTGGTTTTACATTTTTCTGGATACCCTGTATGGCGATTGTTATCATTACTATTGTTACCAGTTGGTGGTTGGTTTCTCCCGGCTTCTTTTCTCACTGCTTTTCAATGCTGGGGATTTGTGGGAGGTCCCTGGGTGTAGGAAGGGCCGGGAGGGGCCTGTTTTTGCATGTCTGCAGTGAACGGTGCCCTCTGGCGGAGTATTACCCATGTGTAAGTATTATAGATGGAGCAGGACGTGCTGTATGCGTATAATACCAATTCTACAGGTGAGTATTTCACAGAATTGTATTATTTCGACTATGGATGATTTAATTAGCTTATGTGCCAGAGGTTTAGCTCTGTTAGTAGCCTTAAAGTGGACCAACACCCTGAGGTGATCGGCCCGGGAATCTATAAGATTCCCGGGCTGATCACCTCACACACCGCGGGACATCCGAGATCGGGAAACCCCCCAAAACCCCCGAAAAAACCTACCTCTCCAGCCGCTGCTTCCGCCGCCGCCACCTCACTTGCGCTCCTCTAGACGTGCGCGCGCCCGCGCCGGCCGTCTCTGAATAGCCGGCGCGGGCGCGCACACGTCAAGAGTGACGCGCGGGAGGCGCCGACGGGCAAGCTGCTTGTCCGTCGCTGTCAATCAGCTTGTCCGTGGCGGGGAGAGGTAAGTTTTGGGGGCTTTCTGGGGGGTTTCACACAGCGGGGCACCCCCGATCGGGGTGCCCCGGGGAAGTGGACCAATACCCAGGATAGTCAAAATCCTGGGTGTTGGTCCACTTTAAGGTCTGCTTTATGGCTAGGGGAATTGTCAGCTGATGCTGCCTTAAAGAAGAATCTGACGGGAATCCCTTTTCAGGGGGACTTTTGTTTGGGGAGCGTTTGGATGACATGGTAAAGTGGGCTACTGGTGGTACGCCTACTAAAGTTCCACAGGGAAGGGTTTTTTTTCTTGCAGGTCATCCAATCCTCTGCCTTTCATGGGGGTAGAGGTTCCGCCTCTTCGGGATACCGAGAAGAATTTTGGAATAGTCCAGAGTCCCAGGATAAGGGTAAAAGGTGTCTGGCAGAACAAGGAAAAACACCCTTCAAAGCTCTCTCAAGTATGAGGGGACGTCCTCACCTTTGGGGGGGAGCAGCTTCATCAAATTGATTTACTATAGAGTATTGAGTGAGTTTTATTTCTTTGTGTAAATTAGAGGTTAGAGATTCTTTGCTGAAGGGTATTATGTTTGGTATAGATTATTCCTCAGGTTCTAGGTTATTACTTGTGATCCCACCCTGAAGTAGGGTACTGTTTTTGAAGGTCCTAATCGTTACTGAATTGTCTGATGGCCTGAAGTAAAATGGAAGGGAAAAGATCATTCTGTGATACTAACCTGTATAATTGATTTCTCTTTTATTATTACTTCAGGACATCAGACCCTCCCTGTCTGCTAGGTTACTATAATCCATTCCTTGGATACCTAGTTGAAGTTTGTATATATGTAAATAGTTGATCAGCATAAGAAAAAAGGAAAAAATAAACAAAGAAAGGTAGAGGGTAGTTTGTTTCTTGTCTCCCCTTTTGTCTCCAGCAAAAATATAGGAATGACATTCTTACCGGGCGGCTTTATCTACTGCTTTTTAATTAAACAGGTGTGTGAGAATACAGCCGGAAGTATATAGGCTGGGATGAGCCCCACCTTTGATCTTGCAGGCCACACCTTTCGGCCAAGGAGTTAACCCAGTCATTACTGAATTGTCTGATGTCCTGAAGTAATAATGGAAGAGAAATCAATTCAACAGGTGAGTATCACAGATTTATCTTATTTTCTCTATAGAAATGTATTGGTTGGCTAAATGGGATCTTCTGCCATTATCAGCACATTAATTACTTCTAAAGAGGACTTTTTCAGCTTAAAATATACATTTGGTTAAGGCTTACCTAATGTGAAAAATAGGCTGGAAGGAGCCCCACCTTTGTTCTTGCAGGCCACACCTTTCGGCCAAGGAGTTAACCCAGTCATTACTGAATTGTCTGATGTCCTGAAGTAATAATGGAAGAGAAATCAATTCAACAGGTGAGTATCACAGATTTATCTTATTTTCTCTATAGAAATGTATTGGTTGGCTAAATGGGATCTTCTGCCATTATCAGCACATTAATTACTTCTAAAGAGGACTTTTTCAGCTTAAAATATACATTTGGTTAAGGCTTACCTAATGTGAAAATAGGCTGGAAGGAGCCCCACCTTTGTTCTTGCAGGCCACACCTTTCGGCCAAGGAGTTAACCCAGTCATTACTGAATTGTCTGATGTCCTGAAGTAATAATGGAAGAGAAATCAATTCAACAGGTGAGTATCACAGATTTATCTTATTTTCTCTATAGAAATGTATTGGTTGGCTAAATGGGATCTTCTGCCATTATCAGCACATTAATTACTTCTAAAGAGATTTTTTTCAGTTTAAAATATACATTTGGTTAAGGCTTACCTAATGTGAAAAATAGGGTTGTCCTCACCAGCTAAGCCTGGTTTGAGGAGGTAACTCAGGGATCCTGATATACCACATCCATCACCCATCTTTATTCAATGTTCCTCAGTGTTCCCTGGGGAGACTCTTCTCAAATTGGTAAGTGACATGAGAGTAGGTTATAGGTATTCGGTCCCATGACCATGTATGGTTTAAGATAATATTGTTTAACCTAGTATGTCACCGGACCTCTACCAACTGCTTTCACTGCTATTTAATATATAGGTATACATGAGGTACCGTATGTTCTGCCCTATAAGACGCACCTGCCCATAAGACGCACCTAGGATTTGGGGGCGGAAAATAAGAAAAAAAATATTTTAAACCAAAAATGCACCATTACAGACAGTGTGGTATTCCCCTATCCCATTCCCATAGTCCGTGTGGGATGCCCCATTGCATAGACAGTGTAGCATGCCCCCATCCCATTCCCTGTATACCCAATGTAGCATTCTCCCCCCTCCCATTCCCCGTATACCCAGTGTGGCATTCTCCCCCCTCCCATTCCCAATATAGGCAGTGTGGCATTCTCCCCCCTCCCATTCCCTGTATACCCACATCAGCGTCGGCGCAGGCCACGCCCACCCGATTCACGGAGCTGGCCGTAAGAAGCAGTGGCGGGCTGTGTCCCGGCCCTGCCGCTGCGATCGATTTTCAGGCAGCAATGACAGCGGCGGGGCCAGACACAGCGCCCGCCGCTCCTCCATTTGCTGCCTCTTCCTGGGTACACGCGAGCACCCAGGTCAGGGCAGCAGGTGGGCGTGGCCTGCACCGAGTTGTGAAGGCCACGCCCACCCGCTGCCCTGACCTGGGTGTTCGTCCGTGCCCAGGAAGAGGCAGCAGGCGGAGGATCGGCAGCCGCTGTCTCTGGCCCTGCCGCTGCTACTGCTGCCGGTAAAAGACGGCGATCGCAGCAGCGGGGCCGAAACACAGCCCGCCGCTCCTCTGTCTTCACCTGGGCTCTCGCAGAGGGACAGGCAACGCGGGAGCGCTGGGAACGGGTGAGTTTTTGTTTTTTTTTTTAAACATTTTTTTTTTTTTTTTACATTCGCCCGATAAGGCGCACGGACATTTTTCCCCCACTTTTGGGGAAAAATAAGTGCGTCTTATAGGGCAAAAAATACGGTAAATGTATAAAAATGAGAATGACTCACTGATATAGCCTGGGTTTTCACTACAGTGGGTGTCCGTGCTTGACATCCTGTGCCGTACTTCAAAGGCTCCTGTTTGCATTGTTTACTCCTTTGCTGTGTTTGTGCATCTTGTTCAATAGGGTTGATTCAGAGAGACATGTAAAAGCTTTGATTTTGTTGCCGATCATGGTATTTTTTCCGAACGCTCGAGCACTCGTATGAACTTGCGAGTGATTCTCTAACCTAATGAGTTTCCTATTGTAAAATTCCCGTCCGTTCGTATCTCCCGACCTTGGGCCAGTCATTTTCAAACGTAAATTTTAGGTTGAGTGATCTGTTGTTGAGACGGCAGCATGTTATTTTTCCCTTCTTCCATCGTCCACCTCTTCGTATTTCTTGCGTTTCCTGATGGTTTTGCCTGCTTTTTAACCTCTAATACTCGTGCGCTCGTAAATGTAGAAGATCTTGCGCATGCGCAATACAAGCTACACTCAACTAATGTGGCCCATATCGTACACTACCTAGCTTAACCCAACTACTTTGCGACATTCTTACACGTACCTTTATTACCCCTAAAACTTACCCAAACCCCTTGGCGGTTGAATTTTTCTTCATTTTCATGACCCTAAAACTGTCCCAAACCCCTTGGCGGTTGAATTTGTCTTCATTTTCATGAGCCTAAAACTTACCCAAACCCCTTGGCGGTTGAATTTTTCTTCATTTTCCTGACCCTAAAACTTACCCAAACCCCTTGGCGGTTGAATTTTTCTTCATTTTCCTGACCCTAAAACTTACCCAAACCCCTTGGCGGTTGAATTTTTCTTCATTTTCCTGACCCTAAAACTGTCCAAAAACCCTTGGCAGTTGAATTTTTCTTCATTTTCATGAGCCTAAAACTTACCCAAACCCCTTGGCAGTTGAATTTTTCTTCATTTCCATGAGCCTAAAACTTACCCAAACCCCTTGGCGGTTGAATTTTTCTTCATTTTCCTGACCCTAAAACTTACCCAAACCCCTTGGCGGTTGAATTTTTCTTCATTTTCATGACCCTAAAACTTACCCAAACCCCTTGGCGGTTGCATTCTTCTTATTTGTGTGGTTCATAAATATTACCCCAACCACTTAATGTACATCTGTATTTAGTTATTAAAACATGCCTTTTCGTGTTGTGCAAAATTTAATGTATGTTATAAATAGAAAAGAGTATATATATTTATTTTTTGAACAATATATATTTGGTTTAAAATTTGGTAATTTTATAAAAATTTTAAAAATATACTAAAATGTTTTAAAACTATTTACAATCTGGAGCCAGGACCAAGGGCACTAATCATCTTCTTCAGTTGGCCCCAACGTCGCCTGTATGGCCTGCAGCTCGGCCACCAACTCAAGGATCCTTTTTTTTTTTTTCCACTGTTTGCGGTGGGATCCCTGTAACCAATAGAGAAATAAACATAAATAGTAGTACCAGACCGGTTTGGAGGCTGCGGATTGATTGTTTGTTAGTCAAATCCAGCGAAATACATCACATATGTCATTCTTCATAGTAATTAAGGTAAGGAATTTAGCACAGGTAACTATTCTAAGTGCTTAACCCAGACCTTCTACATGATTTTCTGAAAAACACAAACTATTTACAAATGATTTGCCCACATATATTTTTAAGTGTTAAATATTTAGGCAAAAAATTAGTATTCTTTCCACCACTGTGCTGCAACTCTGTTCCGGAATTTTGGAGAGGTGCGCCGCCATTTGGAAGCATAACACTTACTGAGGTGAGGAGAGTGGGATAAGGTCCAGGGGAGCAGGTTATATTTGTGCTTTGCTAATACAGACCAGAGCTGGGGTCAGGGAAAGGTCAGCAGTCCCAGAATGCAGGGCAGCACATTCATAAGGCACTTCCTGGTTGCATGATGCCTGTAAAGATGGCGCCTTCCCTAAGCCGCCATCTTTGATTTTTAATGGCTCATAACATGCAGTAGATGCAGGTCTGATGATTTTGAATGTGAGAAATCGTAAGGTACAGGGTGTGTGAAACATATAAGCTAGGCTCTTATTCAGAGTGAAGGTCCGCTTTAAGCTAAGGAATTGCCCACAGGAAAGTGTGAACTACCCATTGGCTACGCCTTTATTTATCTGTGTGTTATTGGCAACTAACACAGAAGTCACAATAATGGCATGCCTACTTACTTGGTTGGTGGCCGACAGATGGCTGGTTGGGGCCAACAGGATGTCCTTGGTCCTGGCTCTGGTGTGAAGAAGTCCTTGGAGAAACATGGGAAATAGGGTTATTTTTAGGGTCTGAGTCACTATTCCCCAAATATCTTGGTCCCACTCTGGCTGACATCACTCACCTTCACCAGGGTCATCTTCAAGCATATCTGCTGCCTCGTCTTCCACTTCCTCACCCGCTCCCGAAGCATCTAGAAATACAGAATAAAGGAATAATTATTGTCTGATCTTGCATGTATATATTTGTGCATATACATGAAGAGTGACATACCAGAGGCTTCCGCATGCATGGCAGGGTATGACTCCGTGCCAACGCGGTTCCGCCCCTCCTCTGTTGTAAGGTCCAGGGGCTGGTCTGATGAACCAACAGAGGAGGGGTAGGTCCGTCGCCCTGGAGACCAGGTGCAGATTCATGCAGCACTGGTCAGCCTCTGCGCCTCCAGGTGCGGCGAATGCGGGAATCCATTTCCAACACTAAGCCAGAAATGTCATTATAAATAAAGGCCTAACTTATGACTTTTTAACAGATACCATGGATCCCGAAAAACCTCCGCACCCGGGCCATGTGCAGCTGTTTGAGGTCTGACCAATGCTGCATGATCTGCGTGTGGGTGAAGGTGGTGCTGGTGACCCGCTGGATTTCGGTGATGATCTCCAGGGCGATGGCTCGTTTTTCAAAATAATTTGGCACGAAGTCATATCTGCGCGCAAGCATGGTCTGCAAAACATAACTGAAACACAGCATGTAGTTTTCAACACCTAGGCATATGTGTTAAAGCAGATTTTGCTAAGTTAATGGCATTAACACACACATTTAGAGTCAAAGTCAATATTTGCTTTGGCCTTGTTTGGCACGTGTGTGGCGTGCCTTTGCTTTGGAATGTATTTTTGAAACTTTAAGATCATCAAAACTTGTTCCTAGCGCATCCTTTACATGTAGTACATCATTTAGTATTTGCTTAAATGGCAGAGAAAGGCACTTACCAGCATGATGATCTCTTCTTGTTGACGGGTGAAGATAGTGGGCGCCATCTTTATGCTTCTTCAAGGCAGCAGATAAGTAAAACCCCAGCGGTTTCCTGGTTCCGCACAAACACATAGGCGTCAGATGCTGGGCGCCTTAATTAAAGGGCCCTGCACCCAAACCTCATTTCTCTTTGTCTTTTGCACGAAAATGGCTCCAAAAAAAATCCCTGCTAAACGGACCAAGGCAAGCCAGGCCACTGAGGGACCCAAAACCAGGTCCAAACAAGGAGCAAAGAAGGGTCGGCCAAGCAAGGCTATTAGCGGCTCGGCACCACCAAGGGACACTGGACCCGCAACCTCCCAAAAAAGGGCCACAAAGGCACGTGCCCCTGCAGCCCCCAAAACTGCTAAAAGGACCCGAAGCACAGCACGGTCCAGCACCAGGGCCCGAAGCCCATCCAGGCACCGAAGCCCTGCACGGGCCAGCACCAGGTCCCGAAGGCCATCCAGGCCAAGAAGCCCAGCACGGTCCCGAAGGACATCCAGCCCCAGAAGCACGGCACGGTCCAGCCCCAGTGCCCGAAGGCCATCCAGCCCAAGAAGCACGGCACGGTCCAATACCAGGGCCAGAAGCCCATCCAGGCACAGAAGCCCAGCACGGGCCAGCACAAGGTCCCGAAGGCCAGCCAGCCCAAAAAGCCCAGCACGGTCCAGCACCAGGGCCCGAAGGCCATCCAGGCACAGAAGCCCAGCACGGGCCAGCACCAGGTCCCGAAGGCCATCCAGCCCAAGAAGCCCAGCACGGTCCAGCCCCAGGGCCCGAAGGCCATCCAGCCCAAGAAGCACGGCACGGTCCAGCCCCAGAGCCCGAAGGCCATCCAGCCCAAGAAGCATGGCACGGTCCAGCCCCAGGGCCCGAAGGCCATCCAGCCCAGGAAGCACGGCACGGTCCAGCCCCAGGGCCCGAAGGCCATCCAGCCCAAGAAGCGCGGCACGGTCCAGCCCCAGGGCCCGAAGGCCATCCAGCCCAAGAAGCATGGCACGGTCTAGCCCCAGGGCCCGAAGGCCATCCAGCCCAAGAAGCATGGCCTCGGTCCAGCCCCAGGGCCCGAAGGCCATCCAGCCCCAGAAGCCCTTACAGGCCCCCAAGCCATTCAAGGGCCAGAAGCAGGCCCCGAAGCCCTGGACGCTCCAGCACCAAGGACAGAAGATGGTCACGGACCCGCACCAGGGCCCGAAGCCCTTCCTGGGACAGAAGCCCACGAGCAGGGCCAAGCAGGGCACCTAGCCCCCCAAGAGGGCCAAGAAAGGCCATCTTGCAACCGGATTTGGTTGCAACATCTACACCTGGAAGTTCTGTGGCCAGCCACGCAAGAACACCCAGCCCCTTGCCCAGTCCAGCCCAGTCATTGGTAAGCCACCAATCTATGCATTCCCCAACCCACCACGAGTCCATAATGTCACCACATGTGTCTGCACACATGGAGGAGCCCCAAACCCAAACAACTGGCCGCACATTGCGTCGCGGACAGTTGTGTGGGCGTTTCTCCCATAGCCAAAATATGGCATGTCTATGATGAGCTATATGGGAGCAAATCCAAATTCACAACCAAGCAGCGAAATGGAAATGTTGTAACAACTCAACGCCAAGTAAATGCAGCAGGGGAAGAGAAGAAAGATGTGGCCCAAATCCAACGGAAATAAATCAAAAGGCATAATTATAGGTAAATAAATGATCTATTAAAATGTCATTGTTAGGATGTATGCTAATTTTTAATTTGGAATATCCAACTTTTCTTTTACAGCATGAAAACTGGGGGGGGGGGGGGGGTGTCCCACAAAATTGGAGTTCACACCTGCTGAGGAAATGGTGCTGGGCCTTCTCCATCCATTCACAGTCGGTGGCCATGCAGCCCTAAGGGACACAGACTCACCGACCCGTAGAGAAGGTGAGTAACCTTCATATGCATGTTTCCCTTGTGTCTAGGTTAATTAACTTGATAAAGGTCAAAGATGACGCTATGCCCCTCTGCTGTGGCTTGTTTTGCCTAGCGCTAATGTGCATGGTTGTGTCATGTTTGTGTCCATTTTTCCCCAACATATTTTGACAGATACATTAGTTTAATTCTTAATGACCCAAAATTAGGCATGGAAGAACCATTAAAATTAGGCCAAGTCAGAAATGTAGACTCAAACACAGAAAACACATCAATAGGGATGTGTGGGACATTGGGTGTGTGAGTTGTGTTTGACGCCAAAGATAGAAATAAGAGCACAAAACAGATATGAACTAAAAAATGTTAGTGCAACTCGATTTGTGGCCAATGCTAGTTGGATGCTGACTGTGTCCACTTCCTAACTTTGAACTGAGGTCACTTAGCAGTTAAAGCAATCGATTGCACACATCTCCAACTGAGGGTAATGCAATAATTTTGCACGTTGCTGTAGTTAATTGATATTAACAAATGTATTTGTTTTCCTTTGCTAAAGAAAACATTGCTTACGTGTGTGTTGACCTTGTTTCCCTTGTCTCTTCTTTAGGCCAGCATCAGACCACAGCAAGTGTGGATTCCCCCCCCCCCCCCCCCCAGTTTTAATATGCCTTTTAGTTCTGAACAGCATCGGAGTCCAGATCCGAGTTTTCGTGTAAGTTTATGGTGTTTATTTTGTGAAACAAAGTAAAGAAGCATGTTTTAAAATGATTTGTATTACATTCCCTATAGACCCACACAATCATGGAAGAGATCCAGGACATGGAGGAAGATGGAACCATGCTGGGCCCATCCGAAGAACTCCCCCTGGGTCAGAATCTACAAATGTCCACAAATGTTTCTCTGTCAATTCCGCAGCAGCAGAGTGAACCCGCATCCATTGAGCATGCATATGGGGCACAGCATGCTGAGACTGAGGCTACAGTCCCCAGGCTTCCCTCTGCTGTTGAGGAATTGCAAAGTATGCCGGTTGCTGTTGAGGGCCCCAGACCACGAGGCAGGGCCCACCCAAGAGCCAGGGTAATTGTGCGGCGCACTCCCTTGCGCCGCAGAATTACCCTGGGGAGGCAGAATGCCATGGTTGATTTATGGCACCAGGAGAGGAGAGCATTTGAGGAACGACATCAACATCTGCATGAGGAAAGGCATGCCCAGATGGACACCCTCAATGCTACCTTACAGGCCATGCTGAGTGAGCTTACGACCCACAACAGCAACATGGTCAATGCAACTAATGCAAGCCAGGCATCCATGGGTGAATTGCTCAATATGCAGAGAAGCATTTGTGAGCAGTTGCAGATTACAAATGCAACCCTCGCCCAGGGTAGGTCCCAGCCACATGGCCCTCCACCCGGGTTTTATGGGCATCCACCTTATTAAGTAAACCTCTCCTTGATTGTGTGACACATCTTTTCTATTGCTCCCCACTGTATTTACTTGTCGTTTGAGTTTTTCCAACATCCTATTTGGGTTTGAGCTGCAGGTTGTGTTAAGGATTTGCTCACATATAGCTCATTATATTTTGGAGTTAGGCCAGTAGCCAATGCCATATTGGAATGGTGAGTGTAGGTGTCCTTTAACATGGGCCACTTATGCCTTAACATTTATTTGGGATTTTGGGACTCCTCCGGTTTGCAGACATGTTTGGCTGACATTATGGGCAGCCCAAATTAGCCATGGGCACAGGCACTATTAATTACTGGACTGGGATGGGCATGGGACTGGCTGTCCTTGTTTGGGTGTGCCACGGACTTCCAGGTGTAGATGTTTTTTTTTTGTTGATGTATAAAAACCCTGTGTTTAATTATGAACAAGCACAATTGAATGGTGAATGTTTAATTTGCAGTTAAACTTTTTGTTAATTTTTTGGTGGTCAGACCAAAATTAAATTTTTGAAACATTCTAAAAACTGGTTTGTTTGGCTTAAAAATAACAGTGCACCTCCCCTTGGACTAAAAAAAACACTTTTACATGGTTTACAAGGTTAATTAAAGGCAAAGGAAACATTAGTCACCACAGTAGAACTAATTGCATGCATAAAAATTAACATTTAATGTAAGAAAATTGCCAACAAAGGCAACAAAATAACAAAAATTGAAAACCACAAATAATGGAAACTAGGAAAAATGCTGCACAATCAAATTGGCACGCACAGATTGGCCAGATTCAGTGGTTGACCCAACATAATTATCGCCTTCATCTTCAATGGGTGTAGAGGGCAGAACATCATCATATCGGGGGACACGTTCTTGGAGGGCAAAATTATGCAGAACTGCACACGCCATTATAATGTCAATAACCTTCTTAGGGTCATATTGAAGGGCGCCCCCGGTATGGTCCAAACACCTAAAACGGGTCTTCAAAAGGCCAAAGGCCCTCTCGACCACAGCCCTGGTTTTGCGGTGCGCACAGTTGTAGGCTTCTTGAGAGGCATCCTGGGGCCGCAACACAGGCGTCATGAGCCAAGGTAGAAGAGGGTAACCTGAGTCCCCTTAAGAAGAGAAAGAGAAAAGACAATTAAACAATGAAAGTCAGAAAACCAAACCCATTTACTTTAAAGCAAAATTAAAACATAAAAAAAAAACCAGCCCACATTAGCCAAATAATTAGGGGAAGAGATGTGGTGACAAGATCCATAATATGGATCAACAAAGACTGGTAACACATCTGCTAGGTCAAGGGTGCTATTAAATATGGGTATATTTAAGGGATCAGAAATGTGTTAATTATTATGCTGCTGAGGGGACACACACAAATAACTATGAAAATGCACTGTATGCATCAAAACACGAGTATGTCAGTTACAGACTAATGTTCCAAATGGACCAGAAACTGGGTTAAACTTTGCCACAATCTGCTAGAGCAGAGACTTAGAAACATGGGAGTTACACACATTGTCAAAATAGATACAAGGAAAAAGTCAGGAAACTGCTTGTTTGTTTGTGCAAGAATAATTAAAGATGTTGCAACCGTTGCAAAATGTGGGGTCAGATCTAAAGAAAACGTTCGAGAGTGAAACCATATATTATTAAACAAGTCAAGGGAAATAGCAAGTGCCAAAAATGAAACACACTTACCAAGCAGCCATGCACCAGAGAATTCACCAGCCTCAAATCGCCGATACAAACCAGATCGCCGAAGAATATAGGAATCGTGAGAAGAGCCAGGGTAGCCGGCAAGGACACTCAAAAAACGCATGTCAGGCCCAACCACTGCCTGGACATTAAGGGAGTGTCCCATTTTCCGATTCCTAAAGAGAAAAAAAATAAAAAAGGGTGAACAGATAAGGGCACAACACATTTGGCATAAAAAACAGGGCTGCACACAAATGACAGATCTAAATTGTACGGTCAAATACACCCCCAAAAAAATGCAGGGACAATAAACACCCAAAAAAAAGAACCATGAAAGTAAAATAGGTTCCATTACACGTTGGGCACAATCAAAAAAAGGCACACAAACCAAAAAAAAAGGATACATTCAACTAAGGGATCAGTAATCAGCATGTAAAGTAAACACAGGGATCATTAAGCTCATTCCTAAATTACAAACACAGGCCAAACAAGCTACAAAAATAAAGAGGAATGAAACACTATTGTCATCAGTAATAGGAGGTAAACTTGAACCGAGGATAAAAACTATAAGGAGATCAATCCACATAGGGATTAGTATGAGAAGGGAAGATTGGACAGAGGGATCTGTAAGCTAATGGACTAAAAAACATATGGATGAATAATCAGAGGGAATATTACACATTGGGATCAATAAGAGGACGGGTTATGCTAAACAACTCTTAAACAAAAAAAAGTCCAAAAATATCTACCTGTATATGTACTCGTCGGCTGCACGAGGAACGAGGGCCACATGTTTACAATCAATTGCACCAATTACATTGGGCATGTCGGCGATATTAAAAAAACCAAGCTTAATGGCGTTTCTGGCTACCATATCATCAGGGAAATAAATATATTTCTGAGTTATGGCAGCCATGCCTTCCAAAAATGTGGATAGTGCGCGGCTCAGCGTAGGCTGGGAAAACCCCACAGAGAGGGCACCCAGCCTCTGGAACGAGCCGTTCGCCAAAAATTGCAGGCAGCCAAGCATCTTGGTCATACCTGAAATTGCTTGCCCCTTCCTTGTGGTGCGGGCTAACCATGACCGCAGCTCACTATACAATTTATGGAGGGAATCGCGATTAAGCCTGTCAGCTCGAACAGCTCAATGTCATTCATGCCATCGATGTTCATGCGACGACGCAGGGGCAATCTGCCCTCAGACATCCGGATCAAATCGATGCCAAAAAGCATTAGAGCTTGATGTTCCTCGAACTCACTCCTATCCATGCTACTCCCGAGGCCAAAAAGCTGCCGGATAACATTTCGGAAATCAACCCTTAAATGTGCTTCGAAACACTTGGCAATCAGCTCTCTGTCCATGTCATTAACGGAAAAATTAGGAACGATCGCAAAATATACGATTTGGACAGGAAATATACAATAACTAACGGGAAAAATACAATTGACAGGCGGGAATCGAAAGAACATATACGCATATGCCCGAATGTTCGTGCGAATACGAAATGGCCAAAAAAAAAGGAAAAAAATGACTAACACCCACCCAAACTTCCGATTCCCGATCCGAAATCAATTAACTTTTGCATTTAGAATCAACCCTAATGTATCTGCTTGCAAATTGGGATCACCTTTAGGAATACCCTGCAGTTAAAGGTATCCTATTTTGGTGCTTAACCAAGTGATCTATTGATGTTTGTGTGTTGAACTAGTGTGGTGTACTACTTTATTTAAATACTGGTGCCTGCACAAGCTAAGTGCTGTATCACTAACTAAGACTTGGACTACTCAGGACTTTAAGAATACCATATTTACAATGTAGCAATTAACGGCACCCTTATGAGGTATGTGCTCTTTACGGAGTGTGAGAATATTACTTGAATTTATTGTTAGTTTTATTATTTATTCAAAGTATGTCACACACCCCGCTTCAAGATATCCATAACATGTGGGTATTACCGACCTGAAGAGGGCGTTCTGCAGAGATGATAGCAAAAAGAAAGCCCCTCCCTGATCCATAAATACCTGGGACCTCCCACTCATTACCCAGTCTTCCATCTCTGCAGATGGCGAGCAAGTCAGAAGATGATGCCTCCTCCTTGCACAGGGGGATTTCAGGTAGCCGGGATGACTCCCGGCACTTTATTTATCTATTTCCGTCCGGATCCTTTTTATCTGATACCAATACTTGCCTCCCAGCCTTGGCTGATGGTCCGGGTGAGGGTAATTTAGCACCTCTGGTGCTCAGGAGCAATGCTCCACCGTGAGACCCTATCTAAGAGGGTAGGCGGCTACACCGGGATTGGTGACCCCGGTTTGGGATGCCCTGTCCCTTAGTCTAGGGTCCTTGTTGGGATTGATCCTATTAGGTTTGCCTTGTGGGGTGTTTCCCTTTGGCTCTACTCCGGATACTGTCTTGCTGTTCTTATCTTATAGGTTGCCCTTCTGTGGCTGTTACCTCAGTCGGCTGTGTGCCTGAGCGTGTGGCTCTGTCTAGCTAGCCCTCTTTGCTTTACTGTATATTCACCAAGATGAGGCGGTGTTCTGCCTTACGCCGGTTCTTCTGCCTAAGGTTGTGTCTTAGGCTCAGGTATTAAGACATTTTCCTTCTTTGGGATTCGTTCCTTGTAATGCTGAGGCAAGGGAACCTATTTCCCTCAATAAGTGCGGAAATCTCTTCCCAGATTGTCTCTTATCTCTTAGGGGACTATTGCTCCTTGGGGTTGTGGGCACCTACATCTGGTTGGGCCTGATCTCGTCTGCCTCTAGGGGTTAGGCGGCCTTGGGCCTGGCCTTTACTTGGATAAGATGTCCCTTCTTCTCATTATATTCCGATTACACTGGTGCCTTGGTATCTTTAGGCTTTTCAGCACCAAGTTTTGTTGAACAGGTTGCTTGAACATTACTTGTTTTCTTGTTCGTACCCTTCAAGGGTTGTTTTAATGTTGACGTTAGAGCCTTGCTCTTGTCGCTCTTGGTAGTGAGGTGTTGCAGGTGACAGTGCTTTCAACTGTCTGCTGTTGCCTTTTTTATTGGGGACCCCACCCTGTTTTATGGACACTGCTATTGGATGTCCCAAGTGTAAGTATTATATTTGGAGCAGGACGTACTGTATACTTAGAATAATACAATTCTGTGAGATACTCGCCTGTAGAATTGGTATTATACGTATACAGTACGTCCTGCTCCACCCCACCCTGGTTTGCATTATTCTGGATCCCCTGTATGGTGATTTTTGTTATTGTTATCATTACCAGTAGTTTTGGTGGTTGGTTTCTCCCAGCTTCTGGTTCGCTGCTTTTCAATGCTGGGGATTTGTGGGAGGTCCCTGGGTGTGTGGGGGGCCGGGAGGAGCCTGTTTTTGCATATCTGCAGTGCACAGCGCCCTCTGGCGGAGGATGGCCCAAGTGTAAGTATTATATTTTGAGCAGGACGTACTGTATACGTATAATACCAATTCTACAGGTGAGTATCTCACAGAATTGTATTTTTCCTGCCCCCCTATAATACCACCCCCCTCCCGTAACACAGAGACTGCCTGCTCATTGAGCACCAGACTCTTTATTTTCCATGATACCAATGCTTCTCAGTGTTGCCAATTGCTCCTTTAGATGTCAATGCCGGCTTCCAAATTTGCAATGCGTACACATCTGGAACAGAAGTATGCACTCTTTTTCAAACAGTGCATACATAGCATGAGATGTACACTGGACAGCATTGTTAGGCATGGAGCACATTCTATCAGTTGGAATACAACAATGTTGGAACACAAATCCCTTTATTAAGTGAAGAATTTACAAACATTTAAATAACAATCGGGATTCAAAGGTAGATACTTACAGCTTAAGCACTTCTGCTTATAACTCACACTTAACTGGCAGCACTTAACAGAGTCAGCCTTGCAGAGCCAGGCTTCAAGAGTTATGCCCTTCCTTATAAACCACCTGCTTCATTAGGCCTACTCAGCAAGAATCCAGGAGAGGACGGTTTTTGGTTTAGACTTGTGCCAGCATTAACACACCGATTCACAAAAAATAAACCTGTTATAGTTGGTACTATTTTATTTACCCAGTAAGCCCAGTTTTCTCACAGCTTACCACAGTAGTTTCTGCTTTAACTCACACTTACCAAGCAGCACTTAGCATTGCAGAGTACACACATATTTTGGGTGAACGGACATTCCTATGCTCCCAATGACAACCATGGCATTAGTGTTAGATTAATATTGGGCTATTGTGCGGGCCTGTGCAGGGGGGCATCCTCATTGGGATGCCCCAGAGGCATTTGAAAGTGAAATCATTTGTGCCAGAAAAGATGTTCCGAAGGTACTGATCCTATCTAGTGTTTTTTTCTTATGTTTGTAAATGTGTGTTTTATGGAAATAGTTTTCACTACTTCAATCTGTTGCTATTGGCAACCATATACCAAGAAGAGAAAAGTGAGCCCTTTACACACAGAAGACTGCTTGAGTAAGCTCTCTCACCTCAGAAGTGGCCATAGCAGCAGTGTTCTGTGTGTACAGGATTATCTTCTCTCTTTCTATATAGGTATCTAGGTGTACAGTTGCCAATAGCAACAGATTGGAGGTAGTAAAAAATGATTTCAAAAAAACATTTAAAAAACATTTTTTTAAAGTGGACCAACACCCACCGCTGATCGGCCCGGGAATCTATAAGATTCCCAGGCCGATCAGCTCCCTCCCCGTGGGGCATCCGAAATCGGGATGCCCCGCTGTGTGAAACCCCCCCAGACGCCCACAAACCTTACCTTCTCCCCGTTCCAACGGCGCATGCGTGGGCCGCCGCCTCTCGCGGGTCCCTCTAGCAGGGCGCGCACCCGCGCCGGCCGTTTGTGAATGGCCGGCACTGGCGTGCTCCCTGTAAGATTGGCGCGCGAGAGGCGGCCTCAGCTTGTCCGTCGGCGGTGCGACGGGGTGCCCCGCGGAAGTGGACCAACACCCAGGATAGTGAAAATCCTGGGTGTTGGTCCACTTTAAGCTGAACAAAGCTCAAGATTTTGACTATGGTGGATTTTGTTTATAGCTTTGTGACCCCCCCCCCCCCATAGCCCTTTCAAACTCACCTTTGCCCAATCCTACAGCACATGTGCAGGCTCTCATCCAATCAGTGTACGGCAAAGGGGAACTAGAGCAGGCGCATCCTCAGACATGGGTGTGCTCCCTCTCCTGCCCCCAGCCTATCTGAATGCATCAGTGCAGGGACATGCCTAAGCCTGGAGATGCTGGGAATGCACCCGCTCTCAATCCAGATTGCTTTCATCGCCAAGAGAGCCACCAGAAAAGTCAAGTGTTGCGGCTACTGGGGGGGGGGGGACATTGAGAGTCACGGGGGTCAGTGGGGCATGATATGGGAACATTGCAGTATATCAGCAGAAGGGAATTGGGGATTGCATTTTTTTCAAAATTAACCAGCATTTACAGTACAGTTTGTACTGTATTTGCAACTGAATGAAAACGCTGCAGTACACAACTTCCCTTAGTGGTTGCTATGTGAAATCTGGATTTTCTGAGCTAAGACATCCCAATTAATTAAGTTACTCATCTCCTGGCAAAGGGCTCAATTTAACCAATTTGGAGATAAGGTGAGCCTAACTCACCTAAGCCATCAACCCCCTGCCACTGCTCACCTAACCACTCCACCCACTGAGGTTGCCCTCTCCTACTCACATAGCGCCTCCACCCCCTGCCATTGTCCTTTACTGCTCACCTAACCACTCCATCTCCTGCCACTGTCCTCTACCACTCACCTAATTCTTCGCCCCCTTCTGCTGTCCTCTGCCACCTAACTAACCCATCTGCCCTCTGATGCTGCGGTTACCCTCTACCACTCACCTAGCCCCTCCACCCCTGCCACTGTCTTCTGCTGCTCACCTAACCACTCCACTCCCTGCCACTGTCCTCTACCATTCACCTAATCCTTCCAGCCTTTCTGCTGTCTTCTATCACTTACCTAACCCCTCCACACCCTGTTGCTGCCCTCCACCACTCACCTAACCTCTCAACGCCTGCCAGTGTTCTCTACCACTCACCTAACCCATCCACCCCATGTCACTGTCCTCCACTGCTCACCTAAGCCCTCCACCCCCTGACACTGTTGTCCACTACTCACCTTGCCCCTCCACCCTTGCCACTGTCCTCCACTGCTTACTTCACCCCTCCACTCCTGCCGCATTCCTCCACTGCTTACCTCACCCCTCCACTCCTGCCACTGTCTTCCACTGCTTACCTCACCCTTCCACCCCTGCCACTGTCCTCCATTGCTCACCTAACCCCTCCACACCCTGATGCTATCCTCTATCACTGACCTAACCCTTCTCCACAGCCACTGACCCACACGTCTGACCTAACTCAGTGGTGGTGAGTACTAAGAGCCCAACCCATAATGCTGTGCAATGCAGGTAACTCTAAATAAACCTAGCCCGTGTTCCCTGTGCATAAGAGTGAGGGTTAAAGAGGAACAATTGCCAGGATTTTCACTATCCTGGGGACTGTTCCTCTCCAACAGGTCAACCCGATTTGGTGTGAAACCCCCTTTCAATGCTAGTAATTCTTTCCTTGCTGGTGATCCCATGGTGCATGCAATCATCCAGTCAATGCCTAGCATTTTAGTTGGCTTTACTAAGCCACTCAGACGTCAGAGCTGACATCAGAGTAAAGCTGAATAGAGAATGAGAGAGAGCTGGCTGTTCCCCTTTGGCTGTGCGTACCCATGACAACCATTCAGAAATGCCTGCGGGTGTGTGCATCAACCAGAGGGAATCCAGAGATGACAGCGCAGCCTGCACTTGCACCATGGGAACCTTGGTGAGGTGGGTATACTAGGCAAATGCCACAAAAGGGAATTTGGAAAAGGAAATCAGTGGGCACTGGAGTCTTGAAGCTCCCTGGGGAGCATAACCCCTCCCTCACTCAGAGGTCTTCGCCTATAGGAACCAAAATGCACCTTGCCTTTTGTGATCCTGACATTGAGTAGTTACCTTCTCTGTTTAGAAGTGGACTATGAAATGGCATGTGCAGCCATTTCCAGGTCATCTTAGAGTTAGGGGTGTGGCATGGGCATGACAGAGGAGGGGGCTTAATTGCAAAAACAAATTTGCTGCGCTACATGCTCCTACCCTCCTCTTTTCCATTTTATAAAGTTGAGAGGTATGCTTCTTGTGCCACTACTTTTCTGGGAAAACCTCTTCCAGGTCTCTTCCCCTGCCGGAACCGGACCCCCCGGAGCAAAATCCTGGGTGTGCTATTGGGTAAGTACAATTTTTTTGAATGCCCTCATTTACGTTATGTTTGCTAGGAAATGTTTCCTACCTAAAATAATATCATTTCCATTTTGTCTGCCAATTAATGTTTTTATTTTTTATCCCCAGGTTTAAATACAAAAAAGGCATCCCACTTTCAAGGCAGCATAATGGGGATGTAAAGGTTTTGTCAAATACTGCATTATAAGGTTACACAATACCTTCCTTTATACTACAAAAAGACTGTATTTTAAGAAAATGCTGCTCTACTCCAGCACCAGAAAGTATGTCCATGGAACAATTCCTATACTCTACCAGAGTACTACGATCAGTCCTGAAATAATGTCTGGGAATCTGATACCCTCCAGATGTAGCTTTAGTTGTTTATTGGTACTGACCCTGTCTAGCTATATATCCATCTCTATGCTAAATAGTCTTGTTCAATTCCTCCACTAGAGTTGCACTCAAAACTTTTATTGACTTTTCTAAAGAATAGGGCCAGGCAATGTCAGAGTAACTAGAAAATCTGCTTTACCTCACCACCGCTACCATGCTGACGGTCGCTCTTTTGCAGCCTCAGTTTGTAAAACCGGGAGTGGCAGTTTTGGCTGGAGGGTGGACTTGACCTAGGTACTGTCAGCTCCCATTGAAAACAATGGGGTCCTCCCTACACCCAGTAATTTCCTTGTACGGAGGCCCCTATTGTTTATAATGGGAGCCCAGCTTATGCAAGACACATCTACCTGCTAGGCAGACCCCAAAAGTGCCACTCCCATGCTTTACAAACCAGGACTGCAGAAGGACGATTGGTAGTGCATGGGTGATGGTCATGTTAGCTGATTCCCTAGTTACCTCTGGCACTACTCCACCCTAGAGTCTTTACAAACTCCACAAAATTGGACTTTTATCTTTTAGAGTTAAAGTTGAACAAATACATTCTCTAAATACTCTTCTCCACTGCAATCCTCCAACAAAATCTGGCTGTTGACTGCGTGATCACCTTAGCCAGATAGTAAGTAAAAATGGGGTTTGTGGGGGGAGGGAGGGGGAGCCTCCAGATGTTTTCTAAAAAAAATAGGTGTTTAAACATGGCCATGGGCCACTTTCTGTGTTTTACACACACTTCTAAAGAAGAGATTTAGCTTCACTTTAGACCAAATGACCAGTTATATTTAAATTTCTTAAACGTTTACTATGATGTCCCCTAAACCATACAATATCTGCAAATGTTCGCTAAGATCTTGTCTTGCAAATGGGAGATGAGACAAAAGCACTGATATAGTTCCAAAAGAATTTTAATTAGGTCTAACCCTTCCCTACTATATTATAAAAATGGGGAGTTTGATTTTATAACCAAGAAATACAAATCTATTGAGAGTAACCACACCACATGGGCTGGGTTTTGGCTTTGTAAAATACTTAAAGGAAAAGTAGTGTTTTAAATAGAAAAAAAACTACCCTGTCCCATTATCAAGTAGTTTGGCATGGTTCTTGTGTGTAATCCTGATATCCTTTCTCTTTTTTTTACACACCCTAATCTTGAAGAACACTAATTTTTTTTTTAAATGTGTATTGATTGCTGGTGCCCCCCTTTTAAGTACAGTTTTGTAATTAAAATTGTAAATAACATGCATGAAACAGTAGTTATTGATTCAGTTACTGTGGACATAGACATTTTAAAGACTTGATTTCCCTTCCAAATATAAGAACAAAAATATTCTGAGCCAAATGGTGTGTTAAAATACCCTCTCCCAATCACCCCATTACAGGCAGTGAGCGGCATCCCTGATTACAGGCAGTGTTCGGCACTCCCCATTACATCTAGTTTGTGGCATCCCTCATTATAAAGCCAGTGTGTGGCATCCTCTTCTCAATTGCGTGTGTGAGGAGAGAATGCAATAAAGGACCAAGTGGCAGGAAGTAAATAAAATTACATTTGCTGCCTGCTAGTCCTCCAATGCCCAGTGCAACACACACACACACACACACACACACACACACACACACACACACACGCACGCACGCTCAGAGACCCACACACAGATCCACACAAAAAACTGCATACATACAGTCTCCCGGGCAGCTGATTTCCCTGCTACAAGGGTGGACATGGCCTATTTACAGGCCTCGCCTGTAATTGAACACCGGCCGTTCATAGGCCATGCCCCTGCATGTAGGCCTCGCCTCCTCGTGTAGGCCATGCCCACCCACCGAAGCGAAGGGAGGAAGCCCAGGCTGCTGCAGAAGCCACTGGAGCGCCTGTAATGTAAACTTTTCCAAGTATACAGCACGTCCTGTTTCACTTATTCCTTACATCTGGGTTATCCACCACAAGGTGGTGCAGTGAACTGCAGAAAAGACTTATAAAAGTCCCTCCCACAAATTCCCAGTTTTTCTTCTGCAGTTTGGACTGCGAAGATAGAAGATGGCTCTCTCTCTCTTGCGCAGGTGAGCGAGGCAACCAAGCCTGCGGTCCTGCAAGTCTATTCCCATCCGATTCTGGACTCCCACTGACTCCCAGCCTCGGCTGACAGATCGGATGAAGGTAGAAGAGCACTAGGGTCAAGTGCTTCAGGAGCGCTGCTCCAAGCCGCAGACCCTGTACTACAAAGGGGAGCCGGCCATAGGCTTTATGGTGAGCCTGATTGGGATGCAGAGTTCATGCACTGCCTTCTGAGGGGGTGAGTTATTTGGGGGCTATGTCCTCTTCTTTTACTTCTGGGCCCCCCTCCCTTCCCTGGCCATGGATACTCGCTGCTGCCTTCCCTCGTCTCCCTCTCTTCTCCCCCCTCTCTGACTCTATTTGGGAGGGGAGGCGGGTGGCAGTGGTGGTGAGTGGTGTTTTCTGAGGTAATTTGGCGATTTTGGTGTGTTTTTTTGGGGGTTGGGCGTTTTTTGCTGCCGCGCAGCTTTATACTACGCTCCGCGGCTGTGGGCGCTATAACCTGAGGTAATTTTGCTTTGTCATGGCGCCGGCCAGGTTCAAGTGTGGTGTTTTCGGAGGTAATTTGGCGATTTTGGTGTGTTTTTTGTTGTTTTTAGCTGCCGCGCAGCTTTGTACTACGCTCCGCGCCTGTGGGCACTATAACCTGAGGTAATTCTGCTTTGTCATGGCCCCGGCTGGGTCACGTGAGCGCCATTTTCGCCGCTCTTCGAGGGGGGCGGGGCCTGGTGATGTTTTTCAGGCGGGATACCATTGGGTTGTGGTTCTCCCGGCTTACTCCTTCCTCCTCCTTCACAAAATAGACTTCTGGGGGCATCCCATGGGAGGGCATCCCGGGTGGCTTCTGTCCTAAGCCTTTACCCACTACTGGTCTATTGCGCCTGTGTTAATCACCATATGGAGGCTTCAGGGGATAGCGTGCTTGGGGCTATGTTCCATGTGTGGGTATCCCCTGTGATTTACAGTGTCACGGTGTGCGAATGCCGTGTGCAGACAGTGTCATTGTGCTACAAGCTGGTTTGCCTGCTTCGCTTCCCAGCTCTGCGCCTCCTTCTGCTTCCCCTACGCCCCCGCTCCTGCAACTAGGCCCCTGGGAGGGCACTGTTAGCAGGGAGTCTCATTCTGATTTGGCTCTGTTGGTGGCTAACATTGAGAGGAAGCTTGCCAGGCCTGTTCCTAGGAAGGCCTCTGGCAAGAAGCGGCACCTGGATCCCAGGCCCTCCCCCCTTGTTAAGGTGTATGTGGGGATTGATGAGTTTGGTGGCTGTCACCCTCTTGAGATGGGGGGACTTTCCCAGGATTCTGACTCCTCTGGGAACCAGCAGGAGGGTTGTGATAGTGACCCTGGGTCGGTGTCCGGAGAGGATTCATGGTACCCTGAGGACACTGATAATCTGCTGTCACATATTTTTGATATATTGCACATTGCTGCCCCTGAGGTGACTAAGAGAAAGCAGGGGGAGCTCTTTCGCCCTGGTAAACAGCGTCCAGAGTTCCCTGAGCAGGAACATTTTACCATTTAGGTACTTAAAGAATGGTAACGTCCTAGCAGGCTGCCTGCTGTGCCCAAGGGTTGGATAAAAGGTATCCCTTCCCTGCTGATCTCGTTAAGAAGGCTTATCCAATACTTCGGTCATGCCTTACCCTGACACTACCTCTCTGAGGGATGGTGAGGACCAGCGCATGGATCAATTGGCCTGCCATGCTTTTACCTGTGTGGGGGCTGGATTGCGTCCGACCTGTGCCGCTGCCATTACTGCTATTGCCCTCGAGGCTGCTCAAGCATCTCCTTGATGGTGCTACAGCTGGTTGCGGGGGGGGGGGGGGACTATAGTACGCTCTTACTTTGTTCTGATTTAGAGGCCATTTCGGGGGTCCTCCATCCTCCTCCCTTCCTTTCGGCTCCCAGAGGAGGTCGTGGCTCCCTCTTCTTTAGTGGCCGCAGAGATTCTTGGGGCCGTGGCAGATCCCGTGGTCGTCCCGGTCTCTCCTGGATACCAAGCCCAAACCCTCTCACAAGCCCCCTCAGGCATGAAGGTGCGCCCTCACCCATCCAGGTGGGGGGACGGTTTCGGCTCTTTGCTCACGTCTGGAGGCTTCACGTCTCAGCCCGGTGGATACAGGAGGTATTGTCCTCCGGTAACAAGATCTGAAGGGACTTAACAAATTGTCAGATTCAAGCATTTTCGTATGGAGACACTACGCTCTGCTGTCAGTACCCTTCGGCCGGGTGACTTCATGACCACTGTGGACATCAAGGATGCTTATCTTCATGTGCCTATCTTTCCAGGTCATCAGAGATTTCTAAGGTTCGCGCTGGAGGATCAGCATTACCAGTCTGCGGCTCTGCCCTTCGGTATCACCTTCGGGAGTTCGCCAAGATACTGGCGGGAGTGATGGCTCTGCTACGGATCCAGGGCATCCGCATCATTCCTTACCTGGCCGACATCCTGATTGTGGCCCAGTCCTTTCCTCGGGCCAAGCAGGACATTCAGATGGTGACCTCCACTCTGGAGTCCTTTCGGCTGGGTGTTCAACTTTCCCAAGTCTTCTCTGTCCCCGTCCTTGGTGAGTTCCTTTCTGGGCATGACTCTGGATACTCAGGTCGGGGTGTTCCTTCCTCAGCAAAAGGTGGAGGATCTTCAGATGCAAGCTCGGGCTCTGCTATCATGTCCTCATCCCTCCATCTGTCAGGGGATGCAGTTGGTGGGCCTGATGGTGCCCTGCTTCGAGGCAGTCCCCTTTGTTCAGTTTCACATGAGACATCTTTAGTTACTCCTCTTGTCAGTTTGGGATCGGGACCCTGTGTCCTTGGATCAAGAGTTTGCTCTGTCCCCTCTGGCCAGACGATCCCTCTCGTCATGGCTGGACTCAAGGAATCTTCTAGTGTGCAGGACCTTCCTGCCCCCGTGCTGGGAGAAGGTCACCACAGATGCCGGTCTGACCGGTTGGGAAGGCGTCTGGAAGTACCTGAGGTTCCAGGGTGGGTGGAGCCCACAAGGTGCCCATGTTTCCATCAAAGTCCTGGAACTAAGGGCAATCAGATTGGTTCTTTCTCGCCTGACCACTCACCTTCGGGGTCGGGCTGTTCAGATCCGCTCAGTCAACCAGACGGTGGTTGCCTACATCATTCATCAGGGAGGAACTCGGAGCAAGCGAGCCTTCAAGGAAGTGTCCCTGATCCTGTCTTGGGCGGAACAGCATGTTCCCGGCATCTCAACGGTCTACATTCCGGGGGTGGAGAACCAGGAGGCGGACTCCCTGAGCAGTGGTGTTCTCTCCCTGTGTCATCGCTGGGGGCAGCCGGACGTGAACCTGTTTGCGTTTTGTCACAATCACAAACTTCCCAGATTTGTCTCTGTCCCAGGTTCCTATGGCCTTCGCCACGGATGCATTGGCTATTCCTTGGACGAAGTTTCAGCTTCTCTATGTGTTCCCTCTGTTTCCTCTCCTGGGCAGGGTCATGCGCAAGATAGTCCAGGAGCAGGTACCTGCCATCCTGGTGGCCCCTTGTTGGCCAAGAAGGGTTTGGTTCGCAGACGTCGTGCAGTTGGCAGTAGACCGGTACGTCTTGCCCAAGGATCCAGATCTCCTCACTCAGGGGCAGCTACACCATCCTAATTTACAAACGCTGGCTTTAACGGCTTGGCTGCTGAAACCTCCATCTTGATGGAAAAGGGGTTACTTGCTTCTGTTGTTGATACCATGATTAGGACTAGGAAGAAGTCCTCGTCTTTTATCTATTACAGGGTCTGGCATGCTTACATTGCCTGGTGTGAGTCCAAGTCTCTTCCCTGTAGGGTGTTTTCTTTTCCCAGAATTCTGGAATTCTTGTAACATGGTTTGGATTTGGGCCTTCAACTTAGTACTTTCAAAGGCCATGTTTCAGCTCTGGAAATTTTTTTCCAAAGATTTCTTTTGCCAAAAAAACTTTTTTCCAGGGTGTTTCTCATGTGCGTCCACCCCGTAAGCCTTTGCTACCAGTCTGGGACCTGAATCTGGTGTTGTCTGCTATGCAAGGGCCTCCCTTTGAGCCTATCCGTAAGGCCGCCTTGCCCATTTTGATTCTTAAGGTAGTCTTTTTGGTGGCTATCACTTTTGAGTTTCTGAGCTAGCAGCGCTTTCCTTTAAACCTCCTTATTTTGAGCGGCATCAGGATAAGGTGGTGTTTCGGCTTAAGCCAGATTTCTTGCCTAAGGTTGTGTTTACCTTTCATCTCAATCAGGACATTGTCTTGCCTTCATTGTGTCCTAATCCTGCTAATTCCAAGGAGCGGACTCTGTATTCTCTGGATGTGGTCAAGGCTCTGAAGTTCTCTTTGGCTGCTACTGAGACTTTTAGGAAGTCTGATGCACTGTTTGTTCTCACTTCTGGGTCTAGGAAGGGTTTGCTAAATCCACTATCAGCAAGTGGATCCGTCAGGCAGTGGTGCAGGCCTATTCTGCTAAGGAAAAGGATCCTCCCTTCCGTCTTACTGCTCATTCCACTCATGCTATTGGTGCGTCTTGGGCCTTTCAGCACCAAGCTTCTGTTGAACAAGTTTGTAAGGCCGCAACTTGGTCTTCTGTTCGTACTTTTTTCCAAATTTTTCCAAGGTTTATGTTAGGTCCTCAGCTGATGCTGCTTTTGGCCGCAAGGTTCTTCAGGTGGCAGTGGTTTGAACTGGCCGCCGTTGCTTTTTGGGGATCCCACCCTACCTTACGGACACTGCTTTTGGATACAATTCTGTGAGTACTCACCTGTAGAATTGTTTTTGTAGTATACAGTGCTAATCTATCAATAAATTCATATATATACAACTATTCTAAAACTTAATATACAATTCACAATTAATATCCTCACCCTAATAATTGTATATTAATTGTGAATTGTATATTAAGTTTTAGAATAGTTGTATATATATGAATTTATTGATAGATTAGCACAGAATCACTTTGAAATTACTTATATGTATATGAGATTGTATTGTTAATGAGGGAGTGCGCCCCCTGGTGGCTTACCATGCATATGGTTCAGTAAAATTGTTTTTAAATTGGTTTTAAACAATATGCTACAATAAAATGGATTTATAAATTGATTGTTTGAGTGCAATAGTGAGTCTCTGTTGGGCTTTTTGGCAGGGGGTGTAGAGGTCACCCCAAACTAATACATTTGGTTTTTGGGTATTAACCCACAGAGCAGTGCACCTATAGAAATATTTACTGGTGCTGCCCACATTTCTTATCCGTAGCCCAAACGGATGTTTATTACTGTTTGTAGTATACAGCACGTCCTGTTTCATCCCTCCCTTGTTATTATTATTCTTGGTTACCTCTGTATGGTGATTTGTTCAAATGTTTGGTTGAGGCTTCCTTCATTATTATTCTCCCGGCTTCTTGTCTAACTGCTTTGTGACACTGGGAATTTGTGGGAGGTTCCTGGCCTTTTATAGGGCCGGGAGATGCCACAAGTCTTTTCTGCAGTCCACTGCGCCACCTTGTGGCGGATAACCCAGACGTAAGGAATAAGTGAAACAATTCTACAGGTGAGTACTCACAGAATTGTATTTTTTTTTTACATTAGCTTTATAAGGCAAACAACCATTTCCCCCAGGTTTTATAGCGAAAAATGTGGTACTTATTCCTAGTATGTCACACACCCCGCTTCCAACATTCATGACACTTGGGATACCGGCCTGTAGAGGGTGATCTTGCAGAGATTACATGAGAAAAAGGAGCCCCTCCTGGTCCATAAATACCCGGGACCTCCCACTATTCCTCAGTCTTTTCGTCTCTGCAGTCGGCGAAGCATTCAGAAGATGACTCTCCTTCCTGCAGGTAGCCGGGTTCCGCCCGGCCTTTTCTATTTCTGCCTGAAGCCACATTTTTGTATTGTGATATGTATATTGTGCCTCCCAGCCTTGGCTGATGGGCTCGGGCAAAGGTAGATACACCCTTGGGTGTATATGGGAGCTTGCTTCCTCCGTGAGACCTCAAATAAGGGGTAGGCGGAATCCGGGTTGGTGTCCCCCGGCATGGGATGCCCCGTCCCTTTAAATCTCCTTGTGCCTATTCGGTGCTTATTGTTTTCCCCCCTGGACCCTGCTGGGGTGAAGGGGGGGGGGAATCTTTATTTAGGGAGTATCTTTTGGCCTATGCATTTGTTTTAAAAAAAAAAAAAAAAAAAATGTCATGCTATTGTCTTTGGCTGACCCGCCCTCTGCTTTCTGAGCAGTGCTAGGTGGTGGGCGGGGCTTCGAGTCGGCGTCGCATTTCTGCTTCCTCTTCCTGTTTGACATGTGGTTTGCTGGTTCCTGTTCTTGTGCTGGCCTCCACTGGTCCTGGCTGCTGCGTTGGTGCCGCTGCTGGGCTTTTCTTATATCGATTGGTCGCAGGGCTGTCGCTGGGCCGTTGTGGTCACTGTGAGTACCCTTTAGTTATACTAAAGGGAAATCTTTTTTTATCTACTGTCATTTCTTTCTTGCATATGCATAAGGCTCATTGTGGTTTCTCTATCTTCCAGGGGGAAACTCTCTTAATAGGGGTTTCTCCTGGTCCTTGTTTAAAATCCTCCCACCTAGGGACTATTAAGGTGCATCCCGGGTAGCTTCGGCTGTAAAAATCCCATATACTTGGTGACTATAAAAAAATTAAGTATTTTAATAAACATCATATGGAGGCATCTCAGGATACTGGCTTTTCAGTACCTGCGGGACAGACTCGGCAGTGTTTGCGATGTGAGGCATCCCTTGTTGGGGATAATGCATTTTTTTTGTGCATCTTCAAGTGTTCAATTGGTTATAATGCAGCAGTAAGGGGCCCAAGCCTCAGGGTAGGTGGCTCCTGCCTCTTCCCCCACACCGCCTTTCCTTGTTAATACCCCCAGTGATATTGTCATGGGTAGAGAGTCGCTTTCTGATGTATGTGCCTGATTGGCTCAAATTGAAAAAATAAATGTCTAGCTCTGTGGCCAAGAGGGCCTCAGCTAAAAGAAAACATTTAGCTCTGGCCGTTGAGGCAAATGAGCTTGATTGTAGCGAGCATTTTTGATTGTTCTCCGTTTGAAGAAGGAGAATTCTTTGAAGAATCTGATGTTTCAGATGTTCAGCAATTGTGGGTATTGACACTGAACAAGGTGAAGGGGAGAATTTTGACACCCCTAAAGCTCTTGCTCAATTATATGAGGTCTTGGCTATCGATTTTCCAGAAGCAGTCCCTCCTCAGAAAGGGGAGTTCTTTGGAGCCTCCAAGCCTCGTTTTGAATTTCCTAATAAGAAACATTTTGAAGATATCATTCTTAAGGAATGGGAAAAGCCTGCGCGGCTTCCTGGCATTCCTTTGGGCTGGGATATAAAAAAAAAAAAAAAAATCCCTTTCCTGCAGACACTGTAAGCGTTGGTCATCCCCCCTGTGGTGGATTCACCTGTGCTCAGTTTGTCCATTCCTCTGTTTTGCATTCTCCGGAATCTACTTCCCTTAAAGGATGGGGAGGACAAACGTATTGAACAAATGGCTTGCCATGCGTTTGCTAGCGTTGGCTTGGCCTTGCGGCCTGTGGGTGCCTCGGCGCTTATGGCAGTCGCTATTAGGTCTGTTATTAGAGACCTATTGAATACCTCAGGGCTTGATCCAGCCTCTGATGAGTTTTCTGCTCTCAAGCGATGTGATTTATTTGTGTCTTTTGTACTTTCTGCTTTAGATGACTCCATGGTCTTGTGTAGCAGAACTTCTGCCTTGCTTGTTGCGATTCAGCGATCTATTTGGCTACGCCAGTGGGCGGCTGACACGGTGGCAAAGAAGTCGCTTACAGCGCTTCCCTTTGGGGGATTACGCCTCTTTGGTGGGAAGTTGGATTCTGTCATTAAAGGAGGCGAATTGCCTCAGCGTAAGAAGCAACGTCGTTCCTTGCGGGGATCGGCTTCCTTTTGACCCTTCTTTTCGTGGTTCCAGAACGGGCAGAGGATCGGCCCTTTTCAGCCCCAAGGGGGACTGCATGGAACAGAGGAAGAGGACGTGGCCGTCCAGGTCAGAGTTGGGGATCTAAGCCCAAGTCCACTTCCAAGCCTGCCCAGCAATGAGGAGGCACCCTCACCCGTACGGGTGGGGGGGCGGCTGCGATTCTTTTTTCCAGGCTTGGGTCAAGAGATATCAGACAGATGGATTCTGGAAGTTACACGCTGGAATTCGAGGTTCGGCCTCCTCCCAGATTTTTCAGGTCTCGGATGCCCGCAGATCCGGTGATCGCACAGGGGCTCCGGGCAGCTGTGGCGAACTTTTTAAACATGGATGTTATCCGCCAGGTTCCTCTAGCGGAAAGAGGTCTGAGGTTTTACTCCAACCTATTTACGGTTCCCAAAAAAGGACGGCTCTGTTCGGCCTATTCTAGATTTGAGACGACTCAATCAGTTTATGCATTTCCGAAGGTTCCGCATGGAGTCGTTACGTTCAACGATCGACGCTCTCCGCCAGGGGGACTTTATGACGTCCATAGACATCAAGGATGCTTATCTGCACATTCCTATTTTTGCTGCTCACCAAAGGTTTCTCAGATTCACAGTAGAAGACCACCATTTTCAGTTTGCGGCTCTTCCATTCGGTCTCACTCCATCCCCAAGAGTGTTTACCAGGGTCCTGGCAGGAGTAATGGCTATTCTCAGGGTCCAGGGCATTCGCATCGTGCCATTGCTGGGTGACTTGCTCATCACAGCGTCATCTTTCAATCAGATGGAACTGGACACCAGAACAGTGGTGACTACACTAGAGCGGTTTGGTTGGGTGATAAACCATGCCAAATCCTCTCTTTGTCCCGTAAGGGAGATTCCCTTTCTGGGCTTGATTCTGGATACCCTTTAGGCCAGGGTATTTGTTTCTCAGTCCAAGATTGTTCTGATTCAGGATTTAATTCATCTGTTCCTGTCCAATCCTCATCAGCCTATCCGCTTGGGGATGAGATTAGTGGGGTTGATGGTGACCACGCTCGAAGCGGTTCTTTTTGCTCAGTTCCACATGAGGACACTTCAGCTCTTTCTCCTGGCGAAGTGGGACAAGCGCCCGTTGTATTTGAATCTGACTTGTCTGTTGTCTCCCCTTGTCCTGCAGTCCCTCCAGTGGTGGCTGATTTCGAGCAATCTCAGGGACGGCAAATCATTTCTGACCCCTTGTTGGGAGTTGGTCACCACAGATGCCAGCCTTACGGGCTGGAGGGGGCATCTGGAGGAGACACCGGTTTCAGGGGTTGTGAGGGCCTCTGGAGGCTCATTCCCCAATCAATTTATTGGAACTTCGGGCCATTCGTCTTGTGCTGCTCCGACTGACTCATCTCTTGCGGGGTTTGCCAATTCAGATTCGGTCGGACAACCGAACAGCAGTTGCATACATCAATCACCAGTGAGGGACTCGCAGTTGGGGTGCCCTCCGGGTAGCGTCTCTGATCCTTCAGTGGGCAGAGATCAATGTTCCCTGCATAGCGGCAGTTTACATTCCGGGGATAGAGAAGGTGGAGGCAGACTCCCTGAGCAGAGCATGCGCTCGCCAGGGAGAATGGTCTCTCAACCCCGAGGTCTTTCAGTTCCTTTGTCACAATTGGGGGACACCGCGGTTGGACCTGTTTGCATCTCGCCACAACCACAAGCTTCCAGCCTTTGTGTCTCTATCCCAGGATCCTCTGGCAGTGGCAGTGGTTACCATGTCTCTTGCCTGGAAAGGATCTGGGGTTCCTGTATCCTTTTCACCCATTATCCATGATATAGCAAGGTGGTGCGCAAGTTGGTTCTGGAAGGGGCACCAGCAATTCTGGTGGCTCCAAAGTGGCCAAGACACCTGTGGTTGAGACGCCTGAGGTCACAAGGCTGGCAGAGGATCTGTTGCCTTTGCCTCTTCTTCCAGATCTCTTAAACTCGGGGTCAACTTTGTTACCCCAATTCACCAACGCTGGCTTTGACGGCGTGGCTGCTGAAATCTCCATCTTAAAGGAGGAAGGCCTTTCTGATGCTGTCATTCTGACTCTTGTTAGAGCTAGAAAGAAGTCTTTCTCTGTGGTTTATTACAGGACTTGGAGGTCCTATATTGACTGGTGTGAGTCTAGGTCCCTGCCTTGCAGGGTATTTTCTATCCCTAGGATTTTGGAGTTTCTGCAACGGGGTCTGGATTTGGGCTTCCAGATTAGTACTTTGAAAGGGCAGGTTTCTGCTTTGGCTATTTTCTTTCAAAGGTCATTTGCTCTTCACCCTTTGGTTTAGATTTTTTTCCAGGGGGTCACGCATGTGCGGCCTCCTAGAAAGCTCCTACTTCCAGTTTGGGATCTTAGTCTGGTGCTCTCTGCTATGCAGGTGGCTCCTTTTGAACCTTTACAGGAGGTTCCTCTTTATATTCTCACTCAGAAAGTTGCCTTTTTGGTTGCTATTAGCTCTGTCCGTCGGGTTTCTGAATTGGCGGCCCTGTCAATACAGGCTCCTTACTATGAGAGGCATCAGGATAAGGTGGTTTTACGTTTTAAACCAGATTTTCTTCCTAAAGTGGTGTCTGCCTTCCACTTAAATCAGGATATAGTTCTTCCTTCATTGTGCCCTAATCCTAGTAATAACAAGGAAAGGGTTTTACATTCTTTGGATGATGTTCGTTGTGTTGTGCCTTCTGGGCCTAGAAAGGGTTTGGCACCCGCCAAATCTTCCATTAGTAAATGGATTTGTCAGGCCATTGTTGGGGCCTATTCTGCTAAGGGGAAGGTTCCCCCTTTTCGTGTCACTGCTCATTCTACTCGTGCTGTTGGTGCGTCCTGGGCTTTTCAGCACCAGGCTTCTGTTGAACAAGTTTGCAAGGCTGCTAGGTACTTGGCTTTCGGTTCACACTTTTTCTAAGTTTTACAAGGTTGATGTGCGGGCCTCAGTGGATGCTGCTTTTGGTCACAAAGTTCTGCAAGCTGCAGTTATTTAAGTTATGCATTTTTGCCTTGTGGGATCCCCGCCCATTATGGACACTGCTATTGGATATCCCAAGTGTCATGAATGTTGGAAGTGGGGTGTGTGACATACTAGGAATAATACCATTTTGTGAGTACTCACCTGTAAAATGGGTATATCGAGTATGTCACACACCCCGCTTCCCCCGCCCTTTTTTGTTCAGGGGTCCTTTATATTATATAAATTATATTTATATTTTTCACTATATAATTTAACTGAGGAATAGTGAGAGTTCCCGGGTATTTATGGACCTGGAGGGGCTCCTTTTTCTCATGTCATCTCTGCAAGATCGCCCTCTACAGGCCGGTATCCCAAGTGTCATGAATGTTGGAAGCGGGGTGTGTGACATACTCGTAATACCCATTTTACAGGTGAGAACTCACAAAATGGTATTTTTTGTACTGATTGATTTTTAGATGTTTGTTCTTAAGATCAACATATGCTTGTCTTAGGTCAACTGTGTTTAACAAATGTATTCACAGTTGTTTATATAGCTACAGTATTCTGGTAAATACGTCTTCAAGACCTTCTGTCTATTTTGTACTTTCAGACATTTGTTAGATACCTGAAACCAATCCAGAGCTGCATGTAAACTTCCAGAAGAGCACAAGTGGTTGCAGTGCCAATGCATTTGCAAAATTGCAGGGCCAATGCACCGTGTTTCTAGAAACTTGACACAAAGGGTTTACATTTCAGCCTTTTTATTGCATACTACTGAATAAAGAGATGTGGTTAGAAAAGAAAATAAGCAGTCTAATAATCTTCTTGCAGTGATATTTAGATTTGCACTGGTTTGCAGTAACCAACAAGTAACCAAATTACATAAAAAAAACCTTTTACAGGGACCAAAGGATTGGTTCCCTTCAATTCCTTTACCTCTAGAACAGGGTCACAGACTGCAAAATCAGTTTTGAGGAAGTTATAATCCAGCTCCACTATGTAAAACAAAAACATCTGGATGGTGCTTGAGCCTTAAAGGTCTTAAATGTCACCCGGATGACCTGTTTGCCTCTACTTTATTATTTGTATTTGTGCAAATGCCCTCCTTTTTTGTTTGGTCTAACATTTAAGATATTAATAGGTGATGCTGTACATGGACAATTAGTCTTGCCACTACCATGATACATTTCCTACATAAGTAGTGGTAAACCTATGGCAAGCCTGTTTTTTTTATCTTTTAATTTTCTTTCAAGCAATATAATATATGAATAAAAGACGTACAGAAAAGAGCAAAATACACACAGCATCAAGGGAGGATATCAGTAGTTATACATTGATGCATAATAACATGTCAGAGCAACCTGGGGGATGTGGGTACCTTGACAATAGTTACTTTTAAAACAAGGTTGTTTCTATTTGGGTCTGTTTAGAAGATCATCGAATATATGTGACTAACCTACCAAGTCCAGTATCCTTTACTTATAACTTTTTTTTTATATAATAGTTTTAATTCGAATAAAAGCAGAGAAAAACAGCGTAGGAATACAGTCAGGGCATTTTCCATACTGTGCGTGAGGCCATACAAAAGCGTCATTAATTAGCAGTCATACAGAAGAATATGACCATTATAAACAGAACACTGACAAAAAAAAAAAAAAAATTATCCAAGAAGATAAAAAGAACAGTTCTCAAGCATCGTCAAAGAAACGCTTAGAGAGAGAATGAGAGATGTGAAGTAAAGAGAAAGGGGGAAAAGGGGGAGACAGGAAGAAGAGTAAAGAGTGGGTTCCAGTCCTCCGTTCGCACCACAAGGAGAGACAAGGCGGGGTTCTAAATTGTAAGGAGAACACAGTTGAGACCTCCCGGGTGAAAGTGAGATATCCAGCCTTCCCAGGTGGATAAAAAGGGGGCAAAATCCCCCTTTATCGTGGCCGCCATCTTCTCGAACATCATGACTTCGTTAACCCGGGTGATAAGGCTTCCCCTGGGAATGACTGGTTTCTTCCACGACTGGGCTATAATCAATTTGGCTGCCGTAGTAATGTGCCTTATGAGGTCGAACTGGGTTCTAGTGCATTGAGGGGGTTTCAGGTTAAGGAGGGACATCTGAGGAGATAAACCCAGCTTTAGTCCAGTGGACTTATTGATAACATAGTGGACTCTGGTCCAAAATTGTTTCACTATTCTACAGTCCCACCAGGTGTGGAAATAAGCACCAGGGAGCCCGCAGCCTCTGAAGCAATCCCGCGGATAGGAGGGGCAGAATTTGTGAATCCTTTGCGGGATGAGGTACCACCGGAGGAGGACCTTGGTGTTTACTTCTTGAGCACCAATATTAAGATATCCTAAGAAAGTGTGCCTCCAGACCGCCCTCCAGTCCCCATCTGATAAGGTAAAATTAAGGTCGTCGCTCCAGTTTGACACATGCTTCGGAGGTCTCACCCCATTAGATTCAGATAGCAATTTGTAGGTCAATGCGATCACCCCTTTACCCAAGGGCTGCTCAAGGCAGGTTCTTTCAAATATCGTGAGAGGGGGGGAGAGGGGCGCCCAATTTGCACTTAGACTGGCCATAGTGGTTAATTTGTGAGAAGCGAAGGAACTCGTTCCCCGGAGCGTCATAAGAGGATCTCAATTCGGCAAAGGAGAGCGGGCCTTGGCGCGAGAAGAGATTCTGGATTCTGGTCAGCTTATGTCTCTTCCACCACTCAAACACCGCAGGTTCCAAAAAGCCTGGGGTGAATTCCGGATTGCCGAAAAATGAGAGAAGTGGGCAGTGCGGCGAAGCTAGGTTCCCCCGCTTCTTATTGGTCCTCCAAATTCTAAGAGAGTGATTCAAAACGGGATTGGAGATTATCCTACAGACTGCGGGGGGGAGCCACAACAAATTAGGAATAGAGATTGGGGAACAATACGACTCCTCCACCCACAGAGGTCTATCACTTCCCCCATGCTTGACTGTCAGTTGGGCAATTTGACAGGCGTTATAATAGCGTCCAAGTTTAGGGACTCCCAAGCCACCATTTAGTTTAGCTCTGTAGAGCGTTCCACGGTCAACTCGCGGTCTATGCCCCCCCCCAGATAAATTTGTTAAGGTCAGATTGGAGGTGGTTCAGGGCCGAGGCCAGGACGGAGATCGGCAGCACCCGGAAAAAATAGAGTAATTTGGGGAGCCACGACATTTTCACTGCAGCAATCCTGCCTGAGACTTGGCAGAATTAATTTGCAGGCCCGAAAGCCTCGAAAAAGAATCAAGGTTTTTGAAAAGGCTCGGGAGGGATATGACCGGGTTCTTGATCACCATTAGGATATCGTCCGCAAACGGTGATATTTTATGCTTGTATCCTCCCACCTCGATGCCTGAGATATCACTGTTTGCCTGAATAACTCTGGGGAGAGGCTCTATAGCTAAGGCAAAGAGGAGGGGGGAGAGGGGACAGCCCTGTCTTGTGCCCCTACCTAGGTTGAATCGGTCTGAGGAATAGCCCGAATACCTGACGAACGCCCTCGGGTTGGCATAGAGAGAGGAAATCCAGTTCAGGAAAGACGAACCCAAGCCTCATTTATTGAGGGTAAAAAGCAAGTAGTCCCAAGCAATGGTGTCAAAAACTTTGCGTACATCTAGTGCCAACAACATGGTATGGCAGCCCTCCACCCTGGCACGATGTATAAGGTTGGGCGATTTTCCTAATGTTGTCACCAGCTTGACGCTGAGGCATGAAATCCACTTGCTCCTTGGAAATTAGCACTTTAATAAACCCTTTGAGCCGTGCAGTCAAAACCAGAATTTTAACACCAACATTCAACAAAGAAATAGGCCTATAATTAGACCATATCGTGTCATCAGTGCTAGGTTTGGGAATCATACTTATTGCTGCTGTGAGTGAGTCAGAACTCCAGGCGGCTCCCTCCCTCAGAGCGTTAAAGGCTATCGTCAAATGAGGAGCTAAAATCTGTCTAAACTTTTTGTAATAAAGCGTTGTGAAGCCATCAGGTCCTGGCTGCTTCCCAACCTTTAAGGATGATATGGCCTCCTGCACCTCGACAGTCTCAACGGGCCTATCCATGCGATCTTTAGCACCTGGGGGAAGTGGGGGCAGGTTAAGTTGGCTGAACAGATCCTCTGCTTTACTTACATTTAAGCACGATTTGGGCTTATATAACCCCTCCAGGTGTTTGGAAATGGTAGCCATCACCTTTGCTGGATTACTAGACAGGGGGCCATCCGTTGTCCTAATACGTATTGGCTTAGGTCTCAGAAAAATCCCCTTAAGTCTTTTTGCAAGGGGAGTGTTGGGCTTATTACTTGTTCGATACCAATGGAACTTAGATTTATTCAGTTGGCGGACGGCTTCGCCAGATAAACACAGATTGAGCTGGCTATCTGCCTGATTTAGATGGATCCTATTCTGTTTAGAGGGACGGTTTTTGAAATCGGTTGAGGCTGCTTGATAAGCATCCGTTAGGGTCTGGAGTTTCTCTTTATAGACCGCTTTACGTCTGGTGGATTCCTGAATTAATAGTCCTCTGATCACAACCTTGTGCGCCTCCCAAAGCATGACATTGGAGCTCACTGAGCCTTTATTAATTCGAAAGAACTCTTGAATCCCCGCACTTACCCGCTCAAGGAGGGCCTCATCGACCAACAACGGCTTGTAAAGCTTCCAAGACTTCTGGGGGCTTCTCTGAGACAGGGTCAAAAGGTCGACCGAGACCCGGTCATGATCAGACCAGGCTATTGGGATAATGCCTGCTTGGGAAAGCCGGGGGAGGGAGGATTGCTGCACGAAAATGTGATCGATCCTAGTGGACACCTTATGGGGACATGAGTAATGGGTAAAATCCTGTTTGGTTGGATTGAACTCCCTCCAAGCTTCAATCAGGTGGTAACAACCTATTAGGGCCTGAAATGCTTTCCCAGAGGGTCTAGTCTTGACCGCCGGAGAGGATCTATCGTCCGGTTGCCTATCCAGAGTAGGATGAAGGGTCTGGTTGGAGTCTCCAGCTACAATAAGAAACCCTTTCTCTACTTGGTGGAGTTTCTTAAAGAACACCTCCAGGAATGCATTTTGTTTTTGATTAGGGGCATAATAGGTTGCAATCATAACTAGTTGATCCTGAATTTTTCCCACTAAAATAAGATATCGGCCCAGGGGGTCGCATACCACATGCTCCAGGGAGAAGGAAGTCGAACGCTTGAAGGCGATTAGGACTCCCCGTTGCTTGGTGCGTGCGGAGGCTGAATAAAACAAAGGATAGTCTGCACGGAGAAATTTAGGGGTACCTTCTTTAGTGTAGTGTGTTTCTTGGAGGCATACAATATCAGCGCGGAATGACCTCATTTGCCTGAAGGCTTTTACTCTCTTCTGGGGGGCGTTCAGCACCTGAACGTTCAAGGAGATTAATCTAATCGCCATCATCAATCAGATTTAAAACCATTTTACGAGGAGGCTCAGGAACCCATGGGAAAGACAAAGAAGAGCGGGGAAAGAAAAAGAGAGAAATAGGGTTAGCATTACAGAATATAAGCAGCTCATAATAAAGGAGAAAACACCTTCCAAACTTTAGATTCCCGCAAGGTTACCAATGTGGGACCCCATCGCTAGACAACAAACACTGACCCCTCTGGGGGGGCAAGAATTTGGTGCTTCCGTTCCCACTGAAAAGTCAGTGAGAAGGGGAGCCAGGAGTGAGCGTGCCCGACCTTCAAGAAAAGAATTAACATCAACATTAGACCCAAGCGTTAATAAGAACATACAGTCAGTGCCAGAAATATTTGGACAGTGACACAAGTTTTGTTATTTTAGCTGTTTACAAAAACATGTTCAGAAATACAATTATATATATAATATGGGCTGAAAGTGCACACTCCCAGCTGCAATATGAGAGTTTCCACATCCAAATCGGAGAAAGGGTTTAGGAATCATAGCTCTGTAATGCATAGCCTCCTCTTTTTCAACGGACCAAAAGTAATTGGACAATGGACTCTAAGGGCTGCAATTAACTCTGAAGGCGTCTCCCTCGTTAACCTGTAATCAATGAAGTAGTTAAAAGGTCTGGGGTTGATTCCAGGTGTGTGGTTTTGCATTTGGAAGCTGTTGCTGTGACCAGACAACATGCGGTCAAAGGAACTCTCAATTGAGGTGAAGCAGAACATCCTGAGGCTGAAAAAAAAGAAAAAATCCATCAGAGAGATAGCAGACATGCTTGGATTGGCAAAATCAACAGTCGGGTACATTCTGAGAAAAAAGGAATTGACTGGTGAGCTTGGGAACTCAAAAAGGGCTGGGCGTCCACAGAAGACAACAGTGGTGGATGATCGCCGCATACTTTCTTTGGTGAAGAAGAACCCGTTCACAACATTAACTGAAGTCCAGAACACTCTCAGGGAAGTAGGTGTATCTGTCTCTAAGTCAACAGTAAAGAGAAGACTCCATGAAAGTAAATACAAAGGGTTCACATCTAGATGCAAACCATTCATCAATTCCAAAAATAGACAGGCCAGAGTTAAATTTGCCCAAAAACACCTCAACAAGCCAGCTCAGTTCTGGAAAAGTATTCTATGGACAGATGAGACAAAGATCAACCTGTACCAGAATGATGGGAAGAAAAAAGTTTGGAGAAGAAAGGGAACGGCACATGATCCAAGGCACACCACATCCTCTGTAAAACATGGTGGAGGCAACGTGATGGCATGGGCATGCATGGCTTTCAATGGCACTGGGTCACTTGTGTTTATTGATGACATAACAGCAGACAAGAGTAGCCGGATGAATTCTGAAGTGTACCGGGATATACTTTCAGCCCGGATTCAGCCAAATGCTGCAAAGTTGATCGGACGGCGCTTCATAGTACAGATGGACAATGACCCCCAAGCATACAGCCAAAGCTACCCAGGAGTTCATGAGTGCAAAAAAGTGGAACATTCTGCAATGGCCAAGTCAATCACCAGATCTTAACCCAATTGAGCATGCATTTCACTTGCTCAAATCCAGACTTAAGACGGAAAGACCCACAAACAAGCAAGACCTGAAGGCTGCGGCTGGAAAGGCCTGGCAAAGCATTAAGAAGGAGGAAACCCAGCGTTTGGTGATGTCCATGGGTTCCAGACTTAAGGCAGTGAATGCCTCCAAAGGATTTGCAACAAAATATTGAGAAAATAAATATTTTGTTTGGGTTATGTTTATTTGTCCAATTACTTTTGAGCTCCTAAAATGTGGAGTGTTTGTAAAGAAATGTGTACAATTCCTACATTTAGGTATTCAGGTATTTTTGTTCAACCCTTCAAATTAAACGTTACAATCTGCACTTGAATTCTGTTGTAGAGGTTTCATTTCAAATCCAATGCGGTGGCATGCAGAGCCCAACTTGCGAAAATTGTGTCACTGTCCAAATATTTCTGGCCCTGACTGTATGAGGCTTAAAAAAATAGCAATGGGGAAGGCGAGAAACGCGAGGCAAATAAGCTTATTCAACTCTAAGCATGTAACTTAACCATACGATCAGTATAACATTCTATAAATATGAAGGAAAGAGGTAAACGCTCTAAACCGTCACATCAGAAGTGACCCCCATAACAAGTAAATGACATTCCCGGGGAGCAACCCTTTCAGCCGCAGCCAAAGGAGGGTGAGGGGTAAGACCCCTAGAAGAAAAAAAAAAACACAGGGATACCTACCCCTCAGCCCTTCCCCGCTGCTGGCTTACCGAATCTGTGGATCAGAGCCACTGATGATTTTCCGGGCATCGGGGAGCTTCTCCGCAGGTCACGTTTTTCCTTGGAGGCTGGTGAAAAGGAAAGCGTTCTTTTCTTTTGTGGGGGGGCAGCCTGGACCGCACTGGGAGGCTGAAGGTTCACCGAAGCAAGCACCCGATCAAGTTCCTGGGATGAGGATGCCTCGAAATGAGTGTCCTTGTAAGAAAAAGAAATCTTAAAGGGAAATCCCCACTTATATCTGATCCCATGGGATTTGCAGAGCTGGTTTCATTGCACGCCTTCTTGCTATAGTTTGGGGTGCCAAGTCCGCAAATAGCTGGTATGAGAAGCTCTGAAACTTCAAGGAATCCTGCCCGTGCGCCGCAGCCGTAAGATATTCTTTAGTGCGGAAAAAATGCAGCTTGACAAGGACATTGCGCGGAAGACCGTTGGCCCTTTTCTTCTGCAGGGCCCTATGAATTAGATCAAACTCCAGTCTCTCAATTGGAAGTGATGGGGCAAGCTCCTGAAACAACGCTGTAACTGTTGATTGCAGGTCCAAGACGGATTCCGGGATCCCTCTGATCCTAATGTTGGCTCGTCTGGACCTATTTTCAACATCTTCGAGCTTGTGCATTAATACCAGATTTTCCTCGCGCAGTAAATCCACATCATCCCTTAGCGTGGACAGATCAGCTGACTGGGTCGTTGCTTGATTTTCTAGGTCTCCGATCCTTTGGCCCAGTTCCTTGATGTCTGCCGAGAGAGTGTTGGTGATCTGGGTTGTGATGCTCAGCGCCCACTTCTCTAACGCTCTTTCCAGCATTGCTTCATATCTGTCGAGAGGGGGAGGTATTCATCCTCCGGTAAAAGATCTGATGTATTATGCGAGTCGCTCTGGGAAGCAGTAGGAACAGACATTGCGGGGGTTTAATGGTTCGGCTATGGTGCAAGTGGCAAGAACTCAGCTGACATGTTAAGGTGATCCAGTGAAGTATTCTGGGTGTGGGGCGTGTTGCTGTACAAAGAAAACTGAACCCGAGGTCACAGTGGGCAGGTGGAGAAATAGACTGTGCTGGCACTTTAATTACTTTGCTCCAACAGGAGGTTGATGCTGGGTGGGGAGAGTGAAACCACTTGGCTGAAGACAAGGCAACCCAGTATAAATATACAGAATGACTGCGCTGGCCCTTTAAGAGCTATAAATAGCTTAGAGCATGCTGCTGAACGTAAGGACTAATCTTTACGACAGGGGATCCCTTGCTAAATATAGAGCCCGCTGAGAAGGAACTTGAGTCCCAACAAGATGAGTAGCAGAAGGGCTGTGGTGTCCCACAGGGATCTCTGTGCAGACTGTGTGCAGCCTGGACCTTGCTGCTGGGTGCGGGGTTGAGGTCTCCTGAATGGGGACTTATATTGTGCCAGAGAGCCTGAAGAGAGGGGAGAAGAGACGCAGTGGTGGAGGAGGGCGGGTGCGCACAGGCACTTGACAGGCAGAACCGCAGCGTGAGGCAAGGAGCTGCGGTCTGCAAAACCAAAATGGCGCCGGGACCGACCACCCGTCCTCGCTTGTCTTCTGTCTGGCCCCACACTCACCCGCTCAGAACTGCCTGGGAGTTGGAGGAGAAGTTCCCCAGGTATGTGCGACCCTGCGGGGGCCGAAAACCGCCGGGTCTCTTGGGCGGGGGGTCGGGGCACTCGATGGTCTGCAGAGACGCTGGATCAAGAGTCCATCACGGCTCTGCACGCATGCGCATCCTCTACTTATAACTTTTTACTTAGCTTATTCTGGGGTAAAGCTGGTATCACCGCCACCCACATTCAGTAGCATAGTGTATATCAATAATGGTAAGTAAAATGAGACCTCTGAAAAATAAAACAAAGACTAACGGCCCACAACAGGGAAAATTGGATTGGGGATTGATGGAGGTAAAAAAGGTAAGAGAAGGGCGCCCCCCCCCCCAAAAAAAAATAGGATGAGCTCTTCTCTGTATTTCTTAAAGGTGAACGAATCGTGGAACTTATACCAGGGTGTTTCCTGAAGGTAAAGGAGAACTATCGCAAAAAAATGGCCCAATGATAAGAATCCATATCAATACTGTATGCTGGATGGCAGGAGGAGGGATCACTTATACATCAGGCATGAAGAAATATCCAGCTACACTTCTTTTATTTAAGGAAGAAAGAGGATATCAGGGGGACCGGTTATGTCCCCTATGTCACCAGTTATAAACCACAAGCTTGCTGGGAGTTTTATTAAGTTTAGGGGGTGTATAAGTGACTCCTCTCATTAGCCAACTTTTATATAGATTTTTAATATTCCACAATTTCCCAATACACTTCCTTTAACTTTACTATAACTTTACTATATTTATTATGTTGTAGTAAGAATGAGGGTGATGTCCCCTGGTATATTGTTAAAAGTCACTTAGCGGTATAATACATTCTGGATAAGCATTTGAAATTCATCCCCTGAGTTGGAACCAAGATGGATGCATTGAGCAAAAGTGAAAATACATCTTCATTCCTTGTCTGTAAAGGGCAAGAGGTGGTGGTAAGCATCATAAACACACATGCATCAAGTAACAATTCAAAGGTGTGAGCCCTATCTAAGGTCCGAATCTATGTGCAAGTTATATAGAAAAAAGTATCTTAATATGTAACATCAGTAAAATAATATAGGCACAGAGCACAAAAACACAGTTTATAATTCACTTTCTTGCACAGTATCCCAAGGTGCATGTTTTCAGATTTTCACACGTGCCCTTCACCTCTTGGGTATCAGCTTACCAGATTGTCAGCAGTGAGAGCATTGAATATGATAAACCTGTTATTCGTTACAACTTAAAAGAGGCAGATGACCAAGCTTCCAGCCTTCCTATTTCTACACAATAGTTGGTATCTCCAAGTTCAGTCAATTCAGTGGCCACCATGTATATACAAGAGAGCACAAAGAAATCTAGTGCAACCCTGTAAATAAAAACAATACTATTTAATAGTTTAAAAACCCACTTACAAAAGTTGCAAAATACACAGGCATAACGATTTAAACTTCAAAGGGTTAAGGGTAAGTTTATCCCTGTCTAATATGCAACATCAATTTACTAAACAATAGTGTGTCTTAAGCATAAATATATAAACCATAGACTTGCATATACACATCTATGTATAATAAGTAATCCATGAATATAAGTAGAGAAGCATATAGTGACACGAAAAGGCCAGAACCTGATGTCAAATTGATGTGTATGTTAGGGCGAGCGCTGCACGCCCGTCTCACAGCAAGTAACTTACCTCCATGGCTGCATGCAGCCGTCATCCATCTTGCAGCACTTCCTCATGGCTGCATCTAGCTGCTGCCCTTCCCCCCCATGCTTCCTCCTCACATGCTCAGGTGCACGCACGTCTCTGTCCACTAGAGGGCGAGCGCACTGGATTCCTGAGATTTAAAGAGCCTGTACAGCACTGATTGGTGCCTGCTCATCCAATCCTGCATCCACTTCCCCTATTTAAAGAGGCACTTCCTTTCCTTCAGTGCCAGATCTTGGTCTCTCCATGCTTGTTGAAAGTCAGACATTCTTGGATTGCTCACCCGTGTACCGACCTCTGCCTGTCCCCGACTCTGAACCTTTGCTGCCTGCCCTGACCTCGGCTACTCACCTTTACCACGAACCTGTGCTGCCAGCCCCGATCTCTGCCTGTACTTACTACGCCTTTTTGCCTGCCACTTGTGTACCTCGCTGAACCTCGGCTGACTGTGGGACTGGGCCGCTGTTAGGGGGTAGCGACCTGGGGGTCACTCGCCGCACAAGACCAACCTGCCTTGCGGTGGGCTCTGGTGAATACCGGTGGCCTCTTAGACTCCGCTCCCCTGACATGGTACCCGCCATCGGTTCCACAGTTAAAGCGGATCCACTCCCGAGTCCGCTCCACCCGGTCCGTGACAGTGTAGTCCATGCATGTACATCCCAGATCACATTACCAGTACTCACAGGTTCAAAAATTAATCACAAGTCCGGCCTCTGCCCTCACCACTGGGCTCCTCTGCAGCCACGTGTTTCGTGGAACGTAGCTCCACTTCTTCAGGCTGTTGGTGGCTTGTGGGAATGCAACTTATGTCTCCACTGCCCAGAAAATGGCGACACCCAGAGTTTGGTGCATTGGTGCTGCCCCCAATGGAGGACGTCAGCGAAGCGCCACACCACTGATCTTTGACATACCCAATTTCATGTCAGCCATGGTGAGTGGGCAGTATGAGATATGTGGGCCCACCGTCAGATGGCCCAAGAGCAAGACTGACAGCGAGCATGCCCATCTATGTGTAAACAGACCGAGAGCAATGGCACATGCCCACCCAACATACTTACAAAACATACAAATATATATGCAACAATTAGAAAAATACACACAAAACATATCTACGCTTAAAATTAACCTAAATATGTACAAAATAATTGATGGCTAACAAATTCATATTAATTACATAATAAATAGCTCCATGGCAACACAGTAAGCAATATGACAGACATGAGGAGAACTATCAATTTAAATGTAATCCTAACGCACAAAGAAAAGATCCAGAGATGTTGTGATATTGCTTTAACTAGAAACGAATAATAATATATTTCACCATAAACTCGTGAATGCCACCAACAAGAAAACTAGAGGGTGCTGTGCCAGCAGCAATTCACACAAAATTGAGAGATATATGCCTCAGAAACAATGAGAAGCTTGTCTGTCATTTTTCACACACAGAAACAGCTAATGTAGCAAAGGAAATCTGTTTGAGGAAAGCCTTACAATTTATCTCTAAAAGCCATAAAAGCATTCAGTCAGGGTAACAATGTATTTATTTATATGTTATATTTAGAAGATTTCAGCTGTTACCAAAGCAATGCTGAGTCATTACAGCTGAATGCTTACTTATTCTGGCTAGAAATAATAGCTATGAGGCAATTTTGACTGAGGGACTCTTTAAAAAGCAGGTCTCGTGTGTGGCAAGATGACCACTGCCATGCATGTTTAAGAGTGCAGAATCTGTCTAACCCCCTTTCAATAAGCTTATGTCACGGATTGCCAGAGGGGGGCTTTAGGAGAACAATTTACTAAGCTTTGATTTTTTGTCTGAGGTCTGCTTTAAGTGTACCACGTGCACCTCAACTCAAGTCACACAACTACTACCAACCAAGTTCTTTGCTACTTACCAACCAATATGCAATGTTACAAAAGAATTGTGTGCACATAAGATAAGATAAGACAAAAGATAAGTGCCAATAAAGTGAAAACGTTATAATATGAAAACCATAGTACCATGTGTCACTAACAAGTGCCCAAAGCAAACAATAGCGTGAAAACACCAGTAGCCAAGGGCTGTGGAGTCAGAGAAAAAAGGTACCGACTCTATCTAATATTGTATAATTAACGTATAATAATGTAACTTTCATAGGAAGTTTAGATGCATTAATCATAAATATACTTAATGTTTTTTTCAATCTAAGGCCTCAGGAATAAACAGCTCTTATTACTGCACAGTAATAAACAGAAACAGCAGCCATGTGTTTTAGTGGTGATCGATAATGAGTTCTCTAATCTCCCCTGTCCTTTATACTCGGTGTCGTCAATGCATTATTTCTATGTCATTAGTGCTTCAGTGGAGACGCGGTCATGTTTTAAATCCACTTCCTGGATTGTTCTATTGAGGAGGGGTGTTAAATTAAAGTGACCATTTTTTGTGGTCCTCAAAGTGGGACATAAACCAGTTTGTGGGTGATGGATGTGGTAAAGGTGGTTTAGCTTGTGGTTTAATTATGGTCACATGCTCTAGGAATATTTGGTCCATAAAAGATGTCAGTGAGCCAATGCTCATAGGTCCATGCATTCCACTGCCACCATTCAACCAAAGAGTCAGAGCAGTTGTAAATCACCCAGACATCCAGCATTCTGCAGGTGGTGGGACAGTCTTCCCCATGTCAGCAAAGTGGGACATTTAGGTATTTTCAGAGTTTTGGGATGGCAAGTGGGCCTCAAAGTGGGACTGTCCCATCAAAATTGGGACAGCTGGTCAGTTTAAGTTAAATGTCTTGGAAGCACCATTCTATAGTTTCCCTCAGGCAGCAGAGAGACTAGGTCCACCCCTGCTCCAAGGCCCCTAGTCACAATGGCTGAAACTTACAGGAATGAAAGGGGATTGTCCAGACAGAAACCAAAAAGTCTATACTCACCAGCAGCTTTTCCATGCTTCTTTATAATTACCAATAATGGGGCACAAGTGATTCCATCTTCCAGTGCCAAGAAGGTGTCCATGAAGCCTTGTTTATGGTCCCACAAGCCTACGCCATTCATTGCAAAGGAGGGGTTATTCCAAAGCAGGTTTAGCACATCTGACTTAGGTGCATTGCAAAAAATGGTGTAGGAGTGCTAGGGGACGTAAAGCCATATAGATGGATGCCATCATGTCTGCCCAGCAATGGAGGATGGAATTGCTTATTCTCCCTTATTGATTAAGTATGAAGATGCCAGCGCTGCATGGAAAAGTTGTGGGGAAAAAGGTGAGTATACTCTTTATTGCCTGGACAGGCAACTTTAAAGGGAAATCCTAGACAAAGCCATAAAATAGCCTGTTTTCTGATCTCTCCATTTTAAATGTGAGGGGTTGCATCTATTCCTAGTATGTCACACCCCCCACTTCCCGATATTCATGACACTTGGGAACCCGGCCTGTAGAGGGCGATCTTGCAGAGATGACATGGAAAAAAGGAGCCCCTCCTGGTCCATAAGTACTGGTTTCCTCCCACTATTCCTCAGTCTTTTTCGTATCTGAAGTCGGCGAAGCATTCAGAAGATGACTCTCCTTGAAACTGCAGGTAGCCGGGTTTGCTCCCGACCCTTTTTTTCTTTATTTCTGTCTGAAACTCTTTAAACCTGTTTGGTTATATTGTATGCCTAAAACTATCTTTAGAACAACATCGCTGTGTTCAAACTGTCAGCGCCCACCTTAACCCCTCATTTACACTGTCTGGTTGGTCCATAACTCAGCCTCTAACTGAAACCACCAATTGATCCGAGGTTAGGCGCCCTCAGAATTTTGTCAGGCTTGAGATTATGACCACACCCACATAGTTATATAAAATACAATTTATTGGAAATATGTATAGAGAATTCATACAGCTTTATACAAAAATATCACTACATTAAAAAGTTATTTACTATTGTACTATTCATGCAATTACCCCACTTACTATACAATCTTATCACATATTATCGCATTTTGATGTATACTCTAGGTATATTGGTTCTTAATATTTCCTTATGGGGCAGACATGTATCATGTTTCGCCAATCCCGGCTTCCGCAATACCCCTGGAAAGCTGTGATAGACAGATGTGGACCATTAGTATTATTAGTATTTTCTACTGGTAATGCATGAATCCTACATTAAACACTCTGAACATATCATCATCATTTTAGTAGTGTTAATAGTCATCCATTATAATTCATATATTGCATAGGTATACTTGAAAAAAATGTCCTATAGAATTGTTATGCATAGCAGATGTATTAAGTCTAAAAAAGAAGAGAAGAGGAAGTACCTCTATTGTGAAGTATATTGCTCATGAAATCTTCCTACTCTTTAGAACATGGTTTTCCTTTTCCCCAGGGAGAGTTGGATAACGGCAGACACTGCCCTAGTTTTATAAGAAGAAGAGGCCATGTAGGCAATATAATACTAATGGGCATAGCATTCAAGTATTTTGGATCATAGAATTCACTGTTTTTGCCTACCTGTATATTGTAGCCTGTGTAGATGTCACAGCAGTCCCTACTAAGGGTTTCATCTACGTTCCACACTGCTGTTTTAGTAGGAATCTATATGGTAAAAAAAAGTTTATAAATCCTATGGTCCTTGTTGGTATGTAAACAAGCTTGATAATGCCTATGAGTCCCGCTAAGTACCTGTATCAGCTGGTAATGGCGCCGGTGTGCGTCACGCTCGTGTCCAGGGGTTTGCGGTGATCCCTCGATACCCCCCCGGAATGGTCTCCCGCGATGTCAGTGCGGGCGCAGTGCTACTCACCCACCGCCGCGCGACGCCTCTTATGCGCTCCATTACCTGGTGCGCATCTGACGTCACATCCGGGTTCCGCCGGATATGACGTCCCGCGTCGCTGGTCTGGCCCGCTTGTCTTCAATAGCGGCGCCATTTTCCCGAAGATCCACCATTTTGTTGGTGACCTTTTGGTATTATAATCAGGCACCATTTTGTTGAAGATCCACCATTTTTCTGGTGGCAGAATTTCAATGTCTTTTGATGTCAGTTCGTCCATCACCAATCCCTTTGCAAATCTACATAGGGGATACCTATTTTTTGCCTATTATTTAGCGAGCAATAAAAGTCATTATTGTACACATTATATGTTTGCATCTAAAGTTTATAAAAATTGTGTATAGTACTTAACCACAATTGGGCCAGAGCTCACCAGGCACAAAATCACCAGCCAATGACAGCATCTTTATCAGGCTCAATATATATTCATTCTTGTGTCAATTATAGAATATTCTATCTTATGTTGATTTCTGCCAAATATTTACTATATTTCAATCATAAGGGCAGTGTTCCTCCATCTCTCCCCAAGTTCATAGTTTCCATCCATGTTTAGTGTACATATTTAAATATCGTTGCTATTATTTACAGACATTTTACACACAGGCCTTAGCCATATCATATGAGTATTATATTCATTATCATTATTATTATATCTCTCAGTGGGTCTATTATTGCCTGCATTGTTCCAATGCCCATCCTCTCCATCCAAAATATTTCATACCATATTAAATCCTATTCCCTACTATTTTTTTCCCCATAATCTATGGGACAGGAGCTTTAAAATATTGTTACAGCTTTAACGATAATTACAGGTAAGAAGCAAAGCTTAAAGTCTCGTTTAGACCAGGATAGCAATGTGCACCTAGTCTGTATATCCACCTGGTTTCTAATTGCAGGGTTAGCTTTTCAATATTTCCACCTCGAATGGAAGGATGTATTCTATCTATTCCTTGTACTCGTAGGCAACTCGGATCCTTGTTGTGATATTTAAGTGTCGACCTATTGGGGTCTTCACTGATCCTGTTTTTATATTATATTGATGCTCATATATTCTCTTTTTCAGTGAATGATTGGTCTTTCCGACATAGTAACAACCACATGTGCAGGTTAGAAGATAGATTACATGGGGTGTATTACAGTTGACAAAGTGGCGCAATTCATATGTACCCCGATGTTCTATTGTTACGGTAGACCCTTTCTTGATATACCTGCATGTATTGCATCCCCCGCATTGGTGGGTACCTCTAATTTTACAACAGGCACTTTTTCGTTTTTTTGTTCAAAATGGCTATGTACTAAAGTATCTTTAAGGTTTTTAGACCGTCTATAAATAACCTGTGGTACCTTAGGTAGGAAGGTACGTAGGTGCTGATCGTTTAATAGTATGGACCATTGGGTTTGCAATATTTGTTGTACTCTCTTGTGGGCCTCAGTATATGTCATGATAAAGGCCGGTCCTGAGTACTCCCTGTTTTTTCTGGGTTTATATAGGAGTTCCTGTCTTTTCAGGTGTTTTGCCTTTCTATATGCTGTTTTTAGGACTTTGTTTTTGTATCCCCTTTCGCTGAGTCTAGTTCTTATTCTTACAGCTTCCTGCTCAAAAAATTCCATCGTGGCGCAATTACGCCTTGCCCGGATAAATTCACCGTAGGGGATACTTTTCAAGAGATGCAATGGGTGTGAGCTGCTTGCACGCAGCATATTGTTCGCAGAGGTTTCCTTGCGATATAGGTTAGTTAGTTATATAACCCTCCTCCTCATTTTTTATAATTTCCAAATCTAAAAATGTGACTTTGTGTGTGTCGTAGCTGTATGTGAACCTAAGATTTACCTCATTATGATTCAATTTCTCCATAAAGTTTATCAGTTCCTGCGCAATGAAAGGAGGGCCGCCGCCCGGAGGCGGGCCAAAAAAACTAACATTATTCCCAGAGAAATGAGAGTATTAAATGGGGATGTAGAAACTAGTGATCCACCACGTAATGACATTATTAATCTATCCGATCACATTTTAACGACCAAACAACAAGAACTTTTAAAACTAGGAATATAATACTCATATGATATGGCTAAGGCCTGTGTGTAAAATGTCTGTAAATAATAGCAACGATATTTAAATATGTACACTAAACATGGATGGAAACTATGAACTTGGGGAGAGATGGAGGAACACTGCCCTTATGATTGAAATATAGTAAATATTTGGCAGAAATCAACATAAGATAGAATATTCTATAATTGACGCAAGAATGAATATATATTGAGCCTGATAAAGATGCTGTCATTGATTTTGTGCCTGGTGAGCTCTGGCCCAATTGTGGTTAAGTACTATACACAATTTTTATAAACTTTAGATGCAAACATATAATGTGTACAATAATGACTTTTATTGCTCGCTAAATAATAGGCAAAAAATAGGTATCCCCTATGTAGATTTGCAAAGGGATTGGTGATGGACGAACTGACATCAAAAGACATTGAAATTCTGCCACCAGAAAAATGGTGGATCTTCAACAAAATGGTGCCTGATTATAATACCAAAAGGTCACCAACAAAATGGTGGATCTTCGGGAAAATGGCGCCGCTATTGAAGACAAGCGGGCCAGACCAGCGACGCGGGACGTCATATCCGGCGGAACCCGGATGTGACGTCAGATGCGCACCAGGTAATGGAGCGCATAAGAGGCGTCGCGCGGTGGTGGGTGAGTAGCACTGCGCCCGCACTGACATCGCGGGAGACCATTCCGGGGGGGTATCGAGGGACCACCGCGAACCCCTGGACACGAGCGTGACGCACACCGGCGCCATTACCAGCTGATACAGGTACTTAGCGGGACTCATAGGCATTATCAAGCTTGTTTACATACCAACAAGGACCATAGGATTTATAAACTTTTTTTTACCATATAGATTCCTACTAAAACAGCAGTGTGGAACGTAGATGAAACCCTTAGTAGGGACTGCTGTGACATCTACACAGGCTACAATATACAGGTAGGCAAAAACAGTGAATTCTATGATCCAAAATACTTGAATGCTATGCCCATTAGTATTATATTGCCTACATGGCCTCTTCTTCTTATAAAACTAGGGCAGTGTCTGCCGTTATCCAACTCTCCCTGGCGCAAAGGAAAACCATGTTCTAAAGAGTAGGAAGATTTCATGAGCAATATACTTCACAATAGAGGTACTTCCTCTTCTCTTCTTTTTTAGACTTAATACATCTGCTATGCATAACAATTCTATAGGACATTTTTTTCAAGTATACCTATGCAATATATGAATTATAATGGATGAATATTAACACTACTAAAATGATGATGATATGTTCAGAGTGTTTAATGTAGGATTCATGCATTACCAGTAGAAAATACTAATAATACTAACATACTAATGGTCCACATCTGTCTATCACAGCTTTCCAGGGGTATTGCGGAAGCTGGGATTGGCGAAACATGATATATGTCTGCCCCATAAGGAAATATTAAGAACCAATATACCTAGAGTATACATCAAAATGCGATAATATGTGATAAGATTGTATAGTAAGTGGGGTAATTGCATGAATAGTACAATAGTAAATAACTTTTTAATGTAGTGATATTTTTGTATAAAGCTGTATGAATTCTCTATACATATTTCCAATAAATTGTATTTTATATAACTATGTGGGTGTGGTCATAATCTCAAGCCTGACAAAATTCTGAGGGCGCCTAACCTCGGATCAATTGGTGGTTTTATATTGTATGCTTCCCAGCCCTGGCTGTGTGGTTCAGGCAACGGTAGATACATACACCTTCTGGTGTATACAGGAGTATTACTCCTCCGTGAGACCTAAATGTGGGTAGGCGGCTTCCGGGTTGGTGTTCCCGGCATGGGATGCCCCTGTCCCCTTATAATCCCCTTGTGCCTTATGGGTGCTTTTCTATCCTCTCCCCTTAATTCTCCTTTAACCCTGCTGGGTAAAAAAGGAGGGGGGAAGGGGGGACGTTATCTGGGCTTATTTGTCACCATGCACACAAAAAGAAAAAGGAGATATATAAAATAAGTCTTTATTCCTTATTTTTATTATGTATGTTATTATGTATGTTTTACTATACTATTTAATAGGAAATGTTTGATTTAGATTTTCCTATCTCTGTCTAGGCAGCATTTTTTGCTTACCTATTAAAGCTCTTTGTTTTCTGGCTGTGTTCAGATTTTAATTTTCCCTCCATTTTTGGCTTGTGATCCTGGAAGTGGGCGGGGCTTAGGCATGCTTTTATTCAGAGAGCACCTGTATGCTCTGTTTGACTTCCTGTTTCCTGCTTCCCTGTGGCCTTACTTCATGATGTGAGCTAATTGCATGGGCTGTGAGTACCCTTCAGCTTGGCTGAAGGGAGTTTTTTTCTGTCATTTATTTATATTGTGTGCATTTGGTGACTGTTTTTTTGTTTTCTTTGTAGGTAGAAACTCCTTATTTAAAAAGGGGTTTCTCCTGGTCCTTATATAAAAAAAAAAGAAAAAAAAAGCCCTTAAGCCTTATTTGGGGGTCCATTTGTGTTTCAATCCTCCCACTTGGGACTATTTAAAGGGGCATCCCGGGTAACAATTGCGTAAATCCCATATATACTTGGCGACTATAATCAATTATAGTATAATACTAAACACCATATGGAGGCATCCCAGGATAACGGACATGCAATTCCCTCTGCACAGACTCGGCAATGTTTTGGATGTGGGGCATCCCTTGTTGGGGGTAACGCAATTCTTTGCATCCCTTGTGCACAATTAACTATTATGCAGCAAACTGAGGCCCAGGCGCCATGTCTTGTCCGTACCCCCAATGATATTGTCATGGGTGGTGAGTCGCATGCTGATTTATGTGCCAGATTGGCTCATCTTGAAAGATTAATGTCTACCTCTGTGCATTTTGATGAAATTATTCTTAAAGAATGGGAGAAGCCTGCGCGTCTTCCTGGCATTCCCTTGGGCTGGGACAAGAAATATCCGTTCCCAGCTGATACTGTTAAGCATTGGTCATCACCACCTGTGCCCACCGCTCTGGGCATGTGTACACTCACTGCACGGATGGGTTAAATGCGGAGGACAAATTCCTATGTGTGCGCAAGCATACAATGGCCATCTATGCATTAATATTTAATTAATTTATAGAGAGACTGGATTTTCAAAAGATACTCTGCTCATGGGTGGATGCCCCTGTGCTTAATTTATCCAATTCTTCTGTGTTGCATTCTCCTGGCTCCACTACACTTAAAGATGGAGAGGATAAGCGTATTTATCAAATGGCATGCCTCGCTTTTTCCAGTGTGGGCTCGGCCTTGCTGCCTGTTGGTGCTTCGGCACTCATGACAGTGGCAGCTATTAGGTCTGTTGTGAGAGACCTAATGAATTACTCAGGGCTTGATCCGGCCTCTGATGAGTACGCTGCTCTTAAGCGATGTGAGATGTTTGCATCTTTTGTACTTTCTGCCTTAGATGATACTCTGCTCATGTGCAGCAGAACCTCTGCCTTGTTAGTCGCCATCCGGCGGTCAGTATGGTTGCGGCAGTGGGCAGCTGATATTGTAGCCAAGAAATCGCTTACAGCGCTCCCTTTTGTGGGATTGCGCCTCTTTGGAGAAAAATTGGATTCTGTCACTAAAGGAGGTAAATTACCTTAGCGTAAGAAACGTCGTTCCTTTCGTGGAATGGCCTCTTTTAACCCTTCCTTTCGGGGGTCTAGATCCGGTAGAGGATCGGCCTTTTCAGCCCCTAGAGGGAATGCATGGAATAGAGGAAAGGGACGTGGCCATCCAAGTCAGAATTGGGGCTCCAAAACCAAATCTGCCACTAAGCCTGCTCAACAATGAGGGGACCCCCTCACCCTTATGGGTGGAGGGACAGCTGTGGTTCTTCTTCCAGGTCTGGGCTCAGGAGGTATCAGACAATTGGGTTCTGGAAGTAGTCTCTTCCGGTTACAAACTGGAATTCGAGTCCCGGCCTCCTCCCAGATTTTTCATGTCCCGGATGCCGTCAGATCCGGAAATTGCGCAGGGACTGTGGGCAGCAGTAGCGAATCTGTTAAATAGGGCTGTTATCAGCCTAGTGCCTCCAGCGGAAAGGGGTTTGGGGTTTTACTCCAACCTATTCATGGTACCCAAAAAGGACAGCTCTGTTCGGCCTATCCTAGACCTAAGGAGACTCAATCAATTTATCCGTTTCAGAAAATTCCGCATGGAGTCTCTGCGATCAACAATCGATGCTCTCCGTCAGGGGGACTTCACGACATCCATAGACATCAAGGATGCTTATTTGCACATTCCTATTTTCCGGGTCACCAGAGATTTCTCAGGTTCTCGATAGAAGACCAGCATTATCAATTTGTGGCCCTGCCATTCGGCCTTACCTCGGCCCCAAGAGTCTTTACCAAGATGCTGGCAGGAGTGATAGCTATATTCAAGGTCCAGGGCATCCGCATTGTGCCTTTTCTGGACGATCTTCTTATCGCGGCCTCCTCCCTCGAACAATCAGAGTTGGACACCAGGATGGTGGTCTCTACGCTAGAGAGGTTCGGATGGGTAATAAGTTACCCCAAATCCTCTCTCTGTCCGTCCAGGGAAATTCCCTTCCTGGGCCTGATTCTGGAATGGTTCTGATTCAGGACTTGATTCGTCTATTGTTGTCCAACCCTCGTCAGTCTATCTGTCTAGGGATGAGACTAGTGGGATTGATGGTAGCTGCATTCGAGGCAGTCCCGTTTGCCCAGTTTCACATAAGGACGCTTCAGCTCTTCCTCTTGGCAAAGTGGGACAGGTGCCCACTATCATTAAATCAGGCTTGTCTATTGTCTCCCCACGTTTTGCAGTCCCTTCAGTGGTGGTTAATATCGCACAACCTCCAGAAGGGCAAGTCATTTCTGACTCCGCGTTGGGAACTGGTTACCACGGATACCAGCCTGGTAGGCTGGGGGGCTTCTGGAAGAAGCATCAGTTCCAAGGATTGTGGGGGCCTCAGGAGGCTCATTATCCAATCTATGTATTAGAGCTTCGGGCCATACGTCTTGTTCTACTTCGACTGACCCATTTCTTACAGGGTCTGCCAGTTTAGATTCGGTCAGACAACCGAACAGCTGTTGCATACATCAATCACCAGGGAGGGACTCGCAGTTGGGGTGCCCTCCAGGAAGTGTCTCTGATCCTTCAGTGGGCAGAGATCAATGTTCCCTGCATATCAGCAGTTTACATTCCGGGGATAGAGCACGTGGAGGCAGAATCCCTGAGCAGGGGATGTTCTCACCAGGGAGAATGGTCTCTCAATCCAAGGGTCTTTCAGTTCCTCTGTCACAAGTGGGGGACTCCACGGTTGGACCTGTTTGCTTCTCGTCACAATCACAAGCTGCCAGCTTTTGTGTCTCTATTCCAGGATCCTCTACCAGTGGCAGCGGATGCCATGTCTCTAGCCTGGAGGGATCTGGGGTTCCTATATCTGTTTTCCCCATTCTCCATGATCAGCAAGGTGGTGCGCAAGCTAGCACTAGAGGAGGTGCCAGCAATTCTGGCGGTGCCAAGGTGGCCAAGACGTCTGTGGTACGCAGACGTCGTAAGGCTGGCAGTGGATCGTGTCCATCTGCCTCTTCTTCCAGATCTCATCACTCAGGGTCAACTTTGTTACCCCAATTTACAAATGCTGGCTTTGACGGCATGGCTGCTGAAGTCTCCATGAAAGAAGAAGGTCTTTCTGATGTGGTTATTCAGACTGTTATTAGAGCTAGGAAGAAGTCTTCCTCTGTCATTTATTACAGGACTTGGAGGTCCTATATTGATTGGTGTGAATCCAGGGCTTTGCCCTGTAGAGTATTTTCTATTCCTAGAATTCTGGAATATCTGCAACGAGGTCTGGATATGGGATTACAGATTAGTACTTTGAAAGGGCAAGTCTCTGCCTTGGCAATTTTCTTTCAAAGATCGTTTGCTCTTCATCCTTTGGTTAAGACCTTTTTCCAAGCGCATGTGCGGCCTCCCAGAAAGCCTTTACTTCCTGTTTGGGATCTTAATTTGGTGCTTTCGGCTATGCAAGCTGCTCCCTTTGAGCCATTGCAGGATATTCCTCTTCCTATTCTTACTCAGAAGGTTGCCTTTTTGGTTGCTATTACTTCTGTCCGCCGAGTTTCTGAACTGGCGGCTTTGTCTATTCAAGCCCCTTATTTTGAGAGGCATCAAGATAAGGTTGTTTTCCGTTTTTTAAACCAGATTTCCTTCCTAAGGTGGTGTCTGCTTTCCACCTAAATCAGGATATAGTTCTTCCTTCCTTGTGTCCTAAACCTAGTAACGACAAGGAAAGGGTCTTACATTCTTTGGTTGTAGTTCGTTGTGTTAAGTATTATTTAGCTACTACCTCGGCAAGACGGATGCCTTTTTTGTTGTGCCTTCTGGGCCCAAGAAGGGTTTTGCTCCTGCCAAATCTTCCCTTAGTAAGTGGATACGCCAGGCTATCATTGGGGCCTATATGGCGAAGGGGAAGGTTCCCCCTTTTCGTGTCACCGCTCATTCTACTCGTGCTATTGGAGCCTCTTGAGCTTTTCAGCACCAAGCTTCTGTTGAACAAATCTGCAAGGCTGCGACTTGGTCTTCTGTGCATACTTTTTCTAAGTTTTACAAGGTTGATGTGCGGGCCTCAGCGGATGCCGATTCTGGCCGCAAAGTTCTGCAAGCTGCAGTAATTTAAGTTATGCATTATTCCTTTGGGATCCCCACCCATTATAGACACTGCTATTGGATGTCCCAAGTGTCATGAATATCGGGAAGTGGGGGGTTTGACATACTAGGAATAATACCATTTTGTGAGATACTCATCTGTAAAATGGTTATTATGAGTATGTCACACCCCCCACTTCCCCCGCCCTTTTTTATTCGAGGGATCCTTTATATGTGATTATTATTATTATTTCAAATAATTTTAAAATTATTGAATATAATTGGCTCTTTTTGCTCTAGGGATCCTTTATTTGGTATTATTATTTCAAATAATTTTACAGTTATTGAATATAATTGGCTCTTTTTGTCTAAGGGATCCTTTATTTGGTATTATTATTCTCATATAATTTTACAATTATTGAATATAATTGGCTCTTCCGGGTTCTTCACTGCTGTTTAAAAAGACTGAGGAATAGTGGGAGGAACCCAGTACTTATGGACCAGGAGGGGCTCCTTTTTTCCATGTCATCTCTGCAAGATCGCCCTCTACAGGCCGGGATCCCAAGTGTCATGAATATCGGGAATTGGGGGGTGTGACATACTCGTAATAACCATTTTACAGGTGAGTATCTCACAAAAGGTATTTTTTTTAGCCTGATTTATTCTTTATATCTTTTTTTTTTTTTTTTTTTTAATAATGAGTTTATTGTGGTTTCTGCATAAATGACAACAATATTCCTGGATACAGAGATGAATGTTTGTTGTACAGTCCACGTATATACAAAGTATAAACACCAGTATCTGCATTGTAACAAATATAACCATCCATTTTCTTTTATTATCCCCCCCTTCCCTCCCTACCTTCTGCTGTGTGTATGTTTCACAAATATCCATGACAACATTGATTACTATGTCTGATTTGCAATGATGACTGTATTGTGTCCTGGGAGTACCTCTGTCATATACCATGTTGTGTGTTGAAAACATTTGATCAATTCCTGCTTTGTCTGTTGATTATTTCCAGCAATAAAATTTTCCTAGTTTTGGAAAAAGATTACTGTGTTTTTGTCTTTATTCAGTGTTCTAATCCATGTTAAATAGAAGGGTTACTTTAGAGGCATTGGGGGTCTTGCTTTGTTTTTTTTGGTGGCCGCTGCCCACTTATTCAGGTGAAGTTTCTCCCTTTTGACCAGTCTAGCATTATCCTCATCTCTGAGGATGCCAAAAATACCCCATTCAGGCGTCAATTGAAATTGATTCCCTAGGTTCTTTTGTAGGGTATTATGTGTGACCTTAGTGGCTGTATTTCAGCACAAGACCATAAGCAGTGGAATAAATCCTGTTTACATTTGGGGCACTGAGTGAATGTCATATTGCCAGCCTTTAGACATATCTCAGGGTTTATATGTGCTCTATGTAATATTGTTCATATCTCTGTAACTACTGAATGGAAGAATTCAATTTTCCATTTTTCAGAATATCCTCGATCATTCAACCAGGGAACACTCTCAACCAATTCCTCAGTCCCTGTGGGGTGTTTCCCAATTTATTTCTGGCCTTAAAGTGGACCAAAACCCAGGATTTTGACTATTTTGGGTTTTGGTCCTTGCCCCTGTGTGAAACCCCCCCAGGTCGCCCAAACAAACTCACCTCTTCCCGGTCCTACGACGCATGTGTGGCCACTTGTCCAATCAGTGCGCTGGCTGCATCCTCTGGTTTCCTCTAACAGGGAGCGTGCCTGCGCCAGCCATTCACACATGCCTGGTGCAGGCATGCGTCCTACTAGAGGCATAGAGGGATGCGGCCGCCGCTCAAGCATGTGCCGCTGGACTGGGAAAGAAGGTGAATTTATGGGCGACCTGGAGGGTTTCACACAACGGGGCATCCCGATTCTGGATGTCCCGGTGGGAGGGAATCAATCGGCCCAGGAATCTTATAGACCTCCGATCCACCGCTGTCCCCCGGCGATCATCTCCAATGACAGTTGCTGGGTGATGGGTGGAGGGGGGGCTCACAGCCCTCTCACCCCTCCAACGTTCTTACGGATATATGAGAAATGCCAGCTGACAGGTGATGTCATAGATGACGACACAAAGGGTGGGGCTAGCAGCCGTCGACAGAGGAAATGCAGAAGGGGTGACCACTAAACAGCAGCAGGGACCGAGGGCGCAAGTGAGTAAATGTAATTTTTTTTTTTTTTTTTAACAGTTAACTGTGGAAGCGACTGAAGCAGGGGGGTTCTATTTCAGATGCTCTCCTGATGTGAGAAGAGCCCCGTGGGGGATCGGATGCCCCCCTGGGTGAAGAGAAGACCCGGCCTGATACAATGAGGGATCAGGTGAGTTTTTAACTTTTATACTTTTTTTGTGGGGGTTTAAAGTTAGCTACGTGAGTCTCACGTAGCTGGCACTTAATGGCAGCAGAGGCTGCTATGTGAGACTCGCGTAGCTGGCACTAGAAGGGTTCAAGAACTCCACCCCCTCAGATTTACGGTCTTCAATAGGCATATATTGTTTTTCATAGTATGTTTTAAAAATGTTACTTATAAGTTCAGGGCCGTGGCTGATTGTTCCTGTTTTCTCAAGTGAAGAATCCTTGTCCGTGTTTTGTAGGGTTTTGTCATGGATGCCAACAATTTACCCACACTTTCCCCACCTGAAGTATCTGTATGGTGCTGCATTTGTGTGGATGCTTGTTCAGTTATTCTAAGTGTGTCATACACCCCGCTTCCACCATTCATGACATCTGGGTAGTCTCCAGTAGTCTCTGCAGAGATGAATGCAAAAAAGAAGCTCTTCCCGATCCATAAATACCTGGGACCTCCCACTAATCCCCAGTTCCTTCTCTGCAAGAGTGACGAGCAAGTCAGAAGATGAAGGCTTCTATTCCTTGCAGGTAAGCCGGGCTCACGTCCGGCCATTCTTGCCCCTATATTCCTAGTATGTCACACCCCCCACTTCCCGATATCCATAACACTTGGAACCCGGCCTGTAGAGGGCGATCTTGCAGAGATGACATGGAAAAAAGGAGCCCCTCCTGGTCCATAAGTACTGGGTTCCTCCCACTATTCCTCAGTCTTTTCGTCTCTGCAGTCGGCGAAGCATTCAGAAGATGACTCTACTTCAAGCTGCAGGTAGCCGGGCTTGCTCCCGGCCCCTTTTTTTTCTCTATTTCTGTCTGAAACTCTTTAAACCTGTTTGGTTATACTGTATGCCTCCCAGCCCTGGCTGTGTGGTTCAGGCAAAGGTAGATACATACACCTTCTGGTGTATACAGGAGTATTACTCCCCCGTGAGACCCAAATGTGGGTAGGCGGCTTCCGGGTTGGTGTTCCCAAGATGGGATGCCCCTGTCCATTTATAATCCCCTTATGCCTTATGGGTGCATTTCTATCCTCTCCCCTAAGTCTCCTTTAACCCTGCTGGGTAAAAAGGAGGGTTGAAGTGGGGGGGGGGCGTTATCTGGGCTTATCTGTCACCATGCACACAAGAAAAAAAGAAAAAGATATATAAAATAAGTCTTTATTTTTATTATGTATGTTTTACTATACTATTTAATAGGAAATGTTTTGTCTAGGCAGCATTTTTTGCTTACCTATTAAAGCTCTTTGTTTTCTGGCTGTGTTCAGATTTGAATTTTCCCTCCATTTTTGGCCATGTGATCCTGGAAGTGGGCGGGGCTTAGGCATGCTGATATTCAGATAGCACCTGTATGCTCTGTTTGACTTCCTGTTTCCTGCTTCCATGTGGCCTTGCCTCATGATGTGAGTTTATTGCATGGGCTGTGAGTACCCTTCAGCTTAGCTGAAGGGAGTTTTTTTCTGTCATTTATTTATATTCTGTGCATTTGGTGACTGTTTTGTTTTCTGTAGGTGGAAACTCCTTATTTAAAAAGGGGTTTCTCCTGGTCCTTATATAAAAAAAAAAAAATTATATATATATATATATATAAAGCCCTTAAGCCTTATTTGGGGGTCCATTTGTGTTTCAATCCTCCCACTTGGGACTATTTAAAGGGGCATCCCGGGTAGCAATTGCTTAAATCCCATATATACTTGGCGACTATAATCAATTATAGTATAATACTAAACACCATATGGAGGCATTCCAGCATAATGGACATGCAATTCCCTCTGCACAGACTCTGCAATGTTTTGGATGTGGGGCATCCCTTGTTGGGATAACGCAATTCTTTGCGTCCCTTGTGCACAATTAACTATTATGCAGCAAACTGAGGCCCAGGCTTCAGGGCCTGCGGCTAATGCCTCATCTCCTACTCTGCCATGTCTTGTCCGTACCCCCAATGATATTGTCATGGGTGGTGAGTCGCATGCTGATTTATGTGCCAGATTGGCTCATCTTGAAAGATTAATGTCTACTCTGTGCCTAAGAAGGCCTCAGCTAAAGCTCTTGACTCATGCCGCTCCGGCAGGTGAGTCAGACAATTGTGAATTGCTTGATTGGTCTGATCCTTCTCAGTTAGAAGAAGGAGAATTATATGAGGAATCAGATGTTTCTAATGAACAGCAATTTGTTGGTACTGAGATTGAGCAGGGTGAAGCAAGTGTTGTGGATACCCCAAAAACTCTTGCTCAGTTATTTGAGGTTTTGATTATTACTTCTCCTGAATTAGTCCCTCCTTAAAAAGGGGAATTCTTTGGAGCCTCTAGAGATCAAAAGCATTTTTATGATATTCTTAAAGAATGGGGGAAGCCTGCGCGGCTTCATGGCATTCCCTTGGGCTGGGACAAGAAATATCCCTTCCCAGCTGATACTGTTAAGCGTTGGTCATCACCACCTGTGCCCACCGTTCTGGGCATATGTACACTCACTGCACGGATGGGTTAAATGCGGAGGACAAATTCCTATGTGTGCGCAAGCATACAATGGCCATCTGTGACAGACGCTCTGTCTTTTGGATGTCATCACTATTCAGTTGCCCACCGGGTCATTCACTGGCCTTTTCTTAATTAGGTCATTGTATTTTGATACTGTTACAGGCAATGTCATTGTATTTTGACTGCCATTGTGTATTGTTGATTACGTCACAGTCAATGGCATTGTCCTGATTGATTATAATTATATTACAGCCTGCTATTGTTCTACTGATTGCGTCACCGGCAGAGTTGAGGGATTGTTTGCCCTGCTGCTATTGGTCGGTGTGTGTGTCATGCAATAGAGACTTGTGTATATAAGGCCCAGTGTGGCACTAATAAAGTTCTCACTTCACCTTCACCCTCAATACTGAAGTTCTGTCTCTTATTGGGGGAAACGCTATATTACAGTTCACTAGCCCTTGTAAGGGCTGTTCCTGTTTCCTCACGGACGACTCTGGAATTCCAGCAGCACCTCTCACCATTGGGAAAAGGACGTCTCGGGCGGTGAAGCCCTCCGGCGATAAGGGTTATCGCTACAATTGGTGGCAAGCGGTCGGATGGTCCTTTGTACCCAGAGAGAGTGCTACCCTGATGGAGAGTCAGTATGACAAGTTGAAAAGGCTGACCCTGAAGGATCTACTCGAGAGCCGGGGAAGTTCGGCTAGCAACCGCCCACGTCAGGAACTGATAGCCGAGCTGATCGAAATGGATCGTGCAGCAGTGAGGACCGAAACCAATATAGAGATCGATGAAGACGCTGCTCTCGTTCAAGCGGTTCGGAACAGATTGTCGGTCTATGGCCGAATCCATCACAAGAACTGATCGACCAAGTCTTCGCCACAGCGGAGGCAGAGGCCAGTAAGCGAAGGGAAGATCGACGACTCGCAACCCAGCAGCCTCTCAGCGCCCCTGTGTCTCTGAGCCTCAGTTACACTGGGGGGAAAAAGATTCCATTTGCAGCATTTAAGTCCATCCAGGAAAGTGACAATGAGATTGATGGATTTTTGGCCGATTTTGAACGGCAGTGCGCTTTACACCGGGTACCCACGGAGGAATGGGTCACCATATTATCAGGGAAACTATCAGGGAAAGCTTCCGATGCTTTCCGGGCCACCCCTGATGCGGACATACCACACTACCATCTGGTAAAGGAGGCTTTGTTAGCCCGGCACGCTGTCACCCCGGAAGCCTACAGTTGTTTTTACTAGAACATTTTCTCAATGCCTTGCAACCAGAGCTAAGAGAGTATGTGTGTGTGTGTGTGTGTATCATCTTCACCCTCAATACTGAGTTCTGTCTCTTATTGGGGGAAACGACAAGACCAGCACCCTGTGAGTACATGTGTGTGTACAAGACCAGCACCCTGTGAGTACAACTGTATGTGTGTACAAGACCAGCACCCTGTGAGTACAACTGTATGTGTGTACAAGACCAGCACCCTGTGAGTACAACTGTATGTGTGTACAAGACCAGCACCCTGTGAGTACATGTGTGTGTACAAGACCAGCACCCTGTGAGTACAACTGTATGTGTGTACAAGACCAGCACCCTGTGAGTACAACTGTATGTGTGTGTGGGTGTATCATCTTCACCCTCAATACTGAGTTCTGTCTCTTATTGGGGGGAAATGACAAGACCAGCACCCTGTGAGTACAACTATGTACAAGACCAGCACCCTGTGAGTACAACTGTATGTGTGTACAAGACCAGCACCCTGTGAGTACAACTGTGTGTGTGTGTGTACAAGACCAGCACCCTGTGAGTACATGTGTGTGTACAAGACCAGCACCCTGTGAGTACATGTGTGAGTACAAGACCAGCACCCTGTGAGTATAACTGTATGTGTGTACAAGACCAGCACCCTGTGAGTACAACTGTATGTGTGTGTGGGTGTATCATCTTCACCCTCAATACTGAGTTCTGTCTCTTATTGGGGGGAAATGACAAGACCAGCACCCTGTGAGTACAACTATGTACAAGACCAGCACCCTGTGAGTACAACTGTATGTGTGTACAAGACCAGCACCCTGTGAGTACAACTGTGTGTGTGTGTGTACAAGACCAGCACCCTGTGAGTACATGTGTGTGTACAAGACCAGCACCCTGTGAGTACATGTGTGAGTACAAGACCAGCACCCTGTGAGTATAACTGTATGTGTGTACAAGACCAGCACCCTGTGAGTACAACTGTATGTGTGTGTGGGTGTATCATCTTCACCCTCAATACTGAGTTCTGTCTCTTATTGGGGGGAAATGACAAGACCAGCACCCTGTGAGTACAACTATGTACAAGACCAGCACCCTGTGAGTACAACTGTATGTGTGTACAAGACCAGCACCCTGTGAGTACAACTGTGTGTGTGTGTGTACAAGACCAGCACCCTGTGAGTACATGTGTGTGTACAAGACCAGCACCCTGTGAGTACATGTGTGAGTACAAGACCAGCACCCTGTGAGTATAACTGTATGTGTGTACAAGACCAGCACCCTGTGAGTACAACTGTATGTGTGTGTGGGTGTATCATCTTCACCCTCAATACTGAGTTCTGTCTCTTATTGGGGGGAAATGACAAGACCAGCACCCTGTGAGTACAACTGTGTGTGTACCAGACCAGCACCCTGTGAGTACAACTGTGTGTGTACAAGACCAGCACCCTGTGAGTACAACTGTATGTGTGTGTGTGTGTATACAGGCCCTGTAGACAAACCAGTAATGCAGATGGATTATCCCGGCAAACAGAACTCTGCCCATAACAAGAGTCCGGACAGCCCCACGTTAACCCGAACAGGGTCAATCCGGGTCTGCCGGGTGTTCCACAAAAAGGGGGCATTGTGACAGACGCTCTGTCTTTTGGATGTCATCACTATTCAGTTGCCCACCGGGTCATTCACTGGCCTTTTCTTAATTAGGTCATTGTATTTTGATACTGTTACAGGCAATGTCATTGTATTTTGACTGCCATTGTGTATTGTTGATTACGTCACAGTCAATGGCATTGTCCTGATTGATTATAATTATATTACAGCCTGCTATTGTTCTACTGATTGCGTCACCGGCAGAGTTGAGGGATTGTTTGCCCTGCTGTTATTGGTCGGTGTGTGTGTCATGCAATAGAGACTTGTGTATATAAGGCCCAGTGTGGCACTAATAAAGTTCTCACTTCACCTTCACCCTCAATACTGAAGTTCTGTCTCTTATTGGGGGAAACGCTATATTACAGCTCACTAGCCCTTGTAAGGGCTGTTCCTGTTTCCTCACGGACGACTCTGGAATTCCAGCAGCACCTCTCACCATTGGGAAAAGGACGTCTCGGGCGGTGAAGCCCTCCGGCGATAAGGGTTATCGCTACACCATCTATGCATTAATATTTAATTAATTGAGAGACTGGATTTTTAATAGATACTCTGCTCATGGGTGGATGCCCCTGTGCTTAATTTATCCTATTCCTCTGTGTTGCATTCTCCTGACTCCACTACACTTAAAGATGGAGAGGATAAGCGTATTGATCAAATGGCGTACCACGCTTTTTACAGTGTGGGTTCGGCCTTGCTGCCTGTTGGTGCTTTGGCACTCATGACAGTGGCTATTAGGTCGGTTGTGAGAGACCTAATGAATTACTCAGGGCTTGATCCGGCCTCTGATGAGTACGCCGCACTTATTCGATGTGAGATGTTTGCATCTTTTGTACTTTCTGCCTTAGATGATACTCTGCTCATGTGCAGCAGAACCTCTGCCTTGTTAGTCGCCATCCGGCGGTCAATATGGTTGCGGCAGTGGGCAGCTGATATTGTAGCCAAGAAATCGCTTACAGCGCTCCCTTTTGTGGGATTGCGCCTCTTTGGAGAAGAAATTGGATTCTGTCACTAAAGGAGATAAATTACCTCAGCGTAAGAAACAACGTCGTTCCTTTCATGGAATGGCCTCTTTTAACCCTTTCAGCCCCTGGAGGGAATGCATGGAATAGAGTAAAGGGACGTGGCTGTCCAAGTCAGAATTGGGGGTCCAAAATCAAATCTGCCACTAAGCCTGCTCAACAATGAGGAGACGCCCTCACCAGCTGCGGTTCTTCTTCCAGGTCTGGGTTCAGGAGGTATCAGACAATTGGGTTCTGGAAGTAGTCTCTTCCAGTTACAGACTGGAATTCGAGTCCCGGCATCCTCCCAGGTTTTTCATGTCCCGGATGCCGTCAGATCCGGCAATTGCGCAGGGACTGCGGGCAGCAGTAGCGAATCTGTTAAACATGGCTGTTATCGGCCTAGTGCCTCCAGCGGAAAGGGGTTTTGGGGTTTAACTCCAACCTATTCACGGTACCCAAGAAGGACGGCTCTGTTCGGCCTATCCTAGACCTAAGGAGACTCAATTTATCAGTTTCAGAAAATTCCGCATGGAGTCTCTGCGATCAACGATCGATGCTCTCCATCAGGGGGACTTCATGACATTCATAGACATCAAGGATGCTTATTTGCATATTCCTATTTTCCGGGTCACCAGAGATTTCTCAGGTTCTCGATAGAAGACCAGCATTATCATTTTGTGGCCCTGCCATTCGGCCTTACCTCGGCCCCAAGGGTCTTTACCTGGATGCTGGCAGGAGTGATGGCTATATTCAGGGTCCAGGGCATCCGCATTGTGCCTTTTCTGGACGATCTTCTTATAGCAGCCTCCTCCCTCGAACAATCAGAGTTGGACACCAGGATGGTGGTCTCTACGCTAGAGAGGTAATAAGTTACCCCAAATCCTCTATCTGTCTGTCCAGGGAAATTCCCTTCCTGGGCCTGATTCTGGAATGGTTCTGATTCAGGACTTGATTCGTCTATTCTTGTTCAACCCTTGTCAGTCTATATGTCTAGGGATGAGACTAGTGGGATTGATGGTAGCTGCATTCGAGGCAGTCCCGTTTGCCCAGTTTCACATAAGGACGCTTTAGCTCTTCCTCTTGGCAAAGTGGGACAGGTGCCCACTATCATTAAAATCAGACTTGTCTGTTGTCTCCCCACGTTTTGCAGTCCCTTCAGTGGTGGTTAATATCGCACAACCTCCAGAAGGGCAAGTCATTTCTGACTCCGCGTTGGGAACTGGTTACCACGGATGCCAGCCTGGTGGGCTGGGGGGGCTTCTGGAAGAAGCATCAGTTCCAAGGATTGTGGGAGCCTCAGGAGGCTCATTCTCCAATCAATGTATTAGAGCTTCGGGCCATACGTCTTGTCTACTTCGACTGACCCATTTCTTACAGGGTCTGCTAGTTCAGATTCGGTCAGACAACCGAACAGCTGTTGCATACATCAATCACCATGGAGGGACTCGCAGTTGGGGTGCCCTCCGGGAAGTGTCTCTGATCCTTCAGTGGGCAGAGATTAATGTTCCTTGCATATCAGCAGTTTACATTCCGGGGATAGAGAATGTGGAGGAAGACTCCCTGAGCAGGGGATGTTCTCGCCAGGGAGAATGGTCTCTCAATCCAAGGGTCTTTCAGTTCCTCTGTCACAAGTGGGGGACTCCACGGTTGGACCTGTTTGCTTCTCGTCACAATCACAAGCTGCCAGCTTTTGTGTCTCTATCCCAGGATCCTCTGGCAGTGGCAGCGGATGCCATGTCTCTAGCCTGGAAGGATCTGGGGTTCCTATATCTGTTTTCCCCATTCTCCATGATCAGCAAGGTGGTGCGCAAGCTAGCACTGGAGGAGGCGCCAGCAATTCTGGTGGCACCAAGGTAGCCAAGACGTCTGTGGTACGCAGACGTCGTAAGGCTGGCAGTGGATCGGTTCCATCTGCCTCTTCTTCCAGATCTCATCACTCAGGGTCAACTTTGTTACCCCAATTTACAAACGCTGGCTTTGGCGGCATGACTGCTGAAGTCTCCATCTTGAAAGAAGAAGGTCTTTCTGATGTGGTTATTCAGACTCCTATTAGAGCTAGGAAGAAGTCTTCCTCTGTCATTTATTACAGGACTTGGAGGTCCTATATTGATTGGTGTGAATCCAGGGCTTTGCCCTGTAAAGTGTTTTCTATTCCTAGAAATTCTGGAATATCTGCAACGAGGTCTGGATATGGGATTCCAGATTAGTACTTTGAAAGGGCAAGTCTCTGCCTTGGCAATTTTCTTTCAAGGATCGTTTGCTCTTCATCCTTTGGTTAAGACCTTTTTCCAAGGAGTCGCGCATGTGCGGCCTCCCAGAAAGCCTTTACTTCCTGTTTGGGATCTTAATTTGGTGCTTTCGGCTATGCAAGCTGCTCCCTTTGAGCCATTGCAGGATATTCCTTTTCCTATTCTTACTCAGAAGGTTGCCTTTTTAGTTGCTATTACTTCTGTCCGCCGAGTTTTTGAACGGGCGGCTTTGTCTATTCAAGCCCTTTATTTTGAGAGGCATCAAGATAAGGTTGTTTTCCGTTTTAAACCGGATTTCCTTCCTAAGGTGGTGTCTGCTTTCCACCTAAATCAGGATATAGTTCTTCCTTCCTTGTGTCCTAAACCTAGTAACGACAAGGAAAGGGTCTTACATTCTTTGGATGTAATTCGTTGTGTTAAGTATTATTTAGTTACTACCTCGGCCTTCCGCAAGACGGATGCCTTTTTTGTTGTGCCTTCTGGGCCCAAGAAGGGTTTTGCTCCTGCCAAGCTTCCCTTAGTAAGTGGATACGTCAGGTTATCATTGGGGCCTATATGGCGAAGGGGAAGGTTCCCCCTTTTCGTGTCACCGCTCATTCTACTCGTGCTATTGGAGCCTCTTGGGCTTTTCAGCACCAAGCTTCTGTTGAACAAGTCTGCAAGGCTGCGACTTGGTCTTCTGTGCATACTTTTTCTAAGTTTGACAAGGTTGATGTGCGGTTGCTGTTTTTTGCCGCAAAGTTCTGCAAGCTGCAGTAATTTAAGTTATGCATTATTCCTTTGGGATCCCCACCCATTATAGACACTGCTATTGGATGTCCCAAGTGTCATGAATATCGGGAAGTGGGGGGTGTGACATACTAGGAATAATACCATTTTGTGAGATACTCACCTGTAAAATGGTTATTCCGAGTATGTCACACACCCCACTTCCCCCGCCATTTTTTGTTAGAGGGATCCTTTATATGGTGATTATTATTATTATTTCAAATAGTTTTACAATTATTGAATATAATTGGCTCTTCCTGGTTCTTCACTGCTGTTTAAAAAGACTGAGGAATAGTGGGAGGAACCCAGTACTTATGTACCAGGAGGGGCTCCTTTTTTCCATGTCATCTCTGCAAGATCGCCTTCCTTCGGGACAGTCCCGGCCGTATGTGGGTTGTGGGGTATCCCTTATGGGGGAGAATGTGCTCATTTGTATTCCATGTGCACAAAAGGCCATATCGCGGCAGTCTGCTTCCCAGGCTTCTGGGTCAGCACCGCCCGCTTCATCGCCTACCCCTCCCCGTCTTATCCGTACCCCAAGTGACATCGTCACTAGTGGGGAGTTGCACTCTGATGTTTGTGCTCGCCGGGCCAGCATTGACAGATTTCTTTCTGGCGCAGTGGGCAAAATGGCCCATGCCAAGAAGAGACATTTATCGCCGGTATGGCCGGCTTTGGATTTTGATGAGGATGAGTGGTCAGATTATTCCCCGTTAGAGGAGGGGGAGTTGTTTGAGGAATCAGAATCTGACGATGTGCAGTTGTGTGATAATGGTGTTGGGCAGGCGCTGGGGGATGCCGTTGACACTTCTAAAGTTCTGGCCCATCTCCTGGAGGTTTTGGACATTGCCCCACCGGAGGCGGCCCCTCTAAAAAAAAGGGGAATTTTTCGGGTCCTCTAAGCCCCACTTGGAGTTTCCTACGCAAAGTCATTTTGATGCATTGATCCTTAGGGAATGGGAGTCGGCTTCCCGGCGTACCTCAGGGATGGGATAGGAAGTATCCCTTCCCGGTTGATGCGGTAAAGCGCTGGTCTTCCCCTCCCGAGGTTGACGCGCCTGTTTTGGGGTTGTCCCAACACCTCTGTGGTCCACACCCCTGATGCCACTACCCTCAAAGATGGTGAGGATAAGCGCATTGATCAGTTGGCTTGCCATGCCTTTGCCAGTGTGGGTTCAGCCTTACGGCCTGTGTGTGCATCTGCGCTAGCGGCTGTGGCTAATAGATCCCTTGTCAGGGAGTTTTTAAATGCTGCCTATTTTGATCCGGCCAGCGCTGAGTTCGCTGCCCTTAAAAGATGTGAATTGTTTATGGATTTTGTCTTGGCTGCTATGGAAGACACTATTGTTATGTGTAGTAGGCCTTATTGGTGGCCATGCGCAGATTGGGCGGCGGACTTTGCAGCCAAGAAATCGCTCACCGCTCTTCCCTTCCTGGGTACGCGGCTGTTTGGAGATAAGTTGGATGCGATGGCTAAGGGTGGTAAGCTACCCCAGCGTAAGAAGCAGCGTCGCTCCTTTCGGGGGGTGAGCTCCTTCAACCCTTCCTTTCGAGGTGCCAGAGCTGTCAGAGGTTTTGCCTACTCAGGCGTCAGAGGTTCCTCCTGGGGCAGAGGCAGATGACGGGCCCGTCCAGCATCTGCCTGGGGCTCCAAACCTAAGCCCCCTGCCAAACCAACTCAGCAATGAGGGGGCGCCCTCACCCGTATGGGTGGGGGGGCGGCTGCAGCTCTTCTTCAGGTCTGGGCCCAGGAGGTCACAGACAGATGGATTCTGGAAGTGGTCACGTCCGGGTACAAACTGGAGTTCGAGTACTGGCCCCCCTCCAAGATTCTTAAGGTCTTGGGTGCCCACTGACTCTCAGGCTGCACAGGGGCTCCTGTTGGCAGTCCAAAATCTTTGGGGACATGGGAGTCATATGTCCTGTGCCTCCCTCGGAGAGAGGCAGGGGCTACTACTCCAATCTTTTCACTGTCCCCAAAAAGGATGGATCCATGAGACCCATTCTGGATCTAAAAATTCTCAACAGGTTCATCTGAACCAAGAAGTTTCGCATGGAGACTCTGGGCTCTGCCATCCATTCCCTTCGTCAAGGGGATTTTATGACGTCCATAGACATCAAGGATGCTTACCTGCATGTTCCAATCTTCCCAGTGCACCAGAGATTTCTCAGGTTTGCGGTGGAGGAGCTTCATTTTCAGTTTGTGGCCCTCTAATTCGGGCTGACCTCAGCACCAAGAGTTTTCACCAAGGTTCTGGCGGGCATAATGGCCCAGGGCATTCGCATTGTGCCGTATCTGGACGACCTGCTGATTTCAGCTTCTTCCTTCCGTCAGGCGGAACTGGACACCAAGACGGTGGTGTTGACTCTGGAGAGGTTCGGATGAGTGATCAACCACCCACATCCTCTCTTTCTCCTTCCAGGCAGATTTCATTCCTGGGCATGAATCTGGATACCACTCAGGCCAGAGTGTTTCTACCTCGACCCATCAGGATCTGATTCGCCTTCTTTTGGCCATTCGTTGCCCCTCTATCCGGATGGGTATGAAACTTGTAGGTTTGATGGTGGCTTCCTTCGAGGCAGTCCCCTTTGCCCAGTTCCACATGAGGTCGCTCCAGCTTCACCTGTTGTTGCATTGGGACAGATGTCCGCAGTCCTTGGATCAGTCCTTCCGGATGTCTCCCAGGGTTCGGAAGTCGCTTCAGTGGTGGCCCCTTGTTGGGAAACGGTGACCACGGATGCCAGCCTTTCGGGCTGGGGAGGTTTCTGGAAGAGTCATCAGTTCAGGGGGTTGTGGGGTCCTCAGGAGGCTCACACCCCCATCAAGCTTCGAGCTCAGAGCCATCTGGCCTGTTCTGTCAAGGCTGACACCTCACTTACAGGGCTTGCCGATTCAGGTTCGATCAGACAATCGAACGGCGGTGACCTACATCAATCACCAAGGAGGGACTCACAGCAGGAGTGCCCTCAGGGAAGTCTCTCTGATCTTGACTTGGGCGGAGAGCAATGTCCCTTGCATTTCGGCAGTTTACATTCCGGGAGTGGAGAACACGGAGGCGGATACCCTGAGCAGGGGCTTCTCTCGCCGAGGGGAGTGGTCTCTCAATCTCTGGATTTTTCGGTCACAAGTGGGGGACTCCGGAGGTGGATCTCTTTGCCTCACGGCACAATCACAAGCTTCCATCCTTTGTGTCTCTATCTCAGGATCCTCTGGCTCTGGCGGTGGATGCCTTGTCTCTTGCCTGGAGGGATCTGGGGTTCCTGTATCTGTTTCCCCCCTTCTCCATGGTGGGCAAGGTAGTTCGCAAGCTGGTTCTGGAAGGGGCGCCAGCAATTCTGGTGGCCCCAATGTGGCCAAGACAGGTTTGGTACGCAGACGTCGTAAGACTGGCGCAGGTAGAGCAGAACAGGCTGTCCCTGGTTCCGGACCTGATATCTCAGGGTCAACTACTTTACCCCAATTTACAAACGCTGGCTTTGACGGCTTGGCTGCTGAAACCTTCATTCTGAAGGAGGAAGGTTTGTCTGAGGCTGTCGTTCAGACTTTGATTAGAGCTAGGAAGAGGTCTTCCTCTGGTATTTACTATAGGACTTGGCGGTCCTATATTGACTGGTGTGAGGCTTGGGCCTTACCTTGAAGGGTGTTTTCTATCCCTAGGATTTTGGAGTTTCTTCAACGCGGTCTGGATCTGGGGTTCCAGCTTAGTACCTTGAAAGGGCAGGTCTCTGCCCTGGCTGTTTTCTCCCAAAGGTCTTTTGCTTTGCACCCTCTGGTTAAGACTTTTTTCCAGGGGGTTACTCATGTTCGGCCTCCTAGCAAGGCTCTGGTTCCTGTTTGGGATTTGAATCTGGTTCTTTCGGCTCTCCAGGGGCCTCGTTTTGAGCCGCTTCAGGATATTGCTCTTTCTGTTTTCACTCAAAATGTTGCCTTTTTGGTGGCCATTACCTCTGTACGGCGTGTTTCGGAGTTGGCGGCCTTGTCTATTCAGGCGCCTTACTTTGAGAGACACCAGGACAAGGTGGTTTTCCGTTTCATACCAGATTTTCTTCCAAAGGAGGTTTCTTCTTTTCACCTCAATCAGGATGTCGTTCTCCCTTCCTTTTTCTCCTATACCTAGCAATGACAAGGAGAGGGTTTTGCATTCTTTGGATGTGGTTCGTTGTGTGAAGTACTATTTGGTGGCTACTTCTCCCTTCCACAAGACGGACGCTTTTTTCGTGGTGCCTTGCGGGCTCAGAAAGGGTTTGGCGCCCACCAAGTCTACCATTAGTAAATGGATTTGTCAGGCCATTGTTGGGGCCTATTCTGCTAAGGGGAGGACTCCCCCTTTTAAGATCACTGCGCATTCTACTCGTGCTGTTGGTGCGTCCTGGGCTTTTCAGCACCAGGCTTCTGTTGAACAAGTTTGTAAGGTTGCTACTTGGTCTTCGGTTCATACTTTTTCCAAGTTTTACAAGGTTGATGTGGGGGCCTCAGCGGATGCTGTTTTTGGCTGCAAGGTTCTGCAAGCTGCAGTGGTTTAAGTTGGTGCATTTTTTTCCTGTATTTTTTTTTTTTGGTTCCCACCCATGACGGACACTGCTATTGGATGTCCCAGATGTCATGAATGGTGGAAGCGGGGTGTATGACACACTTAGAATAATACCATTTTGTGAGTACTCGCCTTTAAAATGGGTATTATGAGTGTGTCATACACCCCGCTTCACCCCACCCTTGTTGTACTCCGGATCCTTTATATGGTGAACCTTTTTTATTTTTGTTGTTATATTGGTTCTTTCTGGTCCTCTTACTGCTATCATACACTGGGGGATTAGTGGGAGATCCCAGGTATTTATGGACCGGGAGGAGCTTCTTTTTTGCATTCATCTCTGCAGAAGTTCCCCCTCTACTGGAGACTACCCAGATGTCATGAATGGTGGAAGCGGGGTGTATGACACACTCATAATACCCATTTTAAAGGTGAGTACTCACAAAATGGTATTTTTAATATCTGCAAGCCATAGAAAACTGAAAGCCTGTTTCTGGTACTGGAGGGCCACCTAGTAGGTACTATTGGTGTTACACTTGCATGCCGTTTATGTTAAATAGCAAATGGCAGAAATTGTGTGTTAAAATTGCTTCATCAGAAAAATTGCTTGCGGGGGGGCGTGTCCCGGCATGAACGAGGAGAGACGTGGGTGAGAGATCTCCTGCTCTCCCTACCTGCTTTTTCGGCACCTACCTGGCGGCTGGAGCCCAGAGAGGCAGATGGCTAAGAAGCCTAAGCGGCAAAGACGACCGAGGAGCGGTGGAGGGACCCCGGCGGGACGTGGCGAGTCTGCCAAGGTCCGGAATCGTGAGGTGGCGGAGGCCACCAAGATGGCGGCCGAAGAGCTGTCCAGATGGCGCGGCGGAGAGGGACTGGAGCGGGCGTCCCTCTCATCCATGGAGGAGTCAAGCGGAGAGAGCGGGGAGTCCCCGCGGAGCGGAGGATTGTTGCCGGCGGGACCGCGCGGTGAGGAGACGGCTGTGGACGCAGACTGCGGTGAGCTGGGGGAGCTGCAGGAGACAGAGGCCGGCGGGAGGACCAAGATGGCGGCCGGCGCCCGCCCGGCGGCCCGTGTCAGCACAGAGTGCGGGGGCGGAGGGGGTCGCCCCGATATCAGTGCCGGCTGGGTAGAGGCAGCAGGTCCCCCGGGGGACACTGGAGAGGATGACGCCCGAGCACAGGCGGAGGAGGTGGAGCAAGATGGCGGCCGCTGCCCCTGCTAGGTCCCGCATCGGCTGCAGCCTCTTAAAGTCACAGCACACCATATGGGGAGAGACCCATGTGCAGCCCTATGGATCAGGAGACCCTGACGGGAGAAATAAAGGCTGGGTCCTGGGTGTGGAGGGGATCCCCCCGGACTGCCACGATGCTGCCCAGTGTGTGCCCCCTGCCCTGCTCTGCTCCCGCATACCCTGACCACACCTCCCACGGGACTCGGGGGTGAGACCCCCGCGGCTGGGGCGTCACAGGTGGATGAAGCAGGGGTTGAATATCGGCGGCCACATGATGGGGAGCGCACCGCCGGGCCCCGCCAGGGGCTCCCAACAAGCCTCAGCAGATTCGCCTACAAGCCTGCGGTGGAGCGGCGGTCGGCCTGTACCCCCTGCTCCCCTGCGAGTGAAATGGAGCGTGCCCCTGAAACCCAAAGCACCAATTTCCAGCAGAGGCCAGCGAAGCAGAGATCAGGGAGAGGGGATGCCCTCGAGTCGCCGGGGAATTGGATGAGAGGTCGAGATCGCCTCTATCCCCACTCCAACCCTCTCCAGAAAAAAGTCTATTTACTTGGGCGGATGACCCTTCACCGATGACCCCGGCGACGTCCCCGGGAGCCCCGGCTGCTGAGGTGCCTAGCGAGTGGAACACGGATACCCAGGTGGAGGTACCGCCGGAGGAGAAGCTGCAAGAGAGCCAGATCCATTTGGAGACCATCTCGCTTCTGAGGGGTATCCCCTCCAGGGGGGAGATTGAAAATCTGATCGCGAAATATGAAGCAAGCTTCAAGCGCGAGGTCCTCGCCGTGCGTCATGAGGTGGCCGGAGTTGAAACTAGAGTTCGGGCCTTGGAGGTGGAAGGGCCTTCTTACGCCTGCCGCCTGCGGGCATTGGAAGCGAGATGCGACTCCCAGGAAGCAATGTTGTCGGCCTGCCAGCTGCACCTTGACGACCTCGAGAACCGCAATAGACGGAACAACTTGAGGATCAGAGGTATCCCGGAGCCGCGAGACACAGAGGACGTTAAGGCTATAGTCACCGCAATATTCAACGAAGTGTTGGACAGGGAACCCTCGACCCCTATAGAACTTGACAGAGCGCATAGGGCCTTGGGTCCTAAGAGGGCAGACCCAGCTTATCCCAGAGACATTGTGTGCAGGATTCACCTTTTTTCATTGAAGGAGGAAATCCTGAGGAGAGCGTGGAACAAGGGCACCCTACGCTTCAGAGGAGCGCCGATCAAGATTTTGCAGGATCTGTCTGGGCGGACTCTCCAGATGCGTAGAATGATGAAGCCTCTCCTTGAAACCATCAGTCAGGGAGCAACGTATAGATGGGGTTTCCCATTTCATCTGATAGTGAAGAATGCGGCTGGGACTTTCATCTTGAAATCTCATCGTGAACTTGGGGATCTGTTTGCATTCCTGGGGTGTGACCCAGTGGACATCCCAGACTGGCTTGTCTCGAGTGGGACCCCGCTCCCAGGGGACCCTCCCAGGAGAAGGAAGAGGAGCCTGAAGAGCTTTCGAGATCTGGGGCGCCTTGGGGGTCCCTCCGGGGGGTACTCGGCGGGCTCCGGGCCACTGCCCCGGGCGTTGAGTCCCGGGGGTGGTCCTGGTGCCGTCGGTCGGGGGCGCGCGCGGCCCGGCCCCCGTCCCCCCCCCCTCGGCCTGCCTCGCCGGGGGGGGGGGGGTCGGGGCGGGTGTGTCCCTGATTGACTCGTTTCCCCTTGAGGCCCCTAGGGTCATCAACCTCCTGCCAACAGGTCATAATGTGTTATGCATGTCCTCTGTTCTGCTTTATTTAGAAATTTATTCTGTTTTGGTTATAGTCGCCTAATCCTTTTTGGACGCGGGCCGGCGCCCTGCTTGCGGAACCCTTGGCTTCCGCGGGTGGGGCCCCCTCCCGGCCGCCTAGTGGTTGATGGTGAGGCGTCAGCATGACTTGGGAGGGCCTGGAATGATTCCCCCTTTGCGTCTCCCAACTCTTGTCGGACACTGCACCCCCAATAGGTTGGTCTTCTGGGCACACGTGGCCCTAGTTGACTGTATTCACCCCGTTTGAGGGGAACATTAGTGTTTGTTCCTTCTAGAGCGTGAGCGTGCACCTCCGCACTAGACTTGTTCCCTTTCCTTTGGTTTTGGTTCTTCTTGGCGGCCTCCGACCGGGAGTGGGAGAGCGGGTGCTCCTGCGCGCTCTCCCCCCTGGTTCGGACGCAATTCCCCTGAGGGTGGACCTGGTCGACCCCAGTGGTTGATAGGACTCACTCTGTCCCCTTGGTTTAGGGGTGTTCCCCCCCCTTTCTTTCCCGGTAGTTTTTGGAAGCCGGGTTCTTTCTTCCCCTTCCCCCCCCCCCCGCTCCCGTTTACTCCCCTCCTTTCCTGCTCACCCCCCCTCCCCGCTCATCTGCCTTCCCCCCCCCCCCCCTGTATTCAGGGGCGGATACCCCAAAACTACTTCCCCCCGTACAGCTTAGCAAACCATAATAATGCAGGGAAAGCCCATCTCCGAGATCAACGTGGTCTCCCTCAATGTGAAGGGCTTAAATAGTCCGGAAAAGAGAGCCCTGATTTTGAGGAACCTTAGAGGGTTGAAGGCGCAGGTTGCCTTCCTCCAGGAGACTCATTTCAGGGCGGGCGGCTCCCCCTCATTCGGCAACAAGTACTACCTCAGAGGCTACCATAGCCTTTCTCCAGACTCAAGATCCAGAGGGGTAAGCATCGTGTTAGACGCTGCCCTGCCCTGGGAATTGATTGACTATCAGACGGACCAGGAGGGGAGGTGGATCTTCCTCAAGGGGAGGATTGCATCTCACCTCTTCACCTTCGCAAACATATACGTGCCGAACGGGGGTCAGTCAACCTTCTTGGAGGGAGTCCTCGATACCTTGGACACATTTAGGGAGGGCGAACTGTTGATAGGTGGTGACTTCAACGTGGCACTTGATCCACTAGTAGATACCTCCAGGGGGACCCCGCACGAGTCATACGCCAAATTGAGGCGGCTTAAAAAGGTACTTGCCCAACACCAGTTGATAGACCCCTGGCGCATTCAACACCCGACCGAGAGGGACTACACTTTTTTCTCCCCCCCGCATAGGTCATACTCGAGAATTGACCTATTCCTTGTACCTCACGCCTCGCTCTCTAGAGTGGTGGATTCCTCCATTGGGAATATTACCTTATCAGACCATGCCCCGGTCTCTCTATCGGTCTCTCTGCCCCGCCCCATCCCCAGGGGTTGGTCCTGGCGCCTAAATACCTCTCTCCTAGATGATCAATTAATAGTAACTGAGGTCCAAGAGGAAATTAAAAAGTACTTTGAGTGTAACTCGTCGCCGGAGACCAGCCCAGGGGTCATCTGGGAAGCGCATAAGTGCGTAATCAGAGGCTCCCTAATTAGCATTGGATCTAGAATTAAGAGGGAAAAGGCAAAACTCATTAAAGACCTCTTGGCAGAGATAGGGAAAGTAGAAAAGTTACACAAGAAGTCCTTAGCAGCGGCCCACTTGGCAACCCTAACGTCGCTGAGAGAGAAGCTCAAATCATTGTGCTGCGATAGAGTGAAGGCACAGTGGACCAAATGTAGGAAAAGGTTCTATGAAGCGGGGGACAAATGCGGGAAATTACTGGCAAGGGCACTTAGAGTGGAAAGAGTGAGATCTTATGTCCCAAAGATAGTAAACCAGGAGGGTCATAGCGAGCATCTAACAGAGAGAATAGCGGAAACCTTCCGCAAATTCTATGAATCCCTTTACAATATTCAGGGAACAGAGAGGCAGGACATGGATTCTCGCATAACAGAGTACATAAGGGACTCGGGGCTGCCAAAGTTGCCGGCAGAGGTGGTAGAGAGGTTGGAGGACCCCATCTCCCTGTTGGAGTTGCAGAAGGCGGTAGCGGAGACAGCTAGCGGAAAGGCCCCGGGGCCTGATGGTTTCCCCTCCCAGTATTACAAAAAAATGTTCCCCCTCCTGGCCCCCAGTCTTCTCAGGGTCTTTAACTCGCTCAAAGACGGGGAGGCCTTCCCCTCGGACTCCCTCAGAGCATACATCACAGTTTTGCCCAAGGAAGGAAAGGACCCCACGCAGTGCGCTAGCTACCGGCCCATCTCACTCTTGAACACAGATGTCAAGATCTTTGCAAAGATCCTGGCGTCTAGAATTGCCCCCCAACTCCACCACATAATCGCCCTAGACCAGGTGGGGTTCATGCCCCATAGGGAGGCTAGGGACAACACTGTCAAAGTGTTGAACCTGGTGCACCTTGCCCAAACCGCTAATAAGCCTTCCCTGTTGCTTGCAACCGATGCCGAGAAGGCCTTTGACAAAGTCAATTGGCAATTTATGTACTCCACCCTTAGCCATATTGGACTCGGTTCAAACCTTATGAACTGGATCGCAAGCCTCTATAGGAAGCCCTCGGCATCGGTGCGAGTCAATGGGGTAATCTCAGAACCCTTCGGGATCAACAATGGGACACGACAGGGTTGCCCGCTTTCCCCCTTGGTCTTTATCCTGACCCTTGAGCCTCTGCTGTGCTACATCCGCGGAAACCCTGACATCAAGGGATTGGAGGGCCCCAAAACCCATTACAAAGTCGCAGCTTACGCAGATGATCTAATCTTCTGTCTCTCTACCCCAGAGGTTTCGTTACCCAACCTGATGCAAGAGCTTAAAAGATACGGAGATATGTCGGGATACAAAATCAATTGTTCCAAATCCGAAATCTTAAACATCAACATCCCTGAGCGGCGCTTTGCGGGGATCAAGGAGGCTTTCCCCTTTAAGTGGGCAAGGGAAGGGGTCACCTACCTTGGGACCAAGATAGGGAATGACCTGTCCAAGATCTTCAATATGAACTTCCCCCCGCTACTGAAAAAATTCTCGGATGACATCGCTAGATGGTCTATGGGTAGGATCTCCTGGTTCGGGCGTACAAACGCGGTCAAGATGAACCTCCTTCCCCGCCTTCTCTATCTACTCCAGGCTCTGCCAGTTGTGGTCCCGCCAGTCTTCCTCCAGAAGGTCAGAGCCTTATTCACTGGGTTTATATGGAAGGGAGAAAAACCCAGATTAAGTAGAACTATCCTAGCCAGACCAAAAGAGGAGGGAGGGCTGGGATTCCCGGACCCGGTGTTGTATCATGCTGCCACTCACCTGGGCAGAGTGGTGGATTGGTGCCGGCACTCGGGACATAAGCAGTGGGTTGGGCTGGAGCGAGGCTCCGGGGGGCCCCCGCTGGCCAACTTACCTTGGCTAGAGGGGAAAGACATCCCGGAGGCACTAAAACACCCCACGGTTGGGGCTACTATACGCATCTTTAGGAGATTTAAGGAGCTCCCAAATATCTCCCCATCCCCATCTCCGATGTTCCCGGTGCTGGGAAACCCGCGATTCCCCCCCGGGTGTAGCGGTCCCAAGGCGAGAGAGTGGCGTGAGGCTGGACTGTACAGAGCCAAACACTTCTGGACACAGGCGGGCTGGGCTAAGACTGATGACCTGGCATTGAGGGGCTCCGTTCCGAGGTGGTCAAAATGGGAACAAACGCAGATAGCACATTTCCTTCAGTCCTTACAGGAATTTTCGACGGGTTTGCGCCCGGGGACCCGGTTCGAGGAGCTCTGCTCCGGCCCTAACGTGGAGAGGCACGTGCTCTCATCCATTTATAAGCTGTTGATCACCCCCCAGGATGCAGGGGAGCTTCACTTTGTTAAGTATTGGGAGGGAAGCTTGGGGGCCCCATTTACGCCAGAACAGCGGAGGAGACTCCTCGCGGCGCCGCATAAGACCTCCATTTGCACCCGGACTCAAGAATGTAATTACAAAATTTTTACCGGGTGGTACAGAGTCCCGGCGACTCTGCACAGATGGTTTCCTGACGAGCCAGATAACTGCTGGAGATGCGGTGCTGCAGGAGGCGACCTTATCCACATTTTCTGGTCCTGCCCTAAGCTTCGGCCTTACTGGGACTCAGTGAGGAGAGTGATAAGGGAAGTCGCTGGGGAAACTGTACCAGCCGATCCAGGAATATGTCTGCTCCACTTGGGAAAGACCCCTCTGAGAGTGTATAAGAGATCCCTTATGTGCCACCTTCTCAATGCCGCAAAATCCTGCATCCCTCTGATGTGGAAGAGGACCTCCCCCCCTTCATTGGCCAGCTGGGTCCTGAAGGTTAATGAAACCATGCGTTTCGAGGATTTAGCACTGAATCAGGAGGGAGGGTTCGAGAAATACACAAAGACCTGGTACGATTGGATGGTCTTCTCGGATGCCCCCCCCCCCCCCTTCTCTTCCCCCCTCCCACCCATCCCTCCATCCTCTAAGGCGTTATTTTCATATCTGTTGGTTTATAGAGCTGTACGATTCATTGCACTGGTTTTTCACTTTCTCTGTGTTTTTTGGAACGTGTTTAAGAATGTTAGACAACGCACAAAATTGCTTATCTTCTACATTTTATTGTGGTCTTTGTTTCTATGATGTATACAAAAATTTAATAAATAAAGAATTTAAAAAAAAAAAAAAGAAAAATTGCTTGCATCAGAAGAATGACGTTCTTAAAGAATTAAAGTTATATTGCCAGTGAAGGAAAGATATCTGTTACAGGCTTGTTTGTCACAAATGATTCAGTTAGCGTGGAGAGCAGCACTGACTGCTTGGTGACCATGAAAGCAGAGCAGCCTAAGCATTTCACAGAAGGGAGAGGCACAGTACTGTGCAGTTCAATACAAAACAAGTCAACACCACCAGGCTAGGGGGCTAAACCTGCTTTATTTCTTACTTAGACCTAGTCTGGGCCTCCTCAGCAGCAGAGGATGACTTATCCATGCATTCTTTAGTGTGACAGTCCTCTCTAAAGTGAATTCATTAAGGGGGCTGAGAAAGAGGAGTCAGCAGAAAGGACTTTCTGTAGGGTTTATCGGGGAATGCAAAATGCTGGTGAATGACAGATTCCACCACTGACTGGAAGGAATAAGCTTAGCAAAAGCACCGTCATTTTGATTTCGATTTTGATCGGAATGCTTGTTTTTATAAGAATTTAAGATATCTAGTCTGGGCATACCGCCATACAAAGCCCACAGGGCTTGTGTAACTAATTAATGGATGGGTGGGGGCATGTCCCAGGCATGGTGGAGGGCAAATGCAGCTAGTGTGGCTCCTGCACTCCCAACCTGAAAACCTGAAGAAGAGATCCCCGAACTGAAGAGCCGGAGTAAAATGGCTGTCCGGAGATGAGGAGGCAGCGGGGCAACATGGTGCCTGAGAACAGCGATGCGATGATGGGCGGAAGGTGGAGAGGCCACCCGGAAGGCTGAAGGCGTGGAGGTCAGAGCGGAGCCGAGCGATGCTGGAGTAAGAGGTGGGTGCAGCAAGATAATGGGCGGCGAGCCATGCACCTGGTTCCCAGCGTGACTGTCACCAGAGGCCCAAGGGCTGAAGAGGAAAGGGTGGCAGGAGGGGAAGAGAAGAGGAAGACGGGGCCCCTGGAGGAAAGGGGAGGAAGAACACAGGATGACCCACAAGGGTAGGAAGAGGTCTTCCTCTGGTATTTACTATAGGACTTGGCGGTCCTATATTGAGTGGTGCGAGGCTAGGGCCTTACCTTGTAGGGTGTTTTCTATCCCTAGGATTTTGGAGTTTCTTCAACACGGTCTGGTTCTGGGGTTCCAGCTTAGTACCTTGAAAGGGCAGGTCTCTGCCCTGGCTGTTTTCTTCCAAAGGTCTTTTGCTTTGCACCCTCTGGTTAAGACTTTTTTCCAGGGGGTTACTCATGTTCGGCCTCCTAGGAAGGCTCTGGTTCCTGTTTGGGATTTGAATCTGGTTCTTTCGGCTCTCCAGGGGCCTCCTTTTGAGCCGCTTCAGGATATTGCTCTTTCTGTTTTCACTCAAAATGTTGCCTTTTTGGTGGCCATTACCTCTGTACGGCGTGTTTCGGAGTTGGCGGCCTTGTCTATTCAGGCGCCTTACTTTGAGAGACACCAGGACAAGGTGGTTTTCCGTTTTAAACCAGATTTTCTTCCAAAGGAGGTTTCTTCTTTTCACCTCAATCAGGATGTCGTTCTCCCTTCCTTTTTGTCCTAAACCTAGCAATGACAAGGAGAGGGTTTTGCATTCTTTGGATGTGGTTCGTTGTGTGAAGTACTATTTGGTGGCTACTTCTCCCTTCCACAAGACGGATGCTTTTTTCGTGGTGCCTTGCGGGCCCAGAAAGGGTTTGGCGCCCGCCAAGTCTACCATTAGTAAATGGATTTGTCAGGCCATTGTTGGGGCCTATTCTGCTAAGGGGAGGACTCGCCCTTTTAAGATCACTGCGCATTCTACTTGTGCTGTTGGTGTGTCCTGGGCTTTTCAGCACCAGGCTTCTGTTGAACAAGTTTGTAAGGCTGCTACTTGGTCTTCGGTTCATACTTTTTCCAAGTTTTACAAGGTTGATGTGGGGGCCTCAGCGGATGCTGTTTTTGGCTGCAAGGTTCTGCAAGCTGCAGTGGTTTAAGTTGGTGCATTTTTGTCCTGTATTATTTATTTATTTTTTGGTTCCCACCCATGACGGACACTGCTATTGGATGTCCCAGATTTCATGAATGATGGAAGCGGGGTGTATGACACACTTAGAATAATACCATTTTGTGAGTACTCACCTTTAAAATGGGTATTATGAGTGTGTCATACACCCCGCTTCACCCCACCCTTGTTGTATTCCGGATCCTTTATATGGTGAACCTTTTTTATTTTTGTTGTTATATTGGTTCTTTCTGGTCCTCTTACTGCTATCATGCACTGGGGGATTAGTGGGAGGTCCCTGGTATTTATGGACCGGGAGGAGCTTCTTTTTTGCATTCATCTCTGCAGAAGTTCTCCCTCTACTGGAGACTACCCAGATGTCATGAATGGTGGAAGCGGGGTGTATGACACACTCATAATACCCATTTTAAAGGTGAGTACTCACAAAATGGTATTTTTAATATCTGCAAGCCATAGAAAACTGAAAGCCTGTTTCTGGTACTGGAGGGCCGCCTAGTAGGTACTATTGGTGTTACACTTGCATGCCGTTTATGTTAAATAGCAAATGGCAGAAATTGTGTGTTAAAATTGCTTCATCAGAAGAATTGCTTGCATCAGAAGAATGACGTTCTTAAAGAATTAAAGTTATATTGCCAGTGAAGGAAAGATATCTGTTACAGGCTTGTTTGTCACAAATGATTCAGTTAGCGTGGAGAGCAGCACTGACTGCTTGGTGACCATGAAAGCAGAGCAGCCTAAGCATTTCACAGAAGGGAGAGGCACAGTACTGTGCAGTTCAATACAAAACAAGTCAACACCACCAGGCTAGGGGGCTAAGCCTGCTTTATTTCTTACTTAGACCTAGTCCCTTCTGGGCCTCCTCATCAGCAGAGGATGACTTATCCATGCATTCTTTAGTGTGACAGTCCTCTCTAAAGTGAATTCATTAAGGGGGCTGAGAAAGAGGAGTCAGCAGAAAGGACTTTCTGTAGGGTTTATCGGGGAATGCAAAATGCTGGTGAATGACAGATTCCACCACTGACTGGAAGGAATAAGCTTAGCAACAGCACCGTCATTTTGATTTTGATCGGAATGCTTGTTTTTATAAGAATTTAAGATATCTAGTCTGGGCATACCGCCAGACAAAGCCCACAAGGCTTGTGTAACTAATTAATGGATGGGTGGGGGCATGTCCCGGGCATGGTGGAGGGCAGATGCGGCTAGTGTGGCTCCTGCACTCCCAACCTGAAAACCTGAAGAAGAGATCCCCGAACTGAAGAGCCGGAGTAAAATGGCTGTCCGGAGATGAGGAGGCAGCGGGGCCACATGGTGCCTGAGAACAGCGATGCGATGATGGGCGGAAGGTGGAGAGGCCACCCGGAAGGCTGAAGGCGTGGAGGTCAGAGCGGAGCCGAGCGATGCTGGAGTAAGAGGTGGGTGCAGCAAGATGACGGGCGGCGAGCCATGCACCTGGTTCTCAGCGTGACTGTCACCAGAGGCCCAAGGACTGAAGAGGAAAGGGTGGCATGTTAGCATTGCTTACAATTTGCGATTGTTTATTTTTCACCAGCCTGGTTTCACATTTGATGGTTAAAGGTTTAGAGTTCTGCTTATCGGTTTAGAATGCTGTTAGATACATTAGTTACAGTCAGGGTCAGGGGTGGCTTGCCCTGGTCGCTGAACTGCCTCTCTTCTGAAAGGCTCAACAGCCTCAATAGGTTGGCTTGGCAGGTGCTTGTCGTCTATAGGGCCTTTTTCCATTTAGGAAAACATAGAAGTTTGTGGTGTTCTCCCCACCCTTTTCTATTACTGAACCTTTCCCACCTCTTGGTCTCCCTGGTCTCTGTGTAATAGGTGATCAGGGGCCTTGCCAGGTTGGGTGACAATCCCTGCAGATAGATCAATCAGCTCCGGGCTGGCATCTAGGTCTTGAGTAACTCACTGCCCCTCAGTGGCAAAATATCATATTTCAACATAGTGTCACTAAATGCTAAATGCCTGAACAGCCCAGAGAAAAGGTCCCTAATCTTGAGAAATACGAGAGGTCTGAAGATGCAAGTGGCCTTCCTGCAAGAAACACATTTTAGAGCAGCCAATCTACCCTCGTTCGGCAACAAACACTACCCAAGGGAGTACTATAGCTACTCCCCAGACTCTAGGTCAAGAGGGGTCAGTATCTCAATCTCTGTGTCACTCTCCTGGGAACTAGAGGACTTTAAGCCTGACAAGGAGGGTGGGTGGCTGTTCCTAAAGGGGAAAATTGCTTCATGTATGTACACATTTGTGAATATCAGACCAGATAGCTTTCATAGAATGGGTGCTGGATGTGCTCCCCGCTTTTTGAGATGGGGAGCTGGTCCTGGGGGGAGACTTCAACCTGGCGCTGGAACCCCTCCTTGACACTGCGAGGGTGGGGGGGCACACATGTGTCTTTTGCCAGGTTGAAGCAGCTGAAGAGAACACTGGCTCTGCACCAGCTAGTAGACCCATGGAGAATACAACATCCAGACACAAGCAACTACACGTTCTTCTCCCTGCCACACGGATCGTATTCCAAGATCGACCTGTTCTTGGCCCCCCAAGAATATTATATAGGTCACAGACCTATATAAGCGGCGGCCATTTTGCGGAAGATCATTCTGACACTGTATTGCGGCCAGAGCAGATCAGGCAGGGATAGAGCGAGGGACAGATAGACAGACAGACAAACAGATAGGTAGATAGATACAGCGAGAGAGAGATAGATAAGATAGATAGAACAGAAGAAGCCAAGCGAGTGACAGATAGAGAAGGAGAGAGGCTGTAACAGTGACAGAGAAAGACAGGGACAGTTTAACCCTTTAAATGCCAAGCACGTAGTTTCTACGTGGTTGCTTCTCCTACCGTTAAGTGCCAAGCACGTAGAAACTACGTGCCTGGCATTTCCTCTAACAGTTAAAAAATAGAAAAAAAAAACCACTTACCTCTGGTATTCCCGTGAAGCTTGGGGTCCCCTCTTCCTGGGGGAGGCATCCGATCCCCCCCCCCCCGTCGTCTTCAGGAGGGGCCCGAAACCGGCTGCCCCCCCCCCCCCCCCCCCGTTTCCAGCGCTGACATCGCCGCTGTAAAAAGAAAAAAAATTTACTCACCTCCGCGCCCGAGCCTTCTGCCTGGGTCTCCTCTTCACCAGGGGGGGGGGGGGGGGTCCGAGCCCCCTGGGCTGCGCATGCTTCAGGTGAGGACCCTCTTACGGGTCCTCACCTCTTGTAATGGCGGCGATGGCCGACGTCCCCTAGCCCCGCTAGGAGGAGCGGGATGACGTTATCCCGCTCCTCCTATACCCCCTCCGAGCTCCGGCATCTGCTAGATGCCGGTGGTGATCGGAGCAGGGCGGGTGTCAGGCGAGGAGGCTCCGATCGGAGGTTTAACTGGTTGCAATTAACTGGTTGCATTTCGTAATCAAAGTCACTTTTCCACTATCAAGGCAGGCAACCTGTGTATTTGAAGAGGGGGCATCCCAAACACTAGCATTAATATTTCAAGAGTACCTGTCTATTAACTGGTTGCATTTTGTAAGCAAAGTCACTTTTCCACTATCAATGCAGGCAACCTGTGTATTTTAAGAGGGGGCATCCCAAACACTAGCATAAATATTTCAAGAGTACCTGTCTATTTACTGGTTGCATTTTGTAAGCAAAGTCACTTTTCCACTATCAAGACAGGCAACCTGTGTATTTGAAGAGGGGGCATCCCAAACACTAGCATAAATATTTCAAGAGTACCTGTCTATTAACTGGTTGCATTTTGTAAGCAAAGTCACTTTTCCACTATCAAAGCAGGCAACCTGTGTATTTGAAGAGGGGGCATCCCAAACACTAGCATAAATATTTCAAGAGTACCTGTCTACTAACTGGTTCCATTTTATAAGCAAAGTTACTTTTGCACTATCAAAGCAGGCAACCTGTGTATTTGAAGAGGGGGCATCCCAAATACTAGCATTAATATTTCAAGAGTACCTGTCTATTAACTGGTTGCATTTTGTAAGCAAAGTCACTTTTTAAGCAAACTTTGCCTTTTGCCGGGGCGGCATCCTGAACACTAGCATTAATATTTCAAGAGTACCTGTCTATTAACTGGTTGCATTTTGTAAGCAAAATCACTTTTGCACTATCAAAGCAGGCAAACTGTGTATTTGAAAGGGGGCATCCCAAACACTAGCATAAATATTCCAAGAGTACCTGTCTATTAACTGGTTTTGTAAAGAAAGTCACGTCGTCAAATTGCCAGGAGGCATTGCCTTTAACTGGGGGGGCATCCCAAATATGCTAGCATGTGTCTTTTAAGGGTGCACACATTGGAGTTGGCAGCAGCAGCATTAGGAACCCATATATTGCCTGAAAGACACACACATGAGCTGGCAGCAGCAGCATAGGGAGCCCATATATTGCCTGAAAGACACACCCTGGAGTTGGCAGCAGCAGAAGGAGCTACCATGCATCAGCTACTACCATGGATCAGCCATTGGTGGCTGGAAATCCTGGCTGATCCATGCCTGATTCATCTTCACAAAGGTGAGTCTCTCCACATTTTTCGTGGACAGACGAGTTCTCCTTGGCATGACTATGGCCCCCGCCGCACTAAACACCCGCTCAGATGGCACACTACTCGCCGGGCAGGACAGCTTTCCCAGTGAGCAAACTCTGCCAGTTGCGGCCGAAAGTCAAGTTTGGCTGCCCTGAAGTACAGCGGATCCTCAAGGTGCATTGGCATGGTCATGTCAAGGTATGACACTACCTGCTGGTTTAGGGCCTGCTCCAGGTCTTTCTGCTGCTCATAATTAGCCTCAATATGCGGTGAAGAAAGCTACTCATTAGCGACCGAAGACTCAGGCTGCTGCTGCTCCTGCCACCCCCCCCCCCCCCCAGCAGCCATGGCAGTGGAAGGTGAGCGCAGAGGTCCCCCCGAGTCAGACCTGCGAGAGTATGGACCATGGCGCAGATAGGCATCGGCCAACTGACTACGTAGAATGTCTCTGTAGTAGGTCAGTTTGTCCTCCCTCTCAGTGGGTGTAAAAAATGCCCCTATTTTGTGCCGGTAGTGAGGATCCAATAAGGTGGAGAGCTAGAAGTCATCCTGCAGAAAAATGGAGACAATTCTGCGGTCACTATGCAAGCACGTGAGCATGCATCGTGCCATTTGTGCAAGTGACTCGGAGGGACTACCTGTCTCCATCTCCACTGCATACTGCCACGATGTGTCTGGGTCCTCTGTCTCGCCTTCCTCACAACCCTCTAGCTCCTCTGGCTGCTCCTGCTCCTCCTCTCCTGTCAGATGACTAGATAAAATGGCCATTTTGTCAAACCTAAACTGTGCTTCGCTGTGCCCCACCCCCTCCTCCTCCACTTCAGCCACTGAAAAAAATACAGAAAAATACAAAATGAAAAAAAAAATTGTAAAAAAATTTACAAAATATTAAAAAAAGGCAATGAAAAAAAAATATTGAAAAAATACAAAAGAAAAATATATATATATTTATATAATACCATTTTGTGAATACTCACCTGTAAAATGGGTATTGTAAGTATGTCACACACCCCGCTTCAAGAAATTCATAACGTGTGGGTAATACTGACTTGTAGAGGGCGATATGCAGAGATGCCAGGAAAAAAGAGAGCCCCTCCCGGTCCATAAATACCTGGGACCTCCCACTCATTACCCAGTATAAGAACAGCAGTAAGGTAAGGGACCAGGAAGAGCCCAACACAAAGCATAACAACGCAAAGTTCACCATATAAAGGATCCAGAATACAAAAGGGCAGGGTGAAGCGGGGTGTGTGACATACTTACAATACCCATTTTACAGGTGAGTATTTACAAAATGGTATTATTCTAAGTATGTCACACACCCCACTTCAAGAAATTCATAACGTGTAGGACATCCAACAGCAGTGTCCATAAAGGGCGGGGATCCAAAACAAGGCAACAAGGCACAACTTAAACCACTGCAGCTTGCAGAACCTTGCGGCCAAACACAGCATCCGCTGAGGCCCGAACATCAACCTTGTAAAACTTGGAAAAAGTGTGAACAGAAGACCAAGTAGCAGCCTTACAAACCTGCTCAACAGAGGCCTGGTGCTGAAAAGCCCAGGACGCCCCAACCGCACGAGTAGAATGAGCAGTAACACGAAAAGGGAGTACCTTCCCTTTGGCAGAATAGGCCCCAACTATGGTCTGACAGATCCATTTACTAATGGAAGACTTGGCATGCGCCAAGCCTTTTCTGGGCCCGGAGGGCACCACAAAAAAAGGCATCCGTCTTACGAAAGGAAGACATTACCTCCAAATAATACTTCACAACACGAACCACATCCAAAGAATGCAGGGCCCTCTCCTTGTCATTGCTGGGATCAGGACACAGAGAGGGCAGAACAATGTGTTGGTTTAGGTGAAAGGCAGAATCAACCTTAGGAAGGAAATCGGACTTGAAACGAAAAACCACCTTGTCCTGATGCCCCTCAAAGTACGGGGCTTGAATGGACAAAGCCGCCAACTCAGAGACACGCCTAACCGAAGTGATGGCTACCAAAAAGGCCACCTTCTGCGTAAGTGAATACAAGGCAATATCATTCAAGGGCTCAAAAGGAGAATCCTGAAGAGCAGAAAGAACTAAATTCAAATCCCAAACAGGGAGCAAAGGTTTTCTAGGAGGCCGCACGTGCGTGACTCCCTGGAAAAAATTCTTAACCAAAGGATGTAGGGCAAATGACCTTTGAAAGAACACCGCCAGAGCAGAAACCTGCCCCTTCAGAGTACTAAGCTGGAGCCCCAGGTCCAGACCATGTTGAAGAAACTCCAGGATTCTGGAGATGGAAGATTCCCTACAAGGCAACGCCCTGATCTCACACCAATCAATATAAGACCTCCAAGTCCTATAGTAGATATTAGAGGAAGACCGCTTCCTAGCACTAATGAGAGTTCGAATCACAGCATCGGAAAGACCTTCCTCCTTCAAGATGGAGGTTTCAGCAGCCACGCCGTCAAAGCCAGCATTGGTAAATTGGGATAACGTAGTTGACCCTGGGTGAGCAGATCCGGCAGCAGGGGCAGAACGAACTGATCCTCTGCTAACCTTACCACATCTGCGAACCAAACCTGTCTTGGCCACCTTGGAGCCACCAGAATTGCTGATGCGCCCTCCAGGGCCAGCTTGCGCACCACTCTGGCCACCAAGGGAAACGGAAGGAACAGATACAGAAACCCCAGATCCCTCCAGTTCAGAGACATGGCATCCACTGCCAGAGCCAGTGGATCCCGTGAGAGAGACACAAATGTCGGAAGTTTGTGATTGCGACGAGAGGCAAAGAGGTCCACCACCGGGGCCCCCCACCTGAGACAAATCAAGCGAAACACTTTGGGGCTGAGAGATCATTCCCCCCGGCGAGCTGAGAACCTGCTCAGAGAGTCCGCCTCCGTGTTCTCCGCTCCCGGAATGTAAACTGCTGAAATGCAAGGGACGTGGGTCTCCGCCCAGGCCAGAATCAAAGACACTTCCTTGAGAGCACTCCTGCTGCGAGTCCCTCCCTGGTGATTGATGTAGGCGAACGCCGTCCGATTGTCCGACCGGACTTGAACCGGCAATCCTTGCAACTGATGAGTCAAGCGAAACAGAACCATCCTGATGGCCCTCAATTCCAGAACATTGATGGACTCGTGAGCCTCCTGAGGCCCCCACAGTCCCTGAAACTGACGATCCTTCCAGAACCCCCCCCCATCCTGATAGACTGGCATCCGTGGTGACCGTCTCCCAACAAGGCGCCAGAAAGGATCTGCCCCTCGACAGATTGATTGGATCCAGCCACCACTGAAGGGAGCAATGAACTCGGGGGGTCATCAGGAAGGACTGATCCAACGACAGTGGCGACCCGTCCCAGGCCGCCAACAGATGGAGCTGGAGTGTCCTTGTGTGGAACTGAGCAAAGGGAACCGCTTCGAAGGACGCTACCATCAATCCCACCAACCTCATCCCCAGCCGGACAGGAGGAGTCGAACCAACTCCTGAATCAAGAGAACCTTGGACTGAGAAAGAAACACCCTGGCCTGGGAAGTATCCAGAGACATTCCCAGAAAAGACACTAACCTGGACGGAGAAAGGGAGGACTTGGGGTAGTTGATCACCCACCCGAATCTCTCCTGGGTAGACACCACAGTTATGGTGTCCAATACCGCTTGGCTGAAGGAAGATGCCATAATGAGAAGGTCGTCCAGATAAGGGACAATGCGAATACCCTGGGCTCTGAGGAGAGCCATCACCCCGGCCAGCACCTTGGTGAAAACCCTTGGAGCCGAGGTAAGACCGAAAGGAAGAGCCACTGTCACGCTCGGGGTAACTCCAGCCCTCTTAATAAGCTCACAACCCCCAATCTCCACAGCCAGCTTCACCTGTAGGAGCCCCCGCTTGCCGGGACGCAAGATACGCCTACCCAGGATCGGTTGCCCCCAGGACTTAATGGCTCAAAGGATGTAAGCTTATATGTGGGAGGACTGGAGAACCAATAGCAAGAGCGTGAGTGACGGAAGTCCAGAGACAGGCAATAGGTCGATAACGGGAAGGCAGAGATCGTAGCGGCACCAGGGGTCAGGCAAGACGAAGTCGGGGTTCAGGCAGAGGTCAGCAACTGGGGATCAGGATCTAGAGGTGTCAGTTCAGGCAAAGGTCGGCAACAAGGATTCAGGATCGAGAGGCGTCAATACAGGCAGAGGTCGGCAACAAGGATTCAGGAGCGAGAGTGGTCATACAATCAAATCGGCAACAGGCTAGACTTCACAGGAGTAGGTAACACAGGGTTCTGAGCGCTATCACAGGCAATGACACACTGCAGTGGAAATCCCTTTATAGTGGGAAAACCGGCAGGATTGGACAGGGAGACAGTGGCTGGGATTGGTGCACTTAGGATCTAGCGGCAGATTGGAGCACTGGCCCTGTGGTCTGATTGGTGAGCTCTGGGCTGATTGCTCCAGCTGAGCTTCCCAGGCAAACTGCTCAGAGCTGCACCTTCTAGACTTCGTTCTTTTAAACAGCCTCCGGTGGCCATTCTGAGTATTACACCACCGGAGGACATGAGCTGACTGTATAGGCCAGCAAGCACAAGCTGAGTGACAATGGGCAAGGGGGGAGGACTTACTCGGCGACACACGCGCCGCTGGGGATGGCACCGGAGGCAGAAGTGGCTGCTGGGCAGGAGGAACCCGAGCCCGTTGCCTAGGGACACCACGGGCACGGGTAGAAGGCAAGTCATTCATGACAGCCACAAACTGAAAATGCCGATCCTCCACCACGAACCTAAGAAATGTCTGGTGCGCTGGAAAAATCGGCACATGCAGATAGGAGTCCTTGATGTCTACGGACGTCAGAAAGTCCCCCTGCCGAAGAGAATGGATAGCTGAACGCAGCGTTTCCATGCAAAATTTCCACGGACGGACAAACCTGTTGAGGATCTTTAGATCCAGAATAGGTCGAATCGAGACGTTCTTCTTGGGCACCGTGAACAGATTGGAATAAAAGCCCCGACCCCTGTCTGAGGGGGGCACTGGGCAAATAACTGCCATATCCAACAGACTCTTTACTGCCGCCTGGAGCTCCTGCGCGGCCAGAAGGTCCGAAGGCACCCGAGACCTTAGGAATCTGGGAGGGGGCCGAAGCTCGAACTCCAGCTTGTAGCCAGAGGTCACCACTTCCCGGATCCATCTGTCCGAGACCTTCCGGTCCCAGACCTGGGAGAAGTGTTGCAGCCGTCCCCCCACCCGCATGGGTGAGGGCGCCCCCTCATTGCTGAGCTGGCTTGGCAGCGAGTTTGGGCTTAGAGCCCCAGCTGTATCCTGGGCGGGCACGTCCTCTGCCCCTGTTCCAGGAATCTCCTCTGGCTGCGGGGAAAACAATTCCTCTGCCAGCTCTAGCCCCACGAAAGGAAGGAGCAAAGGAACCCGCCCCCCAAAAGTGACAACGCTGTTTTTTGCGTTGAGGTAACTTACCACCCTTAGCAACTGAATCCAACTTCTCACCAAAGAGCCGTAATCCCACAAAGGGAAGAGCGGTCAGCGACTTTTTAGACACAAAATCAGCCGCCCACTGGCGCAACCAAACCGAAGGCCGAATAGTCACCAATAGAGCCGACGTTCTGCCACACATCATCAGTGTCTATTGTGTTTGGCTTACGGGTTAGGTATCACGCTTACAAAAGTATGTCTCTGATTATGACCACACTTTAAATCTTTTGATAAAATTATTGTGTATTTAATTAAGGTTTTTTCAATACATACAAAAATAATGACATATAGAAAGCACAGTTTGACACATCAGTTCATGTGGCATCATTCAACATTCAGCATTTATACAGGTATGTCCGTTGTTGCCTTCTATTGGTACCTTACAGGTGAAACCAGATGGGCAGACATGTTTCGCCTTGCTATGTCGGCTTTATCAATGCCCTTTTTGCCTGGATAAAAACATAATACAGTATATAGTGTATCTGACATGATGTTTCCACATTAATATACACACTCATATAGTTACTTTTTACTCTTCATTGTATGTATTCTCCATTATGGTAATATATAATATAGTAATTTATGTATATTCATATGCATAAAGTGATGTACCTTATCTGGGATTAGATCTGTTATCCTATGTGTAGTTTTGCTGAAAAAGGTCTGACTAAGGAATACATTCTGTTCGCAGCCGTATATAAGCCAGTGACGTTTTTTATTTGCTGCACTGTCCCTTTAAGTAGATTTTGTTGATGTCCTGGGTAAGATTGAAAATTGCCTTTAAAATATATCAAATATAATCCTCTATATCAGGTGAATAGCCTTTTCTTAGCATTATCGTCACTAGCAATATGTACCTGTATGTTTAAAGAATGAGCTCACAGCTTCTGTTTTGGCAGGTTTATTATTTCCCACTGCAAATGCCCCAGGGTGGTCCAATTGTCCTTATTACCTATGGGGAGAGGGGAAAGGAGGATTGTATGGTACACATTACTTTCACTGTTCGTTGCTGACCTCCTTGGTTCCCAGTCCCCCTTCCCCCCAAGAGTGAAATCTTACCTCCTTTTTAGCAGTCGGAGCGTGTAGTGAGGGATCATCAGTGTGTCATCCAAGGCGGCTAGTACAAATGACAAAAACAATTCACACCTTTTAAGGCCAAGGAACTCGACACTATCCGGATCTAACCCGGAAGAAGTCAACAGGTCCTTGACCACCGACCTGGTAGCCACCACCAGCAGCGCTGAAGCACAAACCGGCCTCATGGCTGACCCAACACTGGCAAAACCATGACAAGCCATTTGGTCAATGCGTTTATCCTCACCATCTTTAAGCGTAGAGCAATCAGGAGAATTTAAAACAGTAGTGTTGGATAAACCCAGAATTGGTGCATCCACCTCGGGAGGGGACGCCCAACGCTTAACCGTATCCAAGGGAAAGGGATATTTCTTGTCCCAACCCTGAGGGACACCTGGGAGCCGGGCAGGCCACTCCCATTCCTTAGCAATAATCCCATCAAAATGCTTTTGGTTAGGAAATTCCAAGCGCGGCCTGGATTCTTCCAAAAATTCCCCCTTTTGCTGTGGAACCACCTCAGGAGGAGAAATAGCCAAAACCTCAAACATCTGAGCCAGAACATTAGGAGTATCCGAAGACCTCCCCAAGCCCCGCTCGGTATCAGCACCCACAAACTGCTGATCGTCTGAATTATCTGATTCTTCATATACCTCCCCTTCCTCAAGTTGGGAGTAATCAGACCAGTCCAGATTATCAACATCATCCAAGTCGGCCGCCGGTGAAGACGGCGACAAGTGGAGCCTTTCTGGTGACCGTGCTGGAGAATAATTTTTCAAGATTGGCCAATCGGGCACACATCTCCGATTGCAACTGCCCGCCCATGACAACGTCAGACTGGGCACGGATCAAACTGGGAGGGGGGGAGGAGAGACCGGCGGCGCTGAACCAGACGCCTGGGGTCCGGACTGCCGTGCAATAGTCTGCTGTGCGCATGGTATACACAGATATACTAGTGCCAAAACACCAAATAACTCCGCGGGACGACCGTTGGGCGGGGCCAGCACTGTGAGGCGTCACTACGTAGCTACTGAGAGGAAAGGCAGCAAGCGCTCCCGTGTCCGGCGGCCGAGGAGACGGTGAGGAACACGCTGCTGCGCCGCGGTTTTGATGCAAACCGAACTGAAGGTAGCGTGTATGAGAGCATAAGAGGTCTTTACAGCGCGCCTTCTATCACTGCGTTTGAAGTTGGAATTTTGATTCTGAAATGCGTGTTTTTTTATGAATGCTGGTAAGCCTAATAAATGTGGGCAGGTGCTCTGAAGTTTTAAGTATATCACGCTATGTGTTTTTACTTGTTTATTTCCATGTTATAATCTCTGGAGTGGAGGATTGATAAGGAGTTTTGAATAATGAGGATCTAAATCCATTAGCATTGCTCAAATATACCCTATATTTGGTTGGAAAGCACACAGGAGTTCTGACACTTTAAAGAGGATCTAAAATCACATTGCAAGCTTTTATTGTCCATCTGGTACGTGATTTATATTGTGGTGATGGGAGTTTGCACAAACCATTATTTCTATTGGAAATTCACATATGTGGTGGACTTTTTTCTTAATGTTGTTGAAAATTTTGCATATAATTTGAAGGAGATATTAACGTCCCGCGGAGTTATTTGGTGTTTTGGCACTAATATATACAAAAAAACTTTGAAGTATCTACAGACTGATCCAACACAGTTTGAACTACTCCAGCGCGGATATATGTTAAACATATGTCAATTATCTTTAAAGCAACCTTTATAGTGTGTAAGCACGGTGTTTGATGAAATATATTTTTAAAATATTTTTTCATCATATATAAATAAAGTATAAGAGAGGGGGTGCACCGCTTTATATGGATTGGTTGTGCTACACTGCACTAAATTAATCAAAACGAAGAAACCTTTTTAGGGTTCAGGGAAATACAAAAAATCCCACTTCCCCCTATTGGCAGGAGCACCATGAAAATCACAAAGACAATGTAAGCGTATTAATGCCTAAAATCACAAAATTTTATTATTGAAGTTGATCCTATACAAACACTTAACACGACAAGAAAATATAAAAACAATGCGTCCCCCCCTTTAAATGCTTCCAGTGCTGCCCTCAAGCAGACCTAAATTCCTGGGGAACTCCCTAATATCAAGCTGGTGGAGTCAAAATAGTTGATGAAGTATTGTGCCGGCACAATGCGAAACCCTAGCTATCATAGTAATCCTATCTATGAACCTATACTAAAAGTGACTATGCTTATTCACTAAAAATTTCCAACCACTATAACCCTCAAACACAAAAAATAATTCATACTATGGATAATCTATTAACATGTGAAACATATTACAGTACATACATTCATTAAAAAATTCAAAGCACATCTATTTACATATAAAAGAGAATGTTTTTAAATACATGAACATACATGCAGCTCAATGAGCTGTATGAAAGTGACGAGTGCCAGAAAGAGTAACTCTATACACTGAAGAAAACCAATTAGGTTGTGGATATTCAAAAGGGGTGCAAAGAGCAAATATACCAATACCAGAACACATCAATTAATACAATATGAAGCAGAAGTGCAAAAAATGTTTATACAAAACCTAAAGCCCGGCAACAAAGAGTACCACCGCAAAAATATGCAATCGATAGCACAATACATCAGAGAGTCATGGTTGCCCAAATTCCCTGGGGAGGTGCTGGAAGAGTTGGAGGAGCCGATCTTGATGGAAGAGCTGCAGAAGTCGGTCTCGGGATTAGCATGGGGGAAGGCACCGGGCCAGATGGCTTAAATCTCCAGTATTATAAAGAAAAATTTTCCCGCTCTTGGCTCCAAAAATCCTGGATGTGTTTAATTCGATTAAAGAGGGATAGAGGCCCTTCCTCCAGATTCCCTCAGGGTGCACATATCTGTGCTCCCAAAAGAGGGCAAAGACACCAACCTCTGTGTGAGTTACGGGCCGATCTCGCTCCTAAACATGGACGTCAAACTGTTCGCTAAGGTTTTAGCCTCCAGGATCGCTCCACACCTACATCAAATTATAGGCTTAGATCAAGTGGGATTTATGCCACATAGGGAAGCTAGGGATAACGGCATAAAGGTGTTGAACCTGATACACTGGGCACAGCAGAGAGGCCTCCCTTCTCCTTTCCACCAATGCAGAGAAGGCCTTTGACAGAGTCAATTGGCAATTTATGCAAGCCAACCTCAGACACATAGGGCTGGGCTCAAATTTGGATGGAGTTGGATTGAGAGTCTTTACAGTGCTCCCTCTGCATCGGTGCGGGTGAACGGCATGCCCTCGGGTCCTTTCAGGATCTCTAGCGGGACGAGGCAGGGATGTCCCCTCTTGCCACTAATATTCATACTCACCTTCGAGCCCCTCCTGTGTAGGGTCCAACGGAATCCAGATATCAGAGGGCTAGAAAATCCTGCAGGCCAGTATAAAGTTATCGCATATGCGGATGACTTGATCTTCTGCCTGACATGCCGGAGACATCCCTGCCAATCCTGATGGGAGAGATGAGACGGTATGGGGAACTCTCGAGCTATAAAATCAACTACCAAAATTCAGAATTTGTTTCCCTATAGATGGGCAAGGGAGAGCATGACCTATCTGGGGACCAGGATCAGTAATAAACTTGCGTGCACATATGCTCTAAACTCCTCCCCCCCCCCTTCTGAAAAGGTTTGATGGTCGTTAAATGGTCATTAGGCAATATTTCATGGTTCGGCCTCTGCAATGCTCTGAAGATGGTCCTTCTTCCTAGGCTATTGTATTTTATGCAGGCACTCCCTGTAGTTGTACCGCAGGCCTTTTCTCCTGAAGATCAAAACCCTGTTTGTGAGATTTGTGTGGAGGGGGGAGGAAACCCAGGTTGAGCAGGGCCATCCTGTCCAGGTCAAAGGAGCAAGGGGGTTTGGGGTTTCCAGACCTGGTCTTATATCATGCAGCGGCGCATCTGAGCAGGGCAGTGGACTGGTGCGTTCACGGGAAGCATAGACAATGGGTAAGCTTGGAGCAGAGCTTTGTGGAGGCCCCGGTAGCTAGTATACCATAGCTGGAGGGGAAGGACATCCCGCAAGCAATGAAGCATCCCACAGTGGGCTCCATCCTACATGTTTGGCAGCAGTACTTTCAGCAGGTGGGAGTGTCCCCGACCCCCTCACCTATGTTTCTGGTCCCTCCAGGAATGCGAAGGGCCAACGTCTAGGAAATGGAGGATAGTGGGGGTGTGTAGGGTCAAGCATTTCTGGGTGGAGGGGCTCTGGGCAGAACTGGAGGTACTAGCGCAAGCAAAGGGAGTCCCTAATTGGCTGTGTTGGCAGCAACATCAGATCTTGCATTTTCTCTCTACCCTCCAGGAATTTGCAGGAGAGCAGATACAACTTAACCCCTTTGAGGAGCTGTAAGAATACCGAGAGACATACTCTCTCCTATCACAAAACACCGATACCCCCCGACGTAGATGAGCCTTCCTACATAAAGAAGTGGGAGGAGGATCTAAAGGTATTGTTTACACCTGAAGAGCGGAAGAGAATCCTGGCAATGTCGCATAAAACCTCAATATGCACCAGGTACCAGGAATGCAGCTACAAGGTGCTAACACAGGTTGGGTCCTGGCTGTGATAAGCAGATGGTTTCCTGATGTTGTGGCGGTATTCTGGAGATGTGGGGGGGGGGGGGCGGGAAAGGAGAACTATTGCACATCTTGTGGGCATGCCCAAAACTCAGACTTCTGGGGTACGGTCACAAGGGTCATGGGGAACATACTAGACGAGGAGGTGCCAGAGGACCCGGCTCTATGCCTCCTCCATGTGTCAAAGGTTCCACTGAAGTTATGCCGCAGATCGCTACTGTGCCAGCTCCTAAATGCAGCTAAGGCCTGCATCCCCACAAATGCGGAAGAAGCCCGCCCTCACCAGCAATGTGGGTTCAGAAGGTGATGATGCGCTTCGAGAGTCTACACTCTCAAGAGATAACAGGTTTGAGAAATGTACGCATACATGGTAAATACAGATGGTTGGAAATCTAAGAATATGAGGAATGTAAGGCCCTACTGGGTGAGACCTTCTTTTACCCCCTTCCTGTCCCCTCCCTTGTTGTTTGGCCCATTTGTGTTGGCCCTGGACACCGCCGTGGAGTCTGCTTTTGGCCAATTAAGATTAAGAGCAATAAGAGCGGGGGTGGCCCGTGAGGTCCCCCAGAGTCCCGGCAGGCTGGAGTGGTAAAGGTTGAATTGGGAAGATGCCTTGCTAGATTCTTGCCTGATGTATGTGTCTATTTTGGCCATAGTATGTATTTTCTGTGCTTTAAATTGTGTAAAATCAATAAATAAAGAATTTATAAAAAAAAAAAAAAAATTAAAGAAATGGTCAGGTCAGTGAGATATAATAATATTTCTTTTTGTTCAGTTTGGAATGTATTGCTAAACCTTCTACGTGATACACTGCAGATGCATTCCAACGTTGGGGGTCAGAGTACTCACTCTTGCTGACATGTTGGATATAACTGTTCAATGCTTGCTAAATAAATGAAATTGCTTCTTGGACCACATTTCATGTGCGTGTCTTGGTTCTCCGGGGCTATTCCCAGCAGCTGCTGATCGACACGGACAAACCTTGGATGAGGGAGGCCAGACAACCCTTAGAGACCCCAACAATTGGTACCAGGAGTGGGGTTGCCGCCGCACGGATTTTTGGTGGGGTAAAGTGAAAGGGTTAGAAACTGTCCTGAGTGACGGATAAAAGAAAAAAATGGACACCGTGATGTGCCCTATGAGAAAAAAAGGGGAATCCGAGAAGTGCCCTAAATAAGAGTTACTAGATAAAGGCTCCCTGACAAGGTGTTCAGTGTTCTGTCCAAAAAGTTTGCTTTCTCTTTCTATCGTGTAGAAGTATAAGAATTTTTCTGTTTGTGCAAGACTGTTCTGTGTAAAAGTGAGCACACAGATGCTTGTTCCCTGGTATATCGTTTTGGACAAACACATTCTATCATGTACACAACTGACTTGGTATTGCAGTTCAATTGATGTCTGATATGATACCAATTGGGACCCAAGGTCATTGTCACCATTCCAGTTGGGGTTAGATTATATACAGATATTACAACCTGGGCAGGAGTAGCTACCTCAGCCAGCAAGCATGTCAGCAAGGATCTAAAGCTGTGACTCCTCTAAATCAGCCTATATAAGCTCAGCTGCCCTGTCAGGCCCTAGTTCAGTTCTATGCAGGGTAGTGGCTGCAAAGTTTTTTGCAAGGACCTCAAAGCAGTTATTGTATTACCATCTCTGTGTCCTAATCCTACTCATCGTACAGAAAAGTTACTACACTCTTTGGATGTGGTCAGGCCCTTGAAGTACTATACTTCAATTACTGCTTCTTTTCGTAAGACGAATATATTATATGTGGTTCTGGCCTGGCCACAAAAAAACTTGGCGGCTGACAAGTCCACAATCTGCAAATGAATCATACCATACCATGCCAACAGAGGTTAAGAAGCTCCTTCTACAAGAGTTGTTGGAGCTTCCTGGGCCTATCAACACCAGTGAATCGTGTCTGCAGGGCTGAAATTTGGTCTTACAAAGTTCTATAAGGTGGATGTGAAGGCGTTGGCTGATGCCTCCTTTGAACGATTGGTCTTGCAGACAGTATGGATGCTCTGTAGAGGGTCTGATTAGCTGTTCTCTTTTTTGTTCATCTGTTTATGACCAGTTTCAGGCAGTTGCCTTGTTTAATTTTTTGTGGCTGATGTGCCCACCTAAAGAAGAGAACTGCTTTGGAACATCCCACAAGTAATGAATGTCCCCTGAGGTGGAGATAATAGGAGAAAATACCATTATTCTTGGTGTGCCACACACCCCGCTTCACTTCTTAAATATTCATCCATTATTGGGTTAATCCACCGCAGGTGACGTAGTGCAGAGAGGAAGTCTTGTAACGAGCCCCCTTCCGGCCTATATATACCTGGTACCTCCCTTCAATCACCAGTATTTTTTCTCTCTGCTTGCTGACATGTCAGAAGATGGAAGTCTCCTGCTTACAGGTATTCTTACCCCGCCACCCCCCTTTTGGTCTATTTCTGCCCGGTTTGAGTTTGTATACCTTTATGGTGAAATGGAAGCCTCCCAGCCTAGGCTGCTCACCGGGCAAATGGTAGATGGCACTTTAAGTGCCTAGGAGCTTATCTCCTACCGCTTGACCTCATGCGTGGGGCAATGCGGCTAACCGGCATGGTGATCCGGAAATGGGATGCCCCTGTCCCGAGGGTCCCCGTAGCCCCTTACTCTCCCGTTACGGTCCCTTCTCCCTTCACTATGGGGGGGGGGGTGAGGGTGTGCGTGTATGTGTGTTTCACTTGTATCACTGCATGTTAACATATGTGTCATGTTTATACATTCACTGTAGCATGTGTATATTTTGGGTCTGCTTTAAGGGCAGGTTGCGCTGGGTAAAGACTGGCCACTTCTCTGGCAGTTTGTTGCTTTGTGGCCCCCTACCCCCTCCCCCCTCTCCCCTCTCCTCGCCTGGCATTCATTTAGCATTGTACAGCACCATGCGGTTTTTTCCCTCCCCCCTCCGCCACCTGGGCGCACGTGCTGTGGCCCAGCTGTAAGTGTTTCCAGCTGATCGGCGTAGGGGGGGGCGGGTCCCGCTGACGCGGCGCCGGAGGCGCGGCGCCGACGTCATGCGGCGTCATACGGCGTCTGCGGCAGGCCCAGCGTCCTTGCTTCCTTCAAAACACAGGAAGTCACTGGGGCGCACGGCCGCACTTTGTCTTCATGTCTGCTCATGACTGCTGGCTGCAGGTTTACCGGCTGATTGCTGTCCAGGTAAGCGGCCCCTCCCGTTGGGGCCGTTAAATGGGGAATACTTTTTAACAATACAGTGAGAAGTCACTGTTATTAAGGGGGCGTCATTTAAGGGCACTTGGTGCCATACTTATATGTTATACACATGTGAAGGATCTGATGGTTGTTTCTTTGCCTTGCAGATCCTGGGATCCCTGCTTATGCTGGCCCTCCGGCTCTATGTGCCTGGCTAATTATTGGGATTGCTTTGAATGTTTATATACATAGACTATATATAAATATATATATATAGTTTCTATTAAAGGGGACCTAAACTTAAAAAAAAAAAAAATTTATAATAATCCTCCCTTCCGGGACATTACTAATAAAGGGGGCATCCCGGGTCGGCTTATGCCTTAAAAGTCCCATTATTGCGAATACCATAAATCACCATATGGAGGCTTCCGTAAATTCCGGAAACGGTTCTGCTGAGCCGTTTGGGGGGTGCGTAGGTTGTGGGGTTCCACTCCCAGCTGGTGATATCTTTATTTGCATCCCTTGTGCAAAACAGACTATTGCGCGCCAGTCCGTTGCTTCGGCTGCGGGGCCATCGCATCCTTCATCATCTCCTACCTCTCCCTCCCCGGACGAGGATGAACTCCCGTCGGAGTCAGATGAGCCGACAGGTCAGCGTGTGGCTGATGAGATCGGCGATTGGTCAGAGGGGGTTGTTTTTGACACCCCCTCCATTCTGGCTCAAATGTTTAAAATTTTGAGTTTAGATACGCCTGAGGCGGCCGCCCCGCCAAAGGGTCAGTTGTTTAAAGAGCCTCAGCCGAGTTTGGTTTTTCCCAGACAGCACCACTTTGAGAGGGTGGTTCTTAAGGAATGGGAACATCCCACACGGTTATCTGGAATTCCTTCCAGTTGGGAAAAGCGTTATCCTTTTCCACCAGAATTGGTGAAGCTTTGGTCTGTCCCTCCGGACGTCGATACCCCTGTACTAGGACTCTCCAGCTCGGCTATGGTACAATCTGCTGAGACCACTGTCCCCAAAGATGGGGAAGATCGTCGGATTGACCAATACGCTCGACATGGTTTTATCTATTCCGGGTCAGCATTGCGCCCGGTATGTGCTTCAGCCCTTCTTCTATTGGAAATTAATTCCCTAATTCGTGTGCTATATGAGGATCTTGATCCCGCTTGCAAACAGTTCACTGCACTTAAGCAGTGTGAATCTTTTGTGGCTTATGTCCTGGCCGCTCAGGACGATGCGCTGACTATGAGCAGCAAGGCGGCAGCTATGCTGGTGGCTATTCGCAGGTCAGTATGGCTACGTCAGTGGTCAGCAGACACGGCTTCCAAAAAGGTACTCACAGCTCTCCCCTTTTTGGGGTTGCGTCTGTTTGGGGAGAAAATTGATTCAGTCGCAAAAGGTGGTAAGATGCCACAACGCAAAAGGCCTCGTGGTCCCTTCAGGGGGACAAGTTCAGGTAGGCCTTCCTTTCAAAGGTTCAGAGCGGGCAAAGGTACGTCCTTTCCCGCTACCAGTGGCGCAGGTTGGACTCGGGGGAGGGGCCGTGGCCGGCCCACTCAGTCCTGGGGCACCAAGCCCAAACCTGCTGATAAGCTCACTCAGCAATGAGGGGCTGCCCTCACCCGTGCGGGTGGGGGGACTATTGCGACACTTCTCCCAGGTTTGGAACCAAGTGGTTCCAGGCAGATGGATCCAGGGGGTAGTGTCGCCCGGTTACAACCTGGAATTCGAGTCTCACCCTTCCTCACGGTCCATTCATGGGTCGGTTCATCCCGGCCTGAACTCTCATCAAGACGGAGTGTGTCTTTCTTTTGCCCAAATTCACACAAGAACGCTTCAGCTATTTCTGCTAGCGTGTTGGGACCAGCAACCTCTGTTGTTGGATCAGTCCTTCCAGTTGTCCTCCCGTGTACGGCAGTCCCTCCTGTGGTGATTGGTCTCGACCAATCTTGTATAGGGCAGGTCTTTCCTGACCCCCCTTTGGAAAGGTGTCACCACGGACACCAGTCTGTCGGGATGGGACAGATTCTGGAAGGAGCTGCGGTTTCAGGGGCAGTGGAGGCCCCACTTACCCATCAGTATTCTGAATCCGAGAACCCTTTGTCAGGTGTTTGCTCTCCTGACTCAGTACATTCTGGGCCTTCGGGTCCAGATGTGTTCAGACAATCGATCAGCGGTTGCTTACGTCGGTCTTCAGGGAAGGACGCGCAGTCTGAGTACTCTCAGAGAAATGTCCCTGATCCGGACATGGGCAGTGTTCCATGTTCCCTGTCTCTCGGCGGTTTACATTCCAGAGGTGATGGAATAGGTAGCGGACCGGTTGAGCAAGTGCTCTCCCCATCTGGAAGAATAAGCTCTCCATCCTCGGGTGGTTCACTTATTGTGTCTCCAATGGGAGACTCCGGAGGTGGACCTGTTGGCCCCTCATCACTATCACAGGCTCCCGAGCTTCGTGTCACTCTCCCGGGATCCTCTGGCTCTGACAGTGGACGTCAGGTCCCTGAACTGAGGAGCTTTGGGATTTCTATACCTCTTTCCTCCGTTGCCCTTGCTGGGCAGGGTTCTTCAGAAGTTGGCTCTGGAAAAGGTGTACGCCGTTCTCATGGCCCCAAGGTGGCCAAGATGAGTAAGGTTCGCAGACATCGTTTGGCTGGCAGTGGACCAGTTCGTTCTGCCTCTTCGGCCCGATCTGCTCACTCAGGGTCAATTGTGTTACCCCAATTTACCAGCGCTGGGTTTGATGGCCTGGCTGCTGAAACCTCCATCCTGAAGGAAGAGGGTCTTTCTGATTCAGTCATTAAGACTCTGATCAGTGCCCGGAAGAGGTCTTCTTCCATCACCTACTATAGGACTTGGAAAGCCTATATCACTTGGTGTGAGATAAGATCTTTTCCTTGTAGGGTCCTTTCGGTCCCCAGGATTCTGGAGTTTTTACAATCAGGGCTGGACTCTGGTCTCCAGCTAAGTACGTTGAAAGGGCAGGTCTCTGCCTTATCTGTCTTTTTTCAGAAGCGTGTTGCGCTTAAACCTTTAGTTAAAACTTTTTTCCAGGGGGTTACGCATGTGCGGCCTCCCAGGAAACCATTACTCCCTGTTTGGGATTTGAATTTGGTTCTTTCGGCTCTTCAGGCTCCTCCTTTTGAGCCTTTGCAAGATATTGCTTTGTTTACCCTGACTCAGAAGATTGTCTTCTTGGTAGCGATCACTTCTGTCCGGCGTGTCTCAGAATTGGCGGCCTTAACTATCCAGGCGCCTTACTTCGAGAGGCATCAGGATAAAGTGGTCTTTCGGTTCAAGCCAGACTTTCTTCCTAAGGTTGTTTCTGCTTTTCATTTGAACCAAGATATTGTTCTTCCCTCCTTGTGTCCTAATCCTAAGAATGACAAAGAGAGGGTTTTGCATTGTTTGGATGTAGTACGCTGTGTTAAGTACTACTTGATTATCACGTCTCCTTTTCGTATTACTGCTCATTCCACTCGCGCTGTTGGGGCGTCTTGGGCTTTTCAGCACCAAGCTTCTGTTGAACAGGTTTGTAAGGCCGCCACTTGGTCTTCTGTTCACACTTTTTCTAAGTTTTACAAAGTTGATGTGCGGGCCTCAGCGGATGCTGTTTTTGGCCGCAAAGTTCTGCAGACTGCAGTCATTTAAGTTATGCTTCACCTGGCCTTGAGATGCCCTTCCCTTGTGGACACTGCTTTTGGATGTCCCAATAATGGATGAATATTTAAGAAGTGAAGCGGGGTGTGTGGCACACCAAGAATAATACCATTTTGTGAGTACTCACCTGAAAAATGGATATTGTTGGTGTGCCACACACCCCGCTATGGTGAAGCCCTTTTTTATTTATATCAAAATTGATTTTGGAGGTTATCGGTGGAATACTGGTACCTTGTCTTTCTGCTTTTTAAATATACTGGTGATTGAAGGGAGGTACCAGGTATATATAGGCCGGAAGGGGGCTCGTTACAAGACTTCCTCTCTGCACTACGTCACCTGCGGTGGATTAACCCAATAATGGATGAATATTTAAGAAGTGAAGCTGGGTGTGTGGCACACCAACAATATCCATTTTTCAGGTGAGTACTCACAAAATGGTATTTTGTGATAACTCACCTCTAAACTGGATTTATCCATACACCTATGCTTCACCTAGACGGCCCCACCCCTTGGTTTTCTGTTGCGACTACTTTGCTTTTGTTGCCAAAGATATGGTCTTTTTTCTAAGCTGTTCTCCCATGGGCATTATTTAAACCGGACCAACACCTGTTTTTACCTAAACGGGTGTTGGTCCCGCTGTGTAGGGATTGTAAGAAGCGAGAAGGGAATCCAGGCTGGAGCCCCCCTCGCAGCAAAACACATAAATAACTTGTTTTACTCACCTTCATACCGAGCCAGCGGCGAGAACCGAGTCCCGCGATTGGCCGCCGGGTGGGTCCTGCCGGTGGCCGGCACAGAGGACATGGCTGCGCCCACGTGGCCAATGGCGGCACTCCGTTCTCGCCACTGCAGGTGAGTAAAACAAGTTATTTATGTGTTTGCTGCGAGGGGGGATCCAGCATTCTGGATGCCCCCCTCACTTATTACAATCCCTACACAGCAGGACCAACACCCATTTAGGTAAAAACGGGTGTTGGTCCGGTTTAAGTTTGTTCCGTCCATAGCTGTTAGTACTGATCTTTGCCAACACGCCTGCTGGCTGTGAGTTAACCCATGAGTAATAAATGTCCTTCGAGGTGGAGCGGAGAAGTATGGAGAAATCCATTTTACAGGGGAATTATCACATTTGCATGTTTTCTCACCATTCAATTGATGGTTTTATTTTAGCAGTCTGTGTCTAGCCTTTGGGAGCCGCACTACAGTTAATACAGTTAATATCTTTTAACCCCCCCCCCCCCCCCATCCCATGAAGCCTATGGTTTGAATGGTTTGGTTTGTAAGGTTTTTCACACTTGCATATAAACACATCAAAGCAAAATATGTAATTTATGTATTTTGATTAAATGTAATGATTAAATAGTATATTATTTTTATGCAGACAAAAAATATTTGTTTTATGATATAGGGTTATGTAAAACATGACAATTATGTTAGTAATTAAATATACCATTCTGCACTACTTTATTCCCAATGATTAGATGTTCTAATCAAACATCCTTTTTGTATCTATTGTATCAATCCATTTCAGTATGGTTATTCTGTGTCAGATTGTCAGGATAAGAAACTGCAATATATATTGCATAACATAATAAGATGTTGTCTACAGCTTCATCAACTGAAGCAAAATGGTGAATGATAAATGTGTGATTCTGATATTTGTCACATCTGATCCTTTCAAATATCAAGTAATACACCAGCATCTTTTCCACCCCAGGACACTTAAAGAGGAACTGAAGGCAAGGCCATCACTTCCTTATTTACTTGTATGGCAGCCAATCAGGTTTCATGTACAAGCCTACTCTGCAATACCGATTGTTTAGCTGCAGTCACGTGATTAGAAGCCATACAATGAAAGAGGAGGTGGTAAGCATTGGCTGACTTGAATTTTACTTTAACCCTTCTAATGCAAGCCACATAAAATGTATGTGGCTGCCTCTCCTACTGTTAAATGCCAGCAACATAAGTTTTATGTGTCTGGAATTCCCCTCTAGCGTCCCCCCAAGAAAAGCCACTCACCTGACCCCTCAATTGATCTGGCCGGGTCTCCTCTTCACCCAGTGGACCTCCGTTTCCCACCTGGGCTTCTCTGGCTTCAGGTAAGAGCCCGAAATAAGCATTCCCGTGTACACAGCCGCTATCCATGAGACCCCTATACCAGTTCACAAGGCTTGAGGTCTGGAAAGTCACCTGCTGCTAGCGGGTGATTTGCCATTAAGCCCCAGCCCCCATTACTTGCCTCCCCAAAGCCCAGGGGGGCAGAAGAGCCTGGGGCTGCAACCAAAGAATTTTTTGAGGGATTACGTCCAGAAAGATGAGCCCACTACAACAAGCTGTGTGCGCCTAGAAAGCTTAATGTGTATACTTAGGGAATATATGGTTTGTTTTTTATTGGTTAAAAAAGTGTAAGGTGTGCACCCCCCTCAGTGGTCCCAGTTGTTTTTTTTTCTGAAAATCTTCCTAAAGCACTGTTTGTTCGGGGGAGTCTCCTAGGCAGGGAAGGGCTGAAACTAAATAATATATTGTTCTCTTAGGAAATCCCTGGAAATCCCTTCAAAAATCACAGTTGAACATTTATAATGCAAAATATTGAAAAATGGTCTGGCAACAGAGGCTGACAAAAGCTCCAGGTAGACTGGCCCCTAATTGACTTTAATTTGGCCCCCAATTACTGAAGCACTTTTATACTTGTATCATGAAGAGTGTGCTAATGGCCTGGTTTGGGTACAGTATCCAATAAATCTATTAATGTTTATTGTACACCAGATTTGTAAAGTGTGCTGTTATTATGGTACACATGATTTGTTTGCTCTTTATTCTTCTGGATTGATTTTGGAAATTGGAAATTTCTGTTTTACCCCATTTATATGCAGTCAAGATTGCTCTGTGTATATAATATCCATTCTTATTAAATAGTTGATCCTTATTAGCAACTATAAATCTTGTGTGCGATAAAGTTTAATAGATTTCTTGGATATTGTACTTGAAGCTCAGCAGGTTCAATTGGTTCAGCGCCCCATTTTTTAGAGACCTTGGATCATCACAAATAGACTATAGAGTCTCTATAGAGCCTCTTTAATACCACAACTTGTACCATGCTCTATTCTTATATTAATGGTGCAGCTGTGCATGTGTATATTTTATAATAATGTATGTTTTCCTTATCCATTTTTGTTATTTGAACATATATGAGCAGTCATAAACATCATTTCAAACAAAGACACTGTGGTCCACACAAATTAAATACTTAAACACTCTGGATAAATTCACTCATTCCTAAAAGGGGAAAAATGTTTTCTAAACCCTAAGGGCAGTCAGATCACATCCCTACCCAACACCCCCAACTGACCTATAATGCGATTAAGTGTGTCATATAAACATATTATAGCTGTGTTGCAATTTGAAAATAAAAATCTTTAAAAAGAAAGATGGTCTGCTTGGGGGGGAGGGGGGGGGGTAAATGAGGAACATTTTTTTTTAAGCTCCTGCACACCCATGGCCTTAGAAGACATTGGACATGGAAGACTCGGGCTTACCTTATCTCACTCTCATGGAGGGCTAGGGCTGATACTGGAGCTGATTGGCAGCCTGCCTCTCACCTGACCTCATCTTTATTGGCTGCCTCCACTCTGCTGGTGGAACCCCAAATCTCAAATGGTTGGGTCCTCTTTTGATGAAATATCAGGTGTCGGCACACGCCATTCATTCTGACTGCCATGCGAACAATAGCAACACTTCTGAATCTTGGATCTGCCTCCTGTGTAACAGACAATTATGGATACAATATCTGATGGCTAACCACCAAAGCAGATTCTTGTAATATTGTGTCATCCCTTGATCTCTGGATGGACATTCCCCATGGTGGCTCAATGATATTCTCCATGTCTAGCTTGTCATCCATATGGATGTTGAGTTTCCTTATTTATACTTGTTGTGGCTATTGCCTTCCAGTATATGATCTACTTACCACATACATTACTATTCTAAGTATGTCACACACCCCACTTCAGACTTAATAATTACACTAGGGTTAACGCACCTCTAGGTGGCAGCATTGCAGAGGACTTCTCCAAAAAACTTCAACAGGCCCCTCCCGGTCTATACATACCTGGTACCTCCCAAGAACCTCCCAGTGTTGTTCTCTGCAAGGTGGCGACAAGACAGAAGAAAGAAGTCTCCTGCTTGCAGGTAGCCGGGGTATCCCCCCGGCCCCCCCCTCGTGGTCTATTTCTGCCCGGCTTTGTTTGAATGTGTTCTATGTAATGGCAGCCTCCCAGCTTTGGCTGTAGGCCGGGCAATAAGGTAGCCGGCACCATTGGTGCCTAGGAGATTAGCTCCTCCGCTCGACCCTTCATTGCGGGGCATAGCGGGATTCCCGGAGTGGTGATCCAGATTTGGGATGCCCCTTTTTTTTATAGGAGTTAGTGGTCAGGTTTGTCCTTGCCCTGGGGGTTGTGTCTCTTCCGGGGTGTGGGACGCGCTGGGGACAGTGTCATGCTTTACTATGCACTTGTTGTGTGAGTGTGCGGCTGCGCTTTCCCTTTGTGATTTTACTTTGTGATTTTACTTGTGCTTCACTGTCTGTTCATGCTGCGTGTGTGTTTCTCCCCTCAGGAGCCGGGGGGGGCGGGGCCTCGCGGCGTGCTGCGCCGCAGTCCCGCGGGTGGCTGGGCGCCGTATTCGGCGCCTGCAGCTTGTTTGCCCAGCTGCTCAGGGGAGACATTGATCAGTGTGTGGGTCTGTGTTCTCCGACGCTGTATTCCGGGAGCCGCGGGTGGCGCCGCCGGCCCCGTGATCGAGGTCTGATGGCGGTCCCCGCAGGCAGACGCTGACGCTGCCTGGGGGCGGGGCCGCGCACGGATTGGACGGCCTGAGGGGCGGGGCCTTCTCGGCTCCCGCGCTCCCGGAGCCTCTCTCTTCCTCCGTCCTCGGTGTGCTGGCCGCCATCTTCTGCTGGCTGCGCGGTTCCTCTTCTCTCCAGGTAGGCTGTTCTTGGGCCATGTCAGTGACCCCTCGGATCCTTCCTTCTCCCTTGCCTCCCTCCTCGCCCCGGCGCAGCTTGATGGTGCTGGTTGGCATTAACCACTTCTGTTGCTCTGGTTAATGAGGGGGGGGGGGGGGGTGGTGTAAGGGGGGTTTTGTATATTATGCGGTGTTTTTTGGCATGGTGCTGATTGACGCCTGTCTCTCTCTCTCTCTCTCCCTTTGTGTTTTTCAGATCCTGGGATCCCGCCTGGCAGGGCTCTCCCGGTCATATATACCTGGCTCGTGGGGGGTGTTTTTTGGCCTTGCAATATATTTATATATATATATACACTTATTTGTATTGTTATTAGGGCCTTAGGCGATTCCCCTGGGTCAGGATCTTGTGTCTGTCCTTAGACAAGTGTTAGGTTATTAAGGGGCATCCCGGGTCGCGTACCGCATAAATCCCTGGGTTCTGCAAATACCATAATTTCACCACATGGAGGTTGCACAGATACCGGGAATGGTTCTTCGGGACAATCCAAGGTGTGCGGGGGTTGTGGGGCTCCACTCCAGGGAGATGATGTCATTTTGTGTATCCCTTGTGCACAGCAGAACATTGCACGGCAGTCCAGTACTCCGGTGCCTTGCACTTCGTCAGCCGCGCCATCTCCCTCTCCCCCTCGCTTATTCCGGACCCCGTGTGATGTGTCCTGGGCGGGGATTCGCAGTCTGAGGTATGTGCCCGCTTGACCAGCCTTGAGAAGCGGTTTTCGGCTATTGCCGCTCAGAAGGTTTCAGCTAAGCGGAAGCATCTGTCTCCGCCTCCGCCGGATTCAGATGAGGAAGTTGTGGGAGATCTGGATTGGTCGGATCGTCCCCGTGAAGAAGGTGAGCTCATTGAGGATGAAGATTCTGATGTTCAGCAGTTGCTGGGTTCTGAGGGGGATCAGGATGATGGCCTCCCTCTTGATTCCTCTGCCATTTTGAGCCAGATGTTTGAGGTTTTGGATTTGGAGCCTCCGGTGGTTGCTCCCAGGCCCAAGGGTCAGCTTTTTGGGGTTTCCAAGCAGCGTCTGGAATTTCCCAGCCAACAGCACTTTGAAGAAATTGTCTTCAAGCAATGGGAGCAACCTACACGTCTTGTTGGTGTGCCGTCTAGCTGGGATGAAGTATCCCTTTCCGGCGGAATTGATGAAACGTTGGTCTGTCCCCCCTGAGGTTGATACTCCGGTCTTGGGATTGTCCAACACGGCGGTCGTGCATTCCCCTGACACGACTTCGCTCAGGGATGGTGAGGATCGCCGGGTTGATCAGCTTGCCCGTCATGGTTTTGTATGTGCGGGTTCGGTGTTAAGGCCTGTCTGTGCTTCGGCTCTTTTGACTTTTGCTGTCAGGTCTATTGTCAGGGACTTGGGGGTGGATCTCGAGCCCTCCAGTGATGAGTCCCTTGGGCTTAAGCGCTGTGATGCTTTTTTGTCCTTTATCCTGGCCGCTCAGGAGGATGCCATGCTGATGTGTGGCAGGGCTACTGCCTTGCTGGTAGCTATCCGGCGCTGTGTGTGGTTGAGACAGTGGACGGCTGATTTTAATTCTAAAAGATCGCTCATGGCTCTGCCCTTTTTGGGTTTGAGGCTTTTTGGTGAGAGGCTGGACTCTGTTGCCAAGGGAGGTAAGTTACCTCAGCGCAAGAAATTTCATCGTTCCTTTCGGGGGATGGTATCGTTCAATCCGTCCTTTCGGGGAGTTGGCGCCGGTAGAGGTGCGGGCTCCTCGGCCCCCAGGGGGCGGCAGTTGGAATAGGGGCAGTCCCACCCGCGTCTGGGGTGCCAAGCCCAAGCCGGCTGCCAAGCCCCTCCAGCAATGAGGGGGCGCCCTCACCCGTTCGGGTGGGGGGACGGTTGCAACTTTTCTCCCGGTTGTGGGACCAGGAGGTCCCGGACAGGTGGATCCGGGAGGTGGTTTCGGCCGGTTACAAGTTGGAGTTCGAGTTCCTTCCTCCTCCAAGGTTCTTCAGGTCTCGGGTGTCTTTGGATCCTTTGGCCGCGCAGGGGCTCCTGGCGGCAGTAAGGAATCTTCTGGTTTTGGCCGTCATTTGCCCGGTTCCTCCTTCAGAGGTGGGACGCGGGTTTTATTCCAATCTCTTCACGGTCCCCAAAAAGGACGGGTCCTTCCGTCCGATTCTGGATTTGAAGTTTCTCAACAGGTTTATCCGTCCTCGGAAGTTTCGCATGGAGACCCTGCGGTCGGCGATCGGTTCGCTTCGGCAGGGGGACTTTATGACGTCCATAGACATCAAGGATGCGTACCTGCACGTGCCGATTTTTCCTGCTCATCAGCGGTTCCTCCGTTTCGTGGTGGGGGATCGGCATTTTCAGTTTGTGGCTCTTCCATTCGGGCTCACCTCTGCTCCGAGAGTGTTCACCAAGGTGTTGGCGGGGGTGATGGCCCTGCTCAGAGCTCAGGGGATTCGCATTGTGCCTTACCTGGACGATCTTCTCATCATGGCTCCTTCCTTCAGTCAAGCAGAAGGGGACACCAGCACGGTGGTGTCCATGTTGGAGAGGTTCGGCTGGGTGATCAATTACCCCAAGTCCTCGCTGGTTCCGGCCAGGGTGGTGACCTTTCTGGGGATGTCGCTGGACTCCTGCCAGCACAGAGTGTTTCTTCCTCAGGCCAAGGTTCTGATGATTCAGGAATTGGCCCGGCTGCTTCTCTCCCATCCTCATCCGTCCATTCGTCTGGGGATGAGACTGGTGGGGTTGATGGTGGCCTGGTTCGAGTCAGTTCCCTTTGCTCAGTTTCATACAAGGACTCTTCAACTTCATCTTTTGGCGTCTTGGAACCGGTGCCCGGGGTCGTTGGATTGGTCCTTCCGGTTGTCTCCTCGGGTTCGGCAGTCCCTTCTGTGGTGGTTGGTCTCGGACAATCTTCTGAAGGGCAGGTCGTTTCTGACTCCACTTTGGGAAACTGTCACTACGGATGCCAGTCTGTCAGGCTGGGGAGGTTATTGGAAGGATCTTCGGTTTCAGGGGCAGTGGGACCCTCAGGAGGCTCACTTGCCCATCAATGTTCTGGAATTGCGGGCCATCAGGTTGGTTCTGTCTCACTTGACGCATCATTTACAAGGTCTGCCGGTTCAGGTTCGCTCGGACAATCAGACGGCGGTTGCTTACATCAATCACCAAGGGGGGACTCGCAGTCTGGGTGCCCACAGGGAAGTGTCTCTGATTTTGGTCTGGGCGGAGACTCATGTCCCTTGCATCTCGGCAGTTTACATTCCGGGTGTGGAAAACACGGAGGCGGATTCTCTGAGCCGGTGTGCGTCCCGTCGGGGGGAGTGGTCTCTCCATCCCCAGGTGTTTCGGTCGCTTTGTCTCCGGTGGGGGACGCCGGAGGTGGATCTGTTTGCCTCTCGTCACAATCACAAGCTTCCGTCCTTTGTGTCCCTGTCCCGGGACCCTCTGGCTCTGGCGGTGGATGCCATGTCCCTGAGCTGGAGGGACCTGGGGTTTCTTTATCTGTTTCCTCCGATTCCCATGCTAGGCAGGGTGCTGCGAAAGTTGGTTCTGGAAGGAGTTCCCGCCATTCTCGTGGCTCCAAGGTGGCCAAGGCGGGTTCGCGGACATCGTCCGTCTGGCCGTGGATCGGTTCGATCTGCCTCTTCGGCCAGATCTTCTCACTCAGGGTCATCTCTGTTACCCCAGTTTACAAACGCTGGCTTTGACGGCTTGGCTGCTGAAACCTCCATCTTAAAGGAGGAGGGTCTTTCGGATGCGGTCATTCAGACTCTCATTAGTGCCAGGAAGAGATCTTCTTCTTCCATATATTACAGATGTTGGAGAGCTTATATCGATTGGTGTGAGGCTAGGTCTTTGCCCTGCCGGGTCTTTTCTGTGTCTAGGATTTTGGAGTTCCTTCAGACGGGTCTGGACTCTGGTCTTCAGTTGAGTACCTTGAAGGGGCAGGTTTCTGCTTTGTCAATTTTTTTCCAGAAATCTTTTGCTAGTCATTCCTTGGTCAAGACTTTTTTCCAGGGGGTCTCGCATGTGCGGCCTCCTAGGAAGCCTTTGCTCCCAGTTTGGGACTTGAATTTGGTTCTTTCTGCTCTTATGGCTCCTCCTTTTGAGCCCTTGCGGGATGTTGCTTTGTCCATTCTTACTCAGAAAGTTGCCTTTCTGGTGGCCATTACTTCGGTTAGGCGTGTTTCGGAGCTGGCTGCTTTGTCTATTCAGGCTCCTTATTTTGAGGATCATCAGGACAAAGTGGTTTTTCGTTACAAGTCAGATTTTCTCCCTAAAGTGGTTTCTGCTTTTCATCTTAACCAGGACATTGTTCTTCCTTCTTTGTGTCCTAAGCCTAAGAATGTCAAGGAGCGTGCTTTGCACTGCCTGGATGTGGTTCGTTGTGTCAGGTTTTATCTTCGTGCGACGTCTTCTTTCGTAAGACTGATGCCTTTTTTGTTGTGCCATGTGGGCCTAGGAAGGGTTTGGCTCCGGCCAAATCTTCCATTAGTAAATGGATTCGTCAGGCCATTGTTGGTGCTTATTCGGCTAAGGGGAAGGATCCTCCTTTCCGAGTTACTGCTCATTCTACTCGTGCGGTTGGTGCGTCCTGGGCTTTTCAGCACCAGGCTTCTGTTGAACAAGTGTGTAAGGCTGCAACTTGGTCTTCTGTTCATACTTTTTCTAAGTTCTATAAGGTTGATGTGCGGGCTTCAGCGGATGCTGTTTTTGGCCGCAAGGTTTTGCAGGCTGCAGTGGTTTGAATTTTTTCTGCGTTATTGCCTGTTCGGATACCCACCCTTTTATGGACACTGCTGTTGGATGTCCCTAGTGTAATTATTAAGTCTGAAGTGGGGTGTGTGACATACTTAGAATAATACCATTTTGTGAATACTCACCTGTAAAATGGGTATTATAAGTATGTCACACACCCCACTTCACCCGCCCTTTTCGGTATCCTGGCTCTCTATTTGGTGAAGTTTGGTTCTTTACGTTGAGGGTTACATTGTTTGGTTCTGGTACCTTGTCTTACTGCTGTTCTAACACTGGGAGGTTCTTGGGAGGTACCAGGTATGTATAGACTGGGAGGGGCCTGTTGAAGTTTTTTGGAGAAGTCCTCTGCAATGCTGCCACCTAGAGGTGCGTTAACCCTAGTGTAATTATTAAGTCTGAAGTGGGGTGTGTGACATACTTATAATACCCATTTTACAGGTGAGTATTCACAAAATGGTATTTTTATGCCACATGCACCAAACACAATACAAAAGGGATATCTAGGTGGGTTAAAGTTAAACATTTGCATTCCTAACATTATATTACAATAATAAATCCCTGAAAACAATGTGAAAGCAAAAGAACATTCTTTCCCCCAACTGCGTGGACCAAGGTGACATGTTTCAGGCCTTAATCATACAACCAATTACCTTTGTAGTTGCACTATATAGAAGATAAAATAGAAAACCTTCCCTAATCCCACGGGCTGAACACTACTGCTACCTGGGCCAGATACATTAGGTTAGGGTTAAATACTAGTATAACCTCAGGATGAACCTACCGTAGGGCCCCAATCAAAGAAATATATTTAATTCAAATACAGGCATAAAAGCCAGTACATGATCGAGGTAAGGTTTAAAAATTCAGACATGATAGGTAATGAGTAGAAAAAGGTCCTGGCATGTTGTGTGGATAAAAATATTAATGTTAAAGAGGAACATAGGAGGCCCTGGAGTCAGGGCCATCCGAGTTCCACTCCTTGGAGCATCCCGCATTGGGATGGCCCGCTGTGTGAGACCCTCTCAATCGCCAGTTTCACTCACCTTCTCCTGGAGCCCTTGCTGTGAATCCAATTCAGGATGCCACTGTACAGAGAAACAGACAGAAAAATTCCTGTGGGGCGTTCCTCTTTAAAAACATATGTTTAAATTAATTTAAGATTAATTAAGATTGTTGATTTACAAGTCACGCCACTAGAGAAGGTCCATCTGGGCATCAGGAGAGGAAACCTAAAAAAGAGGCTATTACAGCAGGAATTGAAGTGGATGCATAAATTGAGCACCATTGCACCACTGGGTCCGAATGTGGAGGTCTCATTCGAACCTTTCCTAGGTAGGTAGAACATATCTTAATCTATTGTGTTTCTACTGGGGTAGCCTTGGGATGGACTAGAGGGATTGTGTGATGGTATAAGTATAATGAGAAATGAAAATGCATAGCTAGGTAAAATATAAAAAATACCTTTTTTTTCCCACAGGTTTGGTGGTATGTATTATATTTATATCATTGTGATTGGTGGTGTTTTCTGTTTTCTTTGTTAGGTCACACGGTTCATTTTGTTTGGAAGATTCACTGTGGTGAGGGGCATCTTTCTGCTGTATGCATGGATTGAAACATCAATGAAGATCCTATGAAGTCCATGATATTTCTGGGTTGATAAAGAGTTAGATTGCACATAGGCTTTTTTTTTTTATATAAATTGTTATTTATGCTATTAATTAGTATTCACAAAATTATGGTATTTATTAGGTTTAATAATACAATAGAATTTTCATTTTCACATTTAATTTTATTATGTTATTTTTATTATTAGTTTTAATTCTATCTTTATTATTATTATTTATTTACCATATTTGCCGGCGTAAAAGACGACTTTCTGCCCCTGAAAAACATGCTTCCAAGTGGGGGGAGGGTCGTCTTATACGCCGGGTGCACAGCACTGTTCATACCCCCCAACCATCCCGATTTTCCCAGGACTGCCCCGATTTTTAATAATTGGTCCCGCGGCGCATGAACTTGACCCGCGCCGCTCTGTCCCACGCCGTCACCCGGAGAGTTGCGGCGGCCTCTCAGATTCCCACAGCCGCCGTCCCCGAGTATAAGCGCTCAACTGCACACCCGGGGCCGGTGGCAGGGAGCGTCTGAGAGGCCTCGGCAGCTGATAGTCTGAGAGGCAGGTTTATTTTTTTTCTCTTTTATTTCATTGGTGGTTCAGTGGCTGGGGGTGGGACTCTAGGAGGGAGCCTGTCTCTGCCGCTGAGCTGCAGGTGGGCGGGACTACATGAAAGAGCCTCGCACAGGAGGGGAAATGGCCACACTGGTGAGTGTCTTTGTGTGTGTGTCTGTGTCTATATCTATGTGTGCGTGCTTGTGTCTGTGTTTGTGTGTGTGTGCCTGTGTATGTGTGGGCTTGTGTATGTGTGTGTCTGTGTATGTGTGGGCTTGTGTGTGTGCCTGTGTATGTGTGGGCTTGTGTATGTGTGTGTGCCTGTGTATGTGTGGGGGTATGTGTCTATGTGTGTGTGTGTGTGCCTGTGTATGTGTGGGCTTGTGTGTGTGCCTGTGTATGTGTGGGGGTATGTGTCTATGTGTGTGTGTGCCTGTGTATGTGTGGGTGTGTATGCCTGTGTATGTGTGGGCTTGTGTATGTGTGTGCCTGTGTATGTGTGGGCTTTTGTATGTGTGATTGCCTGTGTATGCGTTGGCTTGTGTGTGTGTGATTGCCTGTGTATGTGTGGGCTTGTGTGTGTATGTGCCTGTGTATGTGTGGGCTTGTGTGTGTGCCTGTGTGTGTGTCTATGTCTGTGTGTGCCTGTGTATGTGTGGGCTTGTGTGTGTGTGCCTGTGTATGTGTGGGCTTATGTGTGTGTACCTGTGTGTGCGTGTCTATGTGCAGGGGCGGACTGGTCGTAGGGCATACCGGGAGAAATCCCGGTAGTCCGCTGCTTCCCTCTGGTCACTGGTACCATAAATGTTGGGATTTGGCCCCTCCTACCCAGGCCATGCATTAGGGCAGGTGGCCTGCGTGAATGGGTGCCGCAGTGACTGGGTGCCGCAGTGACTGGCCGTCCCACAGCCGCCTCCTTTGAAGGCCGGCCAGCAACATTAAGCAGCATAATGGGGCGGTCCCGGGCCCTACTGACAGCTAGCACAGCCAATCGTTGGCTTTGCAGCGCAGCACTGATAAAAAGGAAAGGCCCCTAACTTGTAAACGGATCCCAAGCATATGCATCTCTCCCCTCTCCTCTCACGTGACCAGAGCCGGTGAGAGCAAATCAGGAGCTGCCATAATTGGGATTCTGATTAGCAGCGCAGCACAGAGGGCAAAGGTCCGCCAGGTACATTCTCTTCTCCTCTACACACTCTCTCATGTCCCTCCTGTGACATACATAGAGGGGCACATTGCAAAGAGCAAAAAACATAGAATCTAGCAGGTTTGAAGGCTCCCATCTTCTTATACAAAGAGAAACTATCACCCCAGTGCTGGAGTCTTTAAGGCTTGATTTGCTATCCCTGGGCATCCTGGATGGGGATGCCTCGCTGTGTGAAATCCATAATTTCCTGTATACTTACCTCACTGGTGATCCCATGGCACATGCGCGGGCTGTGGTGGCATCCCCAGCTTCCCACCAGGCTGCAGTAACATCAAGCATTTCTGAATGGCTGATGTGGGTATGCACAGCCGAAGGGGGGCAGCCAGCGCTCGACTCAGCTTTACTAAGCCACTATCAGAGTGGCCTAATAAAACTGATTGAAGCTCTGGCTACAGATTGGAGGAGAGCCTGCGCGTGTACCATGCGATTGCCAGGGAGGTGAATAAATGAGGCATTCCAGGGGATTTCACACAGCAGGGCATCCCAAGTTGGGCTGACCCACTGGCAAGGAACAATCGCCAAGATCTAATTCCCTGCCCTATAAACCGCCCCTGTCTGAATGCAGAGGAGCTCTTTGGGACAACTAGAGTAGCCTGGATGTCCTCAGTGCCAGAGCCAGAGCATTTATGAAATACCCCACTGTGCTCCCATCTTTAAAGTGGACCGAAAGTCTTAAGGCTATTGGTCTGCTAAGTCTCAGGGGCATAGGTAAGTGGACCAAGAATATTTTGAGGCATTTGTTCCATGTTAAAGGGGACAAAAACCTGTTTACCTCCTCTCCACTGTGGGATCACTGTAAAATGTACCTTTCTGGTGATCCCCAGCACATGCATCACCCTGGCTTATGCACACTCCTGTTTAAGTCTATCAAAATGTCTGCTATGGGCACGCATAGACTAAGCAGAGCAGCAAGTGGGAGGCGCCTGGCAATCAATTTTTTTATTTTATATTAGGATTATCTGTTACATCTATTTAAAGTTTGGTGCACTTAGCATGATCCCTAGGGGACATCCAAATTTGTGATGCCCTGCGGTGTGTACTAACCTAATTCGGCATCCTACAGCAGTGACCTGTACAATAAGCATAGGGCACTGCCTTTGAATGCCACTGCTGGCAGACCACCAGTGCTCAGTGCCACAGGTCCCCGCTGCAAGACACAGGGAAGTATGCGACATGCCCTGTGGCTTTTAGTAGAGCACACTGCAGGATGGGGATAATACTATCCCCTCGATTCAAAGAGCAAAAGTTAATTGATTTCGGATCGAGATTCGTAAGTTTGGGTGGGTGTTGGTCATTTTTTCCTGTTTTTTTGGCCATTTCCGACTCGCACGAGCCTACGTACGAATTCGTATATGCTCTTACGATCATCGGAAGTTCGTTCCTAAATTTTAGGATCAAATCCTAAAACTTAGGATCAAAACGTAAAACTTAGGATAATCGGATGTGTTTAGGTGTGATTCAGAGAGCAGTTTTCAAACCTCTAAATACGTTTTAAAAGAAAGCCACTGCCGACACCTTTTAGCAGTCGGATTGCTGTTCTTGAACAGGTTTTTTGGCTATGTGGAGGAGTCTGCTCGTCTTGAGCGCCAATGAACTGCATGTATCAGCATGGCCGAGGCCATAAATTGTATGGCAATGCATACCTGATTCAATACATTTCATGTATGCCTTATAAAAGCATTTTAATGTGGACCTTAATTAGTCCTTTGCATGTAAACCTTTATTTGCGTTAATTAAAGAAACTTATGTCCTTTGTTATTTATTTTTACATTGATGTACTAGAATAATATTTTTAGATTGAATTTATTGGTGTAGTTGTTTACCTTTGCTTTATTGAATTATTTTAGCTCATCTTTGGTCAGATGCATCACACTTACTAAGGAGAGGAGAGCGGGATAAAGTGCAGGATGTGGGTTACTGCTGTATTTTGCACAGACACAGCAGAGCTGGGGTCACGGAAAGGTCAGAAATCAAAGAATGCAGAGCAACACAGTCACAAGGCCCTTTCTGTTTGCAGGCTGCCCGATAATACCTGACCCGCCATCTTGGCTGTTTCTAGACTCATAACATGCAGAAGTTGCTGGGTGTTTTTTAAGTTGTACCATTTGAAGCCAAAATATTAAAATTAAATCCTCAAGTAAAAAATGCAAGTTAACTAAAAATTAAACAAAGATTTACTTATGCAAATGCATTCATTAATGGTTGGTTACTACAAAATGAATGAAATAAAGAAAAATAAAAGACCAAATATTTAGAATGCACTTTAATGAGGTAAGTTTGTAGTGCGCAGCCGCAAGATCAGTAGGATTTACGTCCAGACAAAAAAGGAAAAAGGGCAAAACCAATGTTGCAACCTGAGAAATGAAACGGAAAATTCAGGATGGAAACTGACATAGGTCTGATTCGCGAACGGACGTACATTTTAGGATAGAAACGTATTTGCTTATAGAATCACTCGCAAGTTCATACGAGCGCACGAGCGTTCGGGAAAAATAGGATGATCGGCACCAAAATCAAAGCTGTTACATGTTTCTTTGAATCGACCCCTATGTTTTGGTCCAGTTAAATAGGCACAACACCCAGCATTTTGGATGCCCCGCTGTGTAAAATCCTGAATAATCTGGAGAAACCCACCTTCTGGCAATCCCACAGCATGTTTGTGGGTTGAAGGCCAATCACATCTGACGTCAAATTGTCTAGCAAGGATGAGTGCAGTATGCGCTGCTGGCTGCACCCCCGCTCCTACCAGACATTAAAAAATGCCTGTTGCTGGTACACACCTCAGCTAAAGGTATAGGTGCACTCGGCTAGAGGGAAGTGCCAGGTGGAGGCACACAGCAATTCATTCATGCAGAATGGATTACCGGATGACACAATTTATTCTGACTGGCTGGTGTCACCTGGCACCGTGGGATTGCCAGAGAGGTAAGAATACCAGCCAAACGGGAGGTTTCACGCACTGGATGGCCCAGTAAAGCAGACCAAAACACAGGTGAGTGAAAAATAAAAAGCTGGGTTTTGGTACACTTTCACCCACAATCGCCCTGGCTGGCACCAGGCCTGATTAGCATTGCAACGCCACATTTGGTAGTGACAGCAGGGTTGCCGTGATTGGGCCAGGGTTAGCTGTCAGAGTTTAATATAAAGAAGTATACCAGGGTGGACACAGTACAGCAGGTCCGGCGTGACCAAAGTCCAGATCCGTTTTTTAACCCCAGTCCGCCCCTGTCTATGTGTGTGTGTTTGTGTGGGTGTCTATGTGTGTGTGTTTGTGTCCATGGCCTTACATGACACGCCTCCGGCAGCTTTTTTGCGTCGGGCTGACAGCTCGTCCCACATCGCCCTCCACAGCGTTGTGGGGCAGCAATTTCAGTGCCCAAGATATTAACCGCTTAACCTTCTTCTTATCTTGGGCACTGAAATTGCTGCGGTTTCGCAGCACAGCACCTGGCACCTTGTACCTTACACAGTTATAGGTAGTAATTTGTAAATCGAGCACTTTGCACTATATCTATCTATGTATTATATTGTATCCTATTCAAATCAATTTTTCTCACTGTACTTTCTGTGTATTATGTAGTTTATCACTCTCTTAGGCACAGCCACTTTAGCGGTGCGCCGCCTATACTTCCAAGTACCATGTTTTCTGGTTTATATTAATTATATTACAGTAGCCATATATTATCCTCCCGGTACAGCTCATTTCTATGTTTTTTAAAATTGTCTCTGAATTTTTGTTTGTATGTGATTAGCTTTCATTCCTATTTTATACCTTTCGATTATTTTTATACATAATGGTTGGTGTGTGGCTATATTTAATTGAGTGGCATTTTGGGGCCACTCTAGAGCCCCATTTAGAACAGAGTTTCAAACTGTGTATGTGTATGTGTCTGTGTTGCCCCTAACTGGTTGTAACGAGGGATGCCCTAGTTAGCTAGCTAGCCCTAACTAGCTGCAATGGGGGATGCCCTTCAGTGGCTGCTATGAGGGATGCCCCTCTGGTTGTATTGGAGGGATGCCCCTCACTGGCTGGAATGGAGGGGGTGCCTCTCTCACTACAGCCCTTCGCTGTAATGTGTTTGCGGAGGCCTTGTCTGTGTAATTATGCACTGTTCCCTCTAAGGTGCGCGCGTGCGCACCCGCGCCTGCTCCCCCGCGCAGGGGCACCATCGGTAGTGAGGATGTGATGATGGAGCAACATGTGGGTATGGTTTGTGGGTTGAGGGCGTGGCCGCCTCTTCCTGTGCCCGTTTATTATTAATGAGTGGCGGCCATTTTCTTGTGGCTCGGCTCTGGCATGGCCAGAGGGAAGCGTCCGCCATGATGCTGTAGACCACTGGTCAGGGGGCTGTTTGCAGGTGGTGCTCTGCACAAAGAACCATGCAGCTATGCATCCTCCGCAGGGGTTGCTCTCGCCGCCCCCACTCCCTATCCCAGCAGACAGCGCGGTCGGGCTGTTGCCTCTTCCTATTGGTAGATGGGATTTGAGTGGAGGTGACCCAGGGACAGCTAAATGGCTTTCTGCTTCCAGCACAGAGGAGAGGAATGGATGTCGCCATGACACTTTACTCAGGTGAGCCCTGCTAACATGCTCAGGTTGTTTTTTTGGTTGTTGTTTATTTGGTTTGTTGTTTATTAGGTGTGCGGAAGAGGGAGTAGTCTTATACGGCGAGTATATAACAAACTCTATATTTTGAGTGGAAATGTTGGGGGGTTGTCTTATACGCCGGCAAATATGGTATATATGCTCTATTTCTTGTTCTCATACATTGCCCAATCCTTGCTGTAATTTATTTTTGTAAAAGAATTTATGGCAGTGACTTCATAAAAATATATACATATTCAGCATTTTCTGATCATCTACCAACTCAGTCAGTGTATAAAATGGAGTAAAAACATTAATTTGTGTATAGATGTGATATATATATATATATATATATATATATATATATATATATATATACCTAATGTTTGATTCATCTAAACAACATATTGTTTTGGAAATAGAGATGTATTTAATTAATTACTTTTGGTTGTGTATATAGGTTTGATCTTCTCCTCTATAGTATAATGTAAATAACATTGATTAAGAATAAGATTGACATTTCTGTATATGTATGTACATATATAATTTTGAAAGTATTTTGGAAATTTCATTCTAATTGTTTAGATGATTGATGTATTAAAATGTAGTTGTTTTATTTAATGTTTTTATATATGTAAATACTTACCTGTCTATCCACTCCGGGTGTTTGCACAATACTAAGCTGCCCGGAACGTGCAGCTGTGGTCTCTCCTCGCCGCCGGCCTCTCTCCGCCTCCGTGTCCATTGCCATGGTGACACGCCGCTGTGCGGCGGGGTCTAGTGACGTGGATGGCTGGGCGGTTTGGAGGGCGGGTGACGAGGAGGGGTGCACAGTGACGTCCTCCTGTGGGGGATTGTCTAGGTGAATGCCGAGCGTGTTGTGCGGCCACCGTGCGCGGGAGAACGCGCATTGATTATTTAGTATACTAAATCTGCACGGGGGAGCGGTTTGCAACTATATAAAGAGTGGATACACAGGTATATTTTCTCTGGCAGCTTGAAAAAGTGGGGTTGTCCCACGGAACGTGTGGGTAAAGGGGGCACCAGATACCAGCAGGGACTCTGGCCAAATTCATATGGTGATATAATTATATGTTTAAATTGATCTGAAGCACTTCATGGAAGTTTTCTCTTTTTGTATTTCTATAGCACGTACTTTTTTGTAAGGCACTCTAGATATGCATTGGCACTTTTTCTGATTAAGGATTAATTGTACACAAGTATATTGGCACATTGTATATACTTTTCTTGATTATTTATATATATTTTTTATAATTGGATACACAATGACACTTTTGACCTGCAAGTCTCCTGTGGAGATTGTTTTTAAATGTCTGTTGTGAGCTCTTTTTAATTTAAATAAAATGTATGATTGTTATGTATAGATATATTTGTGATTTCTTAGGTTGGTGGTGCTGGCTTGTGAGTACCCGTTTGTGGCTGCTGGGGCCACACATATATTCTTTGGTCTTTAAATTAATTTTGGATAGGATATGTAGGAGGAAAACCTTAAAATGGAAATGGCCAATAGCCAACAAAGCTAAAATTTGAACACAGAACTCCTAAAGAAATATACAGTCATTTTATAACTTTTATTCAGAGAGCCAGCCTTTTGGACAAATTTACACAAAGAGAGATTGTCCAACATATGCAGGAAAAAAATATGGCCTTACATGGCCTTACATTCAAAAATAACACGTCTGTAAAAGTTATGCAATCAAAATAACAGAGAGGGGTGTGCCCAAGACATGGCCATGTCACGATGCTCACGGTGAGCTCTTGGCAGCTAGAACTATTAGGAGCCACTATAGAACACATAGACACTAGGTTACCTGTGGGACTGGCACTATGATTTGTATGAAAAAATCATTCCAGGGGAACAGGATAGAAAGTGATGAAAACCAACTTTTTTCATAATATTGCACTCACCCATACAGCACCAATGTATTACACCAGAAAAATGTTAAATAAGCACAACGTTGTGTTGCTAAAAATTGGGGATCCCCCATGCACATGATTTTGATGCGACAAGAAGGAGATTGGTTAACTACTTCCACCTTTCGTAAGCCAACTGCGGGTAACACCCTATTGCACTTTAATAGTCATCACCCCATGCCATTACGGCGAGGTATCCCTCTTGGTCAATTCCTACGTATTCGTAGGAATTGTAGTTCGGATGAAGACTATAAAAAGAGGCACGACAGTTTATAGAGAGGTTTAGAGCCAGAGGGTATCCTCATAGACTTCTAAGAACCTGCTTTAAAAAGGCCCTGGAGTCCACTCAAGCCGACCTTTTAAGAGTGAAATCTCAATCTATTCCCAGTATGTCACACACCCCGCTTCCAACTAGTCATAACAGTTGGGATACTGACCTGTAGAGGGCGATCTTGCAGAGATGACTTGCAAAAAGGAGCACCTCCCGGTCCATAAATACCTGGGACCTCCCACCATTCCCCAGTCTTTTCATCTCTGCAGTCGGCGAAGCAAGTCAGAAGATGTTTCTCTCCTCCTTGCAGGTAGCCGGGGTAACTCCCGGCATTTTTGTCTATTTCTGCCCGGGTCTCTTTTTTCCTTTATTAGATAAGCCATGTCAGTATGCCTCCCAGCCTAGGCTGATGGCTCGGGCAATGGTAGCCGAACCTCTGTGTGCATATGGGAGCTTGCTCCCTCCGTGAGACCCTATACTAAAGGGTAGGCGGTGTCCGGGTTGGTGTCCCCGGCTTAGGGATGCCCTGTCCCTCTGGCCCTTAGTCCAATGATTTGGAGTTTCCCCCCCCCTGCTATATGCCCCCTGCGTTGCTCCTCGGTGCCCATTGGGGAGTCAGGAAGGGGGGGGGGTTGTATCCTTATTTGGTGAAGGATGGTTTAAAATAAAAAAATTAAAAAAAATAAGGAGAAATATATATATATATATATATATATATATATATATATATATATATATATATAATTAATATGTATAAATGTATGTATTTATATTTTTATGGGGCTGCCTTGCTTGCAGCACCTTCTCCTAGTACCTGGCTGGCAGTTGCTCTTTTAACCTGTCTTTCTTTTAAGGCTGGTGTGTGTGTTTTTTGTAATGGCAGCTTTTGCTGCTCGTGTTTTTCCTACAGCTGAGTTCACACCTGAGGGTTGAAGAGGGGGCGGGGCCCGGCGCGCGTTGCACGGCCCGCCTCCCTCCATGGGTAACTCGTCGTCCAGACCAGGTGTTGGGGGCGGGGCTTTGATGCAGCGCGCATCTCGCGCTGGCCCGCCCGTCTGTTTCCTGTTATTTCTGCGCTCTCGTGGCTGGCTGATGGCGCCTTTCGTGCTCCTCTTCCCTGGTGGTGCCATGAGTAATCCCTTTTTCATTTGATTTCTGGTCTTTGTTATGGTGAGTCCTTGCTGTATACTATGCTGATATTTGGGCTCTTCTATTGTAGCTTACAGGCTGCTTTTAGTTGGAGCATGGATATGTGTATGGTTGTTGTTTTTTAGCCTGCATGTGATTTTTGTCCTTTTCCTTATGTCTTCCAGGCGGAATCTCCTTTAAAAAGGGGGTTTCTCCCGGTCCTTGGGTCCTGGAGTTTTTTTGATTGGGGCCCATATAATTATAAGAAAAATTGTCATTTAAAAAAAAAAAAAAAAAAAAAAAAAAAGAGAAAAAGATAATAAAGTAAATCCTCCCACCTGGGACTTCAAAGGGCATCCCGGGTTGCTTATAGTGTAAATCCCTCTAGGTATTGCGACTACCTTTCTAAAAAGAACACCATATGGAGGCATCTCAGGATATCGGGCTTGGGGTCCCCTCAGGCAATCCCGGCAGTGTTTGAATTATGGGGTATCCCCTGTTGGGGATAATGTGATCTGTGTATCTTGCGCTCAGCAGACCATTGCACTACAATCTGGGGCTCAGGCCTCTGGGTCAGGGGCCCCGGCCTCCTCTCCTTCCCCACCCTGTCTTATCCGTACCCCAAGTGACGTTGTTACAGGCGGGGAGTCGCATTCCAATGTTTGTGCCAGGTTGGCTATCATTGAGAAATGTATTTCTGGCTCTATGGCTAAGAAGGCCTCAGCTAAGAGAAAGCATTTGACTCCAGTCATTCCAGCTGGTGAATGTGAGGAGTGTGAGTTGCTTGACTGGTCTGATTATTCCCCACTGGCAGAGGGGGAATTATTTGAGGATTCTGAAGGTTCTGATGATCAGCAATTCCTTGGAGCTGATACTGAGCAGGGTCAGGGGGATGCTGAGGATACCCCGAGAGCCCTCACCTTTTTGAAGTTTTGGCAATTTCTCCTCCAGAGGAAGTTCCTCCTTTAAAGGGGGAGTTTTTTGGGGCTTCTAAGCCACTCTTAGAGTTCCCAAATCAGAAGCACTTTGAAGATATCATTCTTAAGGAATGGGAGAAGCCTGCTCGGCTTCCAGGTATCCCTCCGGGTTGGGACAAGAAGTATCCCTTCCCTTGACACAGTCAAGCGCTGGTCATCCCCTCCTGAGGTGGATGCCCCGGTTCTTGGCTTATCCAATACTTCTGTTTTGCATTCTCCTGATTCTACCACTCTTAAAGATGGTGAAGACAAACGTATTGATCAAATGGCTTGCCATGCTTTTGCTAGTGTTGGATCGGCTTTACGGCCCGTGGGTGCCTCGGCTCTTATGGCGGTCGCTACCAGGTCTGTAATTAGGGACCTCGGGGCTTGATCCGGACTGTGATGAGTTTGCTGCTCTTAAGCGGTGTGAGTTGTTTATTTCCTTTGTGCTGTCCGCTCTAGATGACACTATGGTTATGTGCAGTAGAACCTCGGCCTTGCTTGTAGCTGTCCGGCGTTCTGTGTGGCTGCGCCAGTGGGCGGCTGATTTTGTGGCCAAAAAATCCCTTACGGCACTCGTAGGCTTACGGCTTTTTGGAGAAAAGTTAGATTCTGTCACGAAAGGGGGGCAGTTACCTCAACGTAAGAAGCAGAGGTGCCCCGTCAGGGGGGCGGCCTCCTTTAACCCTTCCTTTCGTGGTGCCAAACTGGAAGAGGTCCGGCCTTTCCTGCCCACAGAGGCTCAGCAATGAGGGGCCGCCCTCACCCTGGCGAGTGGGGGGACGGCTGGGGTACTTCTTCCAGGTATGGGTCCAACAAATCTCAGACAGATGGATTCTGGAAGTAGTGTCTTCGGGTTACAAACTGGAGTTGGACACTCGGCCCCCTCCCAGATTCTTCAGGTCTCGGGTGCCTTTGAATCCTTTGGCCGCCCAGGGACTCCGGGCGGCAGTAAAGAATCTTCTGGCTGTCATTTGCCAGGTGCCTCCCGTGGAAAGGGGCCTGGGTTTCTATTCCAATCTATTTACGGTGCCCAAAAAGGACGGCTCCGTTCGGCCCATTCTGGATTTAAAACGTCTCAATCGGTTTATCCACTTCAGGAGGTTTCGCATGGAAACCTTAAGCTTGGCCGTCGATTCACTCCTGCAGGGGGACTTCATGACGTCCATAGACATCAAGGATGCTTATCTGCACGTGCCTATCTTCCCGGCACACCAGAGATTCCTCAGGTTCACGGTAGAAGATCAACATTTCCAGTTTGTGGCCCTTCCGTTCGGGCTTACCTCGGCTCCAAGAGTGTTCACCAAGGTCCTGGCGGGAGTGATGGCCCTTTTCAGACTCCAGGGGATTCGCATTGTCCGTATTTAGACGACCTTCTCATCATGGCTTCCTCCTTCAGCCAAGCGGAACTAGACACCAGAGCCGTGGTATCCACGCTGGAAAGGTTTGGTTGGGTGATCAACTATCCCAAATCTTCTCTCTCCCCATCCAGGGAGATTTCGTTACTGGGCTTATTCCCGGATACCTTTCAGGCCAAGGTATTTCTTCCACAGCCCAAGGTTCTTTTGATTCAAGATTTGATTTGTCTTCTGCTAACCAGCCCTCGTCAGTCTATCCGGCTGGGGATGAGACTGGTGGGATTAATGGTGGCAGCTTTCGGGGCAGTCCCTTTTGCCCAGTTTCACATGAGGGTGCTTCAGCTTCATCTTCTGGCAGCCTGGGACAGGTGTCCGCTGTCATTGGATCAGATTTGTCTGTTGTCTCCCTGTGTCCTGCAGTCCCTCAGGTGGTGGCTAGTATCGAGCAATCTGATGAAGGGCAGGTCCTTCCTGACCCCTTGTTGGGAAACTGTCACCACGGATACCAGCCTAACGGGCTGGGGGGGTTTCTGGAGGGAACATCAGTTCCAGGGACTATGGGGGCCTCAGGAGGCTCACACCTCCATCAATATTCTGGAGCTGCGGACCATTTGGTTGGTCCTGTCCCGCCTAACTCTTCATTTACAGGGGCTGCCAGTTCAAGTCCGATCGGACAGCAGTCGCTTACATCAATCACCAAGGAGGGACACGCAGCAGGAGTGCCTTCAGGGAAGTCTCTCTGATTCTAGCCTGGGCCGAGAAAAATGTTCCTTGCATATCAGCAGTTTACATTCCGGGAGCGGAGAACTCGGAGGCGGACTCCCTGAGCAGGAGCTCATCCCGGCGAGTGGAATGGTCTCTCAATCCCAGGGTATTCAAGTTTCTTTGTCACAAGTGGAGACACCGAAAGTGGATCTCTTTGCCTCACGGCACAACCACAAGCTTCCGGCCTTTGTGTCTCTATACCTGGATCCTCTGGCATTGGCAGTGGATGCCATGTCTCTGAACTGGAGAGATCTGGGGTTCCTGTACCTGTTTCCCCCCTTCTGCATGATAAGCAAGGTGGTTCAAAAGCTAACTCAAGAAGGGGCACCAGCAATCCTGGTGGCTCCAAAGTGGTTCTCAGACGTCGTGCGACTGGCGGTAGTTCAGTTTTATCTGCCTCTTCTTCCGGATCTTATCACCCAGGGTCAACTATGTTACCCCAATTTACATATGCTGGCTTTGATGGCGTGGCTGCTGAAACCTCCATCCTAAGGGAGGAGGGTCTTTCTGATGCAGTGATTCAGACTCTTGTTAGAGCTAGGAAGAAATCTTCCTCTACCATCTACTATAGGATTTGGAGGTCTTATATTGACTGGTGTGAAGTTAGGGCCTTGCCTTGTAGGGTGTTTTCAATTCCCAGGATTTTGGAATTTCTACAACATGGTCTGGACTTGGGGTTCCAGCTTAGCACCTTGAAGGGGCAGGTCTCTGCCCTGGCGATTTTCTTTCAGAGGTCCTTTGCTCTCCATCCTCAGGTTAAAACTTTTTTCCAGGGGGTTACGCATGTGCGGCCTCCTAGGAAACATTTGTTCCCAGTTTGGGATCTGAATTTGGTGCTTTCTGCCCTGCAGGGTACTCCTTTTCAGCCCTTGCAGGATACTGCTCTTTCTATACTTACTCAGAAAGTGGCTTTCTTGATTGCTATCACTTCAGTTCGGTGGGTTTCAGAGTTGGCGGCCTTGTCCATTCAGGCCCCTTACTTTGAGAGGCATCAGGACAAGGACAAGTTTTATAAAGTTGATGTGCGGGCCTCAGCAGATGCTGTTTTTGGCCGCAAAGTTCTGCAAGCTGCAGTGGTTTAAGTTTGCGCATTATTTCCTTGGTTTGGATCCCCACCCTTTATGGACACTGCTTTTGGATGTTCCAAGTGTTATGACTAGTTGGAAGCGGGGTGTGTGACATACTGGGAATAATACCATTTTGTGAGTACTCACCTGTAAAATGGGTATTACAAGTATGTCACACACCCCGCTTCCTCCGCCCTTTTTTGTTCTGGGATCCTTTATATGGTGAACTTTTTTTGTTGTACTCTTGTAATTGGCTCTTCCTGGTCCCCTTACTGCTGTCTTATAACTGGGGAATGGTGGGAGGTCCCAGGTATTTATGGACCGGGAGGTGCTCCTTTTTTTCAAGTCATCTCTGCAAGATCGCCCTCTACAGGTCAGTATCCCAAGTGTTATGACTAGTTGGAAGCGGGGTGTGTGACATACTTGTAATACCCATTTTACAGGTGAGTACTCACAAAATGGTATCATTGTCAGGTCTAAAGGAAACAGCCAACCAATCGGCCTGATTACCCAGTATGGAGCACACTGGGAACGCTTTCGTGGGATTTTGGAGGCACACTGGCATGTGCTGGCATTAGATCCGACAGTGGGTAAATTGGTGGGGCCCCGCCCTTTGCTTACTGCCCGTAGAGATAAAAACATGCGGGATCTACTAGTACACAGTGAATACAAATCAAAAAACTCTATGGATGCCCCTTCTGTGGAGAGATTGAATGGTTCCTTTAGATGTGGTCATTGCAATATTTGCAGATACATGCTCAAAACAAGTAGCTATGAGGGGGTGAATGGGTCCCCATGGCGACAAATAAGGGGATTTATCAACTGTTCCACGCCTATGGTGGTATACATGCTCACCTGCCTGTGCAGAAAAAAATATGTTGGTAAAACTAAACGTGAATTGAGGGTGCGGGTAGGTGAGCATGTATGCGAGATCAAAAATAAGAATGAAAAAAGCCCGGTGGTGGATCACTTTAAGGCATGGCACCAAGGCAATCCAAAAGGCCTACAGGTGTGTGATATTTATGTACTTAAAAAGGAGGGGAGAAGGGGGCAATGGGAGCAGAGATTGCTGCAGCAGGAATCCCGGCTAATTTATGAATTAAGGACTATGGCACCTCACGGGCTAAATACGGACACTGGTCTAAGTGCCTCCCTATAGGTTAGGGGTAGGTAGCGTGGGCACTTATTGGCAATCAAGTTAGGTATATACATATAGAGAAGTTAAGGTCCACTTGAAAGATACTGTTGTGATGCCTTAGCTGAGTGGATCGCAATATGGGACTAGTTGGGTATGGCTATGGCATATCCTGCATTTCACATCTCCCTTCATATGCTTTTGGTGCCCCTGTTGTCTTCCCTTTCTACCCTCCTGCGTCCCCTTTACCCTGTTTCCCTCCTATCCCCTTGCTTCCCTGTCCACCTTGCCTCTCATCTTCTTTCTCCTTTGCTATCCATTGTCATGTCTGCCCCCCCTCCTTTCCTTGGTTTGGAGTGATGTGCATTAATGGTAAAAAATGAATGACGACAGTGGCAGTACCTATTTATATGAGTGTGTGGCAGAAATTCCCATACGCTCTGTATAAGTATAAAAATTCCTTCCCCTGTGTTGCCATTCTATAGTGCATACAGCACAGATATGAAGTTGTGACATATTTGATTAACAAGCTTGATTGTGCCAGGTATGGTGTCGTTTTTGCCTGTTGGTGTGTGTAAAAGCTGCGAGGAAGGTGTCACCAGCATTTGATAGGGAATCTGGGCATAGTGAGTCATGTATTGAATGATTGCAGCTGTGGCTGCGTAACCTTGTTCGGACCTGCAACAAGCCCAGGAGGCTATCTTTCCTATGATTGGCTGGATGACGCTTGATGGGCGGAGCTTAATGCCGACAAAAAGACACCAGGATTGGCCAGGCGTCACCCTGATGAAGCCCCGGGGGCTGGGCGAAACGCTCGTCGGAAGTGGGAGGTCCCACGTTGCCTCTTGTCCCTCCACTACGTTCTGCTGCTGACCAGCCTCTAGCCTGCGTGTGATGTAAGGACGTCCCTCTGCAGCAAGGAGACCTTCCCATGAGACTGGCTGAAGCTGCAAATGGTTAAAGGCTGTGCAGCTAAGTATATGACACTTGCATCATTGTTATGCTAATTGTGGTCTGCTGATATGGAGACCTGGCAGCCGTGATTCATCTATCAGCTGTGCGTATCACAGTATAAGCTAGACGAGCTTGCAGTGCCAACACAGTCAGTGAAAGTTTTAATGTCTGTTATTGATGCTGCTTTGCACATGCACTTTTTGAACTGGCATGTAGGTCAGTGTAAGGATTTGCATAGACTGTTGCCTTACAGCAGCTATCTGACTATAAGACTTGTGGGACACTGTGAAAGCAACAGCGTAATAGGAGACAGCCGTTTGTCATTTGATGCTGCTCAGCATTTAGCACACGCACTTAACAATTCAAGGTTGTGGAATTAAGCACAGGAAAATGAATAGCACGTGGTTGCTGTGGTGGTGCTTCTCTCAACAGTAATACATGGAATATTGTTAAAGTGAAGATGCAGATTGTGCAGATTGTGTTCTACTATGGCGCCCAACACAGAGCTATGAAGAAGCATGCTAATTAGTGCAGTTCAATATGGTCTGTTATGCTGCATGAATGTGTGGTGAGTGGATGCGTGTATGACGCAATGGTGCATGTGCATGGGGGGATCCCCGATTTTTAGCAACACAACGTTGTGCTTTTTTAACCTTTTTCTGGTGTAATACATTGGTGCTGTGTGGGTGAGTGCAATATTATGAGTAAAGTTGGTTTTCATCACTTTCTATTCTGTTCCCCTAGAATGATTTTTTTCATACAAATCATAGTGCCAGTCCCACAGGTAACCTAGTGTCTATGTGTTCTATAGTGGATATTGATTTTGGTTAGTGGGACGCCGGGTATTAACACGGCAGTGCACATGCAGGTAATTGTAGGAGTCTCCTTGCTTTTAACTTTGTAGAACTATTAGGAGGCCTGTAGGCCTGTGGCAAAAAAGTGACTGGGGATTGCTATATTTCCCCAAGATTCTGCTTATATATGTGCTGGGCTTGTAAACATTCTCCTGAGTCACCGGTCTAGCAAAAGTGTGAGAGGTGTGCAATTGAGGGTATCCTGGCCATTTTAAAAGGTAGATTTAGAGATTCTGCCTCAACTAGTAATGGGTTAGTAAGATAGTGTTGAAAAAATTAACTTATATGTGATAAGCTACAGTGGATGGCTCATTTGGGGATAATCTGGGAAGGAAGATATATTCCTTACTGGCGTTTAAATGGTTAATGATAGGATCTACCCTTAACCCAGATGGAAAGTGAGAGCTGCAATGAGAGCAGCCATGTGAGTGTAGCTAGATTTGCAGCTGAACATAGAGAGGCTAACTCTGCTTATGTGAAGCCGGAATTCTGACTACTGTTTAGGATGTTGAATGATGGCAAGATGCCCTGTGATGCTACTGATGTAAGTCTTTGCTGATGATAAGAAACCATTGTGTTTGTTTTGATGGCCTGTCTGCTGGATTATAAAGCTGCTGGGACAACTTTGTGAAGTAATACTGTGTGAAGGACGGTTATTTCCCTTAACTGTATGGTTACTGACTGCTTTGAATCTCATGCTGACCAACACTAAAGAGCTAATTCCCACAGGCTCTATACCTGCTCTCTTATCCTATCCATAACCTCCTAACCTAATGATGACTCCTAAGGAAAGCTAAGAAAACTCCCCAATGCCCAAAACCAAGTGTTTTTCAGCCCAACAAAACTAGACTCCAGGCTCAAGCCCCAAGACAAGATGCTGCTGACCCTTACCTTGGAGAGTGGAAGAGGAACTGAGGACCAAGCTACATCATCCAGCTCTGTGGGTGCAACTGTGGAGAGAAGAGGGCAGGTTGTTTTGTACGTGGGCGGAGCCCTGCATTCCAGGAGAGGTATGTAGATTAAACTGCCCAGAGCAACAGAGTACGCTTGCAGAAATATGAAGCACACAGAGCCCCGCCACCATTCTGGCTTCAGATTTGGTCCGGGGTATTGCTGCAGTTTGCGCTGCCGGGGGCCAATTAGGGTCTTGGAGTAGTCACTTGTGACTATTGAGTACTTGTATATAATTTGGTCATAGTCCCTCAGGGACATTGTTATATTTTTCACCATGACGGAGGCATCTGGGGCAAGCGGGTCTGGTACCTTAGCAGACATGGTTACCCCATGTCCAGTATGCCTGCAAAGGCCTCTGAGCAAGGTCAGTACTTTTTGTCCAGAATGTGCTATGGTAGTACTTGCTAAATTTGGGAGTAGAACTTCTCCTTCAGAGACTGCTGATGCTGGGCCCTCAGAACCTATAGCTCCTTGGTAGCTCAGCCTCACTGGGATAACCAGGACAATTTCCAGCAGGATTTTGCAGAAAGGTTTGTCCACATAGAAAGCCAGCTAGCACTGGCGACCGTCCTCAAGAAGGCTTTGGGGAAGAGGTTTGCATCCGTAGTCTCTGATGAGGATGAGGATTTATCTTAGGGTGAACTTCCTTCCAGTAGGGAAGAGAGTAATTCGAACTCAGGGTCCTCTACACAATCATTAGATGGAGGGTCTCATTAGTTCCATTTTACAGGTTCTGGATATTTCGGCTCCCAAAGTGCCCAAGAAGAAAAAGGGTGATTTATTCAAGCCAGAGAGACCTAGGCAACAGGTTCCTGAGCATACTCATTTTTCAAATATTGTCGGGAAGAAATGGGAGAAATCAGATAGGCTCCCATCCATTCCTATGGTGTTGGATAATTAATATCCTTTTCCCACAGATCTGTTTAATTTCTAATACTACTGTTATGCCTTCCTCAGTGGATAGATAAGATGGCACATCAGGCGTTCTCTGTTGTAGGATCGACTTTACAGCCAGTCTGCACCACTACCATAGCATGTTGAGCAGAAGGTTGAAGGCGGCCTCTAAGAAGTCCCTGATGGGACTCCCCTTTCAGAAAGGGTAGTTTGTTTGTGGAACATCTGGATGATGTGGTAAAGGAGGCTACGGGAGGTAAGTCTACTAAACTTTCACAAAGAAAGAAGTCTACCCCATTTTTTCACAGGTCCTCCAATTCCTGGCCTTTTCTTGGGGTAGAGCTTCCACCTCTTTGGGATACTAAAGGGAATTTTGGAACAGACCAAAGTCCCAAAATAAAGCAAGATAGTTTTGGCGGAATAAGACCCCTTCTAGGCCCTCTCCAGCAAGGGTGGGGGGGACGCCTTCTGCATTTTGCTCCCATTTGGAGGCTCCATGTATTAGATCTGTGGATAAAGGAGGTGGTTTCCTCAGGTTACAAGATTGAGTTGGGAGGCAGACCTCCCCGGTTCCTTTGGTCAGGGGTATCCCGAAATAAAGTGAAAGCAGAAGCCTTGAGAACCATTGTAGCACACCTTTTACAGACCTCAGTGGATATAAAGGATGCGTACCTACACATCTTGATTTTTTCCGGGTCATCAAAAATATTTGCACTTTGCAGTAGATGGCCTTCATTTTCAGTTTGCGGCTCTGCACTTCAGCCTGTCCAGAGCCCCATCTTTTCAGAAGACCCAAAAGGATACACAGACTGTCTTGTCGATGCTGGAAATGTTTGGCTGGATAGTCAACTATCCAAAGTCGCATCACTTCAACAGTGAGGTCTTACCTGGGAATGTCGTTAGACAAAACTCAGGCCAAGGTATTTCTTCCGGAACAGAAGAGACTCTTCTTCAGGCCAGAATACAGACTCTCTTGGCCTGATACATCAGGGAATGCGCTTGGTGGGCCTGATGGTATCTTGCTTCGATGCACTGCAGATAAGGTTGCTCTCGGTCTGGGATCAGACCACAGAATCTCTGGATCACCCCTTTTTTATGACACAATCAGCCAGGCAGTACATAACCTGATGGCTGAATCCTCAGCATCTTCTGGTGGGCAGGTCCTTTTTCTGGTTCAATGGAAGATAGTTACCAGGGATGCCAGCCTACGGGTTGGGGGTGTCTGGGGGTCACAGATGATCCAGGGATAGTGGGGACCGGGAGAACAGGCTCCCTATAAATATCCTAGAACTGAGAGTTATTCTTTTAGCTCTCACACATTGGACTTGAGAGGGCATCTTGTCAGGTAGACAACCTGACGGCGGTGGTATATATAAACCACAAGGGGGGCACCATGAGCAAAAGAGCTCTCAAGGAAGTGAGCCGGATATTTATTTGGGCCGAGAAGCAAGTCCCATGCATCTTGGTGATTCACATACTAGGAGTGGACAACTTGCAGGAAGATTGTTTAAGCTGAACAGTCCTGCATCAGGGAGAGAAGTCCCTCAGTCAGAGGGTTTTTCAGTCCCTTTACATGTACTGGGGCCGTATAGATGTAGATCTCTTTGCGTCTCGGCACAATAAGAATGTTCCGAAGTTTGTGTCTCGGTATAGGGACCCTCTAGCAATAACAGATGCACTGACCCTTCCTTGCTCAGCTTTCAGGCTTCTTTGTGCGTTTCCTCTGTTTCCAGGGTCTATTCTCCTAGGTCGAGTACTAAAAGGGTAGCTCACAAAGGGGTTCCAACCATTTTGGTGGCACCTTGCTGTCCAAGGAGAAGCTGGTTCTTAAACATAGTAAGGATGTCGGAAAGCGAGCATTGGTGGCTTCCAGACGATCCAGATCTTCTCACACAGGGGCCCCTAGGGCACCCCAGTTTACGAATTCTGGCTTTGCTGGCTATTGAAACAAACAAAGAGGGGTTTATCTGCCAGGGTTATTAGACATATAATAAAGACTTACTACTACCAAAGATTTACTACAGGATCTGGCTAGTATTTATCACTTGGTGTGAATCAAAAAGTTTTGCTTGTAAGAAGTTTTCTGTCTCCAGAATTCTTACATTTTTGCAGAAGTGTCTGGAGGAAGGGCTTCAATTGAGCACTCTAAAAGAGCAGATATCTGCCTTATTCATCTTTTTTTCAGAAGCCCATTGCTGAGAATAAGCTTATTAGGACTTTTTTGCAGGGGGTCACTCATGTGCGCCCTCCACGTAACCTGTTTGGGACTTGAACTTCAAGTCCCTGTTTGGGACTTGAACTTGGTGTTGTCAGCTCTGCAGGGCCCTCCCTTTGAACCTCTAGCAGAAGCGTCCCTAAGCTTGTTGACACTTAAAGTGGAACAAAACCCAGGATTTTGACTATCCTGGGTTTTGGTCCACTCCCTCGAGGTACCCCGATCGGGGGTGCCCCACTGTGTGAAACCCCCAGATCCCCGCAGCCAACTCACCTCACTGCTGTCCTATAGTGCATGCGCAGCCGCTCCTCAAATCAGCGTGCTCGGAGCCGCTGAGCTATGGGCGTCTAAGCAACGTCTAAGCTCAGCATCTCTGAGTGCGCTGGCGGTTGCATCTTGCGCTTCCATCTGACAGGGAGCGTGCTCACACCGGCCATTCACATATAGCCGGCACGGGCACGTGCCCTGCTAGAGAAAAGCGTGATATGCGGCCACGGCCCGCATATGCGCCATTGGACCGGGATTAAGGTAAGTGTAGCAGGCGTCCTGGGGGGTTTCACACAGCGGGGCATCCCGATTTTGGATCGGCCTGGAATCCAGCTGGGTTTTGGTCCAGTTTGTCATTTTTAAATAGTGGAAATTACTTCAGTGGGTTTCTGAATAAGCAGCTTTATCAGTTAAACCTCCTTATTTAGAGTTGCATAAGGACAAGGCGGTCTTTCCCATTATAAGCAGGATTTTCTTCCTAAGGTGGTTTACCCTTTTCTTCTAAATGAAGATGTGGTTTTGCGCTCCTTATGTCCTGCTCCAGTTAGCCATAAGGAAATTATGTCTTTGGATGTAGTAAAAGCACGCTGGGCTCATTGGTCCGGAGATTGGCCAATTGCAGCAGTGGAGCAGGGAGGCTCGTCTCTCCCAAGATGGTTGTCAGTGGGCCTCAGTGCTGTTCGCCGGCTGAAGGATTCATCAGTTAGCAATGACCCTGTAGCGCCAGGTCACAATACAGCCTCAAGGATATAAACAGAGTTTAAAAGTCTGCAATTATCTATATTGCTAGTGTCAGTGTTGACATATAACCTGCAGCAGTATAAGAATATATCTAAGGTATGGTATCCACAGCAAGTCAAAGGGTTTAAATTTAAATAACCCATACATAAAGAATGTAGCGATTATAAAATGTATAAGATTGCTGTGGGATGTTTATATACATATATAAAGTGCCTAGTGCCAAATTATCTGTACAATGCAAGGGTAATAAGCTAAGCAATAAAGAGGTACTGTCTTCTTACATGTTCATACAGTGTATAATCTGACATTCAGCATAAACCATTCCTGTCTTCCAAATAAGAGGCCTGTTGTTTGTAGTTTAACAGGTTTATTATGTGATGGCAAAACCTAGTGGTAGAAATATGGTAAAACTATAAGAATACAAATGACTATGTATAAGTACAGAGTATAACATCCGTATGTATCGCATTACATAACAGTGAAGTACACGACAAAAAGGCTGCCTATGCGAAAGATTGAATGGCTAGCTAACAGTCTAACATCTACACATTAAACTCTCTGAGTAGTACAAATATCTGAACAGCTCTAGATATCATAATGCCCTAGTAACCGAGGTAAGTGACTCACCATATATGCTGTTACACAGATGGTGGAGTTTTAAAAGAGAGAAATGTGATGGCAGCTCTGATCTGTGTCAGGAGGCTAAAAACAGCCCACTTCTTCTTCCCAGAATGCTTTGAAATCTCCCATAATACTTTTAAATCAGAAAAACAAAATGTTATACAACTTAACAGCAGTATATGGTGCTATAACCTCACTAAAGATATGATGACAGGGCAGAAACGAATTATACTGATTCTCTACCCTACTGGGCAGAACACTCCCCATCTGGCATCAACCGACGCCACTACTAGGTCGTTCAGGTGAAAAACAAAACTAGTTCCACTACTGGCCTGAGGAATAACTTGCACTCGCCAAGCTTCCACACTTTGACCTCGGCCTTGCGTACGTTCCCATCCTTGCTTGGGAATGTGTTGGTGATTAGGCCTAATGGTCACTCATTCCGGTGTGACTGGCTGTCTTTCATGAGCATGACATCCCCAGATCTGATGTTTGTTAGTTTGCCACTTTCTTCTTGATTGTATGGTAGAAATATACTGTTTCTTCCACCACCAGAAGGCATTGGAAAGACTTTGCACCTGCCTCCATTGTCAGCTGTAGAGGTCTTTATCACTGAATTCTCCAAGAGGAGCACTCGGAGTGCTGGTCTTCTGCGTGAGTAACATGGCAGGAGTGAGGATGGTCAAATCTTCAGGGTCGCTGGAAAGGGTAGGAAAAGGTAGTCAACGGTCTTGCGTTCATGATAGCTGAAACTTCTACCAAGAAGGTGGTCAAACTTTCGTGTGTAAGTCTTGTACTCCCCACCTGCAAGAAGATAGAATCCAGGATTTTTCTTGCTATGCTTTCCCAGACACCGCCCATATGAGAAGAATGAGGTGGATTAAATGTCCAGGTGCATCCTTGTTTATTTAGGTACCTTTCCACATTGGTAGTGTCCAAGTTGGAAGGAATCTGGAGTTCTTTCACTGCCCCAACAAAATTTGTGCTTCTGTCTGAACGAATATGCTTGACGGGCCCTCTGATTGCAATAAAACGTCGAAGTGCGTTTATGAAACTTGAAGTGTCCATAGATTCAACCACTTCTATATGGACAGCTCTGCTGGTCATACAGGTAAACATGACCGCCCAGCATTTTGCGGTGGCGTGACTACCTCTAGTGTGCCGTGTAGCCAATGACCAAGGACCAAATACATCCAGACCTACGTTGGTGAAAAGAGGATCTGTACTGAGCCTCTCAGTTGGAAGACTGGCCATCTTCAGGTTCTGGAACATGCCACGAAGTTTGCGACAGGTGACACAGTTGAAGATGAGCTTTCTCACACACCTCTTAGCTCCAACTATCCATAATCCAGCAACTCGTAGATTCCCTTCAGTAAACAATTGGCCTTGGTGTTTCACTTTGACATGATGGTGTTGCACGAGTCGTGACATGACGACGTCCCGGAATTATTACAGGATGTTTCTCTCCAAATTCAACTTTGGCTTCTTGAAGGTGACCCCCTATTCTAAGCAACCCATTTTGATCAATGAAAGGATCAAGCTTCTTCAAAGCGCTGTCCTTGGAGACTGTTTGACCTTTGCTGAGTTTGTCAATTTCTTTAGCATAACATTCATGTTGTATAGTGCGAACTATTATGTCTTTGGACTTTTCCATATTGGAAATGGTAAATGCATGTTTGCAGTGATGCCAACCTTTGCATGGCTTCTCAACCACAGGTAATGTTGACTGGTAAGAATGAGCTATATGAACTAGACAGGCTATAGCACGAACAAGCGACATCCAGGTGGAGAACCTGACGAAACGGTGGGATTTGAGTTGTATGGTGGTCCGAAGTGGTTGTATTTAGAACAGATACTTCAGGTCGGATTTCTTCATCCACAGCTGGGTCTACCAATTCAAACGAGTCAGATTCAATGTTGCAAGAAGTTGAGCGGTACAGAGATGCAGGACCCTTAAACCATGTAGTGTCTTTAAGGTGGCGTGGTCTGCAGGATTATGATGTGTGGACACATAGTGCTACTGTTCAGGACTAGTGGATCTCCTGATCCTTAGCACCCGATTGCTGACATAGAAGCATCTAATTTCATTGCAAATGTATCCTAGGACTAACTTGCTGTCCATGTATAACTCGACTTTCGATTTCCAGATTTAGTCCTGTTGTTATAAGTTCAGCTAACTCCACTGCAAGTACGGCAGCACAGAGTTCTAGTCTGGGTATTGTGTGCTCGCGGAGTGGCGACAGTTTGGGCCGGCTCATAACGAAACCCACATGGCATTGCTCTTTGACATCTATCGTCTTTAGGTATGCTACGGCTGCAATTGCCTTGACTGAAGCATCACAAAAGATAAATAGTCTTTGCATCTTGACCTCAGTTGATGGCACAGAAGCATACGGTCGTGCCACCTGAAGGCTGGACAAATCTTCGAGAGACTTCCTCCATCCTATCCACAGGTCTTTTTTCTCCATGGGAAGTGGATCATCCCAATCAGCCGTTTCTATGGTGAAGTTTCTTAACATCATTTTACCTTGGATGGTAACAGACGCTACGAATCCCAGAGGATCATATAAACTGTTTATGGTAGACAGGATACGTGTGAAGGGCTTTTCTTCCTTGCTGATTTGGAAGGTGAATGTCTCTGCCTTTAACCCTTTAAGTGCCAGCCTTCCTAGATTTTTCTTCCAATCCATTCCAGGCACTCCTTACTTGGGTTTCCCTCCTCCTTGCTGATCACGTGACTGCAAGAAAGAAAACAGGTGCGACCCTCCCGGCCCATAAGTAGCAGCTGCCCCTAATCAGATCAGTTTTCTTTCTTGCAGTGGCAAGATGACTGTTGAAGATTTAGGAGTCGCTCTCAAGGTTTTGGCAGCAAGCGGGGGACCGAACCCTGTCGGCTTTCTGCGTAGCCTTACTCCCACGGATCCCTCAAGACCCAAGTTTATGCCTCCACAGCATTGGCTGTTTTTGGGTCCGTGAAGGTAAGGTGGAAGCGCCGGGGTCTTGGGGCGCTTACAGAGTGTATATGCTCTGGGCTGCAGGCTTTTTTGAAAAGCAAGTCAGCCTCAGGTTTTTCTCTGGTGTACCTGCTGAGGAATGTTTTTTATTTTTTACCCAACCCTTCCTTCTTCCAGTTAGGTAGGCTTGTTTTATATAAAAAAAAAAAAAAAAAAGAAGAGGGGGTGCTTACGTCGGCAGCGCACATGCTAAGTTGGGCAATACCGAGAAGGTTGCAGCCCTGCGCAAGGATGACATGTTTAAAAAAAAAAAACAAAACAAAAAGTATATAAAGAAGAAGAGAGGAAATTCCTTTTTATTTATGTGTGTGTGTGTAATATGCCTTAAGAAGCAGGGCTGATGTCACGCTGGGCGGTGTTATCTCAGATCACGTGTTTGTGTTTACCTTCAGTACTCCTTCACTTGGTAGAAGGAGATCACAGGTGGTGGTTCTCTGCTGGAGTCAGGTAGGAGACACGAGGCTGCGACGGCGAGGAGTGCAGGCTGGCTATTGTCTCCCCTCCTCTCCCCTCTCCTCTCTCCCCTCTTCCACATTGCGCTCGGCGCCTGGCCATCTGGGGGAGCCGGGGCCATGAGCGCCTTTACTCCTCCAAACCCCCCACCCTCCTCCCCTCTCCTCTCCTCTCCTCTCCCACTCTGCGCTCTGATAAGAAAGCCGGCTTGTCTCTTCCCGGCGGCACTGCTCAGACCGGCTCTTGCGGTCATTTATTTGTCAGACGGCCGCGGCACAGGCGGCAGCGGCGGTTGTTGGGGGCGGGGGTAGTGGCCTTTCCTGTGGCCTTGGCTACCATTAAACTTTTAAATCATTAGGATGGGGGAGGCAGCGGCCGAGCTATATGGCTGTTGTGTTTATGATTAGACTGTAAGTGCATGGTTTTGTCTCCTATTCAGAGTGAAGACAGACGGCAGTGTGGATCGTCTGGTTAATTTTCTCTTTTTGCTATTGATTGATATGTAATTAGCAGTCTTCAGTTTGGATTACAATCATGATTATTTTTAAATATTTTTAAATATTTTTTAAATATTTTTAAGTATTATTAATCATTATTAAATATTATTTTCAATTAATTTAGGTTATATTCATATGGTGGTGAAATACTAAAATATTGTAAATATTATTAGCTATCATCCATTATTATATTATTATTATATGTTTATATTATATTATTATTATTATTATTATTATTATTATATTATTATATTATATTATTATATTATTTTTATATTATTATTAATTAATATTTATCAACTATTATTTATTGTTATTACTCATTAATAATGATAGTATCTTATGAGCTTTTTTTTATAAGTTTTAAATCCTTTTTCTCCTCTTTTATTTTTAGAATGGAAGAAGGATAGAAAGCAGGGTTGCGGTTCCTCCCGGTCCCTTTTTTGGGGGATTGGTTTAGGCTCAGGGCCCTTTGGGTCAGCTGGCCAATATAAAAGAAAAAAATTTTAAACACCACGAGGGAGGCATCAGAGGATAGCCATACGGGCATCCCTCTTGAACAGGGCAGGATTTGTCCCTTATGCAGGCAGGTTTTGGCATGGTTTGTTCCGCCTGCGCCGTGAAGATCGGCCTAGATCATAACAGAGCGGCTGACCGGGTATCTAGCCCGGCTGATGCTGGGAGCATTACGGCTCACCCATCTCCTGCTTCCCCTAAAGGGGAAGAAGGCAGTGAGGTGCAGACGGAATTTGCTCACAGGTTGGATAATCTGGAGAGGCAGTTGTCTCTTGTGTTACCAAGGAAGGCTGCCTACAATAGAAAACATTTGGAACCTGTGGTGGAGGAAGAGGATATGTTTGCCTCCTTTGGGGAAGAAGAGGACGAGGAGTATTTGGACGAGCAGCCCTCTGAGGGCGAACTGCGGTCAGGAGAGGATAGAAACTCTTATTTTCGTCCGATGAAGATCCTCTCCTTGTGGATGAAACAGAAGGTCTGCTTTCTGTGGTTTTTGATACCTTGAATATCTCCCCGCCTGAGGTAGCGAAAAGAAGAAAGGATGACCTGTTTAACCCTTTAAATGCCAGCCACGTAAATTTTACGTGGTTGCTTCTCCTGGACTTAAGTGCCAGCCACGTAAAATTCACGTGCCTGGCATCTACCCCTGCTAGTGGGCAAAAAAAAAACAAAAAATACTCACCTGACCCCTCGTTAGATCCGGCCGGGTCTCCTCTTTAATTTGGTGCCATCCGATCCCCCGTGGGGTCTCGGATGGCTCCAGGAGAGCCCCCGGAATAGTGCCCCCCCCGCTTCGGCAGCAGCAGCTGCTATCTGTGAAAAAAAAAAAAAAAAAAATGACATTCACTTACCTTAGGTCGCGCTGCCTCCCGACAGGTCTCTTCTTCACTGGGGGGGCCTCCGATCACCCCCCCCTGGCTCTTCAGCTTCAGGGGAGAGCCTGAAAGGGCTCTCCCCCCTCCTGCTCCGACGGGCGCCGCCATCTCGTGATAAGCCCCGCCCCCTTTGGGGGCGGGGCTTATCGTGTCCCTCGCTCAAGCTCCGCCCCTTTCGGGCGGGGCTTACCATGATCCCGTCTCAAAGCCACGCCCCCTTCGTGACGTCACTCACCGGGTGTCGTCCTGGCTCCCGGCTGTTGTTCATTCAGATGCGATCATGCTGGCCACAGGAGCAGAGGGGCAGGTGATCAGATCATCACCTACCCCTCTGCTACTGCAGCCAGCATGATCACATCTGTCAACACATCGAGGGACAAAGGAGCTGACGATCGGAGGTAAGTAAAGTAAAAAAAAAGTTTTTATTTTTTAATAAAATTTTTAATTAAAGTGTCAGTGTGTTTATTTTTACTGTTAACCCCTTGTGAACTGGTAAGGGGTCCATGAGACCCCTTATACCAGTTCACGAGGCATCCCCTATTACCTGCCTCCCCAAAGGCCAGAGGGGGGCAGAAGAGCCCGGGCCCACATAGGGTATGTGGGCTCGTAGGCTGCAGGGTGGGGGGGCCACAAAAGCTGGCCCCCCCACTCTGTGCCTACAAGCCCCCATAGCTGGTCCCGGGCTGGTTATGACGGGTAGGGGGGACCCTACGTCATTTTTTTTTTGAATTTTAAGGGTTAGGGTTAGCCTAACCCTAACCCTTAATTTTTTTTTTTTTAATGACGTAGGGTCCCCCCTCCCGGGGGGGGGGGGGACCCTACTTCATTTTTTAAAAAAAATTTAAGGGTTAGGGTTAGCCTAACCCTTAAAATTCTGCCCAAAAATAGGTTCCCCCCCCCCTTCCCAGGAGGGGGGATGCTACGTCTTTCTTTTTTTTTTTTTTAAAGTGGACCAACACCCAGGCTGATCTATAAGATTCCAGGGCCGATCAGATCCCTCACCGCGGGGCATCCGAAATCGGGATGCCCCGCTGTGTGAAACCCCCCAGGACGCCCCATTCGCCTTACCTTATCCCCGTTTCAACGATGCATGCGCGGGCCTCTGCCGCCTCTCACGCTTCTCTCTAGCAGGGCGCCGTTTGTGAATGGCCGGCGCGGGCACGCTCCCTGTTAGAGGGAAGCGCAAGATGCGGCTGCCAGCGTGCTCGGAGCTACTGTGGTTGTCCGTCCCTTGTCCGTGCATACCACAGCGGCTCTGAGCGCTCTGATTGGACGAGCGCTCGCGCATGCGCCGTAGGAGCGGGGTGAGGTGAGTTTTTTTATACCTTTCTCGGGGGTTTCACGCAGCGGGGCACCCCCACGGAAGTGGAACAAAACCCAGGATAGTGAAAATCCTGGGTGTTGGTCCACTTTAAGGGTTAGGGTTAGGTTAACGCTAACCCTTAAAATTCCCCCCAAAAAATGGGGTCCCCTGGAAGGGGGGATCCTATGTCATTTTTTCTTTAATTTTAAGGGTTAGGGTTAGGCTTAGCCTAACCCTAACCCTTAAAATTCCAAAAAAAAAACCCTGGGAGGGGGGTCCCTATGTCATTTTCTTTTTAAATTAACCCCTTGCGTTTATAGTGTGGATAGTAGTATTTTGTTTTTAAATGTTATAAAGTGCTATTTTCAGTTTGGGGGGGTCTCCTGGGCAAGAATGGGGGGCTATCGATACATATGTGGTACCGTTGTAATCGGGAGAAATGGGGCTATCACATGCAATATGGTTTTCATTACTAAAACAAATGTTTTATTTAAAATAAAGGAGACAATTGTTTAAAAAATATTATTTTATTTATTTTTTTGTTTTTTTTACGCAAAAATATTAAAAAAACAGCAGAAAAATTACAAACAAGACATTTAATGTTAAAGCCTAAACTCTGCTGCAAAAAAAAATATATATATATTTTCCAGGAAATTCCGGCAAAAATCACGGTTAAACATGGCGCAAAATGGGGAAAAATGACCAACAGAGGGTGACAAAAGTTCAAGTAGGCTGGCAATTAAAAGGGTTAATAGTACCTATGCATGTTGGGTATTGTTCTGCTCGGGGGACCTTGCGCTTTCAGATTTAGCTTGTTTTTTCTTATTTGCATATTGATATTTTAGGAAAAGGTGTTTTTTATTCGGCTTTTTTATACATTTTCTTGTGAAACCCTGTGCAACCTAAGAATTCTTCAAGGGATTACTTCCAGAAAGATGAGCCCACGACAACAAGCTGGGTACGCTTAGAAAGCTTAAAATGTGTACTTTCCGGGAATATATGGTTTATGGGGGATATTCCAAATGTAAAGGCTTGTTTTGGTAGAAAAAGCACAAGGTGCGCACATTGTCTGCAGAGCTGAAATTTTGAATTAAAATTGCTGTTACGCACATGCTTTACTTTGGTGTGTTTGGCAACTCTTCCCTTGACAGGACCTATGCATGCTGGGTAGTGTTCTGTTCGGGGCATGTTGCTTTTTCAGATTTTCAGTTTTTTTCTTGTTTCCATATAGTTTTTTTTAGGAAAATGTGGTTTTGATTCTGCATTTTTATTCTTTTTTAGAGAAACCCTGTGCAACCAAAGAATATATTGAGGGGTTAACTCCAGAAAACTGCACCCATGTCAACAAACCTGGTACGTCTAGAAAGCTTGAGGTGTGTACTTCCAGAGAATATATAGTTTGTCGGGGGTATTTCAAATGTAAAGGGTTGTTTTTCTTGAAAAACTGCAAGGTGCGCTTAGCGCGTAGCATAGTTGTATTTTATCTGAAAATCTCCTAAAGCGTTGTTTCAGTTTGGGGGAGTCGCCTGGGCAGGAAAGGGTGTCTACCAATACATATGTGGTACCGCTGTAACCAGGATAAATTGGTGTTTCACGCGCAATAAGATTTTAGTGAGAAACTTACATTTTTTATTACAAAAAAACACTACAAATTGTAAAAAATAGTTTTTGGGGGGTTTTTTTTGCACATATTTCATCCAAAAATATTGAGAATACACCTAAAAAATGACAAACAAGACATTTCATGTTAAAGCCCAGACTCTGCGGAAAAAAACAATATATCACTTTCCTAGGAAATCCCTGGAAATCCCTTCAAAAACCACAGTTGAACATGGGGAGCGCAAAATAGTGCAAAATGGTCTGGCAACAAAGGGTGACAAAATCTCAAGGTAGGCTGGCACTTAAAGGGTTAAACCTGTTAGGCAAAGGCAGGTGTTTCCGGAACAGCCACATTTTTCCAAAATGATACTTAAGGAGTGGGAAAATCCTAATAAGCTGCCGGCTGTTCCCAAGATCCTAGATTCTAGGTATCCATTTCCAGCAGACATGGTTAAACTTTGGTCGTATCCACCTGATGTGGACTCCCCAGTTGCAGGCTTGTCTAACACTTCGGTGATGCCGTCTGCTACTATAGGATCCCTTAGAGATCCCACAGAGAGGCGTATGGATCAACTGGCCCGCCATGCTTTCGCCATGATAGGTTCTTTTTGCCATTGTGTCTCTGGCTGCGAGAAAAAAGATGAAGAGGAACTTAGCTAGGGCTAAATCTCGCAGGCTGACCCAAGAGTCCAAGGACTTTAAGGACTGTTTGGACTTTAATGCATTTGCTATTACTGTGATGGAGGATGCGGTCAGGCTGGCGGCGAGAACTTCTGCTCTCCTTGTGGCTTTTTGCCGTTCATTGTGGCTTAGGCAGTGGTCGGCGGATGCCGCCGCTAAGAAGGCGCTTACGGATTTACCCTTTTTAGGGAGCAGACTTTTTGGAGAAAAGCTGGTATGGTGAAGGATGGTAAACTGCCTCAAAGGAGAAGGTCGACTCGGCCTTTTCAGAAGTCTTCGTCATTTCGGCCTTTACGGAGGGGCAGAGGGGCCTTTCGGCCTTGCTCCCGTAGACATTTTTGGGGTAGAAGAAGAGTGCGTAATAGGGCAGCAGGGGCCTGGAGAAGTAGGTCGAAACCTCCAGCCAAGTCCACTCCAGCATAAGGGGTGGGGGGACAGCTTTTGCTTTTTGCTCATATCCGGAGGCGCCACGTGGCGGATCGGTGGATCCAAGAGGTGGTGTCTTCAGCCAGACCGCCCGCAAGATTCCTTCTGTCAGGGGCATCCCGGAACCAGTCAAAGCTAGTTGCCCTGAAGTCCGCAGTTCAGCACCTCCTTCAAAAAGGGGTGATTTGTCGAGTACCCCTTCAGGAAGAAGGTCATGGGTTTTATTCCAACCTTTTTACAATCCCCAAAAAGGACGAGTCGATTCGGCCCATTTTAGATCTGAAGGATCTCAACAGGTATATTCGCGTGAAACATTTCCCCATGGAGACGTTGAGGTCAGCTTTAACAGTAGTTAGATCTTATGACTACCATAGACATAAGGGACGTGTATCTGCATGTGCCAATTTTTCCGGGGCATCAAAGATTCCTGAGGTTTGTCCTGGAAGACCAGCATTTCCAGTTTGTGGCACTCCCGTTCGGGATATCCTCGGCTCCAAGGGTACTCACCAAGGTTTTGGCGGGTCTCATGGCAATCTTCAGGAGCCAGGGGATATGTATCATCCCTTATTTGGACGATCTCCTAATTTCAGCCAGATCGCAGATGTTAAAGGACACGCAGACGGTCCGATTGTCTCTAGGAGAATTCGGCTGGGTGATCAATTACCCGAAGTCTCATATCACTCCGGCACCAGTAAGGAACTTCTTGGGTATGACTCTGGACACCGTCCAAGTCAAGGTTTATCTGCCAGAGCAGAAGGCTCGGCTAATTCAGAATCAGAGTGCTTTCTGGCTTGCCGGCAGCCGACTATTCGGCTGGGAATGAGGTTAGTAGGCCTGATGGTAGCCTGCTTCGAGGCGTTACCTTTTGCCCAGTTTCACATGAGGCCCCTTCAATGGAATTTATTGGCAAGCTGGGATCGGACCCCGCAGTCGCTGGATCAAGTCTTTGTACTAACGCCCTCGGCCAGACATTCTCTTCTGTGGTGGATGGACCCTCTTCATCTGTCTGTAGGCAGGTCCTTTTTGTCACCACAGTGGCAGATCTTTGCCACGGATGCCAGTCTCACAGGATGGGGCGGCATTTGGCAAACTCAGAAGATCCAGGGTCACTGGGGGCCGAGAGAGAATCAGCTTCCCATAAATGTATTGGAGTTAAGAGCTATCCGGCTAGTGCTTCAGTATCTGACCCCCAGCTTAAAGGGGCGGGCAGTCCAGGTCCAGTCGGACAATCGGACAGCTGTAGCATATATCAATCATCAGGGGGGTACTCGGAGCAAGAGTGCTCTAGAAGAGGTAAGCCGGATTCTGACTTGGGCAGAGGAGAATGTTCCCTGCATTTCGGCAGTTTATATTCCGGGGGTAGTAAACCAGGAGGCCGACGCTCTAAGCAGGAAGGTTCTGCGTCGGGGGGAGAATGGTCCCTCAGTCGGAGGTTTCCAAGCCATTTGTCTTCGCTGGGGTGTCCGGAAGTGGATCTCTTTGCATCCAGACACAATCACAAGCGGCCAGTATTCATGTCCCTGTCTAGGGACCCTCTGGCCATAGCCACGGACGCCCTGTCAGTCCCTTGGGCAAGGTTCAAACTTCTGTACATTTTTCCCCCGTTTCCGCTTCAGAGTCGTGTACTAAGAAAGATAATTCAGGAGGGGGTACCTACCATTCTAGTAGCTCTTCATTGGCCAAGAAGAAGTTGGTTTTCGGACATAACAAGGATGGCGGTAGACCATTTGCGCCTACCGGTCGAGACGGATCTTCTCACTCAGGGGGCGCTTCGGCACCCGAATTTACAGATGCTGGCTTTGACGGCTTGGCTATTGAGACCTCGGTCCTAGCAGAGAAAGGATTATCGGCTAAGGTTATTCATACCATGATTCAGGCCCGGAAGAAGTCTTCTTCCATGATTTACTACAGGGTCTGGCGGTCATTCATATCCTGGTGTGAGGCTAGGAATTTTTCATGCAGAAGGTATTCGATATCCAGAATCCTAGAATTTCTGCAGGATGGCTTAGAAATGGGCCTACGATTAAGCACCCTAAAAGGGCAGGTATCAGCTTTATCTATTTTTTTCCAGAAGTCTATCGCTAGTAATAGACTCATTAAGACTTTTTTTCAGGGATACACTCATGTCCATCCGCCGCGCAAGTCTATCTTACCGGTATGGGACTTGAATTTGGTGTTGACGGCTCTACAGGGGGCTCTTTTTTTTTTTAGTGGCAATCACTTCTGTGCGGCGTGTTTCGGAGTTAGCCGCTTTATGTATGAAATCTCCTTATTTTGAGTTACACAAAGACAAGGTAGTTTTTCGGTTTAAGTCAGATTCTTTGCCTAAGGTCGTCTCTCCCTTTCATCTTAATCAGGAGGTAATTCTACCCTCCTTGTGCCCAGGTCCGGCTAAAGCTAAGGAACGGGCACTTCATTCCTTAGATGTTGTTAGAGCCATAAGGTATTATTTGGCAGCTACAGATGCCTTCCGCAAGATGGATCTTCTTTTTGTTATTTCAGATGGACCAAGAAAGGGACTTCCACCGGCTAAAGCCACTGTCAGTAAGTGGATTAGGCAGGCAGTAGGAAGAGCCTACTCGGCCAAGGGGAAGGAACCCCCTCTTCGGGTCACAGCCCATTCCACTAGGGCCATTGGGGCTTCCTGGGCTTTCCAGCACCAGGCTTCGGTGGAACAGGTCTGCAAAGCTGCCACCTGGTCTTCGGTTCATACATTCACCAAGTTTTACAAGGTGGATGTTAGAGCCTCAGCTGACGCTGTTGTTGGTCAGAAGATTCTCCAGGCAGTAGTGAAGTGAACTACTTGCCGTCTTCTGTGTTAGGGGATCCTGCCCATAGATGGCACTGCTTTTGGAGGTCCCAAGAGTAAGGAGTGCCTGGAATGGATTGGAAGAAAAAACACAATTCTGTGAGGTACTCACCTGTAGAATTGTTTTTTCTGGGAATCCATTCCAGGCACTCTGGCCCACCCGTTTTTTTGGGGTCATGTTATCTTCTGACGCTTCTCTGTTGGTGTTAATCCATTTTTTTATTATTATCCCATGGCATTAAAAAAAAAAAAAAAAGGTAATATAACTTATTTTTTTAGAGCATTTTTGGAGTTTGATGTGTAGTAACATAGACTCTTATATGGGCCTCCCGGCCTGTCTTTAGATTATTTTTACTGCTTTTTAAGTAAACTGATCTGATTAGGGGCAGCTGCTACTTATGGGCCGGGAGGGCCGCACCTGTTTTCTTTCTTGCAGTCACGTCATCAGCAAGGAGGAGGGAAACCCAAGAGTAAGGAGTGCCTGGAATGGATTCCCAGAAAAACCAATTCTACAGGTGCAGTCATCCACATAGAAATCCTTTTCCACAAAAGCCCTGACATCCGACCCATACTTTGCTTCACCTTCTCGGGCTGAATGTCTGAGACCGTATATAGCAACTGCAGGGGAAGGACTGTTCCCAAAAATGTGCGCTCTCATTTGGTATTCTACAATGTCCTCATTGGGGTCGTTGTTGCGGTACCAGAAGAACCTCGAGTAGTTTCTGTGTTCTTCCTTGACAAGGAAGCAGTGGAACATCTGTTGTATGTCAGCCATGAATGCTACGGAATCTCTGTGAAAGCGTAGAAGTACCTCAAGAAGACTGTTGTTGAGGTCTGGACCAGACAGCAAGACTTCATTTAGCGAGACACCTTCGCACTTAAGCCTCGATTCAGAGACACATTCGTCCGGACTTCCGTAGCTGTATGTGAAAGTTTTGGTGGGTGTTTGTCATTTTTTTTGCTTTTTTTCATCCATTTTTCATTCATACGAACGTTCGGGAAAATGCGTATATGCTCTTTCGATGATCCAAAGTATTTCGTTAATTTGGGAGGTTTTCTCCACCAAATCTGAAATGTTTCGTCCGTTCAGAAAGTTTACATTATTGCAATGGGCTGGCGATTAATTCAGAGAGCTGATTACCGATGGGCCAACACCCAATAAATCCGTTTCATTGCCGATCCACTTACGGGACCATTTTGATGTCGGAACTAGCAGGCATGGACGAGTCTACTGCATTTGAGGAGCATGAAGATCTGCAGCTCCTTGGCATTGAGATCGTCCGGAGGTCAGAGACCAGACTGCACCGGCGGCGACGCATGGACATCAATGGCATGCATGACGTTGAGCTGTTCGAGCTGACCAGGCTTAATCGCGCTTCCCTCCATAAATTGTATAGTGAGCTGCGGCCATGGTTAGCCCTCACCACAAGGAAGGGGCAAGCAATTTCAGGTATGACCAAGATGCTTGGCTGCCTGCAATTTTTGGCGAACGGCTCGTTCCAGAGGCTGGGTGCCCTCTCCGTGGGGATCTCACAGCCTACGCTGAGCCACGCGCTATCCAAGTTTTTGGAAGGCATGGCTACCCTAACTCGGAAATATATTTGTTTTCCTGAGGATATGGTAGCCAGAAACGCGATTAAGCTGGCATTTTATAATATCGCCGACATGCCCAACGTCATGGGTGCCATTGACTGCACACACGTTGCCCTTGTCCCTCCTGCTTGCGACGAGTATATATACAGGCAAGTTTATTCTTCCATTGTATCTTAATTTTTTGGTGTCCCTCCTTTGGGCAATAACATTATTTGTTTTTGTCCCTCCTTGTTAAAAATCCCTCATTGTGAATAGTCCCTCATTTTAATAATAGCATCCTTGTGAATAGTCCCTCCTTTTTTAGAAACCATCATTGAGAATAGTCCCTCCTTGTAAATAAAACATCATTGAGAATAGTCCCTCCTTGTAATGTTGCCCTCAACGTTAATAGTCCCTCCTTTTAATATTAGCATCCTTGTGAATAGTCCCTCCTTTTTTAGAAACCATCATTGAGAATAGTCCCTCCTTGTAAATAAAACATCATTGTGAATAGTCCCTCCTTGTAATTTTGCACTCAACGTTAATAGTCCCTCCTTTTAATTAGGCCCTCTATGTTCCTAGTCTCTCCTTTTACATATTCCCTCATTGCAATCAGTCCCTCCTTGCTAATGCTCCCTCCTTGCAAAGAGTGTATGTGAAACAATGGGCCTTATTTTTCCATTATTAAAACAGAAAGTTTGGTCAAAGTCAAACATTTGAAAGTGTACTTAAAATTGAACAAGTAACTCAACCTTGTAAAGGCTCGAACATACATCTCCTTTTGGTGGCCACTTAAATTTAAGGTAGTTGTTTAGTGTTAGTTGTCTTGATGTTAACGTTTGACTTAGGGTGTTAGAAGTGAGCGTTTGATTAGTTCATTAACTTAAAGTTCTTAACCGTTCATTAAGGTATTTTTTTTTTGTTTTACACAGAAACAGAAACATGGGCCACTCACTGAATGTGCAAGCAGTGGTGGCCCAGGACATGCGCTTTCTGAGCGTCCTCGCAGGCTACCCTGGCTCAGCCCATGACGCCTACATCTTGCGCAGATCAGGATTATTCCGGCGGTTTGAGTCAGGGGAATTTGCGGGTGCATGGCTCCTTGGTAAGTTGAGTCCAATTACATATTTAGATTTTATATGTATGGCTTGGATTTTGGTTTGAGTCACCTTTCCTAAACGATGCCTTGGTCATCACCTTGGGAACATGTGTAACGCGAATGGACCGATTACATTATCCAAACTACATTGGCTGCAAAATTGTTTGTCCTGCATTGTTTTAACTACAAAGTGTAATGAGAGCAAAAGTCTGAAACAGTCTTCCCAACACTTTTCGCTCAAAATCTGTTAGTTTGCTTACATGCATTTCACTTACTGAGTAGAGGTGAGCGGGATAAAGTGCAGGGGCCGTCTTACACCTGTTTTGGACTAAGCCAAAACAGAAAATGGGTCATGTAAAGTTAACCCATGCTACATTGTTCTGCAGCACAGACAGGAAACAATAGCTGGTAACAGTCTGCCTGATTGCCCAGCATCCACAGTATTATTTACCAACTTTGGTCCCCCATCTATCACATATGTTTATTTCTTGCTTTTGCCTGTGCAATATGTATGCTCATGTTTAGAGATGAGCGAACTTTTGAAAAATTCGATTCGACTGATTCGCCGAATTTTCCGACAAAAATCGTTTCGACCCGAATAAATTCGCGACGAATCGCTATTAAAAACGGCTATTTCTGAGCCTCCTACAGCCTCAATAGGGTTGTAAACCATTCAGCCTTGCTGTAACACGCACAGGATGCGTGCTGGGTTAGTTAAATAATACTTTTAAGAAATATCACATGCAGATCAGAGGCATCGCTAATAGAATCGCAGAGCGGCACAATTGCAGAGAGTTGAAGTGGCATCACTATGAGGGGCAGAAGGAGCCCAAATATACACTGGAGTTGGCCTCAGGAGCCCAAAAATTGGATGAATCACACCCTGGAGTTGGCAGAAGTTGGCAGCAGCAGCAGCAGGAGCCCAAATATACACTGGAGTTGGCTTCAGGAGCCCAAAAATTGGATGAATCACACCCTGGAGTTGGCAGGAGTTGACAGCAGCAGCAGCAGGAGCCCAAATATACACTGGAGTTGGCCTCAGGAGCCCAAAAATTGGATGAATCACACCCTGGAGTTGGCAGGAGTTGGCAGCAGCAGCAGCAGGAGCCCAAATATACACTGGAGTTGGCTTCAGGAGCCCAAAAATTGGATGAATCACACCCTGGAGTTGGCAGAAGTTGGCAGCAGCAGCAGCAGGAGCCCAAATATACACTGGAGTTGGCTTCAGGAGCCCAAAAATTGGATGAATCACACCCTGGAGTTGGCAGGAGTTGACAGCAGCAGCAGCAGGAGCCCAAATATACACTGGAGTTGGCTTCAGGAGCCCAAAAATTGGATGAATCACACCCTGGAGTTGGCAGGAGTTGACAGCAGCAGCAGCAGGAGCCCAAATATACACTGGAGTTGGCTTCAGGAGCCCAAAAATTGGATGAATCACACCCTGGAGTTGGCAGAAGTTGGCAGCAGCAGCAGCAGGAGCCCAAATATACACTGGAGTTGGCTTCAGGAGCCCAAAAATTGGATGAATCACACCCTGGAGTTGGCAGAAGTTGGCAGCAGCAGCAGCAGGAGCCCAAATATACACTGGAGTTGGCTTCAGGAGCCCAAAAATTGGATGAATCACACCCTGGAGTTGGCAGGAGTTGACAGCAGCAGCAGCAGGAGCCCAAATATACACTGGAGTTGGCTTCAGGAGCCCAAAAATTGGATGAATCACACCCTGGAGTTGGCAGAAGTTGGCAGCAGCAGCAGCAGGAGCCCAAATATACACTGGAGTTGGCTTCAGGAGCCCAAAAATTGGATGAATCACACCCTGGAGTTGGCAGAAGTTGGCAGCAGCAGCAGCAGGAGCCCAAATATACACTGGAGTTGGCTTCAGGAGCCCAAAAATTGGATGAATCACACCCTGGAGTTGGCAGAAGTTGGCAGCAGCAGCAGCAGCAGGAGCCCAAATATACACTGGAGTTGGCTTCAGGAGCCCAAAAATTGGATGAATCACACCCTGGAGTTGGCAGGAGTTGACAGCAGCAGCAGCAGGAGCCCAAATATACACTGGAGTTGGCTTCAGGAGCCCAAAAATTGGATGAATCACACCCTGGAGTTGGCAGGAGTTGACAGCAGCAGCAGCAGGAGCCCAAATATACACTGGAGTTGGCTTCAGGAGCCCAAAAATTGGATGAATCACACCCTGGAGTTGGCAGAAGTTGGCAGCAGCAGCAGCAGGAGCCCAAATATACACTGGAGTTGGCTTCAGGAGCCCAAAAATTGGATGAATCACACCCTGGAGTTGGCAGAAGTTGGCAGCAGCAGCAGCAGGAGCCCAAATATACACTGGAGTTGGCTTCAGGAGCCCAAAAATTGGATGAATCACACCCTGGAGTTGGCAGAAGTTGGCAGCAGCAGCAGCAGGAGCCCAAATATACACTGGAGTTGGCTTCAGGAGCCCAAAAATTGGATGAATCACACCCTGGAGTTGGCAGAAGTTGGCAGCAGCAGCAGCAGGAGCCCAAATATACACTGGAGTTGGCTTCAGGAGCCCAAAAATTGGATGAATCACACCCTGGAGTTGGCAGGAGTTGACAGTAGCAGCAGCAGGAGCCCAAATATACACTGGAGTTGGCTTCAGGAGCCCAAAAATTGGATGAATCACACCCTGGAGTTGGCAGAAGTTGGCAGCAGCAGCAGCAGGAGCCCAAATATACACTGGAGTTGGCTTCAGGAGCCCAAAAATTGGATGAATCACACCCTGGAGTTGGCAGAAGTTGGCAGCAGCAGCAGCAGGAGCCCAAATATACACTGGAGTTGGCTTCAGGAGCCCAAAAATTGGATGAATCACACCCTGGAGTTGGCAGAAGTTGGCAGCAGCAGCAGCAGGAGCCCAAATATACACTGGAGTTGGCTTCAGGAGCCCAAAAATTGGATGAATCACACCCTGGAGTTGGCAGAAGTTGGCAGCAGCAGCAGCAGGAGCCCAAATATACACTGGAGTTGGCTTCAGGAGCCCAAAAATTGGATGAATCACACCCTGGAGTTGGCAGGAGTTGACAGTAGCAGCAGCAGGAGCCCAAATATACACTGGAGTTGGCTTCAGGAGCCCAAAAATTGGATGAATCACACCCTGGAGTTGGCAGAAGTTGGCAGCAGCAGCAGCAGGAGCCCAAATATACACTGGAGTTGGCTTCAGGAGCCCAAAAATTGGATGAATCACACCCTGGAGTTGGCAGAAGTTGGCAGCAGCAGCAGCAGGAGCCCAAATATACACTGGAGTTGGCTTCAGGAGCCCAAAAATTGGATGAATCACACCCTGGAGTTGGCAGGAGTTGACAGTAGCAGCAGCAGGAGCCCAAATATACACTGGAGTTGGCTTCAGGAGCCCAAAAATTGGATGAATCACAGCCTGGAGTTGGCAGGAGTTGACAGTAGCAGCAGCAGGAGCCCAAATATACACTGGAGTTGGCTTCAGGAGCCCAAAAATTGGATGAATCACACCCTGGAGTTGGCAGGAGTTGACAGTAGCAGCAGCAGGAGCCCAAAAAATGGCCTAAAGACATAAATATGTTTTGCACCATTTGGAAAGTGTAAAACGTGGCACCATGCTGAATCTAGTCGCATGCATCAGGCATTGGTGGGTGGAAATCCTGGCTGATCCATCCCTGATTCATTTTGACAAAGGTGAGTCTCTCCACATTTTTAGTTGACAGACGAGTTCTCCTCGCCGTAACTATGGCCCCCGCCGCACTAAACACCCGCTCAGATGGCACGCTACTTGCCGGGCAGGACAGCTTTTCCAGGGCAAACTCTGCTAGTTGCGGCCACAAATCAAGTTTGGCTGCCCAGAAGTCCAGCGGATCCTCAAGGTGTGTTGGCATGGTCATGTCAAAGTATGACATGACCTGCTGGTTCAGGTCCTGCTCCAGGTCTTCCTGCTGCTCATGAGTAGCCTCACTATGCGGGTGTAGAAAGCTACTCATTAGCGACTGAAGACTGAGGCTGCTGCTGCTGATGGAGCTTCTGCTGCTGCTGCTGCCAACCCCCCCAGCGGCCATGGCAGTGGAAGGTGAGCGCAGAGGTCCCCTCGAGTCAGACCTGCGAGAGTATGGACCATGGCGCAGATAGGCATCGGCCAACTGCCTACGTAGAATGTCTTTGTAGTAGTTGAGTTTGTCCTCCCTCTCGGTGGGTTTAAAAAATGCCCCCATTTTGTGCCGGAAGCGAGGGTCCAATAAGGTGGACAGCCAGAAGTCATCCCGCCGACAGATGGAAACAATTCTGGGGTCACTACGCAAGCACGTGAGCATGCTTCGTGCCATTTGCGCAAGTGACTCGGATGGACTACCTGTCTCCATCTCCACTGCATACTGCCACGGTGTGCCCGGGTCCTCTGTCTCTCCTTCCTCAAAAACCTCTAGCTCCTCTGGCTGCTCCTGCTCCTCCTCTCCTGTCCGCTGACTAGATAAACCAGCCATTTCGCCAAGCCTAAACTGTGTTTCGCTGGGCAACTCCTCCTCCTCCTCTTCCTCCTCCTCCTCCTCCAGTTCAGCTCCAAGGGGGTTCATGTGGCCGTAAGATGTAAACGCCATGTCTCCAGTGCCCTGACCAGCCATGGTTTCCAACATGTGCTGTAGTACATGAAGCAGTGGAATCACGTCGTTCATCCCGTAATCCTGCCGACTGACAAATAAAGTGGCTTCCTCAAAGGGCCTGAGCAAACGGCAGGTGTCACGTATGAGCTGCCACTGGTTGACATTGAAGTTACACAGGGGAGTCCCCCTATCTGCTTGGATCATCAGGAAATCCGTGATGGCTTTTCTCTGTTCATATAATCGGTCCAACATGTGAAGGGTGGAATTCCAACGGGTGGAAACATCGCAAATCAGACTATGTTGGGGGATACCATTCTGACGCTGTAGCTCAAGAAGGGTGTGTTTGGCAGTGTAGGAGTGGCTGAAGTGCATGCAAAGTTTCCGTGAAGTTGTTAGGATGTCCTGCAGATGGGGGGAACACTTCAGAAACCGCTTGACAACCAGATTGAAGACGTGAGCCATGCAGGGGGCATGGGTCAGGCTTCCTTGGCGCAGCGCAGACAAAATGTTCTTCCCATTGTCGGTAACCATGATTCCCATTTTAAGTTTTCTCGGAGTAAGCCATGTTTGGATTTCCTGATGAATACATTTAAGCAGTTCCTCCCCTGTGTGACTCCGTTCGCCAAGACAAACCATGTGAAGCACTGCGTGACACCTCCGTGCCCTGCACACATGGTAGACTGGAGGGGCACTGAGACTTGAGCCTACAGTGGAGGGTGAGGAGATGGCGGAGGATGAGGAGGCCGAGTCGCACGGTGTCACAGGCCCAATGGGCAGAGAGCGCGGAGGCCGAAGCGGCGTGACCTGTCCAAGTTGCTGCTGCAAAGGGACCACATTCACCCAGTGGGCCGTAAACGACATGTACTGCCCCTGACCGTAGTTACAGCTCCAGATGTCGGCGCTGCCATGTATTTTGCTACACACCGACAGGCTCAAGGACTGGCCCACCTTCTGTTCAACAAAAGTGTGCAGCGCTGGTACTGCCTTCTTGGCAAAGAAATGACGGCTTGGGACTCTCCACCTCGGCTCGGCACAAGCCATCAGTTCTCTGAAAGGTGCAGATTCCACCACCTGAAAAGGGAGCGACTGCAGCACCAGCAACTTGGACAGGAGCACATTCAGCTTCTGCGCCGTAGGATGAGTGGGCGCATACTGCTGTCTCTTGGACATGGCTTCGCTGATGGATTGCTGGCGGGATGCATGACTTGGAGGAGGAGGAGCAGGAGCGACAGAGGATGGGTATGACGCACAGCTGCCTTCGGCTGAGGTGCTGGAGCCTTGGCTGGCAGAAATTGGGAGCTCACTTGGTGAGGAAGCAGACTGGACCACCCCTTGGGAGCCTCGGTTCTCCCAGGTCGTTTTATGGTGACGCATCATATGTTGACGCAGGGCCGTGGTGCCAACATTTGGACCCTGGCCACGCTTCACCTTTTGCCTACATATCTTGCATGTGGCCATGTTACCCTCCTGCGGATGCCTCAGGAAAAACTGCCACACTGCCGAGTAGCTACTTTTCCCACCCCCTGGCCTCACTGATTCACTGCTGCTGTTGCCAACTCCAGGAACCCCTGCTCCACTACCTCCCGATAAGGTAGACTGCCGCACAGCAGGTGCTCTACCCCGGCCCCGGCCCCGGCCGGCTCCAGCCTTTGGAATTGTGCCCCCATGCTGACTGCTACCACCTTGCTGCCTCAGCTGCTGACTCCGGGGCAACCTGCACCCCTCTTCTCCTGATGATGACGATGAAGCCCCTTCATCACCCGGCTCCCAAGTGCGATCGGCTTCATCGTCATCATCATCATCATCACCGGGTTGTGGCTGTACGTCACTGATGTTCGTGGATTCGTCAACAGTGTCTGGCGCAGGAGCTGGAACGCTCGCAGCACCCACGACACTGTCCACATCACTATTTGTCTGCCTAGCTAAAGAAGCCACCTCCATTTCTTGGCTGGGCAGTAGCTGCTGACTGTCCTCTATCTGATGGTCCTCCTCACTAAAGAGTGGAGCTGAACCCAAAGCATAGGATACGTCGCTGGGGGAGGGAACGGCGTAGGCCAGAGGCAATGGGAGGACAGGGACTGCTCTCGGGGCATGCCAACTCAGGGTTGTGTCAGAGGAACCTACCGACCCTAGACTGGGGGTCTCAGACGTAAGTTGTGATGATGTTGTTGATGAGCGCGTCAACCAATCTACCACGGCAGATGCGTTACTGGTGGAGACCCGACCGCTAGCAGATACTGGCAGATTAGGTCTCTCAGCGTGACTCCTGCTGCTACTGGCCCCCAGTCTGATGCGAGCTCTGCCTGCGGAATCTTGGCCTCTGCCACTCCTCTTTTCACTTCCAGGCACTTGTCTGCCCGACATAGTCTAACTGGCGTGGTAGTAGGTGATATTTAAAAAAACCCCGGGCAGCGGTGGGTCTATATGAAACAGAATATAATGCACACCAAAAGTGAGCAGTAACACTCAGCCTCCAACAGGCCTGCTTAGTGTAAATAAGAGAGCTGCTTAGTGTAAATAAAGAGGGGTATGCTATGTTACAGAATGGGATGCCTCAACAGAAGTGCACCTGGCAGGCAGCAGTAAGCCTATGCCCAGCAAAAGTGTCTTATAATATAAATATAATAAGAGCAAATGCTTATATGGTCTTAAACAGAGGCTGCTTTAGTCACAGAATGGGATGCCCCGGGCAGGAATCGAGCTGGCAGGGTACAGTAGTGCTTTGGCCAGCAAAAGTGTCTTTATCAGGCCTAATTTCAAATATGATAAGAGCAAATGCTTATATGGTCTTAAACAGAGGCTGCTTTAGTCACAGAATGGGATGCCCCGGGCAGGAATCGAGCTGGCAGGGTACAGTAGTGCTTTGGCCAGCAAAAGTGTCTTTATCAGGCTAATTTCAAATATGATAAGAGCAAATGCTTATATGGTCTTAAACAGAGGCTGCTTTAGTCACAGAATGGGATGCCCCGGGCAGGAATCGAGCTGGCAGGGTACAGTAGTGCTTTGGCCAGCAAAAGTGTCTTTATCAGGCTAATTTCAAATATGATAAGAGCAAATGCTTATATGGTCTTAAACAGAGGCTGCTTTAGTCACAGAATGGGATGCCCCGGGCAGGAATCGAGCTGGCAGGGTACAGTAGTGCTTTGGCCAGCAAAAGTGTCTTTATCAGGCTAATTTCAAATATGATAAGAGCAAATGCTTATATGGTCTTAAACAGAGGCTGCTTTAGTCACAGAATGGGATGCCCCGGGCAGGAATCGAGCTGGCAGGGTACAGTAGTGCTTTGGCCAGCAAAAGTGTCTTTATCAGGCTAATTTCAAATATGATAAGAGCAAATGCTTATATGGTCTTAAACAGAGGCTGCTTTAGTCACAGAATGGGATGCCCCGGGCAGGAATCGAGCTGGCAGGGTACAGTAGTGCTTTGGCCAGCAAAAGTGTCTTTATCAGGCTAATTTCAAATATGATAAGAGCAAATGCTTATATGGTCTTAAACAGAGGCTGCTTTAGTCACAGAATGGGATGCCCCGGGCAGGAATCGAGCTGGCAGGGTACAGTAGTGCTTTGGCCAGCAAAAGTGTCTTTATCAGGCCTAATTTCAAATATGATAAGAGCAAATGCTTATATGGTCTTAAACAGAGGCTGCTTTAGTCACAGAATGGGATGCCCCGGGCAGGAATCGAGCTGGCAGGGTACAGTAGTGCTTTGGCCAGCAAAAGTGTCTTTATCAGGCCTAATTTCAAATATGATAAGAGCAAATGCTTATATGGTCTTAAACAGAGGCTGCTTTAGTCACAGAATGGGATGCCCCGGGCAGGAATCGAGCTGGCAGGGTACAGTAGTGCTTTGGCCAGCAAAAGTGTCTTTATCAGGCCGAATTTCAAATATGATAAGAGCAAATGCTTATATGGTCTTAAACAGAGGCTGCTGTAGTCACAGAATGGGATGCCCCGGGCAGGAATCGAGCTGGCAGGGTACAGTAGTGCTTTGGCCAGCAAAAGTGTCTTTATCAGGCCTAATTTCAAATATGATAAGAGCAAATGCTTATATGGTCTTAAACAGAGGCTGCTGTAGTCACAGAATGGGATGCCCCGGGCAGGAATCGAGCTGGCAGGGTACAGTAGTGCTTTGGCCAGCAAAAGTGTCTTTATCAGGCCTAATTTCAAATATGATAAGAGCAAATGCTTATATGGTCTTAAACAGAGGCTGCTTTAGTCACAGAATGGGATGCCCCGGGCAGGAATCGAGCTGGCAGGGTACAGTAGTGCTTTGGCCAGCAAAAGTGTCTTTATCAGGCCTAATTTCAAATATGATAAGAGCAAATGCTTATATGGTCTTAAACAGAGGCTGCTTTAGTCACAGAATGGGATGCCCCGGGCAGGAATCGACCTGGCAGGGTACAGTAGTGCTTTGGCCAGCAAAAGTGTCTTTATCAGGCCTAATTTCAAATATGATAAGAGCAAATGCTTATATGGTCTTAAACAGAGGCTGCTGTAGTCACAGAATGGGATGCCCCGGGCAGGAATCGAGCTGGCAGGGTACAGTAGTGCTTTGGCCAGCAAAAGTGTCTTTATCAGGCCTAATTTCAAATATGATAAGAGCAAATGCTTATATGGTCTTAAACAGAGGCTGCTTTAGTCACAGAATGGGATGCCCCGGGCAGGAATCGAGCTGGCAGGGTACAGTAGTGCTTTGGCCAGCAAAAGTGTCTTTATCAGGCCTAATTTCAAATATGATAAGAGCAAATGCTTATATGGTCTTAAACAGAGGCTGCTTTAGTCACAGAATGGGATGCCCCGGGCAGGAATCGAGCTGGCAGGGTACAGTAGTGCTTTGGCCAGCAAAAGTGTCTTTATCAGGCCTAATTTCAAATATGATAAGAGCAAATGCTTATATGGTCTTAAACAGAGGCTGCTTTAGTCACAGAATGGGATGCCCCGGGCAGGAATCGAGCTGGCAGGGTACAGTAGTGCTTTGGCCAGCAAAAGTGTCTTTATCAGGCCTAATTTCAAATATGATAAGAGCAAATGCTTATATGGTCTTAAACAGAGGCTGCTGTAGTCACAGAATGGGATGCCCCGGGCAGGAATCGAGCTGGCAGGGTACAGTAGTGCTTTGGCCAGCAAAAGTGTCTTTATCAGGCCTAATTTCAAATATGATAAGAGCAAATGCTTATATGGTCTTAAACAGAGGCTGCTTTAGTCACAGAATGGGATGCCCCGGGCAGGAATCGAGCTGGCAGGGTACAGTAGTGCTTTGGCCAGCAAAAGTGTCTTTATCAGGCTAATTTCAAATATGATAAGAGCAAATGCTTATATGGTCTTAAACAGAGGCTGCTTTAGTCACAGAATGGGATGCCCCGGGCAGGAATCGAGCTGGCAGGGTACAGTAGTGCTTTGGCCAGCAAAAGTGTCTTTATCAGGCCTAATTTCAAATATGATAAGAGCAAATGCTTATATGGTCTTAAACAGAGGCTGCTGTAGTCACAGAATGGGATGCCCCGGGCAGGAATCGAGCTGGCAGGGTACAGTAGTGCTTTGGCCAGCAAAAGTGTCTTTATCAGGCCTAATTTCAAATATGATAAGAGCAAATGCTTATATGGTCTTAAACAGAGGCTGCTTTAGTCACAGAATGGGATGCCCCGGGCAGGAATCGAGCTGGCAGGGTACAGTAGTGCTTTGGCCAGCAAAAGTGTCTTTATCAGGCCTAATTTCAAATATGATAAGAGCAAATGCTTATATGGTCTTAAACAGAGGCTGCTTTAGTCACAGAATGGGATGCCCCGGGCAGGAATCGAGCTGGCAGGGTACAGTAGTGCTTTGGCCAGCAAAAGTGTCTTTATCAGGCCTAATTTCAAATATGATAAGAGCAAATGCTTATATGGTCTTAAACAGAGGCTGCTTTAGTCACAGAATGGGATGCCCCGGGCAGGAATCGAGCTGGCAGGGTACAGTAGTGCTTTGGCCAGCAAAAGTGTCTTTATCAGGCCTAATTTCAAATATGATAAGAGCAAATGCTTATATGGTCTTAAACAGAGGCTGCTTTAGTCACAGAATGGGATGCCCCGGGCAGGAATCGAGCTGGCAGGGTACAGTAGTGCTTTGGCCAGCAAAAGTGTCTTTATCAGGCCTAATTTCAAATATGATAAGAGCAAATGCTTATATGGTCTTAAACAGAGGCTGCTTTAGTCACAGAATGGGATGCCCCGGGCAGGAATCGAGCTGGCAGGGTCCAGTAGTGCTTTGGCCAGCAAAAGTGTCTTTATCAGGCCTAATTTCAAATATGATAAGAGCAAATGCTTATATGGTCTTAAACAGAGGCTGCTTTAGTCACAGAATGGGATGCCCCGGGCAGGAATCGAGCTGGCAGGGTCCAGTAGTGCTTTGGCCAGCAAAAGTGTCTTTATCAGGCCTAATTTCAAATATGATAAGAGCAAATGCTTATATGGTCTTAAACAGAGGCTGCTTTAGTCACAGAATGGGATGCCCCGGGCAGGAATCGAGCTGGCAGGGTACAGTAGTGCTTTGGCCAGCAAAAGTGTCTTTATCAGGCCTAATTTCAAATATGATAAGAGCAAATGCTTATATGGTCTTAAACAGAGGCTGCTGTAGTCACAGAATGGGATGCCCCGGGCAGGAATCGAGCTGGCAGGGTACAGTAGTGCTTTGGCCAGCAAAAGTGTCTTTATCAGGCCTAATTTCAAATATGATAAGAGCAAATGCTTATATGGTCTTAAACAGAGGCTGCTTTAGTCACAGAATGGGATGCCCCGGGCAGGAATCGAGCTGGCAGGGTACAGTAGTGCTTTGGCCAGCAAAAGTGTCTTTATCAGGCCTAATTTCAAATATGATAAGAGCAAATGCTTATATGGTCTTAAACAGAGGCTGCTTTAGTCACAGAATGGGATGCCCCGGGCAGGAATCGAGCTGGCAGGGTACAGTAGTGCTTTGGCCAGCAAAAGTGTCTTTATCAGGCTAATTTCAAATATGATAAGAGCAAATGCTTATATGGTCTTAAACAGAGGCTGCTTTAGTCACAGAATGGGATGCCCCGGGCAGGAATCGAGCTGGCAGGGTACAGTAGTGCTTTGGCCAGCAAAAGTGTCTTTATCAGGCCTAATTTCAAATATGATAAGAGCAAATGCTTATATGGTCTTAAACAGAGGCTGCTTTAGTCACAGAATGGGATGCCCCGGGCAGGAATCGAGCTGGCAGGGTACAGTAGTGCTTTGGCCAGCAAAAGTGTCTTTATCAGGCCTAATTTCAAATATGATAAGAGCAAATGCTTATATGGTCTTAAACAGAGGCTGCTTTAGTCACAGAATGGGATGCCCCGGGCAGGAATCGAGCTGGCAGGGTACAGTAGTGCTTTGGCCAGCAAAAGTGTCTTTATCAGGCCTAATTTCAAATATGATAAGAGCAAATGCTTATATGGTCTTAAACAGAGGCTGCTTTAGTCACAGAATGGGATGCCCCGGGCAGGAATCGAGCTGGCAGGGTACAGTAGTGCTTTGGCCAGCAAAAGTGTCTTTATCAGGCTAATTTCAAATATGATAAGAGCAAATGCTTATATGGTCTTAAACAGAGGCTGCTTTAGTCACAGAATGGGATGCCCCGGGCAGGAATCGAGCTGGCAGGGTACAGTAGTGCTTTGGCCAGCAAAAGTGTCTTTATCAGGCCTAATTTCAAATATGATAAGAGCAAATGCTTATATGGTCTTAAACAGAGGCTGCTGTAGTCACAGAATGGGATGCCCCGGGCAGGAATCGAGCTGGCAGGGTACAGTAGTGCTTTGGCCAGCAAAAGTGTCTTTATCAGGCCTAATTTCAAATATGATAAGAGCAAATGCTTATATGGTCTTAAACAGAGGCTGCTTTAGTCACAGAATGGGATGCCCCGGGCAGGAATCGAGCTGGCAGGGTACAGTAGTGCTTTGGCCAGCAAAAGTGTCTTTATCAGGCCTAATTTCAAATATGATAAGAGCAAATGCTTATATGGTCTTAAACAGAGGCTGCTTTAGTCACAGAATGGGATGCCCCGGGCAGGAATCGAGCTGGCAGGGTACAGTAGTGCTTTGGCCAGCAAAAGTGTCTTTATCAGGCTAATTTCAAATATGATAAGAGCAAATGCTTATATGGTCTTAAACAGAGGCTGCTTTAGTCACAGAATGGGATGCCCCGGGCAGGAATCGAGCTGGCAGGGTACAGTAGTGCTTTGGCCAGCAAAAGTGTCTTTATCAGGCCTAATTTCAAATATGATAAGAGCAAATGCTTATATGGTCTTAAACAGAGGCTGCTGTAGTCACAGAATGGGATGCCCCGGGCAGGAATCGAGCTGGCAGGGTACAGTAGTGCTTTGGCCAGCAAAAGTGTCTTTATCAGGCCTAATTTCAAATATGATAAGAGCAAATGCTTATATGGTCTTAAACAGAGGCTGCTTTAGTCACAGAATGGGATGCCCCGGGCAGGAATCGAGCTGGCAGGGTACAGTAGTGCTTTGGCCAGCAAAAGTGTCTTTATCAGGCCTAATTTCAAATATGATAAGAGCAAATGCTTATATGGTCTTAAACAGAGGCTGCTTTAGTCACAGAATGGGATGCCCCGGGCAGGAATCGAGCTGGCAGGGTACAGTAGTGCTTTGGCCAGCAAAAGTGTCTTTATCAGGCCTAATTTCAAATATGATAAGAGCAAATGCTTATATGGTCTTAAACAGAGGCTGCTGTAGTCACAGAATGGGATGCCCCGGGCAGGAATCGAGCTGGCAGGGTACAGTAGTGCTTTGGCCAGCAAAAGTGTCTTTATCAGGCCTAATTTCAAATATGATAAGAGCAAATGCTTATATGGTCTTAAACAGAGGCTGCTTTAGTCACAGAATGGGATGCCCCGGGCAGGAATCGAGCTGGCAGGGTACAGTAGTGCTTTGGCCAGCAAAAGTGTCTTTATCAGGCTAATTTCAAATATGATAAGAGCAAATGCTTATATGGTCTTAAACAGAGGCTGCTTTAGTCACAGAATGGGATGCCCCGGGCAGGAATCGAGCTGGCAGGGTACAGTAGTGCTTTGGCCAGCAAAAGTGTCTTTATCAGGCCTAATTTCAAATATGATAAGAGCAAATGCTTATATGGTCTTAAACAGAGGCTGCTTTAGTCACAGAATGGGATGCCCCGGGCAGGAATCGAGCTGGCAGGGTACAGTAGTGCTTTGGCCAGCAAAAGTGTCTTTATCAGGCCTAATTTCAAATATGATAAGAGCAAATGCTTATATGGTCTTAAACAGAGGCTGCTTTAGTCACAGAATGGGATGCCCCGGGCAGGAATCGAGCTGGCAGGGTACAGTAGTGCTTTGGCCAGCAAAAGTGTCTTTATCAGGCCTAATTTCAAATATGATAAGAGCAAATGCTTATATGGTCTTAAACAGAGGCTGCTTTAGTCACAGAATGGGATGCCTCACAGCAGACTTAAGATCAGTTCAGTATATATGCACAGTTAGTTACTATAAGCAGCCTGAAAACGCTAACAAAGGCTGGATGAAAAAAAAAAAATCTCCCTGTCAGCCAGCTCCGTTTTTCCTACCTTTCCCTGGCTTTCTGTCTGTCTCCTGTCTGTCTCCTGCCTGTCTCCTGCCTGTCTCCAGCCTGTCCCTGTCTGTCCCTGTCTCCAGCCTGTCTAACTGCCTCAGCTACACAGCGTTCTGTCTGTCTGTCACGAATGCAATAGAGAAATGAGGAAAAGCAAGATGGCCGCCGTTAAATACCGCTGTGTGACGTCACCGGGCTTGCTGGCTGCTGATAGGCTGCATGTGACTGCCCCAGCTTGCACTGGCGCGGGATACATGTCCAGACATGTCCCGCCCGCCATCTTAGAATGCCTGTAATGTAAATGAATGGATGTTAAAGGAAAACTTCGAGTGATCGAATCGCGGGGAAATTCGGATTCGATCCGAATCGAATTTTTCCTGAAATTCGGATCGAATCCGGGTTCGTCCGGATTGATTCGCTCATCCCTACTCATGTTTGTGTGACAATGTCACCTACCTTATTAATCATGTTTTTTTAGGAATTTAGCGCTGCAATGTATGAATTAATGGTAATATTTGTTTCCATTAAATTTTTCAAGGAGATTCAGGGTATCCACTCCTCCCGTGGCTGATGACTCCTGTCCTCCGCCCACAGACTCCAGCACAAGAGGCCTATAATCGGGCCCACAGAAAAACCAGGGCAGTGGTGGAGAGGGCCTTTGGAGCCTTTATGAGCCAGACGACGCCTATGTTGGGCAGCACAGTGCGTCTGGCCAAGCCGTTCGTGCAAATTTAATTGCAACCCATTTTGGTTAACTTTTGTTTTGCTTTGTTTTTGTTTCTTTGGACTTTGTTTGGTGTGTTTGTTTTTTTGCATTGTTTTTTTTTTTTAGATTTGTAATTTCATTATGACAAAAACAATAATGAATTTTTACCAAAAATCAACAACAATGTTTGTCGACTTATTTTGAAATATTTGTTAGTGTTTGTTTTGGTGGCTACTTGAACTCATATTTCTAAATAAAAAAACCACAGACATTAACTTTGGCAACCAAAAATTTTTACTAATTTTTAAAAGGTTCCTTTTATAACAACATAATGGTAGGTGAGGGCCACTCACATACTTCGGGGGCAGACATGGACATGAAATTAACTCACAAACATGTGCCATAACAGCAAAATGCACAAAATTAAGCCCTCTCCTGCTTGCCCACATTTGCCACAGGCACAGGTTGAAAGCAGACATACCTATGCCACTCTGCAGATGTGTGTGACCGAGTCCTCTGTTTTTAACTAAGTTTAGAGACAGATTATAGGCTGGCCTGCAAGCTAACAGGGTTGAGTGCTGTGGCTCCTTTAAGAATTTTGTATACTAATTGCCCTGCTAACGTGCACCTCCCAGGTTAGTTATAAAATGGTCTGAGCGGCTGCCACCCCCCCTTTGTTTCTTTTGAATTTGTGCAAGCACATGGTGTGTGGGGTCTAGGCTGTATTGCAAGGTCTTTGACCCTTCCACCCCATGGCTTGCACTTGAGAGGTTTAGGGCAACCTCAGGTAAGCCTGCTCCCAATTTATCTATTGCACTGTATGTCCCAAATGGGCTCTCAGAGATTAGAGTTAGGACTGCACCCCACAGAGGCACTTTGGCGTAGTGGTGCAGCTTAAGCATACTTCTGCAGATGTGTGTGACCGAGTCCTCTGTTTTTAACTAAGTTTAGAGACAGATTATAGGCTGGCCTGCAAGCTAACAGGGTTGAGTGCTGTGGCTCCTTTAAGAATTTTGTATACCTATGCCACATCTACACCTGTTACTCAGTGGGCCACCCAAACCAGAACACCCAGTCCCAATCCAAATACAGTACAATCACAGCCAGGGTCCAAGGTCTTAGTTTGCCAGGCCAGAATGTCACCCAATCATGGCTCCAAACATGAGGAGCCACCACAAATGTAATTATGCCCAAGGCTGCAGCGCAACAGCTTAAGTGGCCGCTTCAGTGAGGCTTGTCCTCTGGCATTGGCTAGTGGGCTACCTCAGGCCTTGAATGAGCTATATGGGGGCAAATCCTAAACATACTAGCAATTGCAGCGCAAAATGCAAGATTGGTAGGCCTCACCAGACAAGTCAATCCAGTGGGGATGTCGATCAAAGATGTAGAACAGATTCATGCCAAAAACACATTAATATGGGGGATGCCCATAGAACCCAGGTTGGGGCCCTTGGGGGTGGGCCCTAACCTGGGCCTGTGTTGCATTCAGAATCTGCAACTGTTCCAAAATGTTTCTTTGGTTACTTTGCATTTCTGCCATGCTGGACCTGATTTCGGAGGTCAAGTTGGCCATGTGGCTTATGGGTCCTAAATTCAGTCAGCATGGCACTTAAGGTATTATTGAGGGAATCTAATTGGCCCCGAATATGTTCTTGATTTAGTTGATTTTGGTGGCGAAAAAGCCGCCTCTCATGGTGCCATGCTGCCTCCATCATCTGCACGCCCCTCCACTGGGAATCTGGGCGACTTTGCTGAGTACGCCGCCCAATTCCCCGGGTTGTGGGGCGTGCAGATGATGTTGCTCTAGGACCCCCAACAGCCACAGGTATGCTCGCCAAATCCTCAACAGCAGATCTGAAACAGGGGACTGGAGGGTCAGTCTCTGCATGCTGCCCACGATGTTCAGGCAGCATGCAGCCAGCTTCCCTCTGCTGCTGAGGATTTGGCGGAGAAACATTTTGGGACAGTTGCAGATTCTGGCCCAGGGGAAGATCTTCATAAGCTCCCAGGAAGCTTCCATCCTCCTCCAGCTCCTGGATTTCCTCCATCAGTGTGTGGCTCTGTTGGGGACATGTAAAAAAAAAAAAAGGTTCAGTGTGGGGAATACATATGTAAATCAGACAATAAAAACATGGCAAGCCACATGCATACGCAACAGCATCAAAAAACACTTACCGTAGATATCGGCTCCTGGGTCCGAGGCAGCACGGAAGAAGACGGCAGAGGTAAAATGGCAGAGGAGTCCCCACTAGCTGAGGGATGAGGCTGGGCTGCATTAGAAGAAAAAGAGCTATGAAAACACACAACTATGCATTGTTGATGGTTAAGAACACATATGCTAACCAAATAAATGTGCCCAAGCAGGAATGGCCACTCCCACAACGTTGCCACTTTGCCTTCACTAGGAATGCCATTAGATTAGTGTATGGATTGTTAAACCAGAATAGACACATTGGTGACGTGCCTAAAAACAAACATGCAAGTAATGCCTGTTGTGTGTGTTTCCACATCCCTTATAGGCAATGAGGTTAACACACTAAGGTGGCAAATAGCAGTTATAATATGATTCTGGGGGGGGGACATTGTATCTCTTAAAACAATTCAATCAAACCATCTTAATCCGTTGGGCCCCCAACCCAGCTCTTAGCAAATTGCCCAACAGCAAAAGATGTTAGTGTGGCGTGTGATTGTCAATTAATACATAGCACGCATTCATTTTCTAAGCTCCATAGTTTCATACTCTTCATAAATGTTCTTAAACGTCATGTATGTTCGTGACAATTTGCACATTACCTGTCGACACACATGACACACCCTGGTCAAAGTGAGCACTCCACTACAAGCCACACCCTAGAGCCATGTGTTTAGCTATGCCTTGCTGCCACACCCTAGAGCCATGTGTTTAGCTATGCCTTGCTGCCTATTTCTAAGTTTAGCCACATTTTTAGGGTCATTCACACATTACTAACCTGCTGGAATTGGCGGGTTGTCCGTGTCCTGCTGTGCCGAGTGTCCCTCTAAGGCAACAGGATGTAGCAGGCCCAACACCATCTCCTCAGCCTGGGTAAATTTCAATTTAATGGGGAATCTTTCGCCAGTTTGAAAGCTGAAAAACATAGTAATCCTAATTAAGCGCACTGATGGATAGACAAGAAGAATAAAAACCAACAAATAACCTATGTACCTGTACTGCCGCCTTTTATTCTGTTTCTTCCGTACTGCATATTTCAGGTCCGATATCTCGCGCTCAATCTGTTCCACATCTTTGAGTTCGTCACCCGCTGCATTGACTTGTCTGGTGAGTTCTGCCAAATTCTCAAAATTGTTTGCTAGTAGTTTTGGATTTGCTCCCATATAGGTCATCATAATTAGGGATGAGCGAATCGATCCGGACGAACCCGGATTCGATCCGAATTTCATGAAAAATTCGATTCGGATCGAATCCGAATTTCCCCGTGCTTCGATCGCTCGAAGTTTTCCTTTAACATCCATTCATTTACATTACAGGCATTCTAAAATGGCGGACGGGACATGTCCCGACATCTACCCCGCGCCAGTGCAAGCTGGGGCAGTCACATGCAGCCTATCAGCAGCCAGCAAGCCCGGTGACGTCACAGCGCTATTTAAGTCGGCAGACATCTTGCTTTTCCTCATTTCTCTATTGCATTCGTGAGAGACAGGACGCTGCTGTAGTGAGGGAGAGACAGAGAGCCAGGGACAGGCAGGAGACAGGCAGGAGACAGACAGAAAGTCAGCGAAAAGCAGGGAAAGTTAGGAAAAATCGGAGGCAGTCACAGGGAGATTTGTTTTTTTTCATCCAGCCTGAGTGTTACTGGCTGGCTGACTGGCTTTGTTAGCGTTTTCAGGCTGCTTATACACTTACTGTGCATATATACTGAACTGATCTCAAGTCTGCTGTGAGGCATCCCATTCTGTGACTACACCAGCCTCTATTTACTACTATAACCCTTTGCACTTATTCTAATAGAAATTTGGCCTGATAAACACACTTGCTGTGCATAGTATTACTGCTCACAGGTGCACTCCTGCCTGTTGGGGCATCCCATTCTGTGACTACACCAGCCTCTATTTACTGCTATAACCCTTTGCACTTATTCTAATAGAAATTTGGCCTGATAAACACACTTTTGCTGTGCATAGTATTACTGCTCACAGGTGCACTCCTGCCTGTTGGGGCATCCCATTCTGTGACTACACCAGCCTCTATTTACTGCTATAACCCTTTGCACTTATTCTAATAGAAATTTGGCCTGATAAACACACTTGCTGTGCATAGTATTACTGCTCACAGGTGCACTCCTGCCTGTTGGGGCATCCCATTCTGTGACTACACCAGCCTCTATTTACTGCTATAACCCTTTGCACTTATTCTAAAAGAAATTTGGCCTGATAAAGACACTTTTGCTGTGCATAGTACTACTGCTCCCAGGTGCTCTGCTGTTGAGGCATCCCATTCTGTAACATACCATACCCCTCTTTATTTACACTAAGCAGCTCTCTTATTTACACTAAGCAGGCCTGTTGGAGGCTGAGTGTTACTGCTCACTTTTGGTGTGCATTATATTCTGTTTCATATAGACCCACTGCTGCCTGGGGGTTCTTAAAATATCACCTACTACCACGCCAGTTAGACTATGTCGGGCAGACAAGTGCCTGGAAGTGAAAAGAGGAGTGGCAGAGGCCAAGATTCCGCAGGCAGAGGTCGCAGCAGACTGGGGGCCAGTAGCAGCAGGAGTCACGCTGAGAGACCTAATCTGCCAGTATCTGCTAGCGGTCGGGTCTCCACCAGTAACGCATCTGCCATGGTAGATTGGTTGACGCGCTCATCAACAACATCACCACAACTTACGTCTGAGACCCCCAGTCTAGGGTCGGTAGGTTCCTCTGACACAACCCTGAGTTGGCATGCCCCGAGAGCAGTCCCTGTCCTCCCATTGCCTCTGTCCTACGCCGTTCCCTCCCCCAGCGACGTATCCTATGCTTTGGGTTCAGCTCCACTCTTTAGTGAGGAGGACGATCAGATAGAGGACAGTCAGCAGCTGCTGCCCAGCCAAGAAATGGAGGTGGCTTCTTTAGCTAGGCAGACAAATAGTGATGTGGACAGTGTCGTGGGTGCTGCGAGCATTCCAGCTCCTGCGCCAGACACTGTTGACGAATCCACGAACATCAGTGACGTACAGCCACAACTCGGTGATAATGATGATGACGATGAAGCCGATCGCACTTGGGAGCCGGGTGATGAAGGGGCTTCATCGTCATCATCAGGAGAAGAGGGGCGCAGGTTGCCCCGGAGTCAGCAGCTCAGGCAGCAAGGTGTTAGCAGCATGGTTGGCAGGTAGCATGGGGGCACAATTGTAAAGCCTGGAGCCAAACGGGGCCGGGGTAGAGCACCTGCTGCGCGGCAGGCTACCTTATCGGGAGGTAGTGGGGCAGGGGTTCCTGGAGTTGGCAACAGCAGCAGTGAATCAGTGAGGCCAGGGGGTGGGAAAAGTAGCTACTCGGCAGTGTGGCAGTTTTTCCTGAAGCATCTGCAGGAGGGTAATATGGCCACATGCAAGATATGTAGGCAGAAGGTGAAGCGTGGCCAGGGTCCAAATGTTGGCACCACGGCCCTGCGTCAACATATGCAGCGTCACCATAAAGCGGCCTGGGAGAACCTAGGCTCCGGAGAGGTGGGCCAGACTGCTTCCTCACCGAGTGGCACGCCGCTCCCAATTTCTGCCAGCCAAGGCTCCAGCACCTCAGCCGAAGGCAGCTGTGCGTCATACCCATCCTCTGTCGCTCCTGCTCCTCCTCCTCCTCCAAGTCATGCATCCCGCCAGCAATCCATCAGCGAAGCCATGTCCAAGAGACAGCAGTATGCGCCCACTCATCCTACGGCGCAGAAGCTGAATGTGCTCCTGTCCAAGTTGCTGGTGCTGCAGTCGCTCCCTTTTCAGGTGGTGGACTCTGCACCTTTCAGAAAACTGATGGCTTGTGCCGAGCCGAGGTGGAGAGTCCCAAGCCGTCATTTCTTTGCCAAGAAGGCAGTACCAGCGCTGCACACTTTGTTGAACAGAAGGTGGGCCAGTCCTTGAGCCTGTCGGTGTGTAGCAAAGTGCATGGCAGCGCCGACGTCTGGAGCTGTAACTACGGTCAGGGACAGTACATGTCGTTTACGGCCCACTGGGTGAATGTGGTCCCTTTGCAGCAGCAGCAGCAACTTGGACAGGTCACGCCGCTTCGGCCTCCGCGCTCCCTGCCCGTTGGGCCTGTGACACCGTGCGACTCGGCCTCCTCATCCTCCGCCATCTCCTCACCCTCCACTGTAGGCTCAAATCTCAGTGCCCCTCCAGTCTACCATGTGTGCAGGGCACGGAGGTGGCACGCAGTGCTTCACATGGTTTGTCTTGGCGAACGGAGTCACACAGGGGAGGAACTGCTTAAATGTATTCATCAGGAAATCCAAACATGGCTTACTCCAAGAAAACTTAAAATGGGAATCATGGTTACCGACAATGGGAAGAACATTTTGTCTGCGCTGCGCCAAGGAAGCCTGACCCATGCCCCCTGCATGGCTCACGTCTTCAATCTGGTTGTCAAGCATTTTCTGAAGTGTTCCCCCCATCTGCAAGACATCCTAACAACTTCAAGGAAACTTTGCATGCACTTCAGCCACTCAAACACCGCCAAACACACCCTTCTTGAGCTACAGCGTCAGAATGGTATCCACCAACATAGTCTGATTTGCAATGTTTCCACCCGTTGGAATTCCACCCTTCACATGTTGGACCGATTATATGAACAGAGAAAAGCCATCACAGATTTCCTGATGATCCAAGCAGATAGGGGGACTCCCCTGTGTAACTTCAATGTCAACCAGTGGCAGCTCATACGTGACACCTGCCGTTTGCTCAGGCCCTTTGAGGAAGCCACTTTATTTGTCAGTCGGCAGGATTACGGGATGAACGACGTGATTCCACTGCTTCATGTACTACAGCACATGTTGGAAACCATGGCTGGTCAGGGCACTGGAGACATGGCGTTTACATCTTACGGCCACATGAACCCCGTTGGAGCTGAACTGGAGGAGGAGGAGGAAGAGGAGGAGGAGTTGCCCAGCGAAACACAGTTTAGGCTTGGCGAAATGGCTGGTTTATCTAGTCAGTGGACAGGAGAGGAGGAGCAGGAGCAGCCAGAGGAGCTAGAGGTTTTTGAGGAAGGCGAGACAGAGGACCCGGGCACACCGTGGCAGTATGCAGTGGAGATGGAGACAGGTAGTCCATCCGAGTCCCTTGCGCAAATGGCAGGAAGCATGCTCACGTGCTTGCGTAGTGACCCCAGAATTGTTTCCATCTGTCGGCGGGATGACTTCTGGCTGTCCACCTTATTGGACCCTCGCTTCCGGCACAAAATGGGGGCATTTTTTAAACCCACCGAGAGGGAGGACAAACTGAACTACTACAAAGACATTCTACGTAGGCAGTTGGCCGATGCCTATCTGCGCCATGGTCCATACTCTCGCAGGTCTGACTCGAGGGGACCTCTGCGCTCACCTTCCACTGCCATGGCCGCTGGGGGGGTTGGCAGGAGCAGCAGCAGCAGCTCCATCAGCAGCAGCCTCAGTCTTCAGTCGCTAATGAGTAGCTTTCTACACCCGCATAGTGAGGCTACTCATGAGCAGCAGGAAGACCTGGAGCAGGACCTGAACCAGCAGGTCATGTCATACTTTAACATGACCATGCCAACACACCTTGAGGATCCGCTGGACTTCTGGGCAGCCAAACTTGATTTGTGGCCGCAACTAGCAGAGTTTGCCCTGGAAAAGCTGTCCTGCCCGGCAAGTAGCGTGCCATCTGAGTGGGTGTTTAGTGCGGCGGGGGCCATAGTTACGGTGAGGAGAACTCGTCTGTCAACTAAAAATGTGGAGAGACTCACCTTTGTCAAAATGAATCAGGGATGGATCAGCCAGGATTTCCACCCACCAATGCCTGATGCATGCGACTAGATTCAGCATGGTGCCACGTTTTACACTTTCCAAATGGTGCAAAACATATTTATGTCTTTAGGCCAATTTTTGGGCTCCTGCTGATGCCAACTCCAGGGTGTGAATCATCCAATATTTGGGCTCCTGAAGCCAACTCCAGTGTCTCTTTAAAGTAATGTTTGGGCTCCTGCTGCTGCTGCTGCCAACTCCAGGGTGTGATTCATCCAATTTTTGGGCTCCTGAAGCCAACTCCAGTGTCTCTTTAATGTAATGTTTGGGCTCCTGCTGCTGCTGCTGCCAACTCCAGGGTGTGATTCATCCAATTTTTGGGCTCCTGAAGCCAACCCCAGTGTCTCTTTAAAGTAATGTTTGGGCTCCTGCTGCTGCTGCCAACTCCAGGGTGTGATTCATCCAATTTTTGGGCTCCTGAAACCAACTCCAGTGTCTCTTTAAAGTAATATTTGGGCTCCTGCTGCTGCTGCTGCTGCTGCCAACTCCAGGGTGTGATTCATCCAATTTTTGGGCTCCTGAAGCCAACCCCAGGGTCTCTTTAAAGTAATGTTTGGGCTCCTGCTGCTGCTGCTACCAATTCCAGGGTGTGATTCATCCAATTTTTGGGCTCCTGAAGCCAACGCCAGTATCTCTTTAAAGTAATATTTGGGCTCCTGCTGCTGCTGCTTCCAACTCCAGGGTGTGATTCATCCAATTTTTGGGCTCCTGAAGCCAACTCCAGTGTCTCTTTAAAGTAATATTTGGGCTCCTGCTGCTGCCAACTCCAGGGTGTGATTCATCCAATTTTTGGGCTCCTGAAGCCAACTCCAGTGTCTCTTTAAAGTAATATTTGGGCTCCTGCTGCTGCTGCTGCCAACTCCAGGGTGTGATTCATCCAATTTTTGGGCTCCTGAAGCCAACCCCAGTGTCTCTTTAAAGTAATGTTTGGGCTCCTGCTGCTGCTGCCAACTCCAGGGTGTGATTCATCCAATTTTTGGGCTCCTGAAGCCAACCCCAGTGTCTCTTTAAAGTAATGTTTGGGCTCCTGCTGCTGCTGCCAACTCCAGGGTGTGATTCATCCAATTTTTGGGCTCCTGAAGCCAACTCCAGTGTCTCTTTAAAGTAATATTTGGGCTCCTGCTGCTGCCAACTCCAGGGTGTGATTCATCCAATTTTTGGGCTCCTGAAGCCAACCCCAGTGTCTCTTTAAAGTAATGTTTGGGCTCCTGCTGCTGCTGCCAACTCCAGGGTGTGATTCATCCAATTTTTGGGCTCCTGAAGCCAACCCCAGGGTCTCTTTAAAGTAATGTTTGGGCTCCTGCTGCTGCTGCTGCTGCCAACTCCAGGGTGTGATTCATCCAATTTTTGGGCTCCTGAAGCCAACCCCAGTGTCTCTTTAAAGTATGACTTAATGACTTGCCAAACTGACCTGTGGCCACTTCCTTAGCTTAATGACTTGCAAAACTGACCTGTGGCCACTTCCTTAGCTTAATGACTTGCAAAACTGACCTGTGGCCACTTCATTAGCTTAATGACTTGCAAAACTGACCTGTGGCCACTTCATTAGCTTAATGACTTGCAAAACTGACCTGTGGCCACTTCATTAGCTTAATGACTTGCAAGAATGACATGTGTGGCTTATAGTTAATTTGTTAACTAAAATACATTAAATCCACAGGTGATAAACATGTATTGTTCTCCAAATAATATTTGGGTCGAAATTTGTTCCAGGGACCACACGACAAAGACTGGCCGACATGAATCGGAGGGTCCTTGAGTTGGTGGCCGATCTGCAGGCGATGCGTGACACGTTGGGGACAACAGAAGAGGAAGAGTAGTGTCCTGGTTCCTGGCCCTGTATCTTTGTATATAGTTTTTAAAAATGTTTTATTGTAAATAGTGTTCTTACAATCTAAATTGTATATAGTTTTTTTATATTTTTAAAAAAATTTTAGAACAATTGTAAATATTTTTAACAATGCCACCCAAACATGGCAGTTGAATATTAAAAAAATTTCAAGTAACCAAAAAATGGTGTTCCATTTATTTGCACAAATACATTTACACAAAACAAAGGGACAATGACATATTTATAAATCAAGATTGTGATGTCCGTGAAGTGGTTTGGGTAAGTTTTAGGTTGCTGAAAATGAAGAAGAAATTAACCGGGAAGTGGTTTGGGTAGGTTTTATGGTGCTGAAAATGAAGAAGAAATTAAATGGGAAGTGGTTTGGGTAAGTTTTAGGGTGCTGAAAATGAAGAAGAAATTAACCAGGAAGTGGTTTGGGTAAGTTTTAGGGTGCTGAAAATGGAAGAAGAACCTAACCGCTAAGTGATTTGGGTAAGTTTTAGGGACCGAAAATGGAAGAAGAACCTAACCGCTAAGTGATTTGGGTAAGTTTTAGGGACCGAAAATGGAAGAAGAACCTAACCGCTAAGTGATTTTGGTAAGTTTTAGGGACCAAAAATGGAAGAAGAACCTAACCGCTAAGTGATTTGGGTAAGTTTTAGGGGCCGAAAATGGAAAAAGAACCTAACCGCTAAGTGATTTGGGTAAGTTTTAGGGACCGAAAATGAAAGAAGAACCTAACCGCTAAGTGATTTGGGTAAGTTTTAGGGACCCAAAATGGAAGAAGAACCTAACCGCTAAGTGATTTGGGTAAGTTTTAGGGGCCGAAAATGGAAGAAGAACCTAACCGTTAAGTAGTTAGGGTGAGCTTTAAGGGATCAAAAGGGAAGCTGCAGGATAGCGCTAAGTGGTTAGGGTTAGCTTTAAGGGATCAAAAGGGAAGAGGCAGGATAGCGCTAAGTGGTTAGGGTGAGCTTTAAGGGATCAAAAGGGAAGCTGCAGGATAGCGCTAAGTGGTTAGGGTGAGCTTTAAGGGATCAAAAGGGAAGAGGCAGGATAGCGCTAAGTGGTTAGGGTGAGCTTTAAGGGATCAAAAGGGAAGAGGCAGGATAGCGCTAAGTGGTTAGGGTGAGCTTTAAGGGATCAAAAGGGAAGCTGCAGGATAGCGCTAAGTGGTTAGGGTGAGCTTTAAGGGATCAAAAGGGAAGAGGCAGGATAGCACTAAGTGGTTAGGGTGAGCTTTAAGGGGTCAAAAGCGAAGCTGCAGGATAGCGCTAAGTGGTTAGGGTGAGCTTTAAGGGATCAAAAGGGAAGAGGCAGGATAGCACTAAGTGGTTAGGGTGAGCTTTAAGGGGTCAAAAGCGAAGCTGCAGGATAGCTCTAAGTGGTTAGGGTGAGCTTTAAGGGATCAAAAGGGAAGAGGCAGGATAGCACTAAGTGGTTTAGCTAAACATTGTAGTAGAAGTGATGGGAGTGAAATTATGTAGGCGAGCACTTTAATGAGTTAAGTTTGTAGTGCGCAGGCGCAAGATCGTAAGGATTCCATCTGGACGATTATTTTTGGAAAAAGTAAAAAAGAATGTATCGGGAAACGTAAAGGATTCGTGTGAGGATACGATGGGAAAAGGGCAAAAACAAAAGGCTACGTTGTTACCTGAGAAAATGAATCAGAAAAGTCTCAATGGAAAATGACATCCTCGTACTCGTACTCTGGCATACGAGCGGATGGAAACTTTACAGAAGGTTTACAACGCATGCATAGAATCGCTCGCACATTCATACGAGAGCGGGAACTTTTGAAAATGATACGACAACGGCACTAAAACGGAAGTTTTTTTGTCTCTCTGAATCGAGGCTTTAAGGCCTGATGCAGAGCCTCCCCTGAACTGACCTTAAAAGCTTCCGATTGTCCGGGGCTCCCGTTTGAATCGTGGCTCAAATGTGATGCAGAGCCTCCGTCGCAATGGCTCCCTAACTGATCCGTCAATTTGTCTTCACTCGGGAATTTTTTTGGGCTCTCTTGGGTGCCTTCAATTTGATCGGGGCTTCCGTTCCCGTTCACACGGGCTGCCCGTTTTTCCCTGCTTTTTCCTTGATTTTTGAACGTACCTGCTTGCCTTCAGTCGTATTTGACCTTCCATTTTGGTGGTTTTTTCAAGTATACTTACATCTCCATGGCTCTTCAGTTGCCAATCTGGCTACACGCAAGCGCACATCCCTCAACCTCCATTGGAATATACATATGGCAACAACTGCCAATTTGGCACATATATATATATATTTATTTCAAATTTCTGTTGTTCCTTCTTCCTTGCCATTAATGCATACCTTAATCTCCTTTCTTGTTCCTTCTTCCTTGCCATTAATGCATACCTTAATTGTTTCTGATTGTTTTTGATTTATTGTCCCATATCTAAACCTTTTGTGTCATGTAAATGTGTGATGATGTTGTGTGATTGTACATTTGCAGGAAAGACAACTCTCAAAATTTTTGTAATATTTTTTTATTCCAACGTTGGAATGTATAATTTTTTTTTTCTGTTTTTTCTTAATATTTTTTTTTTAATTTAAAAACAAAGAAACTATTTACATTTTCAGACAAATTAAAAAGCTTTAGGCCTCGGGTTCTTGTGGCTGTGATTTTCTGGTATCTGTGAATGAAAAACAACATTAGTTTAGCATTGTTTTTATGGTTTGGTTTTGCGTGATTTTTTGGGGGCCCTTTTTAAACCGGACCTTCAGCGTGATTTAATGAAAAGGCCAAACTCTTCAAATACGAGACCGCAGCATTTGAAACTAAGATTTTAAAAGTTTTTAGTCACTAACTTATTATTCTTTCCCCCACTGGCCTGCAACTCTGTTCTGGAATTTAGGATACGTGCGCCGCCATCTTGACTCAGAAGCATCACACTTACTGAGGAGAGGAGAGTGGGATAGGGTACAGGGGGTGGGTTATAGCTGTGCTTTGCTCACACAGAGCAGAGCTGTGCTCTTGAAAAGGTCAGCAATCCCAGAATGCAGAGCAGCACAGTTACAAGGCACTTCCTTTTTGCAGGCTGGCTGATAAGATGGCGGCTTCCATAATCAGCCATCTTGGATGTTTAAAGGCTCATAACATGCACTAGGTGCAGGTAGGATGAATTTTAATGTGGCCAATCTGTATGTACAGGGTGTGGGAAACATATAAGATAGACTCTTATTCAGAGTTAAAGTCCGCTTTAAGGGCTTTTTTTTTTTTTTTTTTTTTTTTTTTTTTGGGCGATGTTTTTGGCAATGGAATTGTTAGTTCATTTACTTTGACCAAATAAAAAAACACTTACAATGTTTGGGGCGCACATTGCGTCGGGGGCGTCTCCTTTCTTCCTCCCTGGGTTGCTGCTGTGAATCTGTTTGGATGACAAACACACTGATATTAGAGACTGTTGTTGTATCATGAATATCATATTAAGTTAGGCTTCTAGGTATCAATCTACTCACCTTCCCCAGCCACCTCTTCCTCGTCGCCCTCTTCCTCGCTCATCCCTTGGGATGTCCCTGCGACGTCTGAATCTACAACTAACAATAGTGCACATGAGTATATGTATTTAATGCATGTATTAGCACATATCTAACTATATTTTCCTTACCGGAGTCAGGTTGAGGCTCATTTAGGCTCGACTCCCTGCCATCAGATTCCCCCCTCCCCTGCATGCTGAGGTCCAGAGGCTCCTCATACTCTCTGGCAGAGGAGGGGGTGGCCGTTGACACTGGCGGTGGACCACCTACACCTTCACCTGTTTCGCCCAACACTGGGCTGCGCGTCCTGGTCCGGGTGGGGCGGAAGCGCATATTCCATTCATGTGCTGAAATACAAACACAATCATTAAACCACGCCCAGGCGATGCCAGGGTTATAGGTGCATTTACATTTTCAACACTTACATGGGAAATGTTTGGCGAAGTACCGCCTCACCCGGGGCTTATGCCTTCTCTTTAAATCAGACCAGTGTTGGGCGATCTGGGTGAAGGTATAGGTGGTTTGTGATCGGCGTGCGTTCGCGTCCACCACTGCCAGGGCCAACGTCCGCTTCTCATAATCTGACGGCAGGAAGTCGTAGCGATTCCTCAGCATCATCTGTTAAAAAAAGATACAAGGACCCACCATTAATCCACCAAATACATTACCAAGTTTCCTGGCCTAACTAAAGTCACTTTATTAACCTCTTGCTGCCTCACATTGCCCTAGTTCTTCTATCTGCATCTAGCCTAGTTTGTAGCTGCGTACATGTGTTAAACTAAGGTGGGCTTGTATTTAATGTGACAAACTAAGTTGTTTCAGACTATTTCTGCGCTTTGTTTTTTTTTTATTATAAGGAATGTGTGCGCGCACATAAACGCACGCTCGCATACTCACATCCATGATGATGTCGTCCTGCTCCTGTGTAAAGATTGCGGACGACATCTTTTCTTGGTTTTCCTGGTATAGCTCTGACGTTCCCCCGCGGTGACGTGCGTGCGCGCAGGCGTGCACCCGCTGTTGACCACGCCCACACGGGAAACATATTTAAAGCACAAGGCACTCAGCTCTGTGTTGGATACCATATCATTATGGGCAGACCTAAAGGGAGCAAAAAGAGCCAACCAAGGCCCGAGGCACATAGCAGCCGCACACATGCCTCATCCTCCAAAAGACAGAAGAGCAGGCACCAGACACAGGCAGAACATGCCCCAACTAAAAAGCAGGATACTCCACACACACAGGCACATTCAAAAAAACGCAGGACCAAGGAGACATTAACCCATTCACCACCACCTGCCAAAAAAGCACGAACACACAAGGGTGCAAAATCGAGTAAGACCCTGCAGCATCCTCAGCCTCAACACACCAAACATACCCACAAAACAAAACACATCAGCAAGGGAAAGCGTATTGCCAAACCCACCACCCCACCAAGGTCACCCACCCCTCCACCTCAACCCTCTGGTTCTCCCAATTCCAGTACCTCACATTCCACATGCAGCTCCACATCTGATAGCTCAACAGGAACCCAGACATTAAGCCATAGCAGCACACACACAACATCACCCTCCCCCATAAGCCCCCGAACCACACACGACTCACCAGATAGCCAACCATCAATTTCCACAGATGCAGGGGACACCACACACCCATGTGGCTGACAACTACGCCGTGGCTCCCTAACTGCACGTTTTTGCGATGCTCAAAGCATGGCTGTGGCAAATGCAGTTTGTGAGCATTATGATGCCCTATTTGGCAGGAGCTCCAAATCCACCACTAAGCAGGCTAAGCTGGAGATCTGGACGAATATTTGCCGCCAAGTAAATAGTGTGGGATCTGTCAGGCGAGATATTCAACAAATCAAAAGGAAATTTGGGGACCTGAAATACTACAGTAAAAAAAAAAATGGACATGCGCCGTCAGCAGAGGTAAAGGGCAAATTAAATGCATTTTTAGTCGCATTGGTAACAGGATGTAACACCTATTAGATGTAATTTAATCTTCCCCAGCCAACAGACAGGGGGTGTAGCAGAGGTAAAGGGCAAATTAAATACATTTGTAGTCGCATTGTTAAAAGGATGTAACACTTATTAGGTGTGATTTAATCTTCCCCAGCCAACAGACAGGGGGTGGCTTACCCACTAAAATAATCCTTACACCCGCCGAGGAACATGTATATACATACATACACCCGGCCAGCATCCAGGGCCTGGCAGAGGCACAAGACACAGACCGGAATGTAAGGTCCCAAGGTGAGTCTGATTTTGCCATGACCTATTACAAAAAGTTCAATAAGGCAGTGTTATGCTACACAACACACTGTACTTGGCCATTTAGCTAATCTTCAAATCTACATTCTAAGGACCAAGTCAACAGGACACACCAGGCCCCCAAACCCCTGCGTTAGCACCGAGGCAGAGGGCAGACCAGGATTCTACACCACGAACCCAAATTGTGGATTGCGATGAGGTAAGTCAATGGTCCTTGGTGTGTACTTTTAACATTGATCTTTGAGAGCTTTTGTGGACAGAAATAAACTAAAAGGAAGCTATATTTCTTTACAGACCACAGGAAGCCCACCCATCATCGACCATATACGAGATTTGGAGGAGGACACCCTACATATGTCACTAACCACTACTGAACCAGTGGCAGCAACGCAGTCAACCCTGGCACAACCACCACATCCACAACCACCTTCTGAACCAGAACCAACCACCCGTCCCACTGCTCCAACCCAGTCCAGACGCCATATTTCCCAAAGAAGGCAACTTCAAATTTTGGAGGAAGCATGGAGGCAGGAAAATAAAGCCTTTTCGGCGACAACACAGCAATTCAATGAGACTGTGTGCACCCAACTCACAAACCTCAACGCCCAATTAGAGGTATTAAACAGAAATATCTCTGCCCTAACCAGCCATATGGGTGAGATTAATCAAAGCCTGGCCCACATTGCAGCCAATTTGCAGGCACAACATCATTCCTCGTCAGCATGCAACCCAACATACCACTAATTTGTGGGGAATACATTTTCTGACCCCACGTGTAATTTTTCTTTTGTTCCCAAAAAAACAAACGACACAAAAAAATTTGTTTGTAAAATAACAAAAAAAAAACTAAAAAAAAATTTGTGGTCTCTGAAAAAACACTAAACAATAGTTGTGCACGGATGGTTTGCGCGGTGCCACTTTGGGTGCAAGAAAAAGGAGGGGTGGGGACATCTGAAACTAAAGGTGGTGGAGTAGCCCACAAGCCATGATTAGGTTTAGGACCGTTGCAGGCGTCTATTGTAGTGCCCCCCCAGTCTCATCAAGACAACGGAACCTCAGCTTCAAGAGACCAAAGCCTCGCTCCACCACAGAGCGAGTCCTCCTGGGGGCAGTATTGTAGCGCTCCTCTGCCTGTGAAGATGGGTGCAGGATGGGGGTCATCAGCCAGGGGAGCAAAGGATAGCCAGAGTCTCCTGCCCAAAAAAGAAAAATAAATAAAAAAAAAAAGTGTGCATTGCAACAATAGAAAAGAGGGACAAATAGGTGAGTGGGGTAGGGTGGGAGGAAAGGACATTTCTAATGAGATTACATGCACATCCAACCTGTACACTCATTAAAAATGTCTGGGGAATACTACTTACATAAGAGGGCAAGAACATGACGCAATAGGGCACAATCACTTAACCCATTTAATTTGTAGCTCAATAATTAGGCTCAAAATATACTACGAAAATAGTTACCAAATAGTGTGTTAAGGGAAAAAACACAGTCAGACAGGGTGGGCAACCAATACAAGTTTCATACACATACCCAGTAGCCAGCCACCAAAAAGATCGCCAGATTTGAAACGCTCATGTAGGCAGGAATTCCTAGGCAGGGAAAGCCAGCAAAACGACTCCCAAAAACCAATTCAGGGCCAGCCAGTGCCTGCACATTTATGCAATGTCCCATCCTCCAGTTCCTGCACACAGGCAATAAAAAATAAATTAGGTAGACCCTGTAAAAAGGACCCTAAAAAAAAACCCCTAAAATATAACAAATACTCATGCCGATGTCCAAAGGCATGCGGTGCAGCCTGGTTTCTGCCATACTCAGCAGGACAAGACCGCGGAGCTGGAGCCCCTGATGTGCTCCAACAGAGGACTGCATATTATTGCCCGAGTGCAAATACGGCTGCTCTGACTGCCCGTAAGTGAAGGCTCGGCGGCCCCGTTTTATTAGGGTGATTTCAATCGGAAATCAAGGCTCTGCATCACTGAAAAAAACGGACCAATGAACGAGGCGTCCGTTTTCCCGGGAAACAGCCTCGTGCGAGCCGACAATTGGAAAGGCGGCTGAGCGCACACCTGAGCGCATAAACACACACTAAAATCAACGTAGCACCCTTTCCTGACCCGATCAAAGCCCAAAATCAACGGGAAAACGCACGGGATAGCTGAACGGGGAGGCTCTGCATCAAGCCATTAGTGGTCGAATACCACTCTTATCTGTCCTGGTTTTTTAGGACAATACACACCAAATATGGGTAAATACTAACACTCTTCTGAATCTTGGAGCATGGGTGCCATTTCTGCAATATTCTTTCCATGAAGGTAAAGAAATGTTCTTTCATCTCTGGGTTCCTCTGAAGTTTGTGTATGAGGGAGATAAATCGATTGTAGACAAGTTCTTTGTTGTTAGGTAAGTGTTGTCTCTGAGGTTTAAATGGCAAAGGTGCAATCCAGCTTTTTGACTTGTCTTAACCTATTCCATGATATCCAAGAACAGCCTGTCCTCTATGGATATTGCGACCTTGTTATCTTCTCTTGTCCTGTGGAAGACTGTGCACCCTAAGTGACCTTGCTCACCATCGCAGGTGTGACCTTCACAGGAAGGATCTGCGTAAGGACAAAGAACGAGAGCGCTGTGTGGCAATTCTTTTATCAGGAAACTACTCTGACATGGCTGAAATAGGGAAGGACGTCCATTTTCAAGTGTGTTGGTGAGCATACTGTTGACTGAGGTTGGCTTGTGTGCTCCTCCTAGACAGACATCTCCTATGATGACCCATCCTAGCTCTAGTCTCTGGGCGTATGGAGCGTTTTGAGGGCTGTTAATCTGTACTCTAGCCTTGTGAACTTGTAATAGGTCTCTTCCAAGGAGTAGAAGTATTGGGGCTTCCGGGTTCAGTTCTGGTATCAGGTGAGCTATACGCCTCAGGTGGGGGTGGTATGCTGCTACCTCTGGTGTTGGTATCTCAGACCGGTTGTCAGGAATGTGGTTGCACTCCAGTATGGTTGGTAAAGACAAGCAGGTTTGACCATCTATGGACTCTACCTTGTACCCAGTTGCCTTCCTCCCCGCCGTCTCAACGGTACCTGCACATGTCCGTAAGGAGTAGGGAGAACCAGGCTCTACGATGTTGAAGGTGCCAAAGAAGGCGGCTTTAGCTAAAGACCTGTTGCTTTGATCATCTAAGATTGCATACATCTTGAGCGCCTTATCTCGCTGACCAGCTAGATAAACTCTGATAAAGCAGATTTTTGAGCAGGACTTCCCTCCTGCGAGTCCTTTACAGATTTCTGTACACTGAGAGGTGACTACTGCTGTGTCTGTGTCAGTGTCTATCTGCTTTCTGTCCTGCTCCTCTGCTTGGGATGATACCTGAGAGGGTGGTCCAGGGTGTAAAGCCATGCATGTCACACTGACCTAACAGTTCCTGGCGAAGTGCAATGTTGTAGTGCAGCACTTGAAGCAGATGTTGTTCTCTTTGATGAATTCCTTGTGGTCCTCTAAAGACTTCTCCCTGAAGGCTCTGCATTTCAGTTGAGAGTGTGGTTTCTTGTGCAGGGAGCATTGTCTAGTAAGGTCTTCAGGTTTGTTTCCTTCTTGAGAAGACCTAAATGACCTGTAAGGAGAACCTGTGGAGGCAACATTAGTCTTATGCACTGCCACTGATGTTTTATGGGGCTTGACACCAGGGGTAGTGGGACATGACAATGTAAAGTCGAAACTGGGATCATTTCTGATCTTTGCCTGTTGAGCAACAAAGTCTATAAACACCCTGTTGTAAAGACACAAAAGATGTGATGTCACAGACTTTGCCGCCTGTCTCGCTCATGTGCGCTAATAATGAAGCCTTGGAAGCCTTGGAAATTTTGGAATTAACATGCTGAAGCCCTTGGACCTAATATGCTGATCCCTTGCTGCTCCTTTGGACCTAATATGCTGATCCCGCACCTGGTCTGTAGCTTATCGTGCCTTACCGCTGGTTTGTGGTGCGCCGCTTGTGGCTGACGGCCCCGCCGCTTGTTCCGTCGACTGGCCCCGCCGCCTGCTCCGTTGACTGGCCCCGCCACCTGTGCCGTCATTTGACGGGTCGCTCGGCCCGATCCGACCTCTTCTGGTGCTCTGGTGGTGGCTGTGGGAAGGGCTGCAGGGAGGTACCGGCACTCCGGACCGGCGCGCTGGCTGCGCGCGCTGACTGTGGTCTCCTGTGGTGTGCCGCTCTGACCGGCTGCCCCGCCGGCGGCCCCCACCGCTCACCACGCCGGTTGGCGAATCCCCTGTCCCGGCCTCCACCTGCAGAGTTGGCTTGCTCGGATGGTCGGATTCTGGGCGGATGCGCTGACAGTTTGCTCGCCGGCCCCGCCGCTCGCCTCGCTGATGAGCGGATCGGTCGGCTTGGACACCTCCAAATCTGGGTTGACGTCAGGGCTTGGGAGTTACCCTGATCCTTCACACAGCTGAAGCCGACAGCTGAAGCCGACACAGTGCCTGCACTTCATCCTCAATATTGAATGCTGGCCTCCCGGTTTGGCAGGCTGATTAATATGCTCTAGATCTACGACTGAAGCAGTCGCATTAATAAACTGGTGGAAGACTGTGCCGTCTGGCAGGCTAGCCTTAACGACCTGTCATTACTGTGTGCTATAGGCAGCACACTTCTACAGCCAACTCTTTCAGGGGAATATATCGCTATATACCAAGATGCCGGCATCTTTTAAGATTTAACGGGCATCAAGTAATCTGGTGCCGATATCTATTGACTCACTGGGGAAAAAAAAAAAAAAATCTATCGCAATTCTCCCTGATGTAATGGTGATAACCTCCAGGCACCACTTAATTCCAGGTATCCTTGGGACGGTATATTGCTCGTGAAACATCCGCCATTCACCTCTTATCTTGCCCGTCTAGATCACTAATGTGGTACAAATGGGGCCTGTGCTATTGACTGCATAGCTAGCTCCTTGAATACCTGGCAACCTGGATCTGTTGCTTCTATATACTGAGTAGACGACTTTGTACCAGCAGCTACTTGGATTCTGCCAGATCAGAGTGGGTATCCTCCTTTAAAGCTCAGGCTCTGACCCGAAAGAATATCCAACGTTAAGTCACATTCTGGTAGCTGCCTAGAGGCAGCGTCAGACGCTGACACCAGATGATGGTGATACCAAGGCCTAGCGTGGAATAAAGAGGGAAACTAAGCGAATGCACTAGATATTGCAGTGGTTTTCTCTAAAGGCTTCTTAGTTAAAAGCACCTTTTTGCGTTTTTTTAGGAAACTGGCAGTGCCCATGTGCCGCCATACCCGCTCTAGAAAGGCTATAATTTGTTTAATGAAGTAACCTAGGCAAAGAACTCTTAACGTGTGCGAAGCTTTCTAGGTATATTCTATTGGAATTATCATTGCTCTCTCAAGACATCTAGTGCTATTAGGGGAGACTAGACCCATTCCTTGGTTGATCGCCTGCCTAAAAAGAAATAGATTAGAACCTGACCATATGAGACATAGATCAGATAGTTGAGATATAGTATAGAACGGCTACGTCTGACAATAAGGATAAGAAGAAGATTTATGAGCCTATAAATATCTCGGGAGACCTGCACTATTTCATTCCTGCTCAATCTCTTTTTGTGATATAAGCGCAATCTGCTATGAGTAATAAAAGCAAAAATAATGAACTAAAACAGACCTCCATCCTAACGTTCAACAAACGTGGGCATATAAGAACTGAACAGAGTACCATCAAAACAATGGACCAAATAATTTCCCATCCCAATACTCCAGGGAGATCAGGACAATTCCAGGAAACAACTGAACCTCGTACACCAGGCGATATCCAATCTCATCTACAACAGATTTATAAAGCTCATGAGAAAATTTCAAATATGGAGCAAACGACAGAACTATCAGCAGCCGCATTTAATACCCGTACTCAAACAAAACAGAAAGAAAGAAGCAAGAAAAAAGCAATACAGCCATCAGAAACCTCCTCTTTATCCGATACGGATATTAGAGAACAAGCAAATGACGTATCTAAAATTGATCCTCAAGAAATATGTAGAACCCTCCACACACTAATGTCCGAACTCAAAGATCTTAAGATGAGTGTGGGAAAGCAGCTGATGGAGGTTAAAACATCTCAAGGGGTGGTGGAATCACAGATGAGAGACTTCAATGACAACATCGCCCTAGCCATTAAAGTCTCAGTAAGAGAAGCTATCAGCGAGGAACTAGCTGAATTAAAGGAAGGCATACATAACATTACGCAAAGACTGGACTCTCTAGAAGCGGACGTGCTAACATTGGCGCGCGAAAGGAAACTCCAACATGAAAACATCAGATATCAACACACGCGGATCAATGACATGGTATTAAAAATAGACGACCTGGAAAATAGATCTAGGAGGAACAACATAAAAATTAAGGGCATCAACACCAATATAACTAGAGAGGACCTAAAACCATTGTCAACCCGTATCTTTAAAACATTAATTGGTGATGGCATCGATATTAGAATTGACCGCTGCCATAGAGTAGGACGTATTCGCAATATTAAAGGGTCCAACACCCAGGACGTGTTATGTCGAATTGCAGACTATACCATCAAAGAAGAGATAATGGATAAAGCAAGAAATAGGAATGAGCTTGCAGTTGACAGGATGCAAATAAACTTATTCCAGGACTACTCTCATCGAACCATGCAACGACGTTTCTTTCTGAAACCATTGCTGGATAGATTAAGGTCTGTAAATATTCGATACAGATGGGTCGGCCCGTTAGTACTCCAGATCTGCACAAGTGGCAAGACTTATATTCTGAAAGATGGGGAGCCACTAAAACCATTATGTGACCAACTAGGCCTTCAAGACATGCACATACCGGGATGGGAATTAGAGTATGAAAATTTGGTGTTAGCCCCGGAAAATTTATTGGTCGAAGCGTGGTCCAACCGCTAAGAAACCATGTAGCCTCTTCTGACATTAAAACAATAAATAGGGAAGGTAAGAAGGAAACAAGGCTGAGGAGGAAATAAATAATAAAAAAAAACCAAAAAAACAAAAAGGGTGCGTAGGAACACGAAATAGAATAAGGGATCAGTAAATTTTAAATTAAAAAAAAAAAAAAAGGAAACAAGGCATCTTTAAAAACAAACTAATGCTATACTAACAGTAGTGACACGGTGAAACATGATTTAGGAAGACTCAGATGGAGAGAGAAGTAGTTGACAATGGGGGCGACGTAACCCTCGGTTATCCTAAATCACGGCAGGCAGGGGGCATTGGTGGGGGGAGGGGGTGGGCAGCAAATAATGGAGCCATGGGGTACTGTATAGGGGCATGTGGATATTTACCTCCGGGTAGGGGTGGTCCGAATGAAAAATATCTTAGCTTGTTTTTAAATAGATCAAATATGATGCAACTATGTAATAATAATGAGATCAGTTTCACAAAGCGAGGGGAGAATACTGATTTAGACCGGATCCAAGTGTATATATACATCAAATACATGGGAAAAAAAGAGATGGACAAAGGGGAATCAAAAAGAACAAAGCTGATCAATATAAAATACAGTGACCATGATAAGTCAGGATAGTATCAAATTCTGTAGCTATAATATAAGAGGTGCCAACTCAATATATAAGAGAAGTAAAATAATCAGAGAACTACATCGGGAGAAAATTGACATATGCTTCCTTCAGGAAACCCAATTTAAAATTGAGAAGATGCCAAAGTTGGCATTTCAGGATTTTGGAAGTATCATTTCGAATCCCTACATCAAGAAAAAAAGGGGAGTGTCTATCTTAATAAAAGCAACGTGCCCTTTTGAACAACACTCAACCTATATGGATAAAGAGGGCCGTATTCTGATTTTAGTGGGTAAGATAAAGGGTCAACTAACTACAATGGTCTGCACCTAAGCCCCTAATCAGGGACAACAACGTTTCCTTTGTAAGGCAATGGAAAAAATTGAAGAACATCGAAAAGATAATATTATCTGGGGCGGAGATAATAATTTAGTAAATGACCCGATGCTGGACACATCAGGCAAGCCCCGGAACACATCCGAATCGCTACATAACCCACTTATTTGGCAAAGAATTAGGAAACTAAAACTGGTGGATGTATGGCGTACATTGCACCATAATAATCGAAATTACTCATGCTATAATAGAGCGCAAAATGTGTATTCACGGATAGATCATTTTCTGATTTCCCAATCTCTTCTTACGGATACCGTGGACTGCAGTATTGGCCTTATTACATTATCAGACCATGCACCGATAATTCTTTCTCTTACTTGGTCTATCAGATCCAGAGAATCGTATACATGGTCACTACATCGTGAACTTCTGAAAAACAAAAGTACAAGAAATGAACTCCTAGCTGGGATTAAAGAGTATTTTCTTCTTAACGATAGTACAGATATTTCAAATAGATCACTATGGGAATGCCATAAGTGTGTTATTAGAGGTACTGCCATATCCATAAATGCAAGGGAGAAGAAAAAACAGCAAAAACAAATCGCAGACCAACTGGACCTGATAGGGCAACTAGAGAATGAACACAAAGCTACTCCAACGGATAAAATATACAGGGAACTACAAGAAGAGAAAAAAAAATTAAATAGTATATGCTTAGCTCAAAAAAAAAGAAATCTTCATGGAAAATCTAAGGAAGGATCTGAATTTAGGGAAACCAAGCAAAACACTTGCTAACTACCTTAAGGATCATCGAGCCATCAACTTTATAGAAAAAGTTATCACTAAGAATGGTGAAATAAAATATCGTCCAGAAGAAATTTGTGAAGAATTTGTATCCTTCTATAAAAACATATATAACATCGACATCACTGATATCACTGACAAGCATAATGACATCTTTGAAAACATTAAGCTACACAAATTAAGTAAAAAGATAACTGAGGAGATGGATGAACCTTTCACAACTGATGAAGTTAAAACGGCCATAAGACAACAAAAAGTGGGAAAAGTGACCGGAATAGACGGCTTCCCAGCTGAATATTATCTAGCATTCCAAGACGAACTTATTCCTTATCTCCATAGGCTTGTGAATGAGATTAACTCACAGAATCCGCCCTCTGCAGAAATGAACTCAGCAATAATCAGATTGATTCCCAAAGCGGACAAAGATTTATTGCAATGTAGCAACTACCGACCAATTTCTCTGATAAATATCGACATTAAAATTTTTGCAACTATAATTGCCAACCGCTTGCAACGCCATATTGAAGATATAATCCCGCAACATCAAGCCGGGTTTATCAGAGGCAGGAGGGTATATCACAATATCTCATCAGCTATCGCTGCAATAAACCAAATTGACAAAGGGCAATCTAAAGCGGTCCTCGTGGCCCTCGATGCCGAAAAGGCATTTGACAGGGTCTCCTGGGCTTTCTTACAGAAATCCCTAATGCTATTTGGTATAGGTCACGGACTTACTGATAAAATTATGACACTATATCTGAATCAACAGGCACGATTAAATATAAATGGCACTCTATCCTCCCCTATATTCCCTACTAATGGCACACGACAAGGGTGCCCTTTATCACCTATTCTATTCAATATACATTTAGAAATACTCTTTAGCCTTCTATCTGTAGATGAGGGTATAAAAGGGGTGATGGTGGGTAGGAGGGAAATAAAATATTTGGCATATGCCGATGACATTCTTTTGTTAATACAAGACCCGTTAATGTCATTCCATAGAGCTCTTCAGATAATAGAAGATTTTGGAATCCAGGCCAACTTTAAATTAAATTAAAAAAATCAGTCATCCTACCCTTCGGCCTTTCAGAATCTGAATGTAACATATTAAAAATGCACCATAACTTAGTGTGGGAATTTTCCCATATACAATATTTGGGAATTCAAATACCGAAATCATTAAATCAATTGATATCTTTAAATTTCCTCCCTTTGGAGGAGCTTTTGAAAAACTTTATCAAGAAATGGAAAAATCTTCACTTGAATCTCCTTGGCAGAATAGCTGCCGTCAAAATGTTTTTTCTTCCACATTATATGTACTTAATACAAAATATCCCAGTAAAATTACCCAAATATTTCCTCGCCAAATTAGACAAACATTTAGCAGCTTTTTATTGGAACAATAGTTCTCACCGGACAGCATACAAGTCCATAACTCGGCCTCTTAGTTTAGGTGGCATGGGAGCTCCGGACTTTCGGCTTTACCTTATTTCATCCCAACTTAAAAGACTAGAGGAATGGATAATCTTATCTCCTAATGCAGAATGGCCTAATACTGAATTATTCCCATTAACGATAGAAGAAGTTTCTTCTTGTAACTATAACACACTTAAACGAATAAGCTCAAAAAAGTACTGCTCTAATCCTATTACGTGGGCTATAATAAAAACATTGATGCGCATCATGGAAAATGAAAACCTATTTCCATACCCAGACCTTCTGCGCTCACTTACTACAAATCCTGATTTCCCCCCCGGGGAATGCAATAAAATTTTATTAATGCATAAACATAAGTATCATACCAGAATAATGCACATATGGTCAAGCATGCAAGGAGTACAACTTATAGAGAACCCATCCAGCTTTACTCTCATTAAAAATCAAGTAACTAGTTATATTAGTACTTTAGCCCTTCCTACTATGCCATTAAAACCTAATGCTATACAAGATATCTTCATAAATTCTTGTATAACACCAAATAAAATATCTCACTTCTACAATCAGATTAGGAGGATGCTAATCCCAATAACACCGAGTTATGCGAAAAAATGGGAAAATGATTTAAAAATGGAATTGGATAACGAGAAGTGGGTGGAAATTTTTGACACATATATAGCCATACTGTCCCCAACACTAAAAATTTTCTGCTATAAATTTATCACACGATTTTACTACACTTCAGACTACAACATCAGGTTCCCAACGTTTGGATGCTGGTGGTGTAAGCAGACTCCAGCAACGCTTATTCATCTTTGGTGGGACTGCCCGTTCATAAAAAAGATCTGGTCGGCTACAGAAAGACTGCTGGATGAGGTAAGCAACACCAGAATAGTATTAACCCCTGAATGGGGTCTATTAAATCTATTCCCACGTACTTGGTCAAAAAAAGATAGGAAGATTCCCTCCCTATTAATCTGGGCAACGAAGAAAATAATTCCTCAGAGATGGGCAAACCATCTACCCCCCAACAGAGAGGTGTGGTTTAGAAGCCTGAAGACAGTATTAACGAATGAATTAGCCTTAACCCTGTGCCCAAATTATAAAAACCAATTAAATTTTATTATGAAAAAAATGTCGGAAATTAATCCGACTGCTGCCCACCTGAGGGAGGTGAGGGAGGGGGGGTTACGAAGAATAGATGAGTATAATACAACTCAGACTAACTAAACAATTTATGGGTATACTTACTAGTTTAATTATAGTGAAAAACTATAAAGTGCCTAAAAAATTTAAAAATTAAAAAAATTACTAAATATATTAAAAATACATATATATATTCAAAAAATTGATAAGAACATATTATTCAAAAACAACATGAAATATGATGCAATAGAAACTCGATATTTGGAGGTTTCCCATGAAGCCTATTTACTGAAATTTCGAGAATTTTGAGTTTTTTTAAAAAAACTCGATGCTGATTTATGTTGGAAAAAAAAACAAAAAAAAAAAAACACCCTGAAAGGGGGAAAAGGTACATTATGAACCTGTTTATAACAAGAACCATGTGTGATCTACTTCTCCTGTAGGTTATAAGGGAGTTTTTGGAAGATGGGATTAACACCTCTGGCAGTGTTCAGGAAATCTAGCCCTGGGCGATCACCTTCTGCCTGAGCAACCTGTACTTCTGTTAACAAGTCACTGAGTTCCCTGAGCTTTTGGTAACTCCTACCCATTATTTTGGGAAAACTGACATTTTATTATATAAAGTATTTTCTATAGTTTCTATTGACTCATAATCTTTAAGTCTTTCCCACACCATCTTTAGGCCTTTTCCTGGATAGTTTATGGTAATGTCTCTGATTCTTCTGGCGTGTTCAGCAGACTCACTTCCAAGCCATTTTACCAAGAGATCTAACTCCACTGCAGGAAAGATCTATGTCCCTTACAGCGTTCTGGAAGGAGGCACGCCATGACCTGTAGTTCTCAGGGCGATCAGTGAACTTTATAAGTCCTTTGGTAACCAGTTCCCATTTAGCAAAGAACTTAGCAAAGTCCATGGCAGCCTGTGTGTGTGGTGTATCACCATACCTTTTCTGAGTTTCTGGCATAGGGAAGTCTGCATAATACTGCTCAGACGTGAAGGGTGTCCCTTTAATTCGGAGTGAAGGTTGCAGCTTTCATTCTGTAAAGTGGCTGTTGTGATCAGGATCACTGTGTTGCATACCGTCTTGCTCGAGGTGCTGTGATGCAAGGTAGGGTCTTTGGTGCTCTGTATAAGCTGGCTGATATACAGGATCATAGTTGTCATCTGTCTTGGGATGCTGGTGAACGTATTCTGAGACGCGATGTGCTGGATCCTGTTGATCTAAGACTGCTCCGAGTACTGGCTGTGCTTCTCGTATTCAGATAACTCTGCAGCTTCTAGGAACGCTGCCTTGGCTATTGCTGCTGCTGCTTCTCTCTCTGCTGCAAGTTTTTCCAGTGAAGCTTGTAGGCATGCTGTCTCTTGCTTTAGCTGCATCTCCTGTTCAGCGAAGGAAGCCTTTACTTTTGCGGCCTCAGCTTCTGCGCGGGCGAGAGCAGCCATTTATTTTATGGAGGACTTGCTAGAGCGGCTTGCTTGTGACCTTGTCCCGAATGTTGATGCCTTGCTAGTAGACATGGTGTACCTGTTGCTGGCTGCTTAATGTCTCTGTGCAGACACAGTCTAGGTGAGAACAGACTTGGATTGGATCGTGCTGCGCTTGCTGGGGGACTGCACTCTCACTTCTAGCGACTGTATGGCAGCCGCTGCAATCTTTGCGCATGACCGCACGGATGATGGCGGCTCCATGTAGTCAGATCCACTATCGCTGGTAACTAGCATCTGTTTTACTGTTCTGTCTTCTTGCACGTTCATACAATGTGTAATCCGACATTCAGCATAAACCATTCCTGTCTACCAAATAAGAGGCCTGTTGTTTGAAGTTTAACAGGTTTATTATGTGAAGGCAAAACAGGGTTGTAGAAATATGGTAAAACTATAAGAATACAAATCACAATGTATAAGTACAGAGTGTAACATCCGTATGTATCGTACATTACATAACAGTGAAGTACACGACAAAAAGGCTGCCTATGCGAAAGATTGCATGGCTAGCTAACAGTCTAACATCTAAACAGTAAACTCTCTGAGTAGTACAAATATCTGAACAGCTCTAGATATCATAATGCCCTAGTAACCGAGGTAAGAAACTCATCAGATATGCTGTTACACAGATGGTGGAGTTTTTGAAGAGAGAAATGTGATGGCAGCTCTGATCTGTGTCAAGAGGCTAAAGACAGCCCACTTCTTCTTTCCAGAATGCTTTGCAATCTCCCATAATACTTTTAAATCAGAAAAACTAAATGTTATACAACTTAACAGCAGTAGATGGTGCTATAACCTCACTAAAGATATGATGACAGGGCAGAAATGAATTATACTGATTCTGTACCCTGCTGGGCAGAACATACTCCTAAGCCCAGGATGGCATAGAACAGGTAAATTATTAAGAAAAAATCATTTAAAAGAGATCAACATGGTCCAGGTGAAAACCAGATGGAAACCGGCATAGAGAGCGGAAAGGGGATTCCATTAAAAAAACATGGTTAAAAACATGATCACAGTGGGATTGAAAAATATACCTAATATAGATACAGAGACATAGCTAAATCATAAATCAGTAAATACAGATATGCCAATCGATGCTGAGCTCCGAATGACGTCCCATGGAAGTGCCCCAATCCCTGGGCCAGCGACGAGAGGGACAGCGTTTCATGTCATTTTTCAATTATTTTAACTATTATATATAGGATTCTCATATACCAGGGGAGATTAAATGATTAATTGTGTTTAACGCCCGAAACGCATCACAGGGTCCCGACAGTGGAACATATATGAATCTGGATTCTGTTTAACATCATACAGACTGGGAATTTGTTTCAATATTGTTTGGATTTAATGAGAAGAATAAAGAAGCTGGACATTCCACTGTTTTCCTGTATCCAAGGTGACATCTCCTGTTCTGTGCTTCAAGTGGCTGTGGGTGAGCTGGTTGATGCTGTGTTTTTCAAATGCCCCACGAACATGTGATTTACTTATCAACATGCTGGTTTCATGTTTCTCATATTCCTGGGACTCTGTTTTGCTTCAGTGGGAGTGGATTTTATGGCCTTGAGTAAAAAAGGCAAGTTTAACAGGTGAACTGTTTAGCAGCTTTGGTTAAGTCTAAGCAGCCTATCCAGCTGAGAACGGGGATGCGGTTTCTCTGCTGAGCCTCCCTGATGCACGTGGATAGGCTATGCCATCTTGGTGAGTGGAAACGGCAGGGAGAGACATCTTTGGCTCACCTCATTACACTTGACGGCACTGGCACTGGGCCTCGCTGGATGGCTGATAGCTCCTCCGGCTGATAGCCCTGCTTGGGACCTCGGTGATGTCCACCTTTGTCCACCCACTGCAGTGGTGTGGCACGTCTAACAGCTGATCCCCGGTGGTCGGCTCTCCTGGTATCCGAGCATCCGCCTCCCGCCGTGAGACGCGCCTTCTGTCTGTCCTCCGGTAGTTGGCTCCCCTCACCTCCGAGTATCCGCCCCCCCTCAGAGAGGCACATCTTCAACCTGAAATGCAGACAGTGGTAGATCCAGCCAAAGCTAAAATATAACCTTTACTTTTGTATATTAAAAGTCCATTGAACTCATTACACATGTTGTGAGCTACCCCTCAGCACTCTCCATCCCACGTGACGCGTTTCAGGCTCAAACCGAGCCCTTAATCATGTATGGAGAGTGCTGAGGGGTAGCTCACAACATGTGTAATGAGTTCAATGGACTTTTAATATACAAAAGTAAAGGTTATATTTTAGCTTTGGCTGGATCTACCACTGTCTGCATTTCAATTGAAGAGTTTTCAGGAGCCTCTTTTTGAATCCGTGCCGGAGTGTGATATCACAGGGGTGAGCTGGTTACAAATAACTTGTTTTGCATTACATCTTCAACCTGCCCTTTTGCGGCCGGCTCTCCCTGCTGCAGCCCCTTCTGTTCCTGCCGTGTGCTGCGGTGGCACTGCTGACCTCCGCTCGCTGATGCCGCCTTCCCTCTTGCCTCTACCTGGGCTCCGGCGGTTGGCTTTCTTTACAGGCGAGGCCGCCCTTCCCCAGCTGCTGAGGGCGCCTCTCCTATACATTACTCTGGGACTGTGAATCCCTCACCCCCCCCCCCGACAATATCTCAGGAGGGTGCCACTGGTCTTTCTGGGAGGCCTGAGAGGGAGTATAGACCTTCCAGCCAGCCATAAGTCTGGAGGGAGATTTGAAGCTCGACTGTGAACTCTCCTGACACAACAACCCAGCATCCTGCCTGAATCCCAGCTGAGCAGTCAGCATCCTGCAGAGTTGCAATCTCCTTTAGTGAAGCTTACATCTGGAGAAACGTGTGGCTCTGTACCCCTGTTTACCAATTAAATTAGCCTCCTGGTCATCCTAAGAAATAAGCAGGGGGGCAGCGCAGTGTACCAAATTAAAAGCATTTCTATATGAGAGGCAATAAAAGGCACACTGTGCTCCTAAACTGTGACACGCAAACTATGCTGAGTGCTCTGGCTCTCCTACTTCAGTTCCTGATAATGCTGCAATAATGGCGGCTATCACTAAAGTGTTCTTACGGCTAAGTTTGATAATCTACAGGAAAAATTCAATTGCTTCAACTATGATCTAGACAAAATGAAGGACAGAGTGAATGAGTCAGAAAGAAGAACTGGAGAGGCAGAGGATAGCTTATCAACTGTCGCCTCTGCGGTGGAGTCTCTGAAACGTCAAGTGAAGATCCTCACAGAGCCAGCGGAGGACTTGGAGAACCTCAGCCGCCACAATAACATAAGAATAATTGCCATAACAGAGAGGGCGGAGGGGAAAGGTTCCTGAAAGCTTTGCTGAAAATCTTATCCAAAAGGTACTAGCGCCGGAGGGCCTCTCACCATTCTTTGCTGTTGAAAGGGCACATTGAATCCCATTTAGACCCCCCCACCAGGGGCTCCCCCTCACCCCTTTATCTTAAAATTCATGAACTTTAGAGACCGGGGCACTGTATTGATGGTGGTTCGGAGGCAGGATATCCTGTTTAATGGTGATTGTCCTTTTTCCTGGACTTTACGTCTGAAGTACAGAGGCAGCACCGTTCCTTCAATGAGGTGCGGGCACGTCTCCGGGGAAAAATATCAGATATGCCATGCTATTTCCCACTAAGCTGCGGGTTCAGGACCCCAAAATTCTTCCACACGGCAGAGGAGGCCAGAGATTGGATAGACTCACTCACCATAGCCTGAGGGCTGGTTCTCTGTTGCTGGCCCAACTGAACTCAAGATGGCTAGATTTCTTGGGGACTGATCATCCTATATCAGCCCTCCATGTGACTGCCTTCAGTGACCACGTCCCGTTGACACTACAGTTAAACCGATGTTACTTGTCTTTCTTAAGGTTAAGGGTACAAGCTCGCCATAGTTTGGGATTTTGGCAGAGCCGGGTGGGTTAGGGTGTTGTTACCTCGGGATTTGGGTGTTAAACTGGTTTTGGGTGAGTTGGGTGTTGCTAATCCGGTGCAGGCAACCACTGAAGCAGGGGGGTTTAATTGTTGTGGTGTAGGGAACAAGCTCACCACAGTTGGGGTTAGGTTGAGCAGGGAGGGTTTGGGTACTGTTCTTAAGGCTTACTGGTTTATTTCCGTCTATGTTACTGGTGTGTGAGTGATGGTGTAAATGGCATGGCCTGCTACTCCAAAGCCCCGAGAGGGGTTCTGAGCCACTGGGACCTTGGTTGCAAACCTGGCATATATCATTTTCAGATCAAATTGAGATGAGATGAGATGAGATGAGATTGAGTGTAAAGTGATCTTGTGGAAAGTGCATGGACTCAACGATAATATAAAGAGATCCTTCATGCTCCAATTCCTGAACAACCATAAGCCCAACATTATAATTTTGCAAAAGACTCCTTTATTGGGACAGAACTCGATGTCCATTAAAAGACCATGGGCCACACTCCCATTACTCTAATTATGCCAGAGGCGTATCAGTACTAGTGGCTAAACTTCTACCTTACACTCTTCTTTCAGTTCATTCTGACCCTAAGGGTCAGTTTGTTATTACACTTGCAAAGATATATGATGTTAAGATCCTGATGGTGGGGTTGTACATTCTGTCCCAATTTGATATTGGGGTCCTCCAGGAGATCATGGATAGAGTAGCTACCTTTCCGCCGGACCCCCTGTTGCTGACCGGTGACTTTAATATGGTCCTGGATAGAACTCTGGATCAGTTGATGCCTGGGATAGGCCCGCCCCCCCCCCCCCCCCCCGCTAGCAGGATGGTCGGAGGCCCTGAGCCTAACATAAAAGTGGAGATGGAAACACCCTGTGAAAAGGGCTTTTTCCTGCCACTCGATCCCACACAAGTCACTCTCATGCATAGACATGGCCTTTGAAACTAGGTGTCTGCTGGCCAGAATAATAGCTTGTGAATACCTCCCAAGGGGTATCTCAGATCACTCGCCAATGATGGTGACAATTCGCATGTCGGGGAACCAGGAGGGTCTTAGACTCTGGTCATTTAACCCCTTATGGTTGGAGGACGATGAGGTTAGTGAGCAGGAGAGATACTGTCAGTGCAATGGGGGAAGAGACCTCAATCGCCATACGCTGGAATGCATTCAAGGCAGTAGTTAGAGGCAGCACCATTAGTGCCATTAAAGGGGCCAGGGTAAAGAGGGGGGTCCATTAGAGAGTTTAGAGAGAAAAAAAAGTAGCCAAGGCAGAAGAGAGATTTGTGGAGACGGCAAACCCCACAGACCATGATTTGCTTAGTGCCCTGCAGTATAATCTGGCAATGATAGAATCCACAAGAAAGAGCTTACTATTTAAACACTAATTGCAGGTATCATCAATCTGACCTGATTTATCATGGGTCAGGGAAATCTCTAGACAATTCTTTGATTACTACAGCTATCTCTTCTCCTCTAAAGTATGATACGACCCAGAAGTGCTTGATTCTTATCTTGCTCCCATAATCCATCTTTGTCAGAATCAGACAGGGCAATGCTAGATGGTCCAATAACGTGTGATGAAGTTGTGAAAGCGATAGCCCTAATTTCTAACTGGAAGGCCCCTGGGCCAGATGGGCTGCCCTCTGAATGGTACAAGAGCAATAGTGAAACCATAGCGCCAAGATTTTTGGAGGTCTTTTCGGAGGCCCTGCAATCGTATTCCCTCCCTGAAACCTTTGCGCAGGCGACTATTACCCTGATTTATAAAGATGGAAAACCCTCGGATTCCTGCAGTTCTTATAGACCGATTTCTCTCCTCAACCAGGATGCCAAGGTTCTCGCCAAGGTACTAGCCCTCCGCCAAATAAGGTGATACTTTCTCTCATTGGAAATGATCAATCAGGCTTCATGCCTGGCCGAACGAAAAGCATTAATCTGAGAAGGCTGTTTAGCAACTTGCAAATTAGACATGATAATGTGCGGAGCATAGTCTCACGAGACAAAGAAAAGTCATTCGACTCTGTGGAGTGGCACTACTCATGGGCAGTCTTAACTAAATTTGGCAACCTACGTCAAATATATTCAGTTGCTTTATAAGAATCCTTTTAGTGCCACTACGTCTGAAGACAATGAGAGGGAGACAAACCAAACACATCATAATTGCACATCCAAGATAGAGAAGGAGTAAACAAAAAGAAAAGCTGCAGACACCAGGCAAAAAGGTAACACAAGAAAAGAAAATGTTTACCAACTCGAAACAGAAATGAACACTATACTAAATCTATCTTCTTTCCCACTCGGTGTTTATCATGTTAAACTATTGAAAGTGTTTATCGTTTTCTCCTACATAAAGCATAAATGTATTTAATGTCATTTACAGATTTAAATCATTTTATGCCCTTCCGCACACTTTAAAAGCACTTTCTGCAAACAAAAGATGTGCAGACATTGGCAAAGAATAAGGTCTGTAAGGTCCAAGTCTAATCCCATAAACCTTTTTATAAGGCAGTTGAAAAACATATCTTTTGCTACAGAGGTTAACCCGCATAATGGGGGTCATTTTGGGGGCCAGCTGAAAATTTACACCCAGTTGTTGAATCAGCCCCAAGGTAGATAATGAAAGTGAATGGGTGTTGTCTTCCAAAAAAAAAAGGAGTGAGTTTTTTCACCAGGCTTTGAACCGATTCTCAGGGAACAACACCAAATTGGCATGGAACAGCCTTAGAGGCATCACTAATTACAAGAGCCCTCCCCTCAAATTCATCCCTAGCTGCAGGAACTGCGAAGGAACAAACATCTACCCCAGATGCATCATCCAGTCCAAGCCTAGCTCTACCAGAGGTCAAAGAACCTAGAGTGAAGAGCATTCATTGGGCCTCAACATCAGGAAGGCAATGGGGCCGGATGGCATATCAGCTTGCCCCTGTGTTTACACACTTACACAGGAGACAAATATGCCTGACTGTTTGAAGAGGTGTATTATATCAGTGCCCAAAAAGTCATTGGCATCTGACCTGTGGCATTTTCATCAGTGGTGATGAAGGTCCTTGAATGTCTAATGTCGCCTTAAATAAAGTAACTTGTGACCATTGGGATCCATTTCAGTTTGCATACAAATCAAACAGATGAACAGAGGACACTGTAAACCTGGCCATCAAATACACACTGAAACACACGGATTGGTCAAACCTTTATGTCAGAACGCTGTATGGTGACTTAACCTTAACCTTTAACACCATCAAACCTGGCATCCTCCACAGGAAAATGTTGGCTCTATCTGTTACCCTGAGTATTTGTGACGCGGTGAAAAAGTGATGCGGTGACGTCACAAAACGCGTTGGTGGTGAGGAGTCTGGGTGGCTGGGGGGGACGTCCATGTCAGTCTGCTCGTTTTATGTGAGTGCCTGCCTGTTATTGCTGTTTACACTGTATTTATGGTTTATTCCCTACCTGGTGGGTCCTCACTTTTTCTTAGATAGGTTAGTATTCCAATTTGCTTTAGGGCTGTAGTTTTAGTTAGTTATTTTTCACTTTATGCATCTTGCTTGTGTTTATGAGGTTATTTTTTTGGATAAACTCTTACACTTATTATTATGGAATTGATGTTTCATGCACTTTTGGCCAAATATAATATTGATTTAACATTTGCACTATAAATTGTATCACCTTTAATGCTTGACCTCTATTTATGGTTTTGAAAACATCAAGTTTGTATGGCTCTTTTGTTACTGTTCAGCAGGCCTGTAATTATGGTAATTGGGGCACAGAGCCCATGGGTCATCATTTAGAGGGCTCTGTTTGTCATTCTGTTTGTCATTTATTCAAGCAGTGGCCTTCCCCCCCTTCTTCTATTGTCTCCCTCTCCTCTGTATATTTCTTGGTGTATATATGTTTTTAATGGTGTTTTAATATTGTTGTATAGTATTGTTGTAATAATGTAGATACATGAATAAAATTGATTATATATTTTTCAAATCTTTTTAAGTGGTGCTTCTGTACAAACAGGGTTTTTGGGGGTAGTGTGGAACCCCTACTTTTTTGCTTTCTTGATTCCTGAAAGATAGAACGCAATGGGTGAAAATTGGTTCCATCACGTCCAACATGAGATTGACGAGAACTGGGACATAGTAGAACTGCGTATTGTCACCTCTTTTGTTTTCCCTGTATAGAAAATGACTTCATCTCCACAGTCAAATTCCCGAAGTTTGCAGACCCCATCACCATTATTGGCCTCATAAGTGATGAATATGATCTGGCATACTGCAGTAAGGTCAGCAAACTTGGCCAGCGTGGAGATGTTAAAAGATTTCAGAAGAGCCCTATTGGAGTTGCTTATAAGAAAATAAAGATATAAAAACAGCTTTTTCCGTCCAGCCAACCAACAGCATAACAGCTAAATAGAACTCCAGAAAGGAAAAGTACATATAAGTACTGCACTCTATCATAGCATTACTGTTGTGCGATTACCTGTTTTAGACATATTAAAGCATGTTACCTTGCTACCTGTCTGTTACACCTCTTCCCTCCCCCATTTGTCCATGTCTCATGCCAGTGTAAATGCGTTGTATGTATGCACTAAATACTTGGCAACAATAAATCTGATTCTGATTCTAATGTCATAAAGAACTCGGGCAAAAGGGGCTCTGTTTTGATTCTTGACCTGAAAGATGCCAACCACCAGCTGTCTGACGTTGACTATTACATTCTCAACAGTGATCCAACTAAGTGTTTTAATCAGACCACCCAAAAAGCTTGGAAAATGAGGCTCCGAAACTGATGAATAGATGCTCACACTACACTCAGTTACCCTGGTCTGCCATCACCTCACCAAAAACACATAAACAAGAAATGCCAGATCAGGGATTCACCATTATTGCAGGAAGTGGAGGACTCAATGGGCAGTTCAATGGGTGGATACCCAACTACAACCTATTGTTAAACTTTTATCTTGTTTTGTAAAAGTTGTGTAAAGGTTCAACTGAGATCCTAAAGTTATTACCCCTTTCGCTGCCAGCCTATCTGGAGATTTTGTCACCCTTGTTGCCAGACCATTTTTCACTATTTTGTGCTCCACATGTCCAACTGTGATTTTTGAAGGGATTTCCAGGGATTTTCCAGGAAAATTATTTATTGTTTTTTTTCAGCAGAGTCTGGGCTTTAACATGTAATGTCTTGTTTGTCATTTGTTAGGTGTATTCTCATATTTTTGGGTGAAATATGTGCAAAAAATAAAAAAAACATATTTTTTATAATTTGTAGTGTTTTTTTGTAATAAAAAAGTTTAAGTTTGTAAAGATTAATCTTATTGCACGTAAAAGCCCCATTTCTTCCATTCCATTTCTTCTTACAGCACGGTACCACATATGTATTGGTAAACACCCTTTTCTGCCCAGGAAAGTCCCCCAAACTGAAACCACGCTTTAGGAGATTTTCAGATAAAATACAACTATGCTATGCGTTATGCGCAAATTGCACCTTTACATTTGAAATACACCCCACAAACTATATATTCTCTGGAAGTAAACACCTCAAGCTTTCTAGGTGTATCAGGTTTGTTGACATGGGTGCAGTTTTCTGGAAGTAATCCCTCAATGAATTCTTTGGTTTTACAGGATTTCCCTAAAAAAAAGAATAAAAAAGCAGAATCAAAGCCACATTTAAAATCTTAAAAAGCAAAATCCCTGAACAAAAGAATACCCAACATGCATAGGTACTGACAAGGGAAGAGTTGCCAAACAAACCAAAATAAAGCATGTAGGTAAGAATAATTTTACTTGAAAATTTGGAATACCTCCCACAAACCATATATTCCCTGTAAGTACACATGTTAAGCTTTCTAAGCTTACCCAGCTTGTTGTAGTGGGCTCATCTTTCTGGAAGTAATCCCTCGAAGAATTCTTTGGTTGCACAGGGTTTCCCTAAAAAAATGTAGAAAAGAGAATAAAAAACAAATTATCTGAAAATATCAATATGCAAACAAGAAAAAACAATGTAAAATCTGAAAGCGCAAGGTCCCCCGAGCAGAACAATACCCAACATGCAAAGCTACTTTCAACCCTTTTAATTGCCAGCCTACTTGGAATTTTGTCACCCTCTGTTGACAGGTCATTTTTCATCATGTTTAACCATGATTTTTGCAGGAAAATAATATATATATTTTTTTTGCGACAGAGTTCAGGCTTTAACATGAGATGTCTTGTTTGTAATTTTTCTACTGTTTTTAAAAAAAATTTTAAGTAAAAAAAATAAAAAATTATTTTTTTAAATTGTTTCATTTTTTCTTAAATAAAACATTTATTTGATTAAAGAAAACCATATTGCATGTGAAAGCCCCATGTATCGGTAGCCCCCCATTCCTGTCCAGAAAAATCCCCAAACTGAAAAGAGCACTTTATAGCATTTACAAATAAAAACATTTACAAATAAACATTTACAAATAAAATACAACTAGTATCCCCAAAATTGGTGTGGGGTCCCCCTTCCCAGCTATGTGGGCTTGTAGAACAGGGTGGAGAGGCCAGCTTTGGTGGCCCCCCGCCCTGCAGGCTACAAGCTGGCATAGGCTATGGCCACGGGCCATAGATGAATATGGGCACCCAAAGTGCTTTTAAAACAGGGGCAATAATTAAAAAACAATAAAAGTTGCAGACACCCAAAATTGGAGCGATAACTAGGGTTGCAGGAACCACAAAGAAAAAAATGCAAATATATACGAGACATGCAACCTTCCTTTCTTAGCAGAATTCAATGAATACAAAATTATTGCATCAGTGCATTTCTTATAATTAAAATTAAAATATTAAAATATAATCAGAAATACAAACATATTTTATTTATAATTTAAATCAATTAATTACAAACTAATCTCATACAGCCAAAATTAACCCTCCCCTATAAAACAGTTTAGGTCAAATTCTATATTCAACCATAATGGCTGTATTGTTTTCATTATAAAGAGCCATTTTGATTCTAACCTTGACAATTGCCTTATAACATTGCCACCCTTAAAACTTTTTTCTAGTTGATCAACCATCCAAAACTTTACGCCAGTGGGATCGATATTATGTTTTATTTTAAAATTAGAGGAAACACTATGTAGAGCATACTCCCTTTTTATTTGTAAATGTGTTCTTTCAAGCGAACCTTAAATTGTCTACCTGTCCGTCCCACATATTGTTTACTGCAGGGGCATTCAAGGACATACACAACATTACTACTATTGCATGTAAAAAGTTTTTAATATTAAAACTTTCCTTAGTAATGCCAGAGAGAATTGTTTTTACCCTTCTTATTCTTGGTGTGCCACACACCCCGCTTCACCTTTAATATTCTTCATGATTGGGTTACTCACCGCCAGGTGACGCTGTTGCAGAGAGGAAGTCTTGTAACGAGCCCCCTTCCGGCCTATATATACCTGGTACCTCCCACTTATCACCAGTGTTTTTCTCTCTGCACGACGACAAGACAGAAGGTTGAAGTCTCCTGCTTGCAGGTAGCCGGGGTCTTACCCCGGCACCCCCTTTTGGTCTATTTCTGCCCGGTTTTGATTGTTTGTTACCTTTGTGGTTAAATGGAAGCCTCCCAGCCTAGGCTGCTCACTGGGCAATTGGTAGACGGCACTATAGGTGCCTAGGAGCTTATCTCCTCCGCTCGACCCCCTGTTTTGGGGGCAATGCGGCTATCCGGCATGGTGATCCGGATGTGGGATGCCCCTGTCCCGAGGGTCCCCTTGGCCCCTTGCTCTCCCGTTTCGGTCCCTTCTCCCTTCACTATGGGGGGGGGGGGTAGAGGGATGTGTATTGTGTGTATGGTTTACTGTATGTTTATTTCATGTGTTTGCTTATTTCAACGTTTGTCAGGCTGCACCGCAAGAGAGGGTGCGTGTGGCCTGACTAAGATTCCTCCTTATATGGCAGTCTCTGTTATGCTGCTGCTGCTGCTGGCCTGTAGGGCCAGAGCTTTGGGTCAGCTTTAGGGGTGGCCGGGGCGGGCTGCACGGTGTCAGGCTTGCCTGTGGCTGCCTGCGCCCTTCTCAGGTTATTCAGCTCCCCCTCCCCTTGTCTCCTTTGTTTAAAACGGCCGCCGCTTGGCGGGCCGCGTGTTAGTATTTGGGGGCAGCACAGGCTGCCTAGGAACTCCTGTTCCCCCTCCCCCCTTCTCCTTTTACTGAGGGCTTTGTTAGCCCTCTGGTTGTCTTGGCACCACCGTCCGGCGGGCTGCACTGTTCAAATTCGGCGGGGTGGGGGGGGGGCGGGGCACGGATGACGTCAGGGGTGGGGGCTTGGTTCCGGCGGCGCGTCATTTTACCGGCCCCAGCCGCACTTCCTTCCTGTTATCAGGAGGACGCGTGCGGGGCTCTCAGCCGCATATGTGTGCTGCTGCTGCTGCTGCCCACTCCGCCGCTTCTTCCACTTCTGCGAGCTCTGCCGCTATTGCTCCCACTGCTGCCACTGCCGCCTTCGCTGACATTGCTGCCTATCTTCCACCACTTCTATTGGTCGGGTGCTGGGCTTTTTTAGCCTTACTTGGGCAGGTAAGCGGCCTCACCTGGCATGGGGCCATCTATTTTTTATTGTGACTGTTAAAAAAAAAAAAAAAAAAAAAAAAAAAAGTAAAATATATATAATGGAGAAATATTATTATTATTATTATTTATTTAAAAAAAAAAAAAAAAAAAAAAAAAGGAGGAAAATCAGAGGCCAGTTTTCTTTGCCTCTTCAAAGCACTCTGGTGCTGTGTATGAATGTTGTATTGCATGTTGCCATTTGTTTCTGGGGGTCTTACTGTTGGTTTGTTTCTTCCCCCACAGATCCTGGGATTCCCTCAATACAGTGGCCTCCCGGTTCTATTTTGCCTGGCTAGTCCTTTTTTTCTCCAAATTGGGACATATTTATATATATATACATATATATATATTTAAAAAAAAAAATATATATATATATATATATATATTTATACAATTATTTTAAGGGGATCTTTATTATAAATTAAATCCTCCCTCCTGGGACATTAACATAAAGGGGGCATCCCGGGTGGCTTATGCCTTAAACCCAGGATTTTGCGAATACCATAAATCACCATATGGAGGCTTCCGATAATACCGGAAATGGTTCTTCTGGGCCATCTAGGGTGTGTGGAGGCTGTGGGACTCCGCTCCCAGGCGATGATGTTATTGTATGCATTCCTTGTGCAAGGCAGAATATTGCGCGTCAGTCCGTTGCTCCGGCTGCTGGCTCTTCGCAACTTCCATCATCCCCTACCCCTCCCTCCCTGTTCCGGACCCCGTGTGACATTGTCAAAGGTGGGGATTCGCAATCCGAGGTGTCTGCACGGTTAGCCAACCTCGAGAAGATAATTTCCGTTAAAGCAGGGTTAAAGGCCACTGCGAAACGGAAGCACCTTTCTCCTGTACCTCTGGCTTCACAGGATGAAATATGTGAGCCTGTAGATTGGTCCGATTGCTCCCTGGACGAGGAGGGAGAATTCCTGGTGGAGTCAGATGAGCCTGCAGATCAGCTTGAGGTTGATGCTATTGGCGATTTGTCTGCGGGGGTTTCCCTTGCACCCCCTCCATTCTGGCTCAAATGTTTGAAATTTTGAATTTAGATCTGCCTGAGGCCGTCACCCTGCCAAAGGGTCAGTTGTTTAATGTGCCTCAGCCGCGTTTGGTTTTTCCCAGACAACACCACTTTGAGAGGGTTGTGCTCAAGGAATGGGAACATCCCACGCAGTTAACTGGAATTCCTTCCAGTTGGGAGAAATGTTATCCCTTTCCGCCAGAATTGGTGAAGCTTTGGTCGGTTCCTCCTGACGTCGATACCCCTGTGCTAGGGCTCTCCAGCACGGCTATGTTGCAGTCTGCTGAGACCACTGCCCTTAAGGATGGTGAGGATCGTCAGATTGACCAGTACGCTCGCCATGGTTTTATTTATGCCGGGTCAACGATGCGCCCGGTGTGTGCTTCGGCGCTTCTTCTATTGGCGGTTAGATCTGTAATTCAGGATCTGTGTGTGGATCTTGATCCCACTTGTAAGGAGTTTACTGCTCTCAGGCAGTGTGAGTCTTTTGTTTCCTATGTTCTGTCCGCTCAGGACGATGCGCTGGCTATGAGTAGCAAGACAGCGGCAATGCTGGTGGCTATTCGTCGGGCAGTATGGCTGCGCCAGTGGTCGGCGAACGTAGCTTCTAAAAAGGTGCTCAGAGCTCTCCCCTTTTTGGGATTGCGACTGTTGGTGATAAAATTGATTCAGTTGCAAAAGGTGGTAAAATGCCGCAACGTAAGAGGCCTCGTCGTTCCTTTCGGGGGGCAGGTTCTGGTAGGCCTTCCTTTCGGGGATTCAGAGCGGGTAGGGGGGCTTCCTTTCCCGCTACCAGAGGTGCAGGTTGGACTCGGGGGAAGGGCCGTGGCTGCCCCGCACAGTCCTGGGGCACCAAGCCCAAGCCTGCCGGTAAGCCCGCTCAGCAATGAGGGGCTGCCCTCACCCGTGCGGGTGGGCGGACGATTGCGACACTTCTCCCAGGTTTGGGACCAGGAGATTCCGGACAGATGGATCCGGGAGGTAGTGTCGTCCGGTTACAAGCTGGAATTCGAGTCTTGCCCTCCTTCACGGTTCTTTCGGTCTCGGGTGCCTATCGATCCTTTGGCCGCACAGGGGCTCCTGGCGTCGGTAAAGAATCTGTTAGAAATGGCGGTCATCCGGCCGGTACCGCGCTTAGAGATGGGCCTCAGTTTCTACTCCAATCTTTTCGCAGTCCCCAAAAAGGACGGGTCGGTCCGTCCCGTCCTGGACCTGAAATTACTCAACAAGTTCATCAGTTTTCGCAAGTTTCGCATGGAAACCTTGCGTACGGCCGTCGATTCCCTTCGGCAGGGGGACTTCATGACGTCCATAGACATCAAGGATGCTTATCTTCATGTTCCCATCTGCCAGGCTCATCAACGTTTTCTTCGATTCGTGATGAAAGATCAGCATTTTCAATTCGTGGCACTCCTGTTTGGCCTTACCTCGGCTCCAAGAGTGTTCACCAAGGTGCTGGCAGGGGTGATGGCCATTTTCAGATCTCGGGGCATTCGTGTCGTACCTTATTTGGACGACCTTCTCATCATGGCTCCGTCACTCAATCAATCGGAGACAGACACCAGGATGGTGGTCTCCACGCTGGAAAGCTTTGGTTGGGTGATCAACTTCCCCAAGTCCTCCCTCGCTCCGGCCAGGGTGGTGTCCTTTCTGGGGATGCAGTTGGACTCTCATCAACACAGAGTGTTTCTCCCCCAGTCCAAAATTCATCTGATTCAGGAGTTGGCTCGGGTCCTACTTTCCAATCCTCGGCCGTCCATCCATCTGGGGATGAGGCTGGTAGGGTTGATGGTCGCCTCTTTCGAGGCAGTTCCTTTTGCTCAATTTCACACGAGGACGCTTCAGCTTTATCCTGGGACCAGCAGCCTCGGTCGCTGGATCAGCCCTTCCAGTTGTCCTCCCGGGTCCGGCAGTCCCTCCAGTGGTGGTTGGTCTCGGCCAATCTCGTGAGGGGCAGGTCCTTCCTGACCCCTCTTTGGGAAATTGTCACCACGGACGCCAGTCTTTCGGGATGGGGCGGATTCTGGAAGGAGCTTCAGTTCCAGGGGCAGTGGGGAGCTCAAGAGGCCAACTTACCCATCAATGTTCTGGAACTGAGGGCCATCCGTTGGGTACTTGCTCTCCTGACTCATCACGTTCTGGGCCTTCCGGTCCAGGTGCGTTCAGACAATCGAACAGCGGTTGCTTACATCAATCATCAGGGAGGGACTCGCAGTCTGAGTGCTCTCAGAGAGGTGTCCCTGATCCTGACCTGGGCAGAGGCCCATGTTCCTTGTCTCTCGGCGGTATACATTCCAGGAGTGGAGAACCAGGAAGCGGACCGGTTGAGCAGGGGCTCTCCCCGTCTGGGAGAATGGGCTCTCCATCCTCAGGTTTTTCACTCACTGTGTCTCCGATGGGGGACACCGGAGGTGGACCTGTTTGCCTCTCGTCACAATCACAGGCTCCCGAACTTCGTGTCGCTCTCCTGGGATCCTCTGGCTCTGGCAGTGGACGCCATGTCCCTGAGCTGGGGGGATCTGGGATTTCTATACCTGTTTCCTCCGATACCCATGCTGGACAGGGTGGTTCGGAAGTTGGCTCTGGAAAGGGTGTCCGCCGTTCTCGTGGCCCCAAGGTGGCCAAGGCGAGTGTGGTTCGCAGACATCGTTCGGCTGGCAGTGGACCAGTTCGTTCTGCCTCTTCGGCCCGATCTGCTCACTCAGGGTCGGTTGTGTTACCCCAATTTACCAGCGCTGGGTTTTACGGCCTGGCTGCTGAAACCTCCATCTTGAAGGAGGAGGGTCTTTCTGACTCAGTCGTTAAGACTTTGATCAGTGCCCGGAAGAGGTCTTCTTTTATCATCTACTATAGGACTTGGAAGGCCTATATCGCTTGGTGTGAGATTAGATCCTTTCCTTGTAGGGTCTTCTCGGTCTCCAGGATTCTGGAGTTTTTACAATCTGGGCTGGACTCTGGTCTTCAGCTAAGTACTTTGAAAGGGCAAGTTTCTGCCTTATCTATATTTTTTCAGAAGCGTTTTGCGCTTCATCCTTTAGTTAAAACTTTTTTCCAGGGGGTTACGCATGTGCGGCCTCCCAGGAAACCATTACTCCCGGTTTGGGATTTGAATTTGGTTCTTTCTGCTCTGCAGGCTCCTCCTTTTGAGCCTTTGCAAGATATTGCTTTGTCTACCCTGACTCCGAAGATTGTCTTCTTGGTAGCCATCACTTCGGTCCGGCGTGTCTCGGAGTTGGCGGCCTTGTCTATCCATGCGCCCTACTTTGAGAGGCATCAGGATAAGGTGGTCTTTCGGTTCAAGCCAGACTTTCTTCCTAAGGTTGTTTCTGCTTTTCATTTGAATCAGGATATTGTTCTTCCCTCCTTGTGTCCTAATCCTAAGAATGACAAAGAGAGGGTTTTGCATTGTTTGGATGTAGTACGCTGTGTTAAGTACTACTTGATTATCACGTCTCCTTTTCGTAAGACGGATGCCTTTTTTGTTGTGCCCTGTGGGCCTAAGAAGGGTTTGGCACCAGCCAAATCTTCCATTAGCAAATGGATACGTCAGGCCGTTATTGCGGCCTATTCTGCTAAGGGGAAGGTTCCCCCTTTCCGTATCACTGCTCATTCTACTCGCGCCGTTGGAGTGTCTTGGGCTTTTCAGCACCAAGCTTCTGTTGAACAAGTTTGTAAGGCCGCCACTTGGTCTTCGGTTCATACTTTTTCTAAGTTTTACAAAGTTGATGTGCGAGCCTCAGCGGATGCTGTTTTTGGCCACAAAGTTCTGCAGACTGCAGTCATTCAAATTATGCTTCACCTTGCCTTGGGATGCCCATCCCTGGTGGACACTGCTTTTGGATGTCCCAATCGTGAAGAATATTAAAGGTGAAGCGGGGTGTGTGGCACACCAAGAATAATACCATTTTGTGAGTACTCACCTGAAAAATGGATATTGTTGGTGTGCCACACACCCCGCTTCACTCCCACCCTTTTCGGTATCCCGAATCCTTTATATGGTGAAGCTTTTATTTATTTTGATTTATTTTGAGGTTACCATTAAATTACTGGTACCTTGTCTTTCTGCTTTTTAATACACTGGTGATAGGTGGGAGGTACCAGGTATATATAGGCCGGAAGGGGGCTCGTTACAAGACTTCCTCTCTGCAACAGCGTCACCTGGCGGTGAGTAACCCAATTGTGAAGAATATTAAAGGTGAAGCGGGGTGTGTGGCACACCAACAATATCCATTTTTCAGGTGAGTACTCACAAAATGGTATTTTGTCATCTTTGGTGCAATTTTTGCATCCAAAGCACCTTCCACATTTATAAAAACCTTCAAGGTTCATCAAGGTTCCACTATCTTTTTTATCGGATCAACATAGCTCTTTACTAGGTGTGTTGCCAAGGTAGCTGTTTTTTTATAAATTATTCTTGGTCGTTCAGGTAAATAAGGATATTATCACCTTTAATGATGTGCAATGCTTTTCCAGAATCTGTATAACCCTTTTATAGTCTTTCCCAAACTGGGTAACCATAGCAAACTCTACCAAATTCTTCCCTTTCTCTTTATTTTTTGTACCTACCAGAAGCTGTTTTCTGCTGAAACATACTCTATTTCAACCTCTATTTCCTCATGTATAAAGTTGGAATCATAACATTTCTCAATAAACCTGACACCAATAATTTGGGCCTGGTTAAAGAAGTCCTCTTTTGTACAATTTCTTTTAATCCAATGTATTTGCCCTCTAGGTATATTATTTAACCACTTTGGGTGGTAGCAACTTAATTTAGGTACATAAGAGTTCCTATCGGTTGATTTAAAATAGGTTTTTGTTCAATTTGTTTTTATTGGAAAACATAGAATGATGTCACTAGTAACTATCTCCTGGGCCCTCTCTCACCTGGGTCGGGGAAGCGGGAGGAGGGAACCACCCAGGGACCGGGCCCATTGGTTACTCGCAGAACCCCTCCCCGCCAACGACCAAAAATGTCACGGTTCCTTATTTACTAATCAGGGATTCCAGATTGTCTTAGGGGCCTGCTTCAAGGGCCATTCTCTGACCACCACATACCGTTAAGCCGTCTGGGAACATGGGAGTATTCCTCGGGGCATAAAAACACTTTAGGACTGAGCAACTCCAGGAAGGCGAGTGCGAAAGAAAAGAGGGGAAAAAGTATTAGAGAGAAAATAGAAAGAAAGAGAAAAGAAGGAGAGAGAGAAATTGTATGAAAATACAAACATACACACTGACAAATAACATACCTGGGGGGGGAGGGGGGCCAGGGAGGGCAGGGAGGCCGGCCATAGGGGAAGTCATCACCCAGGTTCAGGACTGCATGTCAGGGCATAGGAGGAGGCGGGCATCAGGGCAACCGGCCAAAAGATCGGAAGCCTCGATAACACCTCCCCTCAGCAGGCCCTTCTGCAATGAGGACAGGAACACACTGAATTCAGGTGTGTTATGACTCATCAACCATATTGTCCATGTTATGTTGAATTTCTGCCTCCCCCGTTCATCCCCCTCCAGCAATTCAACCATTCTTCTAATGTTCTTCACCTCCTGTACCCACTGCATGAATCCCAGTGTGTCTCGGGTGTCACGGGATCACCAACCTTGCTGCAGTAAGTAGATGTCTCAGTAGTCCCCGCTTTGCTGAGGAGACCAACCCAGTCACCATGGACAGGAGAGTGACCTGAGGATTATTAGGGACACCTTCCAATGTCAAGAATTTGTATGTGGAAAGCACACTGTCCCAGAACTTAAGTATCAAAGGACACCCCCACCAAATATGCAACATTGTACCCTCCGCACCTTCACACCTCCAGCACGTGCCCGAGTCAGCTCCCCCGAATCTAGCCAAGTCCACCAGACACCTCTACCATCAGGACAGAATCTTGTAGTTTTTCTCCTGTGCTCTGCACGCCACAGAGAGTTTGTGAGTTAACATAAAAGATTTAGCCCAATCATCACATATTTCGCAACCTAGCTCTAATTCCCACTTCCTAGTATATCCAGGCCACTCAGAGGCCTCCTCCTCAGCTTGCAAGACCCGGTATGCAAGAGAAAGGTTGTGTCTGCCCTCGTAAGGGGTCAGGGGTCGCAAGAGGGACGACACGGGGTCATGGGACCTAAGGAAAGTCACCAGTTGCCGATGAAGGAGCCAAAACATCCTTTCCTCTCTGTCTCCCACCTGAAGCTCCTGGAGATTTGGGGGGGGGCGATCGCCTCGCAACGTATCTCCAAGCCGAGTCCCCTGTGCGCTGTCCCAAATCAGATACCTGTCTGCCCCACACCGGGTCGATAGGTTTCCTCTCTTAAGCTCTGAGTCCCAGATGGACAGCAGCAAATGTGTCAAGACCGACATGGTGTTTGACCTAGGTCTCAACCTAGGGTCTATCAACGGAAGCGCTGTAAGGCTCAAAGGAGACGCATCTTCTTCAATAGCCACCCAGAGTTTATCAGCCCTATGGTGGAACTAGTCCGACATCCTGGCCATGATCGCTGCTGTATGGTATAACTTAAAGCTCGGCAGACCCAAGCCCCCTCTCTCCTTAGTTCTTATTTGAACTGAGTAGCTGGTATTGTTTCAAATAAATTTAAGAAGGGCTGTTTTTAGAGCTTTGAAGTAATCCCAGTACAATAGGGATTGTTTGGAAAATATAAAGGAAACGAGGCAAAATATCAATTTTTACTATGAGTACTGGGATTTGTTGTATTTTTTGAGGTCTTGGAAAGTAGTGGGGCGTAGTTCAACCCGTAAAGGTGACCAAGGTCAGAGGGGAGATAGACTCCCAGATACTTAAAAGACTCCCTCTGCCATTTGAAGGGGAAGTTCGATTCTAGTAGCTGCTGGACCTCTCATGGCAAAGAGACACTCAAGGCCTCTGTTGTTGCTAGATTTTGTTCCCTCCCACCGTACGAAAGCCCCTTAATCAAAGGGTTGCCACGCAGTGCCTGGGCAAGATGCTTGATTACTATTACATATAGGAGTGTAGACAGTGGGCAGCCTTGCCGTTCCCAGCGGTAAAGGGAGTTGACAGGAGACCGTTGACCCTGACCCTGGCCGAGGGGCCCCTATAAAGCACCATGATCTTTCCCAGTAGTTTGGGGCCATTTCCCACCTGAACCAGTGCCGCCCTCGAGAACTTCCAGTGGACCCTGTCAAAAGCCTTTTCAGCATCCACTGACAGCAGGCATGCCGGGATCTTGTTTGACTAGGCGTAGTGCATGAGAGTGATTGTTTTTAAAGTCTCTGGCCTCCCTCCCCTGGACAAACTCCACCTGATCCCCATCTATGATCTCCGCTTAGGGCGCTTGCAGTCTTGTGGCTATCACTTTTGCAAACAACTTAATATCTACATTAGTGATATCAGTCTATAGTTACCCACTACAGTCCTATACTTATTGGGTTTTGGTATGACAGAGATATGGGCCTCCTGGGCCTGTCCAGGGAAGGGGCAGGGCTCAGAGATGCTTTTGAGTACTTTTGTCAAGAAGGCGGAGAGCTGCCTCTCAAAGATCTTATAGAACCGTGGCGTGAACCCATCTGGTCCCAGGCTCTTTCCCGCAGGTGTCCCCTTGATGGCAACCCTCACCTAGTCCTCAGAGAACGGCTCTTTCAAGGAGTCTCCAACTTCCCTGTCCTTGGAGGATTTTGCTGTATCAGCCACATACGATTCTATACGGGCGTCTATGTCTTCAGCAGTCAGAGAGTCCCAACACCCCTTAATGTTGTATAAATCTGAGTAAAATTCCTGAAACTTGCCCACTATCTTCGCTGGCTTATATACCTCACGGCCTGCCCTGCCCTTGATCACCAGAACGTATGCCGAGTTTTGTCTGGGATGTAACGATCTATCCAACAGTTTTCCGCACTTGTCAGAAAACTCGTAAAATCTAGCTCTACACTATACTTTAAAATCTAGCTCCCTATACTTTAGAAAGCTCTGATCATAAAACCTCTTCAACTCTTCCCTGTCCGCAATCAGCTGCAGCAACTCCTCCTGTGCAGAGGCCTGCTTATGGGACCTTTCGAATGTTTGAATTCTGTCTAGGGTGATCTGGATCTGCCGCGTTCCTTCCCTCTTCAGCCTTGTCATGTTTAATGAACACCCCACGAAGGACGCATTTCATAGCCTCCCACTGAGTAGGCAAGGAAGTGTCATCATGTCTGTGGTCTGCTAAGAAGTTAGCTATAGTCTCTCTAACCTCTGTAAGGCACAGTGTATCCTTGAGAAAATTGTCATTTAGTCTACACGTGAACTGTCTTTTGGATCCTTCAGGGATGGGAATGGTAAGGAACACTGGAGAATGACCTGACCACAGAATAGGGCCGATAGATGCTGCTACATCCCTAGACAGTGTGTGGTGGCTAATGAAAATGTAGTCAAGCCTACTGTAGGAAGCGTGTACATGGGAGAAAAAGGTGTAATCCCTAGCCCCCTGATTCAATACTCTCCACGTGTCTATGACCTATAAGGTAGTAAGGGCCTGCCGAAATGCTGCTAGCTTGGATAGGTAAATCGCCGACTTACCCTGTGAGGTGTCCCCCCTCGGGTCCAAGGCCATGTTAAAATCCCCTCCCAGGATTATGACTCCTTCCGCGTAATCCTTCAATAAGTGTAAGAACCGCAGTCCTATCTCTACCTGGTTAAGTTTGGGTAGATAAATGTTTGCTAACTTATATGTGTCATTATAAATTTCAGAAAGATATACCTGCCCTGCGGGTCCATTTTTGTGTCCAGAAGCTCCAGAGGGGTACTTCTGTGAATGGCAATTGATACCCCCTTAGACTTAGTATCAGGGTTCGTGGAGTGGAACCATTTGGAGAAGTATCTATTTTTAACCTCCGGCATTCTCTCCGCACAAAAGTGGGCCTCCTAGAATAGCACAATATCTACCTTTTCTTTATGCAACCCATACAATATCTTGGCCCTCTTTTCAGGTATATTGAGGCCCTTTGCATTAAGGGAACATATTATCAAGTTTGCCATGACTCCCGGCCTCCCTGCCCGATCGGATGACCAAGCAATCGGGGCTGAAAGGAAGGTATGCTAGAGAGAGAGGAGCACAAAAGATAGAGAAAGGAAAATCAAGATAAGAGAATAGGATGGACAGGAATGACAAGCAAGGACAGAAAGAACGAACAGCCCTCTCTATAAAGAGGGCGAGCAAGAACTAGAGATGGAACTACCGTTACCTATTCTGCTTGTTCCCACCGAGCCGTGGCTCAGTGAGAGGAAGCAGAAAACTACCGGGGGTAAAGTGACCTCGCACAGTGGGGCGGGACTCCGCCCCCCCTGCGCTCAGTCTACTGCAGATTGCTTAAAATGTAATGTAACGTATAATCACAACAGCCTTGAATTCAAACTTATGGAAAGGATATCGTTCCAACTGGGGTATCCTGACTTGCCAAGAGGTGCAGGGCCAGAACCCAACACGTTATCTTCGAGGCCTTGGGCGGATTGGCCTCCCCCGGACCCTCCCCCCTGCCGGCTGCCCGCTCCCGTCCTCCCCCCCCCAAAAAGTGGATCTGCCCTGAAGTCCAACCAATCAGGGACCGCAATGGGATTGATGTCCAAAAACCGGAACAACTCTGGTAGATCTTCTTTACACCACAGAGGAAATACACCATTGTCCTTTTGCACGATGAGGTGGAAAGGATGACCCATTTGTAAGAAACGTTGATCTCTTGGAGCTTATCCAGCAAAGGGTGCATGATCCTTCTCATGCGTAAGGTATGCCGAGAAACTTTAGGGAGTATCTTTACTCTAAAACCCTCCCATTCCACCTGGCGCCACTTCCAGGCCTTTCGCAAAATGTCCTCTTTCAACGTGAAGAAATGAATGTGGCAAAGGACATCTCACGGTGCCTCGGCCTTCACTGCGGGCCGAGCCACTCTATGTATCAATAATGACCTCAGAGTCCCTGGGTCTCCCTAACAAGGAGTTGAAAATAGCTGATGCCGTGGACCGCAACAGATTCGAAGGGACCGACTCAGGAACTCCCCTTAGCCTCAAATTGTTGCGCCTGTTACGATTTTTAAGGTCATCTGACATTGGTGAGCAGTTGAGCTGTTGTTTTGAGTATGGAGTATCCACTCTAATGCCGCAATCCGGTTTTCATGACTAGCACTGGAACCTTCTAGTGTGGAGACTCTGGTGTCTAGGGCTGACGTTGCTGCTGCTGGAGATCCTCAATCTCTTTACTCATAGAACATTCAATTCTCAGTGCAACTGCTTCCAGATCGTCCTTTAGGTCTGCTTTAGTGGGAAGAAACTGCAACAGGAGCTTAAGGCTGGGATTTAGCTCTGCAACAATGCCTTCAGGGGATTCATAGGCCAACTCATGCATCTGGACGGGGAGAGCCCAGGCAGCCTCCGATGGCCCCTTTATTCCACTCCTTCGGTCCCCCCCCTCTACGGGGTTCCTTCTGCCACCATCCTGCTCCTGAATCCTCCTAGGGGCCGGGGGACCAGCCCCATATGAATGTTGTTAGTATGTAGCAGGCCACAAGACGAGGCTATGTAGGGGAGTCCATCTGCGGGAGCTGTCAACCGCAGGGGCATCCCATACCGGGCTTGAAGTGTCGTGGAAGCCCCAGCACCGCTGTCATCCGGATGAAGGTGTTGTCGCCCTGGTATTGCCCCCCCTATAAGGATCTTGGGAGAGGGGGATGGAGGTGTCCGATCCCCCCTCTGCCTCTCTCCAGGGCTGATGGCTGTAATCTCTGTCTCTGTGGCTGTAAAGGATTCTACTGCTGAGGTCTGTCCCCTCTGTGTCTCTTCAACATGATACTCTGGGGCCATTCCTATTGTGTTGGGCTGTGCTCCCCTCGCCCCCTGGCCAATGCTCCTGCCCGCCGCCTGTGTGCCCTCCTCACTGACTTATGCTTCCGCTCCTCGCAGCGCATGTGGAGGCGAAAATCGTCGCTGCCTGTCAGGTGGAGGCTCCTCTTTCCCCTCTGCCTCCGTGTCAGCTGTTAATGCCGCCGGGCAGCTCTTCTCGGCGGACACGCTCACCTGTGCTCTTGCCACCTCCTTCTCTTCTGTATGCTGCAGCACGCCGCCCGCTCTCCAGCCATGCGGGATGCACTGAGGGAGACCCGGTCCTCCTCCTCCCTGCGCCATCTTGCGCCTTCTTCTCATCACTTAGCTTCTTCATGCTGCCATGTATAGGCCACGCCCCCTTAAAATAGGTTTTTGTTGCTAAAGTTTTTTCATTTTTCTCAATTTCCAAATCTAAGACGTGGATCTTATTAAAATTCACTTCTTTGGTGAAATTAATCCTCCAATCATTCACATTTATGAAAGAAAAATGTCTCAAAAGATTCTATATCACCCTTCCACAGCACCAAGCAACTGTCTATATAACGACCCTAAAAAGTTAACCTTTTATGCTGCAAATTATAGACCACTGATTCTACCCACATCCCCATGAACAGATTATCTAAACTAGGGGTGAATTTCACCCCCATAGCAACACCCACCACTTAACAATTTTTTCTAGTAGCTTGATTGGAACTGTCATGACTACAGTTCTTCACTCACTCACTTTTTTGGTTTTAACCATTTAAGTGCCAGCCTACCTAAAGTTTTTGTCACCCTCTGTTGCCAGACTATGTTTCACTGTTTTGCGCTACACATGTTCAACTGTAATTTTTGAAGGGATTTCCCAGGAAAATGATTTATTGTTTTTTTCAGCCTGGGCTTGAGTCTGGGCTTCAACATGAAATATCTTGTTTGGCCTTTTTTTTTAGTGTATTCTCAATACTTTTGGGTGAATTATGTGCAAAACATTTTTAAAAAATCAATTTTTTGTAGTGTTTTTTTGTAATAAAAAATGTAAGTTTGTCAATAAAATCTTATTGCGTGTGAAATCCCAAATTCTCCTGGTTACAGTGGTGCCACATGTGTATTTGTAGACACCCTTTCCTGCCCAGGAGACTCTCCCAAACTGAAACAGCGCTTAAGGAGTTTTTTAGATAAAATACAACTATGCTATGCGCTATGTGCACCTTGTAGTTTTGCAAGAAAAACAACACTTTACATTTGAAATATTCCCCACAAACTATATTTTCTCTGGAAGTACACACCTCTAGCTTTTCAGGCGAATCAGGCTTGTTGATGTGGGCGTAGTTTTCTGGAAGTAATGCCTCAATTAATTGTTTGGTTGCATAGAGTTCCCTAAAAAGAAGAAAAAAGAAACAAAGCCACATTTTCCTAAAAAAAAAAAAATATGCAAACAAGAAAAAACAAATTTATCTGAAAAAGCAAGGTTCCCCAAACAGAACAATACCCAACATGCATAGGTCCTGTCAAGAGAAGAGTTGCCAAAAAATTTCAGCTCTGCAGACAAAATGCGCACCTTGCGTTTTCAACCAAAACAGCCCTTTAGATTTGGAATACCCCCCATAAAATACATATTTCCTGAAAGCACACATGTTAAGTTTCTAAGCATAGCCAACTTGTTGTAGTGGGCTAATCTTTCTGGAAGTAATCCCTCGAAGAATTCTTAGGTTGCACAGGGTTTCCCTAAAAAAATTGTATAAAAAAGCAGAATACAAAACATGTTTTCCTAAAATATCAATATACAAACAAGAAAAAAACAAGCTAAATCTGAAAGCACAAGGTCCCCTGAACAGAACAATACCCAGCATGCAAGGCGAGTTTTAACCCTTTTAATTGCCTGCCTATTTGAAGTTTTGTCACCCTCTGTTGACAGGTCATTTTCACCATTTTGCGCCATTTTTAACCATGATTTTTGAAAATTGTAGAAGAAAATTATAGAAAATTATATATTAAGAAAATTTTATATATATATATATATATATATATATATATATATTTTTTTTTTTTTTTTTTTCTTTCAATATTTTTATTTTATTCAAAAGAGGCAATACAAAGGAAATATATGGTCAGCCAGACAAGGATCCATCCCACGCAGGGGAGGCAAACAAGACAGTGGCTACAGCAAGTTCTCGTGGTCTAAGCCTATAGCGAGACACAGTATTTCAGATATATATATATTTTGCAGCAGAGTTTAGGCTTTAACATGAAATGTCTTGTTTGTAATTTTTCTACTGTTTGTAAAAATATTTTTGCATAAAAATTGTCTACTTCATTTTAAATAAAACATTTGTTTTATTAAAGACAATTATATTGCAAGCAATAGCCCCATTTCTCCCGATTATAACGGTACCACATATGTATCGGTAGCCCCCATTCTTGCCCAGGAGATGCCCCATTATTTACAAATAAAATATAACTACTATCCACTGTAAGGGGGTTAAAAATAAACTGCGGTCCCTTTCTCGGGGGCCAGCTTTGGTGGCACCCCGCCTTGCTGGCTATAAGCCTGCACTGCCTAAGTTGGCCCAGGGCCATCCGGCCCTCTCCTTGGCTTTGGAGAGGCAGGTAATAGGGGGGCTGGGGGTTAATAGCAAGTCACCTGCTAGCCGCAGTCTGTGTAGTACCATGCATCCCACAATTGTTTTTATAACTTTCTGTGGCTGGTATTGGAGGGCACCCCTGTACGATCCAAGCAATGAATCTGGGTCTTCAGTAGGCCAAATGCAAGCTCCACAACAACCCTCTTCTTCCTATGTGCCTGGTTGTAGGCGGGATGTGGCCACTGAATAGGGGTCATGAGCCATGGAAGCAGGGGGTAGCCAGAATCACCTAAAAACAAAACATTATGAGCCACAAACATCATCAGACATTATCACCTGAAAAAACAGGGGGAGACAGGGGATGCATCCACAAATAGACAAGGCAAAAATACAATAATAAAGGACTAGTAGCCACCTATCAGACAACTCGCCAGACTCAAAACGGCCAAAGAGCGTGGAATCCCGCAGAATATATGCATCATGGGTGGAGCCCCGAAAACCAGCCATTACACTCATAAACTGAAGGTCAGGACCCACAACACACTGGACACTGATGGAAAGTCCCATCTTACAGTTCCTGCACAAAAGACACAAAGCACGAGTAATAAAAAGACTGATTGTGTAAGGTGGGGGGGGGGGGGGGTGTGAGAAAAAGGACAAGGAAGTGCCCAAAAACATTATTGCCTTAGGGTCTACTAGTTGAAAGGGGAGGTTGAGGTCCACTTTACAGCAACCAATACAATACAATGCAAGGTGAAAAACACACTAAATATGGGGAAGCTAAACTCCTAAAATAATTAACTACATTGCATGAAATGACAAAGACATACCTGTAGAAATACTCATCAGCATCCAGAGGCACCGGTGCCACGTGTGTGCAATCTATCTCACTCATGACGTTAGGCATAAAATCCCAATTTAATGGCATTTTAGGCTACCATGGTGTCAGGGAAACAAATGTATTTGTTTACCAAGATAGGCATGCCATTGAGAAATTTATTGAGGGTGCAGTAGGCTAAGACATGACCACAGAGAGGGTGCCCAGCCTCTGGAACAAGCTGTTCACAACAAATTGAAGACAGCCAACCATTTTGGTCATACCTGCAATTGCATGCTCCTTGCTTGTGTTGGGGGGCCAATTCATAATACAGTTTCTCAAGGGAAACACGGTTAAGTCGGGTCAGCTCGAATAGCTCAACGGCATGCATGTAATCCACATGTACACGTGGCTGATGCAATCAAAAGTCCAACAAACACATGCAGAGCAAGGCAGGCAGGCGCTCGTGCTCCACAAGATAATCCTCAGAAGGCTCCATTACACTTTACACACACCACTACAACATACTCCTGCCAGGAAATAGATCCCATAAGTGGAGCTTAAAAGAACCCGTGTTATTTGCCTCCCTCGAAGGCCTAATCAAGGCTCTGAATCACGTGCAAGCCCATACTAATCACATATTATACACATCAACGCAAACACAATCCGAAGCTAATACACATTAGATATGTAATGAAAAAGCTTAAACGCATGTACGCAAATGCCAATATGAACAAAAAAAACACACCAGAAAAATGGACCAAAAATACACATACACACACTTTTTCATGTGTAAGCGCATTCAAAAGAGGCTGTGAATCAACCTTATATTGTTGCCTGGGCTGTGAAGGGTTAAAAGGGGAATTTGCAATGTGAACAAAACATGCATACTAGGAAAGGGGAAAGTCTAATCTCATTAGACATTCAGTCTACTGCAGTTCATAAGGTTTCGCACAGTGTTGCAATAGCAAAGCCCAGAATGGCAGGCAAAAGCTGTGCCTAGGATTTCAGCACATCAGTGTACGCTCCATAAATAATATAATAGATGTGAATACATGTCTACTTGCCATGCTCAAACAGTTAAACAACTTGAGTATCCTAAATATGAACTGAAAATGGACTGCAGACCACAGTCTCAAGTCCTCATTATAAACTAAAGATAATACTAGTTGCTGTATAACTTTCAAGTTAACAGTAACTGCTGAGGAGTGGCTTTGGCCTTCACATTATTAATGAAGCATTCCCTACTTAATATTAACTTGTTCTGCTTTTGGCTGTGCTTCAGCATAAATTTAAAATATCCAGTGCTGCATTTGACAAGGTTACCTTAAACCTAGGATCTTAACTTTCCTGAATTTTGCTCCCAATTTAGGATGCCCTTCTTTGTGGAACCACCTAGATGGTCCAGCACAAACTGATCTGTGCCAAGCCTTGCAGGGACCCGGGGGGGAGGGGGGCCGTCATACAGCGGGGCATCTTGTTTTGAAATGCACTCTGGAATATACAATATATGTAACTATTTATTACAGGGTTCATATATGGTTTATTTTTTCAGTTGTCCCTGTCAAAGCAACAGATACTCACCAGTAGTCCCATGTGTTGCCATCCGTGCAGTGAGGGTACACATGCCCAGAGCGGTGGGCTGCCCTAATTATGACACCCGGGGAGCAGTTGGGGGTGCCTTGCTCAAGAGCACTTCAGTCATGTCCCTGGACCGGGATTTGAACCTGCCAGCCCCCAGTCGCAAGTCCGCTCCCTTATCTCTAAGCCACAACTGCCCCTATGTCAGTCAAAGTGACTGCCAGCGTCTGTTTCATTCACTGTTCCATTCACTACAGTGTGGGAGTGCTGAGGGCTCCAGTGAAATGAATAGAACATTGAGTGATATGAAGGAGCAGCCAGGCCGTGTTCATGATTGAGGATGGTGCAGTCTGGATCTCCAGTGGAGGTAAGTTTTAAATGCCCGGTATAAGGCCAATCAGCTGCGCATGCTTATTGGTGAGTATGCTCATTTTTGCCCAGATAGTCCCTTCAAAGCGGAGCAAAACCCATATTGTTAAAGCAGAGCAAAACCCACAATTTTGAATTGCATCCCCTGAATTGCTCCCCCTATGAAGATTACCATTTGCCAATTTTCGCTGCTCCTACTTCACTCTAATGCCAGATAATACCACCTGTTATAGCTGTAAAGCTCCACCTCTATTTATTTCCACTGCTGTGTGTGGCAATGATGTCATTGCCACACCTATGCAATGACTCATACCATGCCATATTACAGTGAGGGACAGCAAAAAAAAAGTGTTTCAGGACGTTTCGAAAAACGAAAATATCTATTTCTAGTCCTACCCCTGAAAAAGGGAGTATAGACAGGGGCTTAGGCTAAATTTAATTCACAAGTTCAGTGGGTTTTAATTCACTTCACTAAACTAGCATCCCCTGTTTTGCTCCCCTCAAAAAGTGTACCTTTTGGCAATTTTCTCTACTCCTGCATCACTCTACTCCAAGCCAATACCACCTGTTTTAGCTGTGGGTTCCAACACAAATCTCCAACCCCTCTATTAAGTCTGAGGGGCAAGGAACCAAACTAAATCTGCAAGATTGACGAGGAGGAAAAATCCTTGATGCACCTAAATAAGTGGAAGCCATTTTAAGGTCCACTGCCATCTCTTTTAGGCTCAGAGCTCAAGACGGCTAACCGCCAGGGTGCGATTTAATGGCAGCCTGGCTACCCCCAAATTTGTAGCCATCCTCGCAACCACACTTTTTAGCCTGGCTCATTTTCATTAGAAAAACAGCCGCCTTTGCTTTCATCTAACCTGCCAACTCAGACCCAAAAGGGGAGGATACAGCCATAGCTGCCCAGTGTTGACTCCTTAACGCTGGCCAGCCTGCCAACTTTTGACCGGCATCCCAATACTCTTCTGCAAAAGCTCATTGAACAAAACCCAGAGGCTTGATACAACCCCACAAACCTATACCAAACAGGACAATGCATCCTTTTTGTTAAATCTTAACAACCCCCCCAGGAGTCAGGATCACCCCCCCCCCCCCCATCGGATGAACCCCTGAAGTGACACCATACTCTGCTGGATCCACTATTGGCCCTATGCTCCAAACCCAAACCAGTCCTACTCATTCACCAATTAACCCCAGGCCTGTGCTACACCTCCAGATACCCCCAAACCCCCAATCCTATCATGCTATGGCAAGCAGCACACTTCTCTGTAGACCATGTACTCCAACCCTGTTCTTCCTTGCCCGTCCATTGTGAAATCCCACACTTGAGCCATTCACCCCTTTTGCGATGACTTGCCCTACATGGTGGCGAGAATCTGAAGATCTGAACCAAGCCCACCGAATCTGACCAGAAATTAAGTGAACCCCATCCAATCATCCTTCTGTCCTTCCCTGCTATGTGCGCTCGGTTCTTGCCAGATGTGTCTAGTTAAAACCCACTTGATACCCACTCTACCATGCTTTACCAATTTCCTTAGATAGAAACCGACCAAGCCTAATCGCTAGCTATTTATTTCCAGAATCCAAAAGTTCCTGTTTCCCCTTCTTGTGCCTCCCACAGCAGCAATCCACCAGCAGGGCTTACACTTACCAAATCTCTGCCCACAGGGACTAAGCTAAAAATATCCCATTACCATAAACCCCTCATTCCATTTTCTCCGTACTGTCTGCTGGCCTCCGAGTAGCCAGTGTCCCTCTGACCTTCTAATCCCAGCAAAGTCCATTTTGCTCGGACTAACCAACTCCATGTCCAAGCCATGCCTCCCAAAGTGCCACCTGAACTAACACCTTCTCCCTTTTACCTCAACACGATGAGGCCCCCCCTCTTGTTACCAATCCCAGGCCTAGCATATCAAAGAAACCACGCCTTGCCTGCAGTCCATTTTACGCCTCTAACCCCACTTTTTAAGCCCACCATACCACAAGGCTCTACCAAAATCCCTCCATCCTGCCACACAGCATTGAAAGGCAACAACCACTGGGAATGTGATGTAACCAATATCCTGGATACCGCATGCACCTGTCCTTCCTTCCATGGGTGCTCACCAAACCCTTCTATGATCACAACCGTTCACCGATGCAGGTTCCAATCCCAGAAGCCAGACCATTAAGTCCCTAACCAAAAAATTGACCATTGCATACAGATATCCTGTTTTGATGCCACCTTCAACCACACAAATGACATGGCTCCCGGACATGCAATTTGCTCTGCCTGAAAGCATCCCATATGTAACACTTGACTTAAGCTCAACCACATCACCTGCCATTGTTGTAGTTTAATCCTCCTCATGGCTGGGGGTGGGGGGGGACTGCCCATCAGTTCCCCTACCCTGCCCGTCAGCAATCCGCAAACCCTGTCCCCCATGCCACCTCAATACCTTAAAAATTCCACTCCATAGACTTTGATCGTGTCACATTCATTGCTGAGTACTTTGGCTACCCTGAGCATTACATTCTGAACCATTTCACCCCTCAGAGTGCCGGACGGCCCAGGCTCCAAAATCCACGTAATGCTTGGCAACGCCATGTCCACCTGATCCGTCATGCCCGTGTTCGGCTTCTAATTCCTCCCATGCAAAGGGGATAAGAAGGCCATTAGAAGGCACCGATCCACAAGACACCAATCCCGCCATACAACAAAGAACTTCATAGAAGCCTCTGGTACCACCTGTTGCCAATTTTATGTCACTTTAACCATCTGTGCCACTCACCCCGTCTTCTCAACCCATGACAAGCGAAGTCGAAAGGTATCTGTCCCAAGAGCTCCTTGGCAATGTCATCATCCACTGAGCCCCCCTCATGATCGCCTCTGCCACCCCACCTGCTAAGTGCAGTTTAGCTACCTACTGGATCGAGGACAACCGCTGTCGCATTGGCCCGCCGTACTGCCACCACTGTGACCTCAACCTCAGCACATCCATTAGGCCTTTCTCTTGCAGTACACTTGCTCAAGACCTCTTGCCTATTTTATGACCTCACAGACGCCTTGTGCTGCTGGAGTGATGTCCTGGTACCGCCGCCATCCTGGTACTGAAAGCTGGTCCCATCCTGTCCATGCAAGCCCTTGCAATGAACCCACCAGCACTTCAAGAGGCAACCTTCATCGCTTCGGCCCAATTTAGCAGCCTGTTGTAGCAGGGCAAGGGAAGACCATGGTGGTGGACCCAGAGCGGCCAGAAACCCCCAAGGACACCCAGTAAAACATACCGCTCCTCAGTCCAGTGGCACATGTGCGGGTTCTTGTCCAATCAGAGCCCTTTGCCTTTACTACGTCATTTTGCAAAGGGCTCTGATTGAATTAATTTAGAAGCTGCTAAATCCCCCATATCCCTGGCAGCATGAATGGCTCTTGCGGGAGCACGCACGCCCCTGCCAGGGATGCATGGGATGCAGCAGAGCATGCTCTCCATTGTGAACAACTAAAGCCATCTGCCGAAAGGCAAATGTCTCTAATTGGACGGAAGCCTGCTCATGAGCCACTGGACCAGAAAGGGTGAGTTATTATCGGCTCTATGGAGGTTTCACACAGAATTCGGGATCTCCCGGGTGAAAGCCAGCAGCTGGCACTGTAATCTTTTAGATTCCAGGCTGGCCGCTGGTGGGTTTTGTTCCGCTTTAACTATGCTATGAGTTGACATATTTTGATATAGGGTTGGGTGTATGCTGCTATTGATTGACTTATGAGATTTGCACATTAACTAAAGTAGATTTTCAAGCAGAAAAAAAGCTATACGCACCTTTTCTCCCCCACAGACCATTGCTCTGAGTACAGGGCTGCAGCGCTTACCTGAAAGGCTGGATCCAGGTCCCTCACCACCTGGCACCATGCACAGGACCGCTCCTTCATTGTGAGTCTTTTCCTTACTCCCTCCGATGTGGTGCTGCCCCCACCATCAGATCAGTGAGGGATCTGAATCTAGCCTTTCAGGTAAATGCTGGTTCCCTGGACTATGAGCGACAGTCTGAGTGGAAAAGGTTAGTATAGTTTTTTTTTTTGCTTGAAAATTAGCACTTTATTGTTATCCCGGTTAAAAGGAATGATTCAGAGCATTCTATAATAGTTTTCATTTTTGTGTGTAAGAGCGTTCCTTACACATATTTCTCATTGATTGTAGGAGAGTTGACATGAATCAGAGCCTCCATCTGGAGTATTTCATTCTGTGCTCATTGTTGCATAAGCCATCGAAAGCGATGTACGTACAGCGCTTGTGGGTTAGGCAATGGACAACGTTTCTTGGTAAAGCAAACAACCTGTCCTCTGGTGCTTTTAGGGCATTTTTAAATGTACCTTGCTATGTAATGTTTTCCAGTGAGGTCCTACTATTTCCCTTAAGAAAATACCTGTTTTTTTCCCTTAATTTAGCCATTTTTTATACATTTATCCAGAATGTATACGCATTCATAGGCTTGTATGCATATGCAAGCCTCTCTTTTTTAGTGTTGCCATTCTTCACCCCCTGGTCCTGGTATTCTATCACTTACTTACTTATTGCTGTGCCAAGTCTCTTCTGCTCCAAAGTGCTTAACATGACATTCTTCATTTCTTTCTCCTAATGCTTACCTTTACCAATTTCATGCTTGGCATGCATTTTTCTTTTCTTCTTCCAAATGCTTACCTTTACCACGTTCATTTTTGGCATGCATTCTTCTTTTCTTCTTCTTAATGCTTACCTTTACCACTTTCATCTCTTGATAGTTGTAAATTTGGGATGTCCACAATGTTATTTAATTATTAATTTTGTCTTTTTTTTTAAAAATGGATCCCCATGGCTGTGGCCAGCTCATCAATCTCCTCTACCAGCCTATGCACAGCAGCTGACTGTGTAAAGTAAAAGACAAAAATCCAATAATTAGTGTATAGCCTCTGTTTCCTGCAAACCGATTGAAGAAGGCATGTTAGTAAATAGTCACTTGTCTTAAAACTTACTAGGCTGGTGGGGGATTTGGGGTTGAGGGGCCACCCTTTGCACTGGGACCTGTAACACCTCTTGGTCTGAGTCTGTAGAAGAAAAAAAAAAACATTGTTAGTGAATGTGTTAGAGGTGTTAATTGGCTTGTGTTGTGTGTGGGACATCACCCACCTTCTTCATCCTCAAGCGGGGGCATCCCAACCTCTGCCTTCCCTCGTGGCCCTCTTGTTGACAAGCAAGAAAAAACAAGTAAAATCTGAAAAAGCAACATCCACCGAACAGAACGATACCCAACATGCATAGCTACTGTCAAGGGAAGAGTTGCCAAACACCTCAGCATGTGCATAACGGTAATTTTACTTGAAAATTTCAGCTCTGAAGACAAAGTGCGCACCTTGCAATTTTTCAACCAAAACAACCCTTTACATTTGGAATACCCCCCACAAACCATATATTCCCTGAAAGTACACAGGTTAAGCTTTCTAAGCGTACCCAGCTTGTTGTAGTGGGCTCACCTTTCTGGAAGTAAGAATTCTTAGGTTACACAGGGTTTCCCTAAAAAAATTATAAAAAAGCAGAATAAAAAACATGTTTTCCTAAAATATCAATATGCAAACAAGAAAAAACAAGCTAAATCTGAAAGCACAAGGTCCCTCGAGCAGAACAATACCCAACATGCACAGGTACTATTAACCCTTTTAATTGCCAGCCTACTTGAATTTTTGTCACCCTCTGTTGACAGGTCATTTTTCCCCATTTTGCGCCATGTTTAACCGTGATTTTTGCCGGAATTTCCAGGAATATATATATATATATATTTTGCAGAAGAGTTGGCTTTAACATGAAATGTCTTGTTTGTAATTTTTCTACTGTTTTTTTATATATTTTTGTGTAAAAAAACAAAGAAATAAATAAAATAATATTTTTTAGACAATTGTCTCCTTTATTTTAAATAAAACATTTGTTTTATTAATGAAAACCATATTGCATGTGAAAGCCCCATTTCTTCAGATTACAACGTTACCACATATGTATCGGTAGCCCCCCCATTCTTGCCCAGGAGACCACTTTATATCATTTACAAATACTACTATCCACACTATAAACATAAGGGGTCAATTAAAAAAAAAATGACATAGGGTCCCCCCTCCTTCTTTTGGAAAAACGTGAGTCTCCCGTAGCTTGCACTTAAGTGGAGTAGAGGCTGCTACGTGAGACTCACGTAGCTGACACTAGAAGGGTTAAACACAGACCTGCCTAATGTAGTGTAATAGTGAATGTTTAGGCAAGAAATGTCACTTACTTGGGAATAGTTTTCGGTAAAACTTCCTCACCCGGGGCTTCTTCCTACTTTTCAGGTCCGACCAATGCTGGATGATCTGTGTGAACGTGTAGGTGGTGTCGGTCTCCTCCTCCATCATAGCTACTATGTAAAGTGCCAACATCCTCTTGGCATATATGTCAGGCAGGAAGTCCTATCACTATGTCATCATCAAAATGTAGAACAAATACATATAATTAAAATAAAAACATCATATACATATTAAAAATAAGCCTAGCAGGTTGTTACCAGGCCACATCCATCTTACACTTTAATTCAGCATTAAGGTATTTTGCTATCCTTGTTCAACAAATCTTATTGGGCAGTGTTTTTGACACCTGGGCTGCCCCCCCAGGTAAGTGGCTGCCACACCCAGCTATGCATCTTTCTCCCATAATAAAGCTAAATAATCACATGGGAAAAGTGTGTGTGTCTGTGTGTGTTTTCAAGTGTGTTTTTGCACTGTTCAACAGGACAAGTATCGCAGGAAGCTCAGCTTGTGGCAAGTCTTTGCTTTTAAAATAAATGGTGAAATGTAAGTAGTTAGGAGCTGGCTTGAGCAATAGAAACAGTTAAAATCATCAAATTCGGCCATTGTTGATTTTCAGCTGGTTTAGGCTGCTGCTCCTCAGCTGTGGTTAAGGAGAGGGCAGGGCTGGGAGCTCAGCTATATTGGCTTCACTGGTGTTTTTTCTGGCCGGCCCCTCTCCTTCCTGTCTCTCCCTCCTGTCTTTCCTCGCTTCTATGAGGGTTGTTGTTCAGGACACGTGAGTTTTTGCCACTTGTGTTATATATTCTTAAGTATATATTTACTCTGTGATTCACAAAATGGTATTTTTCAGTAGCTAGCTCCAGCTCTGTCTAGAGAGACAACACTTGGGATTAGCACAGGCTGGTGTTTTTTTGTAAACACTCCCCTGTGCTGAGCTGCCTCACCAACGCTTGTGTGCTAGCCTAACTGCTGCTAAGTCATTACTTGTGGCTGGAACAGCTGGCCTGTTGTCTGGGTTTTGACTACTGAAGAAAATTTGTCTTATAGATACACAGATACATGTATTGTTTTGAGTGATGTGTATGTTTTGTGTTCCACTTTAAGGTGGACCTGGATTCATGTTACCTGGCTCTATGTGTTAAAGACCAACAGCATAGAAACATAGAAGGTTGATGGCAGAAGGAGACCTTATGCTCCATCTAGTCTGCCCTTAAATAGTCCTAAAGGATTTAAAAAAAAATAAATAAAAAATCCTCCCACTTGGGACTTGAAGGGGGATCCCGGGTAGCTTTAACAGCGTAATTCCCTCTGGTCATTGCGACTACCTTAAAGATCACCATATGGAGGCTTCCCAGGATACCGGGCTTAGGCTCCCCTCGGGGCAGTCCCGGCAGTGTGTGGATTGTGGGGTATCCCTTGTGGGGGATAATGTACTTGTTTGCATACCTTGTGCTCAGCAGGCCATAACGCAGCAGTTGGGGGCCCAGGCCTCTGGGTCTGTGGCCCTGGCCTTTTCTCCTACCCAACCCCGCCTTATCCGTACCCCAGATGATGTTGTCACAGTTGGGGAGTCGCAATCTGATATGTGCCAGATGGCTAATATTCAGAAAGTTATTTCTAGCTCTGTGGCCAGAAAGGCCTCGGCTAAAAAAAAAAAAAAAAAAAAATAAAAACTTTTTGTCTCCAGCCACACCGGCTTTTGAGTTTGATGGTTTACTCAATTGGTCTGGTTATTCCCCGCCAGTAGAGGGGGAATTATTTGAGGAATCTGATGGTTCCGATGATCAGCAATTTATTGGTGCTGATATTGGGCGATCTCTCCCCCAGAGGAGGCTCCTCCGCAGATGAGGAAGTTCTTTTGGGACTCCTAAGCCGTGCTTGCAATTCCCAAATCAAAAGCATTTTCGTTTGCATTATTCTTTAGGAATGGGGAGGCCTACTCGGCTTCCAGACACACAATGATTTGACCCAAAAATCTTTCAGTTTACTTTAGCATCACGCTATTTTAACACAACCAAATGAAACACAATTGAAATATATAGGAGAGCGCTACTGAGCGACACATGCTACATGAGGCTACTGAACCTAGTGTGCCAGCGCTATACACTGAGCCACCCATGATAATACATGTGGCTCTACATGACGCTATTAGAGGCGCTCACCAGCCTGACTTTCTTCCCCATCCGGGGTTGATGCCCTGGTGCTTGGGTTATTTTATTCTTCCGTTGCATTTTCCTGACTCTACCACTCTTATGGATGGTGAGGACAAACACATTGATCAGATGGCTTGCCACACTTTTACTAGTGTCGGTTCAGCCTTACGGCCTGTTTGTGCTTCGGCGCTTACAGCGGTGGCTACCAGGTCTGTTGTTAGGGACCTGTCGAGTACTTCTAGGCTTGACCCGGCCAGTGATAAGTTCGCTGCTCTTTAGCGGTGTAAATTATTCATGTCTTTTGTGCTAGTCGCCCTGGATGAGAGCCACGCTAGCTCAATGTGTATTGCTTGATGCCCTTATTCTCCAGGTCATGGGTTCAAGGCCCTGTTGGTCTGTGTCCTTGAAATAAAAACGCAACGGTTATGCGTAACCTCGGCCTTGCTTGTGGCTTTTCGGCGGTTTGGTTGTGCCAATGGGCGACTGATTTCGAGTCACGAAAGCAGGGAAGTTACCTCAGTGTAAGAAGCAATGTAGTCCCGCTCCAGATTCCTCAGGTCTCTGGTGCCTTCGGGTTCCTCTGGCCGCACAGGGGCTCCGGGCGGCAGTAGGAAATCTGGTCATGGCTGTCATTTGCCCAGTGCCTCCAATCTATTCACGGTGCCCAAGAAAGATGGCTCCGTTCGACCCATTTTGGATCTGAAGCCCCTCAGTCGGTTTATCCTTCAGGAAGTTTTGCATGGACTCCCTGCGTTCAGCCGTCGATTCACTTCGTCAGATGTCCATAGACGTCAAGGGTGCTTATCTGCATGTACCAATCTTCCCGGCACACCAGAGAATTCTCAGATTCTCGATAGAAGACCAGCATTATGAATTTGTGGCCCTGCCATTCGGCCTTACCTCAGCCCCAAGAGTCTTTACCAAGATGCTGGCAGGAGTGATGGCTATATTCAGGGTCCAGGGCATCCGCATTGTGCCTTTTCTGGACGATCTTCTTATCACGGCCTCCTCCCTCGAACAATCAGAGTTAGACACCAGGACGGTGGTCTCTACGCTAGAGAGGTTCGGATTGGGTAATAAGTTACCCCAAATCCTCTCTCTGTCCATCCAGGGAAATTCCCTTCCTGGGCCTGATTCTGGATACATTTCAGGCCAAAGTTTTTCTTCCTCAGTCCAAAATGGTTCTGATTCAGGACTTGATTCTTCTATCCTTGTCCAACCCTCGTCAGTCTATCCATCTAGGGATGAGACTAGTGGGATTGATGATAGCTGCATTCGAGGCAGTCCCGTTTGCCCAGTTTCACATAAGGACGCTTCAGCTCTTCCTCTTGGCAAAGTGGGACAGGTGCCCACTATCATTAAATCAGACTTGTCTATTGTCTCCCCACGTTTTGCAGTCCCTTCAGTGGTGGTTAATATCGCACAACCTCCAGAAGGGCAAGTCATTCCTGACTCCGCGTTGGGAACTGGTTACCACGGATGCCAGCCCGGTGGGCTGGGGGCTTCTGGAAGAAGCATCAGTTCCAAGGATTGTGGGGGCCTCAGGAGGCTCATTCTCCAATCAATGTATTAGAGCTTCGGGCCATACGTCTTGTTCTACTTCGACTGACCCATTTCTTACAGGGTCTGCCAGTTCAGATTCGGTCAGACAACCGAACAGCTGTTGCATACATCAATCACCAGGGAGGGACTCGCAGTTGGGGTGCCCTCCGGGAAGTGTCTCTGATCCTTCGTTGGGCAGAGATCAATGTTCCCTGCATATCAGCAGTTTACATTCCGGGGATAGAGAATGTGGAGGCAGACTCCCTGAGCAGGGGATGTTCTCGCCAGGGAGAATGGTCTCTCAATCCAAGGGTCTTTCAGTTCCTTTGTCACAAGTGGGGGACTCCACGGTTGGACCTGTTTGCTTCTCGTCACAATCACAAGCTGCCTGCTTTTGTGTCTCTATCCCAGGATCCTCTGGCAGTGGCAGCGGATGCCATGTCTCTGGCCTGGAAGGATCTGGGGTTCCTGTATCTGTTTCCCCCATTCTCCATGATCAGCAAGGTGGTGCACAAGTTAGCACTGGAGGAGGCACCAACAATTCTGGTGGCGCCAAGGTGGCCAAGACGTCTGTGGTACGCCAAGTTTCTAACTGGCGGCTTTGACTATTCAAGCCCCTTATTTTGAGAGGCATCAAGATAAGGTTGTTTTCCGTTTTAAACCGGATTTTCTTCCTAAGGTGGTGTCTGCTTTTCCACCTAAATCAGGATATAGTTCTTCCTTCCTTGTGTCCCAAACCTAGTAACGACAAGGAAAGGGTCTTACATTCTTTGGATGTAGTTCGTTGTGCTAAGTATTATTTAGTTACTACCTTGGCCTTCCGCAAGATGGATGCCTTTTTTGTTGGTTGTGGTTTTGCTTTAGCCAAATCTTCCCTTCGTAAGTGGATACGTCAGGCCATCATTGGGGCCTATATGGCTAAGGGAAAGGTTCCCCCTTTTCGTGTCACCGCTCATTCTACTCGTGCTAATGGAGCTCCTTGGGTTTTTCAGCACCAGGCTTCTGTTGAACAAGTTTGCAAGGCTGCGACTTGGTCTTCTCTGCATACTTTTTCTACGTTTTACAAGGTTGATGTGCAGGCCTCAGCGGACGCTGCTTTTGGCCGCAAAATTCTGCAAGCTGCAGTAATTTAAGTTATGCATTATTCCTTTGGGATCCCCACCCATTATAGACACTGCTATTGGATGTCCCAAGTGTCATGGATCTTTGGAAGTGGGGTGTGTGACATACTAGGAATAATACCATTTTGTGAATACTCACCTGTAAAATGGTTATTACGAGTATGTCACACACCCCACTTCCCCCGCCCTTTTTTTTGTTCTAGGGATCCTTTATATGGTGATTATTATTTTCAAATTATTTTTCATTTATTGAATATAACTGGCTCTTCCTGGTTCTCACTGCTTTCTAAAAAGACTGGGGAATAGTGGGAGGAACCCGGTACTTATGGACCAGGAGGGGCTCCTTTTTCCATGTCATCTCTGCAAGATCGTCCTCTACAGGCTGGTTTCCCAAGTGTCATGGATCTTTGGAAGTGGGGTGTGTGACATACTCATAATAACCATTTTACAGGTGAGTATTCACAAAATGGTATTTTTTGATGCAGGTTTTAGAACCCCAGTGGGTTCTGGAATTTGGCATACATCAGAACTTTTGTGAGTATGCATACGCATTTACGTATAAGTGAAGTATAAATTGTTAGACACACACTTACATGTGGAGAAGGCAACACATCACTACTGCTGTTTCCATTGTGAGATAGGTCAAGATGGTTGAAAAAAAATGCACGCGCAAAAGCTGTACAGCAGAACCAAGCCATGCCCTGCTGGAGGATCACCAAGAATCACGGCACCACAGCTCGCCTGCAAGCCAAAGCCAAGCAAGAGCTCTTACAGCAAAAGTGCTAAGGCTAAGCAGAGCAGTGGCAGGCAAAGTACTAGGGCAAGCCAAAGTATTCCCAGCCATAGTGCTAGGCCAAGCAAAAGCACTTCCAGCAAAAGTGCTAAGGTTAAGCAGATCAGTGGCAAAGTACTAGGGTAAGACATAGCAGCCCCCCAACAACCCCGTCTCCCAATGAAGCTTGCACCCCTACTTTATAACATGTCAGACACAGCAGGGGTCTACGGCAGCAGGAGGACAGCTCCAATCTTGATATCCCCCCTCTCCCCATCAGCATCCCTTCAAGCCTCATCATGGCACACCCTGGCCAGACACCCAGTCCTCCAGCCAGCCCTGGGAGAAAATGGCCAATCCTATGTTGGTCGACACCTGCAGCGGGGTGCCCTGAGTGGCAGGTTTAATGATGCCCAATGTGTAGCTTTAGTAACTGGTGGGTCTGACCATTTTGATCAGCTGTATGGGCACACTTTTAGAGCTTCACCAAAATCTGTCAAGTACCACCTGTGGGAGGCCATCACCTGGCAGGTTAATAGTGCTGGACCAGCGTGAAAGGATGTGGGCCAAGTGCAAAGGAAGTTTGCAGACATGAAATACGCTCTAGTATGAAATGTGTATTAAAAAAAAGTGTGAAACAAAGATGAATTAATGTTTTTGTGGGTGGTTTGTTTTTTTAATATAAAATATCCTTCCTAACCATATAAATAATGTAAAGATAATATAAATGATGCTAAAGGCCAGTAGTGATAGTAAGCAGGTGAATACTGCTGTATCTACCTGCAATGGATAAACAAACAAATAAAGAACATGTAACAAAGAAAGTGCTAAGTGCAATTTACTTTAAGAAGAGAGTGCTGTGCAAATAACAATTATTCCAAGAGACATGTGCAAACGCTGTGCATGAATACCTGCTCTAAGGCAGATCAAAGCCTACTGGCCAAAAGTGCATTATAATACATTTTTAATTAAAGGAAGGAAGTACATCACTGTATTAACAAGTCATCAGAAGCCAGGGGTCCCCCATACACTCAGCCTGCCGACGCGTTGCGTGGAGGAACCACTTCACCAGGGCGGAATGGCCATTGTGCGTGCGTATCAACTTTTGTTGGTGTGTTTTTTTGTTACACTTGTGGTGAACTGGTAAGAGGTCCAGGGAAATACCAGTTCACAGGGTCAGGGACCACCATGCCAGGTGCAAAACTGCCTAGCTCTGAACTCCTACCAAGAGCATAAGTGCTGGCAGGGCCAGTCGCTGGCCGGCATGACCTCTGAGCTCTGGGTTACCAGCCCTTATGATGAGGCTAATTGGCTATTCGGGGATACACGCTTTTTTTTATACATTTCATACTAGAGTAAAATAGCGGCATGGTTTTTATCAATGAATTATTTTACAACTCCTCATGTGAGTTGTACATTCTGGTATGGAAATGAGAATTCTCTCACAGCTTTCTCATATGCTTCTTGCACATGCACTGTTGTCTCACATGTGTCTCTGAATCAAGCGAGAAAAGGTGAATTATCACTTATGAGTGGGAAACTCAACCGGCATGTTTTTTCCAAATTTCTTATATTCCTGTGTTTTGCTATAGTGAGAGTGGTTTTCCTGGCCCTGAGTAAAAACTTCTGACTACAAGTTCCAGAATGATTCCACTGTAACAGGTGAGCTAATCCTCAGCTTTGGGCAAGTCAAGCAGCAGTAATGACCTCCACAGGTGGATGCACCAGTATCCTCTGCCAGTAACCATTTAGCTACTGGAACACAACATTGTAATTCCACCTATCTGAAGAAGTTGAATTACAGCATAAGGGGATAAACCTATTGTATCTGCCTTAGCCAATCAGATGACTAGCAAGCCAGAGTGAGAAAGTCTCTGCTCTGTACATCAGCTGTATCATGTATTAGGAATATCCAAAATAAACTGAAAACGCATAGTGTTTTAACTCACTTTGCAACCAGTCATAATGCAGATCCGAAATTTTTGCAGTTCTGGATTTTAGAAAAAATCCAGCCTAACTGGCAAGGGGCAGACATTCAAAGGGACCTGTCTAAGAAATAAACAAAATGGATCTTCGAATTTGACAAGCTAGCACCCAAGAGACTTAATATTGAGATAGACCTTAATTGATTTTTAGAGAATAAATGACTTATCTAATGTTTTATTTTAATATTCAGTTCTCCTTATATGTAAGAAATACCTATACATATGCAATCAGTTAAAACTTACATAATTTCTATTCTAACTAAACAAATATTGAATACACCATCAGATTATAATAAGCTCAAACTATTTTTAATGTATTATAGGTGCCATATCACATTTAAAGTTTTATCCATAATTATGCTTTATATGATTTTTATTTTTTTAAACTCTTTATTTAAAGGTTTTTGCATATGAACATACATAGGAAAAATACAGAAAACCATACCATACAATACACAATGGGGTAGTGGGGCAAGGGTAAAAATGGGCAAGGGTTTTGGTGTAGGGGAAGGTGTGGTAGCAGCTGGGTGACCTATGCAGGTCTACAGGCAAGTAACTCCACTGCGTGTGGAGGCTGCCGGGTGGGGCCGCCCACAATGGATACGAGAAGCTCCCACCCGGACCCGAAACGCCATTGTCTCTTCCCGCAGGGCACCCCCAGGGCCGAATGGAGTTAAGATAAGAGGATAATAAGCCCACCGCGAGGGGGGCCAAGGGGAGGGGCGCAGGTGAGCCCCCACCGCAGCACGTCAGCGCAGCATTACGGGCTCTAGTCATCTGCACTCCGGCTCTTTAAATAACTGCTTGAACTCTTCAGATTCCTGATAGGTTAGCCAGGGCATCCACGTTCTCCTATACTGCTCATCTCTATCATGTATAGCAAGTGTGAGCTCCTCCATCTCCGAGGTGTTTAACACCTCTGCCACCCAATCCCTCACCGTGGGGGCTCTTGTTTGTTACCAAAATCTTGGAATCGCCAGCTTGGCTGCATTCAACAGATGAGCCCGAAGTGATTTCTTATACTTGCTTACGGAGTGATTCGTCGAATGCAGCAGAATCTGAGCTGGGTCAGTGAGGATCCGGCCCCCTGTGAGTTGCGAGATTATGGCCAGCACCCCCTCCCAATATGCTCGAATCTTGGAACAGGACCATAGGATGTGTATTAGAGTGCCCCGTTCGGTCCCACACCTCCAACAATGCAGATCTACCGAGGCAGACATTCTGTTGAGCCTGTCGGGAGTGTAGTACCACCGGGTCAAAATCTTATAGTTAGTTTCCTGCACTCTGGTGGCAATCGAGGATCTGTGGGCCAGAGAAGCAATCTTCTCTCTCTGCCCCTCCTCGAACTCCACCCCCAAGTCGGCCTCCCATTCCTTCCAAAACGTTGGGGGGCATTCCCGCTCTCCCACCAGCAACGAGTATAATTTGGAGGTCAGGTGGTCGCTTGGCTTTTCATCCAGGCACACCCTCTCGAACTCGGTATGAGACCTGCACCTTTCTCTCTTCATTCCCTGCCCTGCTACAAAGGACTGTAATCTAACCAAGGTCCATGGGTCAAGGTCTGCCCTTCCCCACCTGGATCTCAAGTCTGACAGTGGTGTCCACCCCCCCTCCGTAATCAAGTCCCCTGCCCTCAGCCCAGTCAACCCACCCCACCCCCTGAGGCCCGCCCCGGATGATCCAGGGGCCAATAGCGGGTTAGTGGTTATAGGGACCATAGGGGAGGGCCACGGAGAGATCTCCGAATAGGATCTGTACTTCCCAAAGACCCACAGTGTTGCCCCAATGGTCGGGTGCTTCTTTAGGTCTAGGGGAAAGCCCCCCCCCACTCCACATCAGGACGTCCGGTGGGGTGGGGGTCGCGGCACGCTCCAACTGAACCCACCGCTTTGTTTCCTGGCATGTCGCCCACTCACAAGTTCTCTGTAAATGTGAGGCCACCCAGTAAAGCCTAATATCTGGTAGTGACATGCCCCCCTGATTCTTGGGCCTACATAGCAAGCGTTTCCAGAGTCTCGCTCGTTTCTTGTTCCAGACGAAGCTCATGAGGGACCTGCTAAGGTCAGCAAAGAAACCCGCGGGGATCCGAACCGGCAGGGCCTGAAACAAATACAACAGTCTGGGCAGTACCGTCATCTTTATTATGTTTACCCTCCCCATCCAGGAGAATGTGGGGAGGTCCCACCTCTCCAGGTCTGATCTAATTCTTCTGGCCAGGGGAAGGAAGTTCAAGGGCACTATGTTGTACAAGGAGCATGGTAACTGGGTTCCCAGATAAGTCAAAGAGGCCTTGGCCCACTTAAAGGGAAAGGACTGTTGTATGGTCCTGACCAGGTCTCCCTGAAGGGAGACATTCATGGCTTCGGACTTATCAAAATTAATTTTTAAGTACAAGAGTCTCCCGTAGGTCTCAAACTCCCTCATCAGGACTGGGATAGCCACGGAGGGGTTAGTAATAAAAAAGTGCAGGTCGTCTGCGTAAGCAGCGACCTTGTGGGTACTTTCACGGGAGGCCAGTCCCTGGATGTCATGATTGCTCCTGATCCTACACAAGAACGGCTCAAGTGACAGAGCGAAGAGGAGGGGCGAGAGGGGGCAGCCCTGGCGGGTCCCATTTTTGATCCACACCGGGTCAGAGAGGTGGCCATTTATTTGTATTCGTACCGAAGGGGTGGTGTATAAGGCCTCTATGAGCAGTCTCATGTTGTCCCCTACCCCGATGCACCGAAGAGACTCTTTCAGGAAAGGCCAGCTTACCCTGTCAAAGGCCTTTTCGGCGTCAGTAGACAGGAGCATCAGGGGGGTCCCTGAGGTTTTAGCTGCTGAATGACGTTAAGGACACGGATAATGTTGTCTCTGGCCTCTCTATGAAGTACAAACCCCCTCTGATCTAGGTGCACCAGATGGGGCACCAGGGGCGCCAGCCTATTCGCTAAGACCTTGGCATACAGCTTCATATCTGCGTTAAGCAGGGAGATGGGCCTATAGCCTTTACATGATAACGGATCGTTTCCCGGCTTGTGTATGACTGTGATGTGGGCTTCTAATTCCCTGCTTGAGAAAGCTCCCGGGTTCTCCTTGTCCAATATTGTGTTCCAGGCCCTTACCAGACGCGGGCCCAGCAGGGCCTCAAAGGTTTTATAGTACCTAGACGTAAAGCCGTCCGGTCCCGGTGCCTTGCCTGTGGGTGTAAGTTTAATGGCCTCGGCCAGCTCTCCCATGCTAATCGGGGCTTCAATTAGGGCTGCGGCTTCCTCCAAGATCTGCAGCATGTTAGAGCCCGCCAGGTATTGCTTAATTCTCTCTAACTGCCTCAACCCCGATGTGTCCCTACGTATCCCATGGAGTCCTGAGTAATAGTTCCTAAATGTGCCCGCTATAGACTCTGAAGTGTGCTGTCTCTGTTGGGATTCGTCCATAATTTCAGATATGACGTTTTGGGCCTGCTGTTGCTTGAGGGCTCTCGCAAGGAGAGCGCTGCTTTTGTTGCCAAATTCATAATACCGCCTTTTACATTTCCTAATCACATGCTTGGCTTTTTGCCTTAGTAGGGCGTTGAGTGCCACTCTAGCTTGCATGAGCTCACCGAGTACACTCACCGCCGAGTACACTCGCCGCCTAAAAGGGGTCGGGGGGCGCGCGTCTCGCCCAACACGATGGGGCTTACTTTAGCCCAATCGCGTGGGGCGGAATATGGACGTATATCTTAATCCTTAGCTCAACTATTCGACTCTGGGCATCCGGCCAGCGACCCGCGGGGCGCGAGTCCCCAGTCGGGGCCCGAGTCAACAGAAACCATTTCAAACCAGTTCTAAAGAGTCAAGCACCTCCACCGCGCCACCCTCCTCGGCCGCTCACCCCCAAGCTTTAAATCACAGGGTGGTGGGGCTAGCCGGGACAGGGAGAATCCAAGTATCGGCGCAGCAGGATCAGCGTCCCCGTCTGTTTCTTCTGCCACCTCCACGCATGGGTCCCTCCGCTCCCCGCGGCGGCCGCCCACCGAAAACCGGCAGCTCTGGGGCAGTCCAATCGGGCACGTCCATCGGGGCCGTCTCCAGGAAATGGAACAAGTCCCGAAGCTGGCCTGGGGATTTCAACACGAAGAGGTCACCATTTTTCCGGACTCTCAGTTGAAAGGGGTGGCCCCAACGATAGGTAGCGCCTCTACTCTGAACGACTTCCAGCAGGGGTTTTAGGAGCCTTCTCATCTGCAAGGTTCTGCGAGACAGGTCCTGCAGGACAATCACCTGGGCACCCCTGAACGTAATGGGCCCCTTCTCCCAAGCTCGGCGGGTGATCTCTTCTTCGATTTTGAAGAAGTGGACCCTGCATATAACGTCTCTGGGTCTGTCTCTCTCCGTCGGGTGAGGGCCCAGCGCGCGGTGCACCTGGTCAAGTTCAATGTGGTTGGTGCTAGGGAGCTCCAGAAGCTCGTTGAAGATAGATGTAATCGTAGCCGCCAGGTCGCGGGGCTCCACAGACTCGTGTACTCCCCGCAATCGGAGGTTGTTCCATCGGTTGCGGTTCTCAGCGTCGTCGTGTGCAAGGAGCAGATCAGACACATGTCCCTTGTTCTCTGCCAGCTGTTGTTCCAGAGTTGACACGCGCGCCTCCAGTGCCCCGTGCGAGTTCTCTACGCCGTCCACTCTAAGCGCCACATCATTCACAGCTCCCTGAAGGGTCACCAGCTCTTTCTTAAAAGCCCCCTCCATCCTGGAGACGTATCCATCAAAGTCGCCCCTGGTAGGGAGACCACCCAGGGCCTCCTTGATGTTGACTTTAACCGCTTCTGCAACTACATGCAACAGAAGATCAAGTGGAATGGACGGGCAGGAGCCATGGCTATATGCCGGAAGCGTGGGGCTGCGCAGGAGCGCTTTGCCGATGTAAGGGTCGGGCTCTGTGACGTGGGCGGCCTGCTCAGCTTGACGGGCTTTGGGATGGGAGGGGTAGGTCAAACCCCCTATGGCCGGGGGGAAGCGCCCGTGCCCCCCTCGCTGCGAGAGCTCAAGTGTTTCCCAAGGGGAATGGCCGCATAGCCCATTATTCGGGACCAACCCATGGTGGGGCCTTCAGGACGGGACAGGACTCCCGGGGGGTGTCAGGGCGCCCGGTGTGCTTCTTGGTTCGGGGGAGAAGGCGGTGGATCCCGATGAGTGCCTCATCATACCCCCACTAGCCGGGGACATGTGTACCAGTCTAATGCTCCGAGGCGGCAAATCTGGGGCGCTGCTGGTTGTCTCTGGGGACCTGGCTCTGACTGAGAGCATATGTACTAGCATTTGTGGGGGGGGGGGGCTGCCATCCCTCCTCCGCTGCTGATCTCTCCCTTCTGCTGGAGGGGCCCCACATAGCTGTATGTCATCATGTGGCGTTTCTAGGCTGGGAGCGCCAGATATGTGGTCCGGGGAGGTGTTGGTCTCAGCGCCGCCTGGTATTCCCCCAGTGGTTCCCGTGGAGCCGTCCGCCCCACAGTGAACCTGCACCTCCACCAGCCTGCAGCATCTCCCCTCCTCAGCAGGCGCGCTCACCCCCTCCCTTCGTCAGTGGTATAGGGGCATCTCCCTCGGCAGCAGCCGGAGCATATCTGTCTCCGCCGTTCCCCCGGGGATGGAGCGGTCACGGCTCTTCCTGGGGGCTCTCCTGCTTCTTCCCTTCTTGGGCATCTGCGTTGGCAGCTCAACTGGATCGCCTGAGTGCGTATATTAACCCGTTTAGTGCGGAGCTCCCCTCACGTGTGTCTTTACGGCACCATGTCAAGCCCTTATATGATTTTTTTAACTAATGAGTATGTATTTCTAACTAGCTAATTATTGATTTTATGTAGCATGTGATTTTTTACTTCTGTTAAGCAAATAACAGATAAGTAGCAAGCATAGAAGCATAGAACTCACAAATCTTTCGTTCAGTACATGAGTTACTGCTGCTTGTTTGTGCTATCTTTTGCAAATTAATGGGTTAATGACACTATAACCCACTCGCAAGTTTACGGACACTGGAGAATACAGAACTACTAGCTGTAAGGGCCTTGATAATGTCTTGTGCCTCAATATGAGAGAAAATAACTGAGCCTTATCAGCTATACATTGGGTGGCATACGAGACTATCTTTTACGGTGCGGGAACCTTTTAACCCTTCACATACACGGTTGGGAGCTGCCCTGCATATTAGAAACCGGACTCAAAACAAAAGGAAAGAGGACCTTTTATTTTTTTATCGATTCTTCATATTTTGAAGAAGTATTGAAGGATTTGAGTACCTCATGATACACAGCAACCTTTATCAATTCATCGAGTGGATCACTAATGGATGAAATTGGTGAAAAACACGCAACCTCTGATTAATTTTCACCACACAGTGGATACACTTAGCGGCCCGCGTGAGGTTTTTACCTCCAGGCCAGGCGGGTAAGTGTTTTTTAAGTATCATCCTATTCATTTCATTAAATTAACCCACTGGCTGCAACAACGTATTAAAATACCTGTTGTAGCCAAGACTAAATAATGCATACTGAATGCAGAGAGAGACGGGCAGGCTGATTCATCACTAACGCCAGATAGCGACAGATGAGCGTCTGTATTGCGGCGCTATTAGGGACCACTAGTGGCCGCCACGATCAGCTTTCAGTCGCTATCCAGGGCTCCTCAGTCGCTACCTGCCGTTATTGGGAATGGCGCTGCCAATGTTGAATATGATGTTTCAGATGTGCTTTAGAGGCGCTGTTGAGTTGTTACACCGTATTCAATACGGCGCCTGAGCGTTTCTTTGCTGTTGTATAGAAATCAATCTGTTAAATTAGGAAATGTGATATAACATTATGCAAATAACACATGGAAACCTTTTTTTTATTTTTTTTGGATTTTTAAGCAGATATTTGGTTTAATATAAAATAAAATAAAAAAGTGTAGTTAGTTAATGTTGTTGCTTCGAAATATATTTTACTAAATCCCCTTTGTTTGTTGTGGTTGAATTTAATTACATAACAAACACCTTGAAACTACTTTTGCTTTATCCATATCAACTACCACCCACATATTTTGTTTTTTAATGACTTTAAGCTACACATTTTTCTTGGCAATAATTATAGACCAACCACATATTTGTCAAGTAATGATTTGAAGGGCCCTGTAGTACAGTAGTTGTAGTGTAGTTAAGGTGACCTAGCTTACAGAGAAAAAAGAGGTAATCATGCTTTCCCGTCGCTCAAACCCAGTCTGGGTGTCCTCGTGACTGTCTGCGGCCATGTTGGGGACCTCTGGCACCAGTGCTGTTTTCTCGGGTGGTTCGATTCGGTGACATATGAAAATATTGTGTAGGACACAACATGCAAGGATGATTTTGGAGACCTTTTGTGGACTGTACAACATCTCTCCTCCAGGGCGTGCCAAACAGAGAAAGCGTGCTTTCAGCAGGGCGATGGTTCTTTCCACAATGCATCTGGTTTTGCGATGTGCTGCATTGTATCGTACCTGGGCAGTGGTCTGTGGGGTTCTGACCGGAGTCATTAGCCACGTTTTCTGCTCATATCCATTGTCCGCTGTTGAATAATCAAATTAAGAGAGAGCAATTAGTTAAGTACCATGAACATAATGTATACATTAAAGCTTCTGTTATCTAGTTTGCCAATTTACTAGGCCACATATCAAATTTGGAATTATGTCAAGGATTATTAATTACCCAGTAGCCAGCTAGGTGGCATTTCATTGTTCTCAAACATCTGGCACAGGACTGATTGCTGGATCACGTAAGAATCATGGCATGAGCCGGGGAAGCCAGATCTCACGGCCCGCAGCTTCATGTCATGGTCGCACACTACCATGACGTTCATTGAATGGAACTGTTTACGATTTCTATAATGCAGCTCCTGTGCACGGGGAGGGCGGAAAGGGATATGTGTACCATCCACGCACCCTAGCACATTAGGGATCCCTCCCATGCGGTAGATCGCACGTTTTATATTGGCAACCTCCTCCTCATCCTCAGGAAATTTGATATAATCAGGGATAAGGTCGCAAATAGCCAGGACTACCTGGTAAAATATGCGGCTCATTGTAGCCTGGCTGATCCCGCTGATGAGGGCAGAGGTTGCCTGGAAATTCCCCCGTGCCACAATATTTAGCATGGCACATAGGCGAACTATGCAGGGATGAAATGGGTGCGTCTGGTGGATGGCTCGATTTTGGTCTTAATCTGATCATATAGGGACTGTAGTGCTGCACGATTCAGACGAAAACGACTTCTGATCGTCACTTAAATCCCATACAGAGAGGCGGATGCCAAAGGATCGGGGTGCCCTAGGCCTCACAGCACCCTCCTCCTTTGACTCCTGACCTTCCTGTAAGCTCCCACAACAATACATCCATAACCCAAACATCACCCTCTCATCCATCTCACAATCACTGGCTATAGCTCAGGCACTGCACAAAAAACAATATCAACACATACACAACCACTCCACATACACAATCACAATCCTGAAACAATCACACCAATGCAGCTCACCACAAAACCAGATGTATAGTGGTTAGAACCATCAGGCTGCTGAAAGTATGCTTTCAAAGTTTGGCACAACCAAGAGGGGAGTTGCTGCACAACCCACAAAAGGTCCCCAAAACAATCCACACTTGCTGTATGCTACACAATATTTGCAGATGCCACCAAACAAATCTCCCAAAGAAACAGCATTGATGCCAGAAAACCTCAACAAAGCCACAGACAGTAATCAATAAACACAGAAAGCCAGTTTGTGCCAGCTAGGGCAAAGTACCAACAAACACCACAACCTTTGCCACAGTGTATCATGAAAAGAATGCTTAAAGTAATCTGAATTTATACTTAACTTATCCCAAGGACTGGTCCGCTTAGACGCCTCTTGCGTTTCTTAGCAGTTTCCGGTCTGTAATTAGCTTACCACAGGTGTGGCAGAAACGCCAAGCGCTTGCATAATAGCGTACTTTAGCGGATCTGGTTGCACAGACATCTTTTGGCCAATCAAAGGTACGCTGCTAAAAATTCAAATAGCCGTTTTTGGGACAGCATTTCCAATGTTGTTAAGAGCCATGGATCCCATTACTTCATAATGTCTATGTGGGTTGTTAATTAGCTAATTAATGACTTTATTGACTGCAACACATGTTTTCCAGAAACATCATTCATTGGAGTCAAGATGTATCTCCAAACACCTGTACAGTATGTGTCAATCAATTAACTGGGCCTGTTTGTGATTGGTTCCTAAAGTACATAAATTGTGGCATACACATTCAGCATTTGTTGCCATTCTGTAGGTTGCATGCATCCTTGTGTGTGTGTTGTTTGGTGGGGTGTGCAGCTACAGGATGGAGCCAAATTCTGGGCATCTGCCAGCCACTGCTGTGTCTTCTGCTGGGCCGAGTACCAGTGGTGTGCGTCGTGGCCGCAGACCTTCCTTAAGGAAAAAGGCACAGCCTGAAGGTGAAACCCCACCCAAGGCCAAGCGTCCATTTGCCAAGAGGGAGCCAGAATTTAATTTGGTGGATAATAATACTCTTGTGCGTCTGACACTGGCTAAATGGGAGTTATTATTTGGCTCCCAAAGTCAATGTTTAGGCAAACAAGAAAGGAGCAAATTGTGGGATGCCATTGGTGAGCAGCTTACTAGCACTGCTCAATACCCACGTAGTGGCACAGCCTGCAAGAAATGCTTCTACACTTTGCAAAGGGCCCTTATGGGAAAGATGAAGAATTATCTACTTGTAGACAGTGGGACAAAGCAGGGTCCAAAGAGTAAATACAGGCCATATGAGGAGATGCTGAAGTGCAAGATTCCACTATGTCGGCTGCAGGGGGTGGATGCTGGGGATGACACCACAGGTTGGGGTGAAGGTACATTCATTTTATCTTGAAAGTGATTGGTGATAATCATGTTGTTAAATTTCTCCTAACCAAATATTTCTCATAAGAAAATTAGGTCACGGTAAGTATTAGATTTTAGATATGTCCTTTTGTCTAAACATTTTTCTGTCTTGATGCATAGTGTATCCACCACCTGACACCACGTACCACATACAAGTTGAAAATGCGCCTCTCAATGTATCATCAATTATTTCCTTATCAATTTATATCCATGCGACCAAAGGGATAATCTTTCTTTGTATCATTAAAATATTCCTTGCTTGCATACAATCACCGATAGATTTGTTTAAAAGCGAGACATTCCTCATTTATTTAGGTTTAGCATGAAAAATAAAATATATAACCGCACATAGCGTAATACAATAATCACTAGTTTCTGTGCGCAAGATATAAAAACTCCTTACCAGATTAAAAGTCAAATACAGGCGTTGTATTAAAATATTGTTGAGAAGGATCTTGATAATGAAAGTATCATTCCTCCATTGTAACCTTTCAGTGCGTTTTAAGCATAACAACCAGCACGGCGCGTGTATCTCCAAGTCCTAGGCCTCCGGACTCGGCAAGCGTCAGCTATTTTCGGGGGTCACGTGATTTGGCTTAGGCTCCGCCCATTTCCTCACTCCGACTTATTCATAGGCGCACGGAGCACAGCCAAGGGATTATGTTTATAGCCTCGTATCTAGATAGTTAACTGTTTGCGCACCAGATACCAGCGCAAATAGTTAATAAGGCGATGGTTCATAGAATATATTGTGTTACAATTATGACTATTTATTGGTTTTAGGGGAATTAAACTTTTCATCATCTCTCCTTATAATATTGACAATAGTATAGCTTCACTAGCAGCAACTATTCTATCATATATATTAGCGCATATGGTTATACTTATTAAAACAGGCATATATATATTCTTGTATTTCAGTTCATCAACCTATAACATCTTTATCACTTATATACATAAATTCTAAGGGTATACAATCACTCTAAACATGTTATATACATTTTAATTAATTACTACAATGCAATAGAGATATTTCCTTTCAGCGGCGGGCCGATTAATTCCCGTTTTCATTCAGATTCCATCAAAGAGCTTTATATTTAATTGTTACTATAATTTTATATGTTACTAAAAAGGAAATATCACTATGGCAAGTATTATATTATTCAAACATGCATTTATTTCTTAAAAAAGATAAAAATGATTAACCATTCATTAACAATAAAGTCGGTCAAACCTATCAATTTATATAATTAAATGAAATAATTTATCTTATAAAACAGTTTATATCAAATTCAACATTTAATCCTCTAGGTTGCATTGAGTCTAAGGTATATATCCATTTGGATTCTAATTTTGACAATTCTTTGATCATATCCCCTCCTTTCAGATTTAGTTGCATCTGATCAATTATGCAATACTTTAAATCTGAAGGATTACTTTTATGTACCTTTTTAAAATGTAAGGAGACACTATTGGGTCGATTCAAAGAAACATGTTACTGCTTTGATTTTGTCGCCGAACATCCTATTTTTCCCGAACGCTCGTGCACTCGTATGAACTTGCGAGTGATTCTATAAGCTAATACGTTTCCTATCGTAAAAAGCCCGTCCGTTCGTATGTTATCTTCCGAACTTGGCTCAGTCATTTGTCTATCGTAAAATACAGGTTGATGTGATCACTTGTTGCGGCGGCAGCCTGTTTTTTTGCCCCCTTCCATCGTCCACCTCTTCCAATTAATTGCGTTTGCCTCTGGTTTTCAATTTTGGCCTCTTATATTGGTTCCTTCGTATATATATAAGGTCTTGCGCATGCGCGATCCAAGCTACACTCCCAAAACCAATGTGGGCCCTATCTGACACTACCAATCTCACCACTACTACTTCGTGCCAGTCTAACACTTACCTTTATGAACCCTCAAACTTACCCAAACCCCTTAGCGCTTGCATTCTTCTTCATTTCTCGGACCCTAAAACTTACCCAAACCCCTTAGCGCTTGCATTTTTCTTCATTTATCGGACCCTAAAACTTACCCAAACCCCTTAGCGCTTGCATTTTTCTTCATTTCTCGGACCCTAAAACTTACCCAAACCCCTTAGCGCTTGCATTTTTCTTCATTTATCGGACCCTAAAACTTACTCAAACCCCTTAGCGCTTCTATTTTTCTTCATTTTGACGAGCCTAAAACTTACCCAAACCCCTTAGCGCTTGCATTTTTCTTCATTTATCGGACCCTAAAACTTACCCAAACCCCTTAGCGCTTGCATTTTTCTTCATTTATCGGACCCTAAAACTTACCCACACCCCTTAGCGCTTGCATTTTTCTTCATTTTGACGAGCCTAAAACGTACCCAAACCCCTTAGCGCTTGCATTTTTCTTCATTTATCGGACCCTAAAACTTACCCAAACCCCTTAGCGCTTGCATTTTTCTTCATTTATCGGACCCTAAAACTTACCCAAACCCCTTAGCGCTTGCATTTTTCTTCATTTTGACGAGCCTAAAACTTACCCAAACCCCTTAGCGCTTGCATTTTTCTTCATTTTGACGAGCCTAAAACTTACCCAAACCCCTTAGCGCTTGCATTTTTCTTCATTTTGACGAGCCTAAAACTTACCCAAACCCCTTAGCGCTTGCATTCTTCTTCATTTTGACGAGCCTAAAACTTACCCAAACCCCTTAGCGCTTGCATTTTTCTTCATTTTGACGAGCCTAAAACTTACCCAAACCCCTTAGCGCTTGCATTTTTCTTCATTTTGACGAGCCTAAAACTTACCCAAAACCCTTAGCGCTTGCATTTTTCTTCATTTTGACGAGCCTAAAACTTACCCAAACCCCTTAGTGCTTGCATTCTTCTTCATTTTGACGAGCCTAAAACTTACCCAAACCCCTTAGCGCTTGCATCCTTCTTCATTTCTCGGACCCTAAAACTTACCCAAACCCCTTAGCGCTTGCATTCTTCTTCATTTTGACGAGCCTAAAACTTACCCAAACCCCTTAGCGCTTGCATTCTTCTTCATTTTGACGAGCCTAAAACTTACCCAAACGCCTTAGCGCTTGCATTCTTCTTCATTTTGACAAGCCTTAAACTTACCCAAACCCCTTAGCGCTTGCATTCTTCTTCATTTTGACGAGCCTAAAACTTACCCAAACCCCTTAGCGCTTGCATTCTTCTTCATTTTGACGAGCCTAAAACTTACCCAAACCCCTTAGCGCTTGCATTTTTTTTCATTTTGACGAGCCTAAAACTTACCCAAACCACTTAATGTACATATGTCTATATGTTTTTAAGCATGCTTTTTCGTGTTTGTGGAAATGTATTTTGTTTCCCATATTATAAATGACACATTTTTTATGCCTTAAAATATAATTTATTTTTTAGAAATTTGTGGTTATTAAAATTTTTGGTTGGTATCCAACTTTTAAAAGATTTTATCTAAAATTTTAAAAACTATTTACAACATTTAGCCAGGACCAAGGGCACTAATCCTCCTCTTCTTCTTCAGTTGGCCCCAACGTCGCCTGTATGGCCATCAGCTCGGCCACCAACTCCTTGATTCTTTTTTTTTTGTCAGCCACTGTTTGTGGGATCATCCCTGTAACCAAGAGAGAAATAAACATAAATAGTAGTACCAGACCGGTTTGTATGCTGGGAATAGATTTTTGGTTAGTCAAATACATGTAAATGAATGACATATGTCATTCGTCAAAGTAATAAAGGAAATGCTTTTCCCACAGGTAAGTCTTGAAACTCCTTAAACCGGAACTTAAACATGATGTTATGAAAACCAAAAACTCTTTACAAATAATTCGGCACCATATAAAAGTACATTTTGGTGCCTTTTTTATTACTGCATCGCCATCTGGACTCAGAAGCATAACACTTAATGAGGAGAGGAGAGTGGGATAAAGTACAGGGGAGCAGGTTACAGTTGTGCTTTGGTAATACAGAGCATAGCTGGGTTCAGGTAAAGGTCAGCAGTCCCACAATGCATGGCAGCACATTACTTCGCCAAATCTGGATGCCATGCTGCCTGTAAATATTGCGCATTCCCTATGCCGCCATCTTGTATGTGTAAAGGCTCCTAACATCCAGTAGATGCTGGTAGCCTGTTTTAGAATGTTCGCAATCTGTATGTACAGTGTGTGGGATACTTATTAGCTAGGCTCTTAATACGAGTTATGGTCCGCTTTAAGCTAACGAAGTGCCCACATGAAAGTGTTAACTATACATTGCCTTTAGTTATGTGTGTGTTGTTAGCAAAAAACACATAATTCTGACTAATGGCATGGCTACTTACTTTGTTGGTGGCCGACAGATGGCTGGTTGGGGCCAACAGGATGCCCTTGGTCCTGGCTATGCTGTGAAGAAGTCCCTGGAGAAACATGTGAAATTTGGTTAGTTGTTGGACAGAGTCACTCTTCCCCAAATATCTGGCTCCCAGTCTGCCTGACATCACTCACCTTCGCCAGGATCATCTTCAAGCATCTCTGCTGCCTCCTCCTCCACTACCTCACCCGCTCCCGAAGCATCTAGAAATACATAATAAAGGAGCACTTAGTTTTTTTACTTGCATGTATATCTTTGTGCATATACATGAAGAGTGACATACCAGAGCCTTCCCCATGCCTGGCAGGGTATGACTCCGCGCCCACGCGGTTGAGCCCCTCCTCTGTGGTAAGGTCCAGGGGCTGGTCTGAGGAGGCCACAGAGGAGGGGTAGGTCCGTCGCCCGGGAGATCCACCACCTTCCCTCACAGATGCAGAATCATGCAGCACTGGTCGGCCTGTGCGCCTCCGGGTGCGGCGAATGCGGAAATCCATTTCCAACACTAACCAAGAAAAGTCATTATAAATAAAGGCATAACTTATAAATTTGGAACATATACCATGCAATCGCTTTGTAGTTACTTGGGAAATGGATCCCGAAAAACCTCCGCACCCGGGACATGTGCAGCCGTTTCAGGTCCGACCAATGCTGCATTTTTTGTCAGCCACTGTTTGTGGGATCATCCCTGTAACCAAGAGAGAAATAAACATAAATAGTAGTACCAGACCGGTTTGTATGCTGGGAATAGATTTTTGGTTAGTCAAATACATGTAAATGCATGACATATGTCATTCGTCAAAGTAATAAAGGAAATGCTTTTCCCACAGGTAAGTCTTGAAACTCCTTAAACCGGAACTTAAACATGATGTTATGAAAACCAAAAACTCTTTACAAATAATTCGGCACCATATAAAATTACATTTTGGTGCCTTTTTTATTACTGCGTCGCCATCTGGACTCAGAAGCATAACACTTAATGAGGAGAGGAGAGTGGGATAAAGTACAGGGGAGCAGGTTACAGTTGTGCTTTGGTAATACAGAGCATAGCTGGGTTCAGGTAAAGGTCAGCAGTCCCACAATGCATGGCAGCACATTACTTCGCCAAATCTGGATGCCATGCTGCCTGTAAATATTGCGCATTCCCTATGCCGCCATCTTGTATGTGTAAAGGCTCCTAACATCCAGTAGATGCTGGTAGCCTGTTTTAGAATGTTCGCAATCTGTATGTACAGTGTGTGGGATACTTATTAGCTAGGCTCTTAATACGAGTTATGGTCCGCTTTAAGCTAACAAAGTGCCCACATGAAAGTGTTAACTATACATTGCCTTTAGTTATGTGTGTGCTGTTAGCAAAAAACACATAATTCTGACTAATGGCATGGCTACTTACTTTGTTGGTGGCCGACAGATGGCTGGTTGGGGCCAACAGGATGCCCTTGGTCCTGGCTATGCTGTGAAGAAGTCCCTGGAGAAACATGTGAAATTTGGTTAGTTGTTGGACAGAGTCACTCTTCCCCAAATATCTGGCTCCCAGTCTGCCTGACATCACTCACCTTCGCCAGGATCATCTTCAAGCATCTCTGCTGCCTCCTCCTCCACTACCTCACCCGCTCCCGAAGCATCTAGAAATACATAATAAAGGAGCACTTAGTTTTTTTACTTGCATGTATATCTTTGTGCATATACATGAAGAGTGACATACCAGAGCCTTCCCCATGCCTGGCAGGGTATGACTCCGCGCCCACGCGGTTGAGCCCCTCCTCTGTGGTAAGGTCCAGGGGCTGGTCTGAGGAGGCCACAGAGGAGGGGTAGGTCCGTCGCCCGGGAGATCCACCACCTTCACTCACAGATGCAGAATCATGCAGCACTGGTCGGCCTGTGCGCCTCCGGGTGCGGCGAATGCGGAAATCCATTTCCAACACTAACCAAGAAAAGTCATTATAAATAAAGGCATAACTTATAAATTTGGAACATATACCATGCAATCGCTTTGTACTTACTTGGAAAATGGATCCCGAAAAACCTCTGCACCCGGGACATGTGCAGCCGTTTCAGGTCCGACCAATGCTGCATTATCTGTGTGTGAGTGAAGGTGGTATTGGTCACACGGTGTATTTCCGCGATGATCTCCCGGGCGATGTCCCTTTTTCACACACATTGGGCGCGAAGTCATACCGGCGCTGAAGCATGATCTGAAAAACATAATGTACACAGAGCTTTTACTTTTACACACAGAGCCATATGTGTTGCATCAGAAGTTTCGAATTTAAAGTGGACCAACACCCACCGGTGATTGGCCCGGGAAACTATAAGATTCCCGGGCCGATCACCTCCCTCCCCGCGGGACATCCGAGATCGGGATGTCCCGCGGGGTGAAACCCCCCCAAACACCCCAAACTCCTTACCTTAGTTTCTGTGAATGTCCGGCGCGGGCACACGCGCGTCAACAGGGACGCGCGGGAGGCGGCGGCAGAGGAGCCGCTTGTCCGCGGCTTGTCCGTCGCCGCGGAAAGAGGTGAGTTTGGGGGGTTCGGGGGGGTTTCACACAGCGGGGCACCCCGATCGGGGGTGCCCCACCGAAGTGGACCAAGACCCAGGATAGTCAAAATCCTTGGTGTTGGTCCACTTTAATGTCATTAACACACACATTTAGAGTGAAAGCCATTTTTGGGTTGTGCCTTAAAGCGGACGTTCACTCTGAATCAGAGTCTTGTCTTATGTTATATGTTTCACACACCCTGTACATACAGATTGCCAACATTACAAATCATCCCACCTGCATCTATGGCATGTTATGATGGTTTAAACATCCAAGATGGCGGCTTATGTAAGCTGCCATCTTTGCAGGCAGCCTGCAAACAGGAAGTGCATGCAAACTGGAAGTGTGTGTGCTGCTCTGCATTCTTGGACTGCTGACCTTCCCATGACCACAGCTCTGCTGTGTCTGAGCAAAGCACAGCTATAACCCACCCCCCTGTACCTTATCCCACTCACCTCTCCTCAGTAATTGTGATGCTTCTGAGTCAAGATGGCTGTGCGCATATCCTAAATTCTTGAACAAAGTTGCAGGCCAGTGGAGGCAAGACTAATACGTTAGTGGCTTAAACTGTCCAATATTTTAATTTGATAGGCTGTGTACTCGTTTTTTATGTTTTAGTGGTTTTCACTAAATCACGCTGAAGGTCCGGTTTCTGACTTTTTGTGCACGTGTGTGGCTTGCTGTTGTGTTTTTATGTCTTAGCCAAACAGTGGTCCGCAAACATCCGCATCAAGGTCCGAGACAGGCCAGGTTTTTCAGCTCTACACGCTACTCCACAGGTTAATTAACTGGTGCTAAGCCAGAGCAATAGCCCTAATTAGGACATCAGCATAGAGAGCTGAAAAACGTGGCCTGTCTCGGACCTTGATGATGAAGTGTGAGGACCCCTGTTCTAAAACATTAAGATCATCCAAACTTGTTCCAAGCGCATCATTTACATGTAGTACATCAGTCAGTATGAGCTTAAAAGGCAGAGCAAGGCACTTACCAGCATGAGGATCTCTTCTTGTTGACGGGTGAAGATAGTGGGCGCCATCTTTATGCTTCTTCAAGGCAGCAGATAAGTGAAACCCCTGATCGTCCGTACGATCGCGTAGGCGTGCGCATAGGCGTCAGACGCTGGGCGCCTTATTTAAAGGTCCCTGCACCCAAAGCTCATTCTCTTTGACTTTTTTGAGAAAATGGCACCCAAAAAGCCAGCAGCAAAACGCGGCAAGCAAAGCCAGACTTCTGCGGGCCCAACAACCAGGTCCCAGCAAACCCAAAAGAAGCTACGGCACAAAAACGCAAGTAGCAGCTCGGCCCCACCAAGGGACAGTGGACCCTCCATTTCGCCCAAAAGGCCCACAAAGGCACGTGCCCCTGCGGCCAAAAAACAGGCTAAACGGGTCGGAAGCCCCACAGCAGGCACCAGCACATCTGCCCCCCGAAGAGGCTGCACAAGGGACCCCACACCACCCATGGTCTCAAGCCGGGCACTTATCCAACCCAGGCCCCGCAGCAGGGCCAGAAGCCCGTCCAGGCCCAGAAGCAGGGCACACAGCCCATACAGGCCCCGCAGCAGGGCCAGAAGCCCGTCCAGGCCCAGAAGCAGGGCACACAGCCCATACAGGCCCCGCAGCAGGGCCAGAAGCCCGTCCAGGCCCAGAAGCAGGGCACACAGCCCATACAGGCCCCGCAGCAGGGCCAGAAGCCCGTCCAGGCCCAGAAGCAGGGCACACAGCCCATACAGGCCCCGCAGCAGGGCCAGAAGCCCGTCCAGGCCCAGAAGCAGGGCACACAGCCCATACAGGCACCGCAGCAGGGCCAGAAGCCCGTCCAGGCCCCGAAGCAGGGCACACAGCCCATACAGGCCCCGCAGCAGGGCCAGAAGCCCGTCCAGGCCCCGAAGCAGGGCACACAGCCCATACAGGCCCCGCAGCAGGGTCAGAAGCCTGTCCAGGCCCCGAAGCAGGGCACACAGCCCATACAGGCCCCGCAGCAGGGCACCTAGGCCAAGACCAGGCACCAGCAGGGCACCTAGCCCAAGACCAGGCACCAGCAGGGCACCTAGCCCAAGACCAGGCACCAGCAGGGCACCTAGCCCCCCAAGAGGCCCAAGAAAGGACATCATCCTTCAAGAAATAATTAGCACATCTACACCTGGAAGTTCTGTGGCCAGCCACGCAAGAACACCCAGTCCCTTGGCCAGTCCAGTCCAGTCATTGGGAAGCCACCAATCCTTGCATTCCCCTACACAGCCCCAGGCCATAATGTCACCACATGTGTCTGCACACATGGAGGAGCACCAAACCCAACCATCTGGCCGCACATTGCGGCGCGGCCATTTGTGTGGCCGATTCTCACATGAGCAAAATATGGCATTGGCTAGTGGCCTTACATTATTCTATGACGAGCTCTATGGGAGCATATCCAAACACACCACTAAGCAGCGGAAAATGGAATTGTTTGAACAACTCAAACGACAAGTAAATGCAGCGGGGGAAGGGAGGAAAGATGTTGGACAAATCCAAAAGAAAATTTCGGATATGAAATATGCTGTACGGCAAAAAGAAATTAAAAGGCATAATTACAGGTAAATAAATGATGTATCCAAATGTAATTATTAGGATGTACTGTATGCACCTTTTCTGTGTACCAAACTATAATTTCATTTCAGCATGAAAACTGGAGGGGGCTATCCCACCAAACTGGAGTTTACACCTGCTGAGGAGATTGTGCTGGGCCTTCTCCATCCTGTCGCGGTCGGTGGCCATGCGGGTCTAAGGGACACAGACTCACCGACCCATACACAAGGTGAGTAATCTTAATCTGCATGTTTGGCTTGTTGCAAAGTAAATTAAAGTTCACTAGGACAAAGTTGACGCTATGGCCCTATGGTGTGGCTTGGTTGGGCTCGCACTAGTGTGCCTGTTTGTGTCCTGTTTGGGTCCATGTGAAACACACATTTCGGACCACATACATTATGTAAAAGACCAATTAACACTAATTATGTGCCAAGTAACGAAGTTTCATAAGGAAAGTTATATATTTGTACTCAATCACAAAACACACATCATTAGGGATGTGTTGTCTATTTGTTGTGTGAGTTGTGTTTGAGGTAACAATTTAAATCAAGAGCCACAAACATAAATTACCTAGAGAATGGGAGTCAAACTCTAAATAGGTGCTATGCAAGTTGTAAGCTGACTGGGTACACTTCCTGACTTCGAACTGAGGTCAGTTATCAGTTTACTCGATCCATATCACATATCTTAAAGTGAGTGTATTTGAGAAATCTGCCCCGTTGCTGTAGAGTTGCTTCAGATTTCAAATAGTGGCTTGTTTAATTACCTACCTAAACAATGCTTATGTGTGTGTTTACCTTGTTTCGGTTTCTCTTCTTCAGCCCAGCATGACCCCTCAGCAAGTGTAAACTCACCCCCCAGTTTGAATATGCCTTCCAGTTCCGTACAGCATAGGAGCCCAGATCCCAGTTTTCCGGTAAGTTTATTTAGTACCAAAAATACTACCAAGTGCTTAAGCATGTGTTAAACTGATGGAATCCTAATTAGGAACGCAAACTTATCATTTTTTTTTCTATGTCCCTACAGACCCACACACTCATGGAAGAGATCCAGGAAATGGAGGAAGATGGATCCATGCTGGGCACGTCCGAAGACCTCCCCCTGGGTCCCAATCTGCAACTGCTCCATAATGTTTCTCTGGCCAATCCTCAGCAGCAGAGAGAATCTGCATCCATTGTGCATGCACATGGGGAGACTGAGACAACAGTCCCCAGTGTTCACTCTGCTGCTGAGGATTTGCCAAGCATGCCTGTTGCTATTGAGGGCCCGAGACAACGCGGCAGGGCACGCCCAAGAGCCAGGGTAATTGTGCGGCGCACTCCATTACGCCGCACAATTTCCCAGGGGAGGCATAATGCCCTGCTTGATTTATGGAACCAGGAGAGGGACTCTTTTGAGGCACAGCAGCAAAATGAGCGGGAGGAAAGGCATGCCGATATGGTGTACCTCAATTCCACCTTACAGGCCATCCTCGCTGAGTTTCGGACCCACAACAGCAACATGGCCAATGCAAGTAATGCAATCCAGTCATCCATGGCTGAATTGACCAATATGCAGAGAAACATTATGGAGCAGTTGCAGATTAACAATGCAACCATGGCCCAGGTTAGGTCACATCCACACGGACCGCCACCTGGGTTTTATGGGCAGCCACCCTATTAATTAATCCATGATTGTGTGGGACATCTTTTCTCTTCCCCCCCACTGTATTTACTTGTCGTTTGATGTTTTTCTCAATCCATTTTGTGTTTGACATGCAGGTTGTGTTTTGGATTTGCTCCCATAGAGCTCCTTAGAGTAATGAGTAAGGCCACTAGCCAATGCCATAGGTCTATGTGGAGTGTAGGTGGCAATTAACATGGGCCACTTATGGCTTTTTACATTTGTTTGGTTTGTGCTCCTCCTGTTTGCAGACATGTTTGTGTGACAGTATGGCCATGCCAAAATATCCCTTGGCACAGGCAATATTAATCACTGGACTAGGCTGGCCTTTGGACTGGGTGTCCTTGTTTGGTTGTGCCACTCACTTCCAGGTGTAGATGTGCTGTATTTCTGTTTAACAACTTAATGCATTTTGAGCCACAGTTGTATGTGGAATGTTTTATGTTGTGCACAACCATTCAAAGTCCAAAAAGTAAAAAAATTACACAGTTACTATACTTGTGGCGTTTTTAGTTGAAACACATTTGACATCAACTTGGCCTAAAGCAGATACATTTTTGTTTAAGAGGTGTAAAAATGAAAAGATCAATCTAAGTAAACACCAGGAAAAACATTAGCCAACAATTAAGGCAAAAATATTTTATTTTAAGGTAATGCCACATTACGGCCTAAAAAATAAAAGAAAAAAAAGGCAAATACACACACACAGAATCGAAAACAACAACAAGGCTTTAACTAAAGTGCTGCAATATCAAATTTGATCGCACTGATTGACCAGACTCACTGGGTGGGCCAACATAATTGTCACCATCATCTTCTATGGCTGTAGAGGGCAGAACATCCACATAACGGGGGACACGTTCTTTAATCGCAAAATTATGCAGAACAGCACATGCCATTATGATGTCTATAACCTTTTTAGGATCATATTGCAGGGCGCCCCCGGTATGGTCCAAACACCTAAAACGGGTCTTCAACAGTCCAAATGCCCTCTCAACAACAGCCCTGGTCTTGCGGTGCGCACGGTTGTAGGCTTCCTGAGAGGCATCCTGGGGCCGCAGCACAGGCGTCATGAGCCAGGGGAGAAGTGGGTAACCTGAATCACCTTAACAAGACAATTAAAAGCAAAAAATAAACAAATTGCAAGGCAACAAACAAACAATTTGACATATATCAAAATGCTGTAAGCTAAAGGCAAAAAAAAACACACAGGGCACATTATAAAAATCACTATTGGCACAAATGTAGTACATAACTAAATATGCAGCTTAAATGAAACAAAGAATGAGAACACATCTGCTCGGACAAGGGTATTTCGAAATATGGTTGGTTTTATGGTTTAGGAAATGTTACAATTAGGATGCTGCTGAGGGGCACACAACATTTCTATAAAGAATGCACTGTATGCAGTTTAAGTCCACTTTGACATTTACAGACCAATACTACAAAAGGACCATAAACTATCAGATACTTCTGGACAATCTGCTACCCAATAGATTTTTAGACATGGAAGTTACAGACATCCTAACCAAAGTTACAAAATTCTGAAGTACAAAGTGAGCCAAGCGCTTGTTTGTTTTTTCCAAAAATCCTTAAAAAAACACTTTCAAAATGTTGGTTCATGTTTATGCCAAAAATTCAAAAGCTAAACTAGCAAAAAATAACAGATTCCTATGAAATATGTATACACAAAAATAGGACACACTTACCAAGCAGCCATGCCCCCCGAAAATTCACCAGACTCAAATCGCCGAAACAAACCAGATCGTCTCAGGATATATGAATCGTGCGACGATCCTGGGTAGCCGGCAAGGACACTCAGGAAACGCATGTCCGGCCCCACCACGGCCTGGACATTAAGGGAGTGTCCCATTTTTCGATTCCTTAAGGCCAAAACCAAAAAAAATGGGTATGTGATAAGGGCCAAACACATTTGAAACAAAAAACATGTCTGCACACAATTTCAAACAACAAATGAAAAGCCAAAATAAGGCATGTACACAAAAGGCAAAAAAAAAATATGCTGCCGCAAGGTAAAACAGGTTACATTACACGTTGGGCCCCATAATAACCAAACCCAAAAAAATCTACCTATATATATACTCGTCGGATGCCCTAGGTACGAGTGCCACATGTGTACAGTCAACAGCACCAATTACGTTGGGCATGTCGGCGACATTATAAAAACCAAGCTTAATGGCGTTTCTGGCTGCCATATCATCCGGAAAAAAAAATATATTTGGGAGTTATGGCAGCCATGCCTTCCAAAAATTTGGATAGTACGCGGCTCAGCGTAGGCTGGGAAAACCCCACAGAGAGGGCACCCAGCCTCTGGAACGAGCCGTTCGCCAAAAATTGCAGGCAGCCAAGCATCTTGGTCATACCGGAAATTGCTTGCCCCTTCCTTGTGGTGCGGGCTAACCATGGCCGCAGCTCACTATATAATTTATGGAGGAAAGCGCGATTAAGCCTGGTCAGCTCGAACAGCTCAACATCATTCATGCTATCGATGTTCATGCGACGACGCAGGGGCAATCTGCTCTCAGACATCCGGATCAACTCGATGCCAAAAAGCATAAGCCCTTGATGTGCCACAAACTCGCTCCTCTCCATCCTACTCCCGAGGCCAAATAGCTGCCGGCAAACATTTCGGAAAGCAGCTTTTTAATGGCCTTCAAAACAATTACCAATCACCTCTCTGAATTGGTCGCAAGCCCATGTCAATCACGTAAAAAATAGGATCGAACGCAAAAACTACGATTTGGACGGAAAAAAGACACGAACTAATGCAAAAAATCCAATTGACGTTCGAAATGCGTATGTTCATATACGTCTATGCGCGAACGATCGTGCGAATATGAAATGGCCCAAAAAAAAGGAAAAAATGACAAACACCCACCCAAACTTACGATTCCCGATCCGAAATCAATTAACTTTTGCATTTTGAATCGAGGGGTATGTAATTCATAGTTTCTTTTGATGTTATATATATGTTCTCTCAATCTTGTTTTAAACTCTCTCGCTGTACGACCTATATATTGTAACCCGCAAGGACATTCAAGTAAATAAACAACATTTTTACTGGTACATGTAAAAAAGGTTTTTATTCTAAATTCCTTTTTTGTAATTTTAGAAATACATTTCTTTGTGCATTTGGTATTTTTTGGGCAGTTTTTACATCCAGCACATTTTTTACAAGGATAAAAACCATCCAATTGTTTAGAAAATCTAAATTTATCTTTAATTGTGGGTGCAACATAGCTTTTTATTAGATGAGTAGAAAGAGTGGGGGGTTTTCTAAAAATAACTGTGGGTCTTTCAGGTAAAGAGGGACCTAATATCTCATAATGTTTAATTATATTCCAATGCCTGTTTAGAATCTTCTTTCATTTTCTGTGATTACTCCCATACCGTGGGATAAATGCAAATTCTGTTGTGTTATTTTTTGTGTTTTTCTATCACCTCTATATTCTTCTAACATGGTCTTTCTATCTATTTCGTTGATTTTATTTATTTCTCCTTGAATAAATTCTAATTCATAACCCTTATCTGTGAACCTTTTTCCTATTAGTTGTACTTGTTCTAAATAATCCTTTTCTCGTATGCAGTTTCTCTTGATTCTATAAAACTGTCCCCTAGGAATATTATTAATCCACTGAGGATGGTGGCAGCTTGTTTTTGGAATGTACGAATTCCTATCGGTCTCTTTGAAGAAAGTCTTGGTAACGAGTTCTGTATCTTTTTTCTCTATGATCAAATCTAAAAAAATAATTTTTGTATTACTTATTTCTGTGGTTAAAGTTATTCCCCAATCATTATTATTTAGGGAATCAAAAAATTCTGCAAAGGATTGTTGGTTTCTAGGGATGAGCGAATCGATCCGGACGAACCCGGATTCGATCCGAATTTCAGGAAAAATTCGATTCGGATCGAATCCGAATTTCCCCGCGATTCGATCGCTCGAAGTTTTCCTTTAACATCCATTCATTTACATTACAGGCATTCTAAGATGGCGGACGGGACATGTCCAGACATGTAAGCTGGGGCAGTGTATGCTGGGACAGTCACATGCAGCCTATCAGCAGCCAGCAAGCCCGGTGACGTCACAGCTGTATTTAAGGCCGGCCATCTTGCTTTCCAGCCTCATTTCTCTATTGCATTCGTGAGAGACAGAACGCTGTGTAGCTGAGGGAGAGACAGTTAGACAGTTAGACAGGCAGGGACAGACAGGGACAGGCTGGAGACAGGCAGGAGACAGACAGGAGACAGACAGAAAGTCAGCGGAAAACAGGGAAAGGAATGGAAAATCGGAGGCTGTCAGTTTTTTTTTTTTTTTTTCATCCAGCCTGACAGCCAGGCTTTGTTAGCGTTTTCAGGCTGCTTATACTAACTAACTGTGCATATATACTGAACTGATCTTAAGTCTGCTGTGAGGCATCCCATTCTGTGACTAAAGCAGCCTCTGTTTAAGACCATATAAGCATTTGCTCTTATCATATTTGAAATTAGCCTGATAAAGACACTTTTGCTGGGCATAGCACTACTTGTCCCTGCCAGGGCATCCCATTCTGTGACTAAAGCAGCCTCTGTTTAAGACCATATAAGCATTTGCTCTTATTATATTTGAAATTAGCCTGATAAAGACACTTTTGCTGGGCATAGTACTACTGGATCTTTTTTGGGGGCATCCCATTCTGTGACTAAAGCAACCTCTGTTTAAGACCATATAAACATTTGCTCTTATCATATTTGAAATTAGCCTGATAAAGACACTTTTGCTGGGCATAGTACTACTGGATCTTTTTTGGGGGCATCCCATTCTGTGACTAAAGCAGCCTCTGTTTAAGACCATATAAGCATTTGCTCTTATCATATTTGAAATTAGCCTGATAAAGACACTTTTGCTGGGCATAGTACTACTGGATCTTTTTTGGGGGCATCCCATTCTGTGACTAAAGCAGCCTCTGTTTAAGACCATATAAGCATTTGCTCTTATCATATTTGAAATTAGCCTGATAAAGACACTTTTGCTGGGCATAGCACTACTTGTCCCTGCCAGGGCATCCCATTCTGTGACTAAAGCAGCCTCTGTTTAAGACCATATAAGCATTTGCTCTTATTATATTTGAAATTAGCCTGATAAAGACACTTTTGCTGGGCATAGTACTACTGGATCTTTTTTGGGGGCATCCCATTCTGTGACTAAAGCAGCCTCTGTTTAAGACCATATAAGCATTTGCTCTTATCATATTTGAAATTAGCCTGATAAAGACACTTTTGCTGGGCATAGTACTACTGGATCTTTTTTGGGGGCATCCCATTCTGTGACTAAAGCAGCCTCTGTTTAAGACCATATAAGCATTTGCTCTTATCATATTTGAAATTAGCCTGATAAAGACACTTTTGCTGGGCATAGCACTACTTGTCCCTGCCAGGGCATCCCATTCTGTGACTAAAGCAGCCTCTGTTTAAGACCATATAAGCATTTGCTCTTATTATATTTGAAATTAGCCTGATAAAGACACTTTTGCTGGGCATAGCACTACTTGTCCCTGCCAGGGCATCCCATTCTGTGACTAAAGCAGCCTCTGTTTAAGACCATATAAGCATTTGCTCTTATTATATTTGAAATTAGCCTGATAAAGACACTTTTGCTGGGCATAGCACTACTTGTCCCTGCCAGGGCATCCCATTCTGTGACTAAAGCAGCCTCTGTTTAAGACCATATAAGCATTTGCTCTTATTATATTTGAAATTAGCCTGATAAAGACACTTTTGCTGGGCATAGTACTACTGGATCTTTTTTGGGGGCATCCCATTCTGTGACTAAAGCAGCCTCTGTTTAAGACCATATAAGCATTTGCTCTTATTATATTTGAAATTAGCCTGATAAAGACACTTTTGCTGGGCATAGTACTACTGGATCTTTTTTGGGGGCATCCCATTCTGTGACTAAAGCAGCCTCTGTTTAAGACCATATAAGCATTTGCTCTTATCATATTTGAAATTAGCCTGATAAAGACACTTTTGCTGGGCATAGTACTACTGGATCTTTTTTGGGGGCATCCCATTCTGTGACTAAAGCAGCCTCTGTTTAAGACCATATAAGCATTTGCTCTTATCATATTTGAAATTAGCCTGATAAAGACACTTTTGCTGGGCATAGCACTACTTGTCCCTGCCAGGGCATCCCATTCTGTGACTAAAGCAGCCTCTGTTTAAGACCATATAAGCATTTGCTCTTATTATATTTGAAATTAGCCTGATAAAGACACTTTTGCTGGGCATAGCACTACTTGTCCCTGCCAGGGCATCCCATTCTGTGACTAAAGCAGCCTCTGTTTAAGACCATATAAGCATTTGCTCTTATTATATTTGAAATTAGCCTGATAAAGACACTTTTGCTGGGCATAGCACTACTTGTCCCTGCCAGGGCATCCCATTCTGTGACTAAAGCAGCCTCTGTTTAAGACCATATAAGCATTTGCTCTTATTATATTTGAAATTAGCCTGATAAAGACACTTTTGCTGGGCATAGTACTACTGGATCTTTTTTGGGGGCATCCCATTCTGTGACTAAAGCAGCCTCTGTTTAAGACCATATAAGCATTTGCTCTTATTATATTTGAAATTAGCCTGATAAAGACACTTTTGCTGGGCATAGTACTACTGGATCTTTTTAGGGGGCATCCCATTCTGTGACTAAAGCAGCCTCTGTTTAAGACCATATAAGCATTTGCTCTTATCATATTTGAAATTAGCCTGATAAAGACACTTTTGCTGGGCATAGTACTACTGGATCTTTTTTGGGGGCATCCCATTCTGTGACTAAAGCAGCCTCTGTTTAAGACCATATAAGCATTTGCTCTTATTATATTTGAAATTTGCCTGATAAAGACACTTTTGCTGGGCATAGCACTACTTGTCCCTGCCAGGGCATCCCATTCTGTGACTAAAGCAGCCTCTGTTTAAGACCATATAAGCATTTGCTCTTATTATATTTGAAATTAGCCTGATAAAGACACTTTTGCTGGGCATAGTACTACTGGATCTTTTTTGGGGGCATCCCATTCTGTGACTAAAGCAGCCTCTGTTTAAGACCATATAAGCATTTGCTCTTATTATATTTGAAATTAGGCCTGATAAAGACACTTTTGCTGGGCATAGTACTACTGGATCTTTTTTGGGGGCATCCCATTCTGTGACTAAAGCAGCCTCTGTTTAAGACCATATAAGCATTTGCTCTTATTATATTTGAAATTAGGCCTGATTAAGACACTTTTGCTGGGCATAGCACTACTTGTCCCTGCCAGGGCATCCCATTCTGTGACTAAAGCAGCCTCTGTTTAAGACCATATAAGCATTTGCTCTTATTATATTTGAAATTAGCCTGATAAAGACACTTTTGCTGGGCATAGTACTACTGGATCTTTTTTGGGGGCATCCCATTCTGTGACTAAAGCAGCCTCTGTTTAAGACCATATAAGCATTTGCTCTTATCATATTTGAAATTAGCCTGATAAAGACACTTTTGCTGGGCATAGTACTACTGGATCTTTTTTGGGGGCATCCCATTCTGTGACTAAAGCAGCCTCTGTTTAAGACCATATAAGCATTTGCTCTTATTATATTTGAAATTAGCCTGATAAAGACACTTTTGCTGGGCATAGTACTACTGGATCTTTTTTGGGGGCATCCCATTCTGTGACTAAAGCAGCCTCTGTTTAAGACCATATAAGCATTTGCTCTTATCATATTTGAAATTAGCCTGATAAAGACACTTTTGCTGGGCATAGTACTACTGGATCTTTTTTGGGGGCATCCCATTCTGTGACTAAAGCAGCCTCTGTTTAAGACCATATAAGCATTTGCTCTTATCATATTTGAAATTAGCCTGATAAAGACACTTTTGCTGGGCATAGTACTACTGGATCTTTTTTGGGGGCATCCCATTCTGTGACTAAAGCAGCCTCTGTTTAAGACCATATAAGCATTTGCTCTTATCATATTTGAAATTAGCCTGATAAAGACACTTTTGCTGGGCATAGCACTACTTGTCCCTGCCAGGGCATCCCATTCTGTGACTAAAGCAGCCTCTGTTTAAGACCATATAAGCATTTGCTCTTATTATATTTGAAATTAGCCTGATAAAGACACTTTTGCTGGGCATAGTACTACTGGATCTTTTTTGGGGGCATCCCATTCTGTGACTAAAGCAGCCTCTGTTTAAGACCATATAAGCATTTGCTCTTATCATATTTGAAATTAGCCTGATAAAGACACTTTTGCTGGGCATAGTACTACTGGATCTTTTTTGGGGGCATCCCATTCTGTGACTAAAGCAGCCTCTGTTTAAGACCATATAAGCATTTGCTCTTATCATATTTGAAATTAGCCTGATAAAGACACTTTTGCTGGGCATAGCACTACTTGTCCCTGCCAGGGCATCCCATTCTGTGACTAAAGCAGCCTCTGTTTAAGACCATATAAGCATTTGCTCTTATTATATTTGAAATTAGCCTGATAAAGACACTTTTGCTGGGCATAGCACTACTTGTCCCTGCCAGGGCATCCCATTCTGTGACTAAAGCAGCCTCTGTTTAAGACCATATAAGCATTTGCTCTTATTATATTTGAAATTAGCCTGATAAAGACACTTTTGCTGGGCATAGTACTACTGGATCTTTTTTGGGGGCATCCCATTCTGTGACTAAAGCAGCCTCTGTTTAAGACCATATAAGCATTTGCTCTTATTATATTTGAAATTAGCCTGATAAAGACACTTTTGCTGGGCATAGCACTACTTGTCCCTGCCAGGGCATCCCATTCTGTGACTAAAGCAGCCTCTGTTTAAGACCATATAAGCATTTGCTCTTATTATATTTGAAATTAGCCTGATAAAGACACTTTTGCTGGGCATAGTACTACTGGATCTTTTTTGGGGGCATCCCATTCTGTGACTAAAGCAGCCTCTGTTTAAGACCATATAAGCATTTGCTCTTATCATATTTGAAATTAGCCTGATAAAGACACTTTTGCTGGGCATAGTACTACTGGATCTTTTTTGGGGGCATCCCATTCTGTGACTAAAGCAGCCTCTGTTTAAGACCATATAAGCATTTGCTCTTATTATATTTGAAATTAGCCTGATAAAGACACTTTTGCTGGGCATAGTACTACTGGATCTTTTTTGGGGGCATCCCATTCTGTGACTAAAGCAGCCTCTGTTTAAGACCATATAAGCATTTGCTCTTATCATATTTGAAATTAGCCTGATAAAGACACTTTTGCTGGGCATAGTACTACTGGATCTTTTTTGGGGGCATCCCATTCTGTGACTAAAGCAGCCTCTGTTTAAGACCATATAAGCATTTGCTCTTATTATATTTGAAATTAGCCTGATAAAGACATTTTTGCTGGGCATAGTACTACTGGATCTTTTTTGGGGGCATCCCATTCTGTGACTAAAGCAGCCTCTGTTTAAGACCATATAAGCATTTGCTCTTATTATATTTGAAATTAGGCCTGATAAAGACACTTTTGCTGGGCATAGTACTACTGGATCTTTTTGGGGGCATCCCATTCTGTGACTACAGCAGCCTCTGTTTAAGACCATATAAGCATTTGCTCTTATTATATTTGAAATTAGCCTGATAAAGACACTTTTGCTGGGCATAGCACTACTTGTCCCTGCCAGGGCATCCCATTCTGTGACTAAAGCAGCCTCTGTTTAAGACCATATAAGCATTTGCTCTTATTATATTTGAAATTAGGCCTGATAAAGACACTTTTGCTGGGCATAGCACTACTTGTCCCTGCCAGGGCATCCCATTCTGTGACTAAAGCAGCCTCTGTTTAAGACCATATAAGCATTTGCTCTTATTATATTTGAAATTAGCCTGATAAAGACACTTTTGCTGGGCATAGTACTACTGGATCTTTTTTGGGGGCATCCCATTCTGTGACTAAAGCAGCCTCTGTTTAAGACCATATAAGCATTTGCTCTTATTATATTTGAAATTAGGCCTGATAAAGACACTTTTGCTGGGCATAGTACTACTGGATCTTTTTGGGGGCATCCCATTCTGTGACTACAGCAGCCTCTGTTTAAGACCATATAAGCATTTGCTCTTATTATATTTGAAATTAGCCTGATAAAGACACTTTTGCTGGGCATAGCACTACTTGTCCCTGCCAGGGCATCCCATTCTGTGACTAAAGCAGCCTCTGTTTAAGACCATATAAGCATTTGCTCTTATTATATTTGAAATTAGGCCTGATAAAGACACTTTTGCTGGGCATAGCACTACTTGTCCCTGCCAGGGCATCCCATTCTGTGACTAAAGCAGCCTCTGTTTAAGACCATATAAGCATTTGCTCTTATTATATTTGAAATTAGCCTGATAAAGACACTTTTGCTGGGCATAGTACTACTGGATCTCTTTTGGGGGCATCCCATTCTGTGACTAAAGCAGCCTCTGTTTAAAACCATATAACCATTTGCTCTTATTATATTTATATTATAAGACACTTTTGCTGGGCATAGGCTTACTGCTGCCTGCCAGGTGCACTTCTGTTGAGGCATCCCATTCTGTAACATAGCATACCCCTCTTTATTTACACTAAGCAGCTCTCTTATTTACACTAAGCAGGCCTGTTGGAGGCTGAGTGTTACTGCTCACTTTTGGTGTGCATTATATTCTGTTTCATATAGACCCACTGCTGCCCGGGGGATCTTAAAATATCACCAACTACCACGCCAGTTAGACTATGTCGGGCAGACAAGTGCCTGGAAGTGAAAAGAGGAGTGGCAGAGGCCAAGATTCCGCAGGCAGAGCTCGCATCAGACTGGGGGCCAGTAGCAGCAGGAGTCACGCTGAGAGACCTAATCTGCCAGTATCTGCTAGCGGTCGGGTCTCCACCAGTAACGCATCTGCCGTGGTAGATTGGTTGACGCGCTCATCAACAACATCATCACAACTTACGTCTGAGACCCCCAGTCTAGGGTCGGTAGGTTCCTCTGACACAACCCTGAGTTGGCATGCCCCGAGAGCAGTCCCTGTCCTCCCATTGCCTCTGTCCTACGCCGTTCCCTCCCCCTGCGACGTATCCTATGCTTTGGGTTCAGCTCCACTCTTTAGTTAGGAGGACGATCAGATACAGGAGGACAGTCAGCAGCTACTGCCCAGCCAAGAAATGGAGGTGGCTTCTTTAGCTAGGCAGACAAATAGTGATGTGGACAGTGTCGTGGGTGCTGCGAGCGTTCCAGCTCCTGCGCCAGACACTGTTGACGAATCCACGAACATCAGTGACGTACAGCCACAACTCGGTGATGATGATGATGATGACGATGAAGCCGATCGCACTTGGGAGCCGGGTGATGAAGGGGCTTCATCGTCATCATCAGGAGAAGAGGGGCGCAGGTTGCCCCGGAGTCAGCAGCTGAGGCAGCAAGGTGGTAGCAGTCAGCATGGGGGCACAATTCCAAAGGCTGGAGCCGGCCGGGGCCGGGGCCGGGGTAGAGCACCTGCTGTGCGGCAGTCTACCTTATCGGGAGGTAGTGGAGCAGGGGTTCCTGGAGTTGGCAACAGCAGCAGTGAATCAGTGAGGCCAGGGGGTGGGAAAAGTAGCTACTCGGCAGTGTGGCAGTTTTTCCTGAGGCATCCGCAGGAGGGTAACATGGCCACATGCAAGATATGTAAGCAAAAGGTGAAGCGTGGCCAGGGTCCAAATGTTGGCACCACGGCCCTGCGTCAACATATGATGCGTCACCATAAAACAACCTGGGAGAACCGAGGCTCCCAAGGGGTGGTCCAGTCTGCTTCCTCACCAAGTGAGCTCCCAATTTCTGCCAGCCAAGGCTCCAGCACCTCAGCCGAAGGCAGCTGTGCGTCATACCCATCCTCTGTCGCTCTTGCTCCTCCTCCTCCTCCAAGTCATGCATCCCGCCAGCAATCCATCAGCGAAGCCATGTCCAAGAGACAGCAGTATGCGCCCACTCATCCTACGGCGCAGAAGCTGAATGTGCTCCTGTCCAAGTTGCTGGTGCTGCAGTCGCTCCCTTTTCAGGTGGTGGAATCTGCACCTTTCAGAGAACTGATGGCTTGTGCCGAGCCGAGGTGGAGAGTCCCAAGCCGTCATTTCTTTGCCAAGAAGGCAGTACCAGCGCTGCACACTTTTGTTGAACAGAAGGTGGGCCAGTCCTTGAGCCTGTCGGTGTGTAGCAAAATACATGGCAGCGCCGACATCTGGAGCTGTAACTACGGTCAGGGGCAGTACATGTCGTTTACGGCCCACTGGGTGAATGTGGTCCCTTTGCAGCAGCAACTTGGACAGGTCACGCCGCTTCGGCCTCCGCGCTCTCTGCCCATTGGGCCTGTGACACTGTGCGACTCGGCCTCCTCATCCTCCGCCATCTCCTCACCCTCCACTGTAGGCTCAAGTCTCAGTGCCCCTCCAGTCTACCATGTGTGCAGGGCACGGAGGTGTCACGCAGTGCTTTACATGGTTTGTCTTGGCGAACGGAGTCACACAGGGGAGGAACTGCTTAAATGTATTCATCAGGAAATCCAAACATGGCTTACTCCGAGAAAACTTAAAATGGGAATCATGGTTACCGACAATGGGAAGAACATTTTGTCTGCGCTGCGCCAAGGAAGCCTGACCCATGCCCCCTGCATGGCTCACGTCTTCAATCTGGTTGTCAAGCGGTTTCTGAAGTGTTCCCCCCATCTGCAGGACATCCTAACAACTTCAAGGAAACTTTGCATGCACTTCAGCCACTCCTACACCGCCAAACACACCCTTCTTGAGCTACAGCGTCAGAATGGTATCCCCCAACATAGTCTGATTTGCGATGTTTCCACCCGTTGGAATTCCACCCTTCACATGTTGGACCGATTATATGAACAGAGAAAAGCCATCACGGATTTCCTGATGATCCAAGCAGATAGGGGGACTCCCCTGTGTAACTTCAATGTCAACCAGTGGCAGCTCATACGTGACACCTGCCGTTTGCTCAGGCCCTTTGAGGAAGCCACTTTATTTGTCAGTCGGCAGGATTACGGGATGAACGACGTGATTCCACTGCTTCATGTACTACAGCACATGTTGGAAACCATGGCTGGTCAGGGCACTGGAGACATGGCGTTTACATCTTACGGCCACATGAACCCCGTTGGAGCTGAACTGGAGGAGGAGGAGGAAGAGGAGGAGGAGGAGTTGCCCAGCGAAACACAGTTTAGGCTTGGCGAAATGGCTGGTTTATCTAGTCAGCGGACAGGAGAGGAGGAGCAGGAGCAGCCAGAGGAGCTAGAGGTTTTTGAGGAAGGCGAGACAGAGGACCCGGGCACACCGTGGCAGTATGCAGTGGAGATGGAGACAGGTAGTCCATCCGAGTCACTTGCGCAAATGGCACGAAGCATGCTCACGTGCTTGCGTAGTGACCCCAGAATTGTTTCCATCTGTCGGCGGGATGACTTCTGGCTGTCCACCTTATTGGATCCTCGCTTCCGGCACAAAATGGGGGCATTTTTTGAACCCACCGAGAGGGAGGACAAACTCAACTACTACAAAGACATTCTACGTAGGCAGTTGGCCGATGCCTATCTGCGCCATGGTCCATACTCTCGCAGGTCTGACTCGAGGGGACCTCTGCGCTCACCTTCCACTGCCATGGCCGCTGGGGGGGTTGGCAGGAGCAGCAGCAGCAGCTCCATCAGCAGCAGCAGCCTCAGTCTTCAGTCGCTAATGAGTAGCTTTCTACACCCGCATAGTGAGGCTACTCATGAGCAGCAGGAAGACCTGGAGCAGGACCTCAACCAGCAGGTCATGTCATACTTTGACATGACCATGCCAACACACCTTGAGGATCCGCTGGACTTCTGGGCAGCCAAACTTGATTTGTGGCCGCAACTAGCAGAGTTTGCCCTGGAAAAGCTGTCCTGCCCGGCAAGTAGCGTGCCATCTGAGCGGGTGTTTAGTGCGGCGGGGGCCATAGTTACGGCGAGGAGAACTCGTCTGTCAACTAAAAATGTGGAGAGACTCACCTTTGTCAAAATGAATCAGGGATGGATCAGCCAGGATTTCCACCCACCAATGCCTGATGCATGCGACTAGATTCAGCATGGTGCCACGTTTTACACTTTCCAAATGGTGCAAAACATATTTATGTCTTTAGGCCATTTTTTGGGCTCCTGCTGCTGCTGCTGCCAACTTCTGCCAACTCCAGGGTGTGATTCATCCAATTGTTGGGCTCCTGAAGCCAACTCCCAGTGTCACTTTAAAGTAATATTTGGGCTCCTGCTGCTGCTGCTGCTGTCAACTCCTGCCAACTCCAGGGTGTGATTCATCCAATTTTTGGGCTCCTGAAGCCAACTCCAGTGTATATTTGGGCTCCTGCTGCTGCTGCTGCCAACTTCTGCCAACTCCAGGGTGTGATTCATCCAATTTTTGGGCTCCTGAAGCCAACTCCAGTGTATATTTGGGCTCCTGCTGCTGCTGCTGCCAACTTCTGCCAACTCCAGGGTGTGATTCATCCAATTTTTGGGCTCCTGAAGCCAACTCCAGTGTATATTTGGGCTCCTGCTGCTGCTGCTGCCAACTCCAGGGTGTGATTCATCCAATTTTTGGGCTCCTGAAGCCAACTCCAGTGTATATTTGGGCTCCTGCTGCTGCCAACTCCAGGGTGTGATTCATCCAATTTTTGGGCTCCTGAAGCCAACTCCAGTGTATATTTGGGCTCCTGCTGCTGCTACTGTCAACTCCTGCCAACTCCAGGGTGTGATTCATCCAATTTTTGGGCTCCTGAAGCCAACTCCAGTGTATATTTGGGCTCCTGCTGCTGCTGCTGCCAACTTCTGCCAACTCCAGGGTGTGATTCATCCAATTTTTGGGCTCCTGAGGCCAACTCCAGTGTATATTTGGGCTCCTGCTGCTACTGCTGCCAACTTCTGCCAACTCCAGGGTGTGATTCATCCAATTTTTGGGCTCCTGAGGCCAACTCCAGTGTATATTTGGGCTCCTGCTGCTGCTGCTGCCAACTCCAGGGTGTGATTCATCCAATTTTTGGGCTCCTGAAGCCAACTCCAGTGTATATTTGGGCTCCTGCTGCTGCTACTGTCAACTCCTGCCAACTCCAGGGTGTGATTCATCCAATTTTTGGGCTCCTGAAGCCAACTCCAGTGTATATTTGGGCTCCTGCTGCTGCTGCTGCCAACTTCTGCCAACTCCAGGGTGTGATTCATCCAATTTTTGGGCTCCTGAAGCCAACTCCAGTGTATATTTGGGCTCCTGCTGCTGCTACTGTCAACTCCTGCCAACTCCAGGGTGTGATTCATCCAATTTTTGGGCTCCTGAAGCCAACTCCAGTGTATATTTGGGCTCCTGCTGCTGCTACTGTCAACTCCTGCCAACTCCAGGGTGTGATTCATCCAATTTTTGGGCTCCTGAAGCCAACTCCAGTGTATATTTGGGCTCCTGCTGCTGCTGCTGCCAACTTCTGCCAACTCCAGGGTGTGATTCATCCAATTTTTGGGCTCCTGAAGCCAACTCCAGTGTATATTTGGGCTCCTGCTGCTGCTACTGTCAACTCCTGCCAACTCCAGGGTGTGATTCATCCAATTTTTGGGCTCCTGAAGCCAACTCCAGTGTATATTTGGGCTCCTGCTGCTGCTACTGTCAACTCCTGCCAACTCCAGGGTGTGATTCATCCAATTTTTGGGCTCCTGAAGCCAACTCCAGTGTATATTTGGGCTCCTGCTGCTGCTGCTGCCAACTTCTGCCAACTCCAGGGTGTGATTCATCCAATTTTTGGGCTCCTGAAGCCAACTCCAGTGTATATTTGGGCTCCTGCTGCTGCTGCTGCCAACTCCAGGGTGTGATTCATCCAATTTTTGGGCTCCTGAGGCCAACCCCAGGGTCTCTTTAATGTAATATTTGGGCTCCTGCTGCTGCTACTGTCAACTCCTGCCAACTCCAGGGTGTGATTCATCCAATTTTTGGGCTCCTGAAGCCAACTCCAGTGTATATTTGGGCTCCTGCTGCTGCTGCTGCCAACTTCTGCCAACTCCAGGGTGTGATTCATCCAATTTTTGGGCTCCTGAAGCCAACTCCAGTGTATATTTGGGCTCCTGCTGCTGCTGCTGCCAACTCCAGGGTGTGATTCATCCAATTTTTGGGCTCCTGAGGCCAACCCCAGGGTCTCTTTAATGTAATATTTGGGCTCCTGCTGCTGCTGCTGCTGCTGTCAACTCCTGCCAACTCCAGGGTGTGATTCATCCAATTTTTGGGCTCCTGAAGCCAACTCCAGTGTATATTTGGGCTCCTGCTGCTGCTGCTGCCAACTTCTGCCAACTCCAGGGTGTGATTCATCCAATTTTTGGGCTCCTGAGGCCAACTCCAGTGTATATTTGGGCTCCTGCTGCTACTGCTGCCAACTTCTGCCAACTCCAGGGTGTGATTCATCCAATTTTTGGGCTCCTGAAGCCAACTCCAGTGTATATTTGGGCTCCTGCTGCTGCTGCTGCCAACTTCTGCCAACTCCAGGGTGTGATTCATCCAATTTTTGGGCTCCTGAAGCCAACTCCAGTGTATATTTGGGCTCCTGCTGCTGCCAACTCCAGGGTGTGATTCATCCAATTTTTGGGCTCCTGAAGCCAACTCCAGTGTATATTTGGGCTCCTGCTGCTGCTGTCAACTCCTTCCAACTCCAGGGTGTGATTCATCCAATTTTTGGGCTCCTGAAGCCAACTCCAGTGTATATTTGGGCTCCTGCTGCTGCTACTGTCAACTCCTGCCAACTCCAGGGTGTGATTCATCCAATTTTTGGGCTCCTGAAGCCAACTCCAGTGTATATTTGGGCTCCTGCTGCTGCTGCTGCCAACTTCTGCCAACTCCAGGGTGTGATTCATCCAATTTTTGGGCTCCTGAAGCCAACTCCAGTGTATATTTGGGCTCCTGCTGCTGCTGCTGCCAACTCCAGGGTGTGATTCATCCAATTTTTGTGCTCCTGAGGCCAACCCCAGGGTCTCTTTAATGTAATATTTGGGCTCCTGCTGCTGCTACTGTCAACTCCTGCCAACTCCAGGGTGTGATTCATCCAATTTTTTTGGCTCCTGAAGCCAACTCCAGTGTATATTTGGGCTCCTGCTGCTGCTGCTGCCAACTCCAGGGTGTGATTCATCCAATTTTTGGGCTCCTGAGGCCAACCCCAGGGTCTCTTTAAAGTAATATTTGGGCTCCTGCTGCTGCTGCTGCTGTCAACTCCTGCCAACTCCAGGGTGTGATTCATCCAATTTTTGGGCTCCTGCTGCTGCCAACTCCAGTGTCTCTTTAAAGCAATGTTTGGGCTCCTTCTGCCCCTCATAGTGATGCCACTTCAACTCTCTGCAATTGTGCCGCTCTGCGATTCTATTAGCGATGCCTCTGATCTGCATGTGATATTTCTTCAAAGTATTATTTAACCCAGCACGCATCCTGTGCGTGTTACAGCAAGGCAGAATGGTTTACAACCCTATTGAGGCTCTAGGAGGCTCAGAAATAGCTGTTTTTAATAGCGATTCGTCGCGAATTTATTCGGGTCGAAACGATTTTTGTCGGAAAATTCGGCGAATCAGTCGAATCGAATTTTTCAAAAGTTCGCTCATCTCTATTGGTTTCCCTCCCAAATCACTATACAGTCATCTATATAGCGCCCTCATAATCTTAAGGGGGTAGGTCGTTGGGTATAAATCATTGTTTCTTCCCACATTCCCATAAATAAATTGGCTAAACTGGGGGCATATTTCGCTCCCATCGCCACCCCCTTAATTTGTACATAGTATTTCTCGTTAAACCAAAAGTAATTATGAGTCATAGCATAGTGGAACAGATCTAATAGGAAATCAATTTGTATTAGTAGCATATCGGTGTGTAACATTAAAAAGTGTCTAATCGCTTTTAATCCAATATTGTGAGGTATATTAGTATATAGAGATACCACATCAATAGTAGCTAGTAGTGTATTTTTGGTAACTTTAAATTCTTTCAACAATTTTATTATAGATTGACTATCTTTAATATAGGAAGGGAGATTTGTGACTAATGATTGTAGAAAATAGTCTAAATATTTTCCTAAATTATAAGTTAGCGAATTAATACCACTAATTATTGGTCTATAAGGAGGATTGGTCTGATTTTTATGGACTGGTGGATACACATTTAATCAAAAGTCTGGAGCTTCACGTGGTGACTGGCTGTATAAAATTTAAAGCTAATCCTTGGCATTGCACCCTTAGCGGTTCTAAGGGCCTTGGATGGCACAGAGACGTAAAGAGATGATTTGCATAGCTCCGCCTACTGCAAGGGTAGATGGGTAATGCTATCTGTCCTTGGACTGGGTACTGTGCAAATACTTTCCGTTCTAGGAAAGCCACTTCCTTTACCTAAGTAGAGGGTTTTTTGGTCTCTTTAGCCCCCCTATATTAAGCCTAACATGGGTCTCTCCACATACTGGCTTGCGACTATGTTTAGTTTTAAAAATGTTTGGGGTCACATTAACAATGCATAATTATTTACTTTTGATTATCATAGATGCCCTCAGAATTGCACCAGCATCTCCTCATGGGGCTACCTACTCTTTGGATGCCAGTAAGTGCATGTACCAACCTGGCTTGGGTTTAGGTAATAGAAATGTGTGAATGTCTCTCAATCATGGTTTGTAATTGTAGGACAAGTCCCTGCTTCATCTTTGGACCCCACTTCCTGTGTTGCAGGCCTTCAGGACCCTGTTGGTGTGTATTGCAAAGCACACTGTATCCTTTGTGGTTTTTGGGTAACAATGTGTATCTTTTCATATGTTAAAATGCCAAACCCTGATACCTTACTTTACAAAATGGATAGTTGCTTAAGTCCCATGTGGCCAGGCTACAGAGGCAGAACCTACGGTACGTGATAATGTAACCATTGATGTATGCGGTTTGGATTTATGTGCTAAATCCAATCTGTTAAATAATATTTGGTTTTATGTTTCAGCCTGCGCAACAACCAACTGCCCGAGGTGCCCCCACAAGTGCCGACCTGTATGAACTAGGGGGCAGGATGCTGGAGGCCAACAGCCGCGTGATGGAACTCAGGAGCACATTGCGGCATTGGAAAACCAATCGCTGGTAGACCAACAACAAATTCGGGACCTGAGACAAGAAGTTAGAGATTTAAGAAACCACCAACAGTCTGAAATGATGCAAGCCATCCAACAAATGATGCATGGCATCCAACAATCTCTAGAGCGCCAGGACCAAACTTTGTTGTTGTTACATCAGCTTATACAGCAGCAGTCTATTTTTTTTTACTGCACTGTTGTCCCCCAACACCGCCCCTAACAATGAGTCGACACCACCCAGGCCACCAAGGGACTAATTATCATTTTTCTGTGTCAAATCCAATGCTGTTACAATGTGGTTTTACTTTTTGTGATGTAATAAATCTTTGACAAAATACACTAATATGTGTTTGGTAACTAATTACATAGCTAATAACCCACACATTAAGACCTCTCTATATCTAGATATGTGAATGGTTGGTAAAAATTACTACTGTAAATATTTAGGAAACATTACAATGCTTTCTAAATTTAAGGCCTAACAATGTTTTACAGAATGATCCAAATAATGGGTTGTTGTACACTTTATCTATGGTGTAAACGTCAAGACACACTTCAAGTTTGAAACGGATAACAATGTTTAATAATGTTAAAAAGGCCAACATGGCCAATATAAAAATCCGCACAGCGGATCAACCCATACCCCCCACCCTATGGCTGTTTCTTCTTCCCCAGCAGCAGAGATCGGGTCCGGCGGACGTACTGCCACAGTCTGCGATGCTCATTAATACAAGCTGTAGTGCGAAAAAACCCTCATTAGTGTGGTGAAATGGATCCAAACGTAAGCATACTAATTACAATATAATAGCTGTGACTCATTATGTGGCCACATAATTCACATTTGGCTAAACTATTGAATTATCAGGTTACATGACCTTAATTTTTGGGGCTTACATGTGTATTTTTATGCACTACCCTATATATTGACATCCCCTCTTTAAAAAATGTTATGCCTACTTAAGATTGTGGACATTGTTTTGGCGGTTTGCCTAAAGTACTCATGTCCATAGTACTAAATAAACAAATCCTTCTGCTATTCATATGATAGTTCATAAAATTAAGATTGAATGAGTTTGTTAGTGAACAAACACACTCACAGGCAAAATGTATTATGTTTTTTATGTTTAAACAAAGGGGAGGCAACAATCTAGCATGCATACATGCATTTCTGATTGTGGGTGGGCCAAATAACATCTACATGTTTGCTAATTAAACACATAATGACCTTTCCCCTTAGACATAAGTTTGAAAAGTATGTCTGGCAAACAAGTAATTGTAGTCACCATCGCAGCTGTGGCTAGGGATCATGCTGCTGGGGGTTCCTGGACCTGGGGTGGGGAGTATGGTGATAGGGTCCGTCTGCGTGGAAACATCTGGGGAGACAAAAAGAACACCACATACGTCATAAGTTTGTGCCCTGAATATTATTCTTCTTCATCCATGTGGTTTTGGTCTCCTCTAAATCATGCTAACATGGTTTGACACATGTTTCAAAGATCTTAGCAGATTTATTGGTTCATAAGGTCAGTTGGATCATTTATTTTATACCACATGGAGCAAACAATACAATCTTTGGCCCACATTCCCAGTGCAATGCAAATTCAAGCTTTAACCTTGACATCCACATATTTAGTTTTGAGGCGGGCACATGTGTTTGGAAAATACTAAAACATTTGCTAACACATTTGCAATGCAGCAGCATGCTGTAATGGCTCAAATGTTAAATTTGTGGGGCTTGCATTTGTCAGGAACTGGAGTTGTGTTAATGAAGTGTATGAAATTTGGACTACAATCTAATGCTATGTAGCACTATCAAACATGTCAATGTAGTTTCCAATATTGCATACACCATGTGAGTGATAACAAAAAACACTTACCACGACTATGCCCAAGTGCAACGTCCGGCGCATAGCTGCTGGAGGTGCCGGCTCTATGATGCCCTGAAAAACAGATAATGATGGCACAGGATATTTGACTATGCACATATTTATGTGACGTCCGCTATTTAGGTGACGTCCGCTGTGACAGCGGATGACTGTGCTAATCCTTCTGCCACTATTTGGCAGAGCGCAGTCATTGACTTGGCCGGGGGGGGCGTGGCGGTTGCGCGCACGCCTTTCTCATTTGTGCTTGTGTCTTTCCTTCCCCCCCCCCCCCCCTCCCTCATAGCCCTCCCCTTGTGCCCGCCTGCCCCGCCTGGATTGTGTGACGGAGGCAGAGGCTAAATGCGCGCCTTCCGGCTATAGCACGTGGTTATTCACGTGCGGCGCAATGACGTCATAAGGGGCGGACCAGGAAGTCGATCATACATCTCCCGGCACCCAGCACGTGTCCCGATACGAGCAGGCGTAGGGACGCCATCGGGGGCAGCTGGGGAGTGTAGCGACGAACGGAGGGCGACACTGGTCCTGCATCTAACGCCACTGTACCTCCTGAACCTGGGGGGTCAGTGTAGACTGACGGCGGATAGGATTGAGGCGGCGGGCATATAGGGACGGGCAGCAGACGAGCAGCTTGTCCTCCTGAACACAGCCCACCACACTTGTAAGTGAGTACACCCTTTTTGAACTAAGTAGTATGAGGGGGCCATGGCGGGGCATATGGGACTGATTGTGATATCTCATGTCCCCTGTCATAGGACCAGATTTTAGCCCAGAGCTGGGAACAGGAGGTTTTCCTGGGCAGAGGTGCTTTAAACTGCGGGTGGAGCTGTATGGTGGAGTGGTCTTCCGGCTACTATCCAGGTACCTATTTATATCATTATTTGCGCTGTAGTTAGCCATTACACTTGACACATCATAGTATTCATGGTGGTTTATGTTTTCTTTTCTTTTTTTGTGTGCATCAGTTTCTGATACGAGTCCTACTCATGGTATTTCAGATAGGAGGAACCAGCATTATGGATTACAAAAATATAAGAAGTGGGAGGGTGCTGATGAAGCCCCGCTCAATGGGGAGAAACTAGTTCACCGTCACCACATAGTGGCTTTACTGTTAACACACAGTTATCAGATAAGAATGTTTCATCAAATGTAATGTTATATACTACTGTCTGGGTGAATACCAGCTACAATGTTCGTCTTCTAACTATGTATACACTGATGTTGCTAGCCTCTGTACTTAGCATTTTTTTGGATGTATAAGTATGTTAATTCTCATTTATGGGGACATTCTCTACGGCAATACAGAGATGCCCCAACATGTGAATTTTAAATTGTTAAACAATTAAAGCAATTTGTATTTTTATATATAGGCATTGAATGTGTTATTTGGGGCGGGGTCACCCTGGAAGTTTTCCACCTAGTACCGGGACGGTTCATACCCGGTCTCTGTTCTTTTGTTCTAAATATGCACATATTTAACCTGGAACAGACAAACAACAATTAGAAATGCACTCACCAGGGGATGAACTGCCGCTGGAAGCCCAGGGAGGACTCTGGGGAGGAGGCGTGGAGCCTCTACTCCTCACATTTGGGCCAGAAGATCCCAAAACCAATGGCCCACCCTCCTCCCTCTCACTACCTGATCCTTGAGGGAGTGTGGGCGAGTCCATGTCCTCCTGCCCACTTGGACTCCCCACTTGAGAGTGGGCACTAGGGTTTAGAGACTCAACTGAGTCTGAATGTGAGGAGCTGAGGCTCCATACTGCCCTCCCCCCAGCAGCACGCTCCTCTGGGGCATCATCCCCTTCCTCCCCTGGGTCCTCTAGATAGGACTGGCGAGAGGGACCCTCCCCCGCAGACTCATCTGAGCCCACCACTCTTGTGCGGTGTTTGCCCAGGGGAGGACGCTTATCTGTGTTGAGGGGAGCAAAAAAAAGGACACCTCAAAAAATATTCCAAAAAGCTACTACATTATACAACTACATTATTGTTAGGATTAACATGTTGTCAGGTCACACTTACCTGAAGCATAGGCATCATAGAGCCTATATACGCCCTCATTGTCCCGGCGCTTGAAATCTGACCACTTCTGGATGATTGAACGCGCAGTCAGATGCATCTTGAAGCGCCGGAACACAGTGGCTTTCACCTCCAACGCTATGCGCCTTTTTGCACCATGGGCATAGTCGTACTCAAGCACACAAAAATCCTTAAAAAAATAAAAATAAAAACATCAATACATATATATATATATATATATATATATATCCCTGAAAATACATATATACAAAGCTAGATTATTGCATCTGACAAATAGAACCTATACTCACTACCTGCCCGTTAACCCGCGGATCCACCTTTTTCCGCGTGGCCTTTCTGCTTGTGGGGGGTACGCGGGATGTTGATGGGCCAGGGGAGACAGGGGGGGAGGGGGGGAGGGGTGGCTGAATCAGAGGAGTAGCTGGGGAGACGATGGGCAGGGCATCTAGGCCGCATGACGGATCCTTGTAGGTGTAAACCGGAAGTTGAAAAAACGAAAGTGAAAGCAAAAAATCTGACACTCCTCGCATTAATAATACGCTAATATACGCTTAGGAAATCGCAAGTATACGCTAAGATCTCATCCGCTACATGCACACACGCTAAAATGTATTTGACATATTTTGATTAATGCTGCGTAATTATTTGTAACATGTGTGAATGTGTACAAAATCAGACTCCAGATATAGCTTTAGATACATTGGAATGCTTCAATAATGGAAGGTGTCAAAATATGTGGCACAATGTGATGCCTAATGGGTTCATATTTGCTTGAACTATGGTTTCAAGGTCAAGCTAGTGCAGTCAGATGCGTGCAAATGTCTGCTGCGTATTCTTCAACAGTGACTCTGGGCGTTACAAGGTATTTCTGCACAAAAACAACAAATGCACATGTATGAACAGCACAGCACCACAGCCAGCGACACGTAGCGACTCTGCATAGCGACTGGCCCACGCCGCAATAACCCAAATTCAACAAGGGAATTTCTAGGAAACAGCGTGGGCGCTGTTTTTGGCTGACTGCGGCATAGAGCGCCAGACACGGTTAGCAAAAAGATTATTTGTGTTGTTGTTAAAAAAAAAAAAAAAACGTTAAAAATAACGGGAATGACATTGGGGTAGGGGTGTGAGTTTAACATTTCATTGGCACATTACAAATTAACTTTGGAAAAAAAACAAAACGATGGAAACATTACATACACTTCAGAAACAAACATGTGCATTTAAACCTATAAAAAAAAAAAAATAATAAAAAACCCCAAAAAAGCCATTTGACTGTCTGCCATAGAAATGTATGGGAGAGTGCCAGGTAGCGAGAGGTAATACCTGGCGTTCGGCTAAACGCAGGCGCTGTTCGTCGTGGTTGGGAACATGTTGAATCTTACGTTACATGGCGTTCTCCCAGTCGCTAAACAGGATCGGCTTCATAAATGTGTCATTGCGTATTTGAGCCGGCGTTCTCGTGTTGCTACCTGTTGCTATCTCTCATTAACAAGGCACTACCTGACGCTATCCCTTCTTAAATAAGGGCCCAAATCAGCTTTAGTGATTGTGAACTCCCTCTGCTTTCAAACACATGAGCGCACCTGTAAGAGAGTGATTTGGACAGCGAGGAGTGATTAACCCTTTGCTGACAGATCTGCCCTCTTTCCTCCTTGTTCTTGTGAATTTCAGATTGGCAAAGTACTAAGTGGTCTGCATAACCTATTGCTACAATTAGCTGATGTACACTGCTAGGGTAAACATCTAGAGAAAAGAGTTTTCTTTTATAACACAGAGTTGCAAAAAAGATAACAGAAAAGTTCAGCACATTGAAGACATTATTTTGGCACACAACAATGAGAACTTTCAAAAATTCCATTGAAAATTCAACTACACTTTAAGCTCCCTCAAGGTGATACAATTCTAGTTACTGCATTTTAGTAACCTGCAGTAGAGAGTAGGACTTAAATTGCCCAATCCTATATTTCTATTATTCCGTTAGATAACTCTCCTTGATTATTCAGTTAGGTAACTCTTTTTTTAAAGTGGACCAAAGGTCCAGGTTTTGGTCCTTTCCCCCAATCGGGGTGCCCCCGCGGAAAAGGACCAAAACCCAGGATAGTTAAAATCCTGGGTTTTGGTCCACTTTAAGTGCTAATAGGGCAGCTATTAACCCAAAATGACTGAAAGGCTATAATTAAGAACCTCAGTATTTTGTACAATGAACCAAACTTCTTCAGCTGAATATTAATCCAGACCTGCAGTTTGTGGGGCAGCTATATATGGAGCTTTGGCTCCAGGGGCAATTTCCCAGTATCCCAAGGCACTGTTATTGTAGCTTTAAAAGGAAATTCCTTTTGTTAGGTATTTTCCTTTTCTGGAGTGTAAAATAAACTTATGTGTTAGGATTGTGCCGCAAGTACCTGTGATTTACTTTTCAGCACGTGGTTTCCATGTTTCATATATTCCTGTGGCTCTGTCTTGGTAAAGCAGGCATGACTCCTGGCCTTTAGTTAAGCACTTCAGATAACTTTATGACTACAAGTCCCAGAATCTTTCCACTGTAACAGGTGAGCTCATTAGCAGCTCTGACTAAACAACACATCAGTAATGACTTCCCCAGGTGAGCACAAGACTGTGGTCCTCCCTATCTGAAGAGGTTGAATTAATGCAGATGGGGTTAAACTTTGCCACAGCCATCAGATAATCAGCTAGCCAGAGCCAAGAAGTTTCTGAAATGTACACCAGAACACCAACTCAGTGAACACATTGTTGCTAGGGAAACCATTTTCATTTATAACACAGAGTTGCACACAAATATAAAATAAAAAAATAACAGATAAACCCAGCACCTCAAGCGAATCATTTTGGCACACAATAATAGAAACTTTTAAAAATGCCATTGAAAGTGGAATTAAACTTGAAGAGTCATTATAAATAGCTCACTTATACCTCCTCCCTGATTGCTCAGCTGTACCTTTAAGAGACCATTCTCTCTATTACATATTGAACATTTAAATATACCTTCCATTATCAAATCAAACCTGATGGGCACCCCTCAGTCTTGCACACACTAAAAGGTGGCTTTTTATCCTTTCAGGACTTTCCTGCATATAAACTCTTTTATCACTAGTCAATTTGGGTCCACTTGCAGGTACATCTCCTGGACACAAGGGCATATTAAAGTCATACTTTAGTCATGTTATAAAAAAACACTATACGCATATTGCTGCATCGTCCATGGACACCGCTCTGTCGCTGTAGGGTGGGATGCAGGAACTATGGCACACCCCTCTCCATTCATTGCAATGTGATGATGGCACATCCTGCCCTCGTCTACAGCAACAGAGCGGTGTTGAGCGATAATCGGAGGGGGATCATTGCCCAGCATGGGACTGACATTGTGCGATCCTGTTAGTTGCTGCCCCCCGGCCTAGCAGCGATAGACTGTGCTGGATGAAGGGTGAGAATAGTGATTTTTTTAATTAATTGACTAAAGTATGACTTCAATATGCAGATAAGTAATTGTGCCCACGAGACGTATGCATGGAAGAGGAGGAGGGTTCGGCGCCCAATGCGGGATTGACACCGAGCGATCCTGTGAGTCTCTGTACACCAGGCTGTTAGCAATAGTTTGCGCTGGATGAAAGGTGAGTATAATTTTTTTTTATAATTTGACTACAACTTTCATCTACTGTCAATTTGAATTTCCTTGCAGGGAATGTCTCCTGGGCATTATGACTTATCTGCATAGTAATCCTTTAAAAGCCAGTCAATTTATCTCATGGGCACAAGAACTAATCTGTATATTAAACCTTTATATCTCCCAGGCTCAAGATCTTATCTGCATATTAATGCTTTTAGTGAATCTGGGTCACCTTGTAGTTATGTATCCCGTGTACAAGAACTTATCTGTATGTTAACCCTTTATGTCTCCCGGACTTATCTGTGTATTAACCCTTTAAATGGCAGTCATTTTGGGTCCCCTTGGGGGTATGTCTCCCTGGGCACAATGACTTGTAACTTACCCACTTCATTTCCAGCAATTCATGGGTCCACTTTATGTTTAATGGCACCATTTTGTTGGTTTTAAAATTGTGCTATATAATTTGTACTATTATTCTCTCTCTACTGGTGCTTTTCATTGAACTTATGTCCATGTCTGTTTAGTGATCCCCAAGCTCCCTGCTCCTGTTAACCTTATCTGACCAAATTCTTTCTTTCCTTGAACACCATAGAACCCCACATGCTCTCAATAAGCTGATCAAGGCCACTTACAAGTGTTAAATGGCTGGATGATTTCTGAAATCCTGGATTTCTGAAGTTCTGGATTTCTGAATTCCATCGAAAAATAAGGCCCAAACTGATTGAATCATCGCATCCTGAATTACTTTGGTCATGCTCTTCATGCTGTTCCTACTGACACTGCCTCTTTGCCATCAACAGGCATGTCCAGGGGTAGTATTCAACAACAGTATTTTAACAATAGGTTTCCCTATACTTAGTCGCCAGGAAGCAACATACATATATACCGGTATATATTTCTTAAACCAGACCAAAACCCACTTTACAAAAATTGGGTGCTGGTTTACTCTGGGGGAACATCCTGAATAATGGGATCCCCACCTCAATTAACCCCCTGCAAACCACATAACTGTTATCTGTCACCTCGCTCCATTGGTGACGTGCAAAGCATGTTGACAATTTATATTTAAAATATTTTGTTGTGTGATTAAAGTGGACCAAAACCCACAGAGCTCATCTTAATAATCTATTAAATTACGGGCCTGATTATTTCTATCTACCCCCAGTTTTCCCATAAACTTACCTTCTTACCCGGTCCAACAGTGCATGCTCGAGCAGCGGCCGCATCCCTGCTATCCCTCTATCAGGACGTTTGGCAGTGCCAGGCATTTTTGAATATCTGGCGAAGGCATGCTCCTTGTCAGAGGGTAGTGTGGTATGCAGCCGCCAGCACGCTGACTCGACGAGAGGCCGCTCAAGGGTTGTAGGAATGGGAAGAGTTGAGTTTGTTTGGGCAACCTGGGGCGTTTTTCATAACAGCTGCTGGGTTTTGGTACATTTTAAGTAAAGTGAAAATAATATGTATTCAGTCAAATCATTTGTGTGTATTAATTTTTTAATTGTTAATTTCCTTTCTGTGCATCTAGGATTTTTGTGTCATGGAATATGACTACACCAGAAGAGCAAGATTGTGGAGAAGGTGAAGGATTTGGATTGAAGTGCTGGGAGCCCAAAGTCAAATATAGGCGGTATGATGCCTATACTTCTGGTAAGTTGACTACACATACACACACACTATTCTTTCATATGGCCCCTGAGAAAGGGGGCACTCTCCGCTGCATCAAGTCGAGGACCCAGGGGCGGAAGGGGATGAGGAAGTGGAGCTCCCAGCGGAGTGGGCCGGTGATGTGGGGGCGTTGTATGGTGCCTCAGCCCCTCTGATGAGGACTCAGCAGAGTCTGCCTACCACTGGGGCCGCTCTCAAGTGGGGAGTCCAGATGTGGAGGAGGTCAGGGACTCCACCACACCCCCTGAGGGTGAGAGGAAGGAGGGTGGCCCCTCGGAGTTGGGCTCTGCTGGGCCTAATAGGAGGAGCAGAGGCACCACTGCTTTTGCTCACAGCCCTCCTTGACTTGAGTCCAACACCTCGCTTGAATCCCCTTGATTATTGTATTTAATGTTAAATGTGCTTGCATAGTCATTTGTTACAGTCTAGTAGTTATGGTAACTTCTGTTGTTTGCAAATATTCAACATGTAGGTACCTTGCTCATGTGTTTAGAGATGTAGGTATGTTAGGGTTATCACATGGTCAAGTGTGCTAAAATATTTGGCCACATTAAATTATTTCAAAGAGTTTATAAATCAATTGAAAATTAATATTGCAAGGTCCTATGTTTGTATTTATTTTGCTTTTTTATTTACACAGATGTGGCCACCCAAATGGAACTAGTCCAGATGCCCCTCACCCAATCCTGCCCCCACCAAGCTCAAGGAGGGTCCAGCAGCATGGCCCAATGCCAGAGCATTGATGGTGAGTGATGTGATGTGTGCCAATGACTTTGTAGACATGCAAATGTATGTGTCCATGACCATGTACCCATGTTACTCCCAGTTTAGAGTTGCCACTCATACCTGTAGAGACACTTTTATGCCCACTCAATCATACTTAGGTCCTAGCATGCACATTTCCTGCCCCTATTAATGTAACAAAAGGCAACCTGATCAAGCCAACAGTTGGTTGTCTACTTTCATTGCTGCTTTTACATTCCTGGTTCATTTGTCCCTCTGCATTGGCTATAAGTCCATAGGTAGTTGTGATTTCTATTCACAAATGAATAAAGGTTGCCCTGTTGTGCATACCCAAAACAATTTTTTTATACTTTCTGGGAAACATCATTGTTTAACATAGATCATACGCATATATTTTAGGTGGAGACCTGTAGTATTTATTTATGTTTTCTCTTTCCCACAGCTTGCATTCAAGAGCATCACAGGCATTCAAGGCTTACGACCAAAACCAAGAGGCTGCGTCCGCCTGCTGCCAACACCTCGTCCAGGGCCACGAAACAAACCAATGCTACTGGGCCCCCAAGGGACTGGCCAGCAGAAAACAGTGAATGCTTAGTAGGTGCCACAGAAGTCAATAGAACAAGATTAGTGACCTGTTGAACAGCTTTTATGTCTCCCTTACAAGCACCATGAACAACCATGAGTTTTTTGTGTTATAATATATATATTGTAGACATGTCACTGGAGAAGTGATCGAGGGGGTGTACATTTCACCTAGGTTACTACGCTGGGTGAGATGGTAAGTCCAGGATTGATTTGTTTCCCAGCAGTGATATGCTGCTGAGGTGTTGTTTAATTTTGCCGGGCCTGGATTTATATGGAATGGTAGGTAGGTTTGGTAGAGGGACCTGTCATTCCACACCTCCCCGATCCAGTTTGGGTTTTGAATCAGGTGAGCTCTGATCCTAATTAGCCTGGGAGGTAAAAGCTCTGCAGAGACTGCAGGCTATTGCTCTCAGCCAGGAATGAACAGCCTGTGTGTGTGTTTGAAGGAAGCTGCGAACGCAGCCACTGCTGGAGCTAAAAACTCCCCCTGCGATATCCAGACTAACGCTGTGTTTTGAAACTGCCAGATAGGTGAGAAGAACCTGTTAGTAAGCGCCCAGACGGGCTAGGTCTTTTATTTTATTTGTACACAAAAGAAGCACGTGGTTGCTGTGTGTTTTGTTTGCTGGACTGTTTATGCCATGAATAAACGCCAAGATTTGCTTTTATAACATCTGAGTCTGCCGTGAACTGTGTCCAAACACACCATCCCCCGGGAAGATCCTTACAATTGGTGCTGCGGAGCGGGCAAAACGGTTGCTAGGGGCAGCGGTGTGGACAGACTTGGCTACAGCTGCTTATGTCTTGGGTGAAAGCTGCAACTACACTCCAAGAACAGTCGGGCAACATGGAGGAGATGCTGAAGCAGTTTATGCAAGTGAGTTTGCAACAACAACAGGCTCAGATAGAGGCCAATAGACGACATGAACAGACCATGGCTGCCCAACAACAACTTATTGAACACCTGATAGCAAAACAGGAGGCGCCTGTGGTTGCTAACCCCCAAACAGTGGTGCGAGCCGCTCCAGAGACTTTTGATGTGAGAAGAGCTGTGCAGCGAGCGCTGCAAAAGATGACTGCTGAGGACGATGTTGAGGCCTTCCTAACTGGGTTTGAGCGTGCGGCTGAGCGAGAGAAGTTACCCGTCGCTGAGTGGGCAGAGGTAATTGCGCCCTATTTAACAGGAGAACCTCAAAAGGCCTACTATGACCTCAGTGAGCAAGAGGTTAAGGACTATACTCGGCTAAACGCGGAGATACTTGCCCGACTAGGCGTTACTACTGCGGTCCGTGCCAGGAGGGTACGCAACTGGAGCTACAGTTTGGACAAATCGGCGAGGTCCCAGATGTATGACCTGATCCACTTGGCGAGAAAGTGGTTGGAGCCAGACACTTCTACTCCTGCACAGATCCTAGAGAGGGTTGTGATGGATCGCTACCTCCGAGCACTTCCTGCTGACCTGCAACGCTGGGTGGGACAAGGTGACCCTAAGAATGCAAACGAACTTGTCAACCTTGTGGAGAGGTTCCAGGCGACTGAGGACTACCTCCGTGATGTTTCTGCAGCCTCCTCACCTCCCCGGAGTGCCAGATCTGTGCCATCAGCTGGTAAGAGACTTCCATCTATTGGGGGAGTGTGGAGGGGTGCTGAGGGAGGAAAAAGGGCTCAAGTGGTGTCTCAGGGGCAAAAGACTGGGGATGGTCCCGGGTGGCTAAGTGGCCCTAAAAAGGACTCCTTGCCAAGGAGACCAGGCTCTATCCAGTGCTGGAGATGCCATGAGATGGGACACGTGTCTGCCCATTGCCCTCTTACCACTGAGCCCATGGAATGTGAGGCTAGTCGGCGTCAGTCGCTATTTGCGGAACCATCTTGTGTTGCAGTTCCCGGACTAGAGACTGAACCGCAAATCTGCAACATTACAATTAATGACTTTCCTGTTAAGGCGTTGCTGGACTCAGGAAGCCTCGTAACCTTGGTGCATGCCAGCCTGGTGGCTGGGGACTTTGAGTGTAAAAAGCATATGAGTGTTGTTTGTATACATGGGGATACAAAAGTGTACCCTATAGTGCTGGCTGAAGTCGGGACTGAACAAGGCACCGTACAATATGAAGTGGGTGTGGTTAAAAATCTCATGCATAACGTAATATTGGGGCGCGATTTTCCATTATTCTGGGCTCTCTGGGGAAAAAGAAAATCCCCCGAAAGGAGTGAGGATACTCCTAAGGTTGTTGCATTACCCCCTGTAAATGATAAAAGTGTGCAGGATGAAAATGATTGTTTTCCTTTGCAGGTCCTGGCTGGAGAGGAGGAGGCTCCTCCCACTGAGCAAAATATACCCGACTTAGAGGTGTCTAGGGATAGTTTTGGGACTGCACAGTTACAGGACCCCACTCTCAAAAATGCGAGAGAGCAGGTTGCTGTCATGAATGGGGTACCTCAGGAACCAGATGCTGAGAAAAGATTTCCACATTTTTCTGTGACTAATGATCTTTTCTATAGAGTCACTAAGATTAAGGATGAGATTGTGGAACAGCTTCTGGTGCCTAAGCCGTACCGGCGTCAGGTGCTGGACATGGCACATAACCATGTTCTTGGGGGACACTTGGGGACTGACAAAACGCAGGAGAGGGTTCTCCAGAGGTTCTACTGGCCGGCGATATATGGTGATATTAAAAAGCACTGCGAGTCGTGCCCCACATGTCAGCTTAGTGCCCCAGTGTCACATTTTCGCAGTCCTTTGGTTTCGCTCCCTGTTATAGAGGTGCCTTTTGAGCGTATAGCCATGGATTTAGTGGGTCCCATTGTAAAATCCGCTAGAGGACACCAGTATATTCTGGTGGTCATGGATTATGTGACCCGCTATCCTGAAGCTGTGCCCTTAAGAAACACCGCATTTAAAACAATTGCACGTGAGTTGTTTTATATGTTCTCTAGGACTGGAATCCCCAAAGAAATCCTGACTGACCAAGGTACACCCTTTATGTCAAAGGTGATGAAGGAGTTATGCAAACTATTTAAAATCTCACCCATCCGTACCTCTGTATACCACCCCCAGACGGACGGATTGGTGGAGAGATTTAACAAAACTTTGAAACATATGCTGAAAAAAGTGGTGGAAAAAGATGGCCGTGACTGGGATCATTTGTTACCCTACCTCATGTTTGCTATTAGGGAAGTGCCCCAAGCTTCCACAGGGTTCTTACCATTCGAGTTGGTCTATGGTCGTCACCCTAGGGGTCTACTGGACATTGCAAAAGAGACATGGGAGAGCGAGTCCACCCCATACAAGAGCGTTATTGAGCATGTAGCACAAATGCAGGACCGTATAGCCGCTGTAATGCCCCTTGTAAGGGAACACCTCCAGAGGGCGCAAGAGGCCCAAAGTAGAATTTACAACCGGTCTGCAAGAATCAGGACATTTAACCCAGGCGATAGGGTCCTTATACTAGTTCCCACTGTTGAGAGTAAATTCCTGGCGAAGTGGCAAGGTCCCTATGAGATTGTGGAAAAGGTCAGTGAGGTGAACTACAAGGTGCACCAACCAGGTAGAAGGAAGCCTTTCCAAGTTTACCACGTAAACTTGATTAAGCCCTGGAAAGACAGGGAATCCTTGGGGGCGACAAATACTGTTAATAATTTGTCACAACCAATCCCTCCAGTCAAGGTTGGTGATACCCTATCAGTGTCACAGAAACAGGAGGCTCAGGAATTTTTACAGAAAAACAAAGACAAGTTTTCTGACCTTCCAGGGCGTACACACCTCATCTATCATCACATTGAAACTGAGCCCAGAAGCAGAGTAAACCTCAAGCCCTATAGGATCCCGGAAGCCCTTAGGGAAGCCGTATCTGCCGAGGTAAAACGTATGCTTGATCTGGGAGTAATTGAGGTGTCACAGAGTGAATGGTCCAGCCCAATTGTATTAATCCCAAAGCCTAATGGAACTTGGAGGTTCTGTAACGATTTCAGAAAGTTGAATGAGATCTCAAAATTCGATGCCTATCCTATGCCCAGGGTAGATGAGTTGATTGAGAAGTTGGGTAATGCCAGGTACATAACCACCCTCGATCTCACAAAGGGCTACTGGCAGATTCCACTTACTGATGAGGCTAAAGAGAAAACTGCATTCTCCACCCCTGATGGGCTATTCCAGTATGTAGTGATGCCGTTCGGGTTACATGGAGCACCTGCGACTTTCCAGAGGTTGATGGACTTGATTTTGCGACCACATTGTGATTACTCAGCTGCCTACCTCGATGATGTGGTCATTTTTAGCCCTGATTGGGAAAGTCACCTCTGTAAGGTACAGGCCGTATTGGATACCATAAGTGATGCAGGATTGACCATAAATGCCGAGAAGTGTGCAGTAGCCCTAGAAGAGGCCAAGTATCTGGGCTACATTATTGGAAGAGGGTTGATTAAGCCACAGCTAAATAAAATTGAGGCAATACAGAATTGGCCTAGACCCCTGACAAAGAAACAGGTCAGAGCTTTCCTTGGTATTACGGGCTATTACCGTAGATTTGTGCCGAACTTTGCCTCAGTTGCTGCTCCCCTAACTGACTTGACAAAGGGCGAAAAGAGAGCAATGATCACGTGGACTCCAGAGGCCGAGAAGGCTTTCCAAAGCCTTAAATCTGCCTTGTGCCAACAACCTGTGTTAGTTACCCCCGATTTCAGGCGAGAATTTCTGGTCCAGACAGATGCTTCTAACACAGGCTTAGGTGCAGTACTCTCACAAGTAGTAAATGGTGAGGAGCATCCGGTGATGTACTTGAGTAGGAAGCTAACCCCGGCCGAGAAAAATTATGCCATCGTGGAGCGAGAATGTTTGGCAGTGAAGTGGGCCCTCGATTCCCTAAAATATTACTTGCTAGGCAGGAAATTCAAGTTAGTGACAGACCATGCCCCCCTAACATGGATGAAGTTAAACAAGGAGAGAAACGCAAGAGTGACTAGATGGTTTCTGTCCCTACAAAACTTTAATTTCACTGTGGAACACAGGCCAGGGAAATTACAGGCAAATGCTGACGCATTGTCGAGGGTACATTGTCTGTGGGGACAAAATGCTCAGCCCTCCGGTCTGAAGAAGAGGGGGGGGATATGTAGACATGTCACTGGAGAAGTGATCGAGGGGGTGTACATTTCACCTAGGTTACTACGCTGGGTGAGATGGTAAGTCCAGGATTGATTTGTTTCCCAGCAGTGATATGCTGCTGAGGTGTTGTTTAATTTTGCCGGGCCTGGATTTATATGGAATGGCAGGTAGGTTTGGTAGAGGGACCTGTCATTCCACACCTCCCCGATCCAGTTTGGGTTTTGAATCAGGTGAGCTCTGATCCTAATTAGCCTGGGAGGTAAAAGCTCTGCAGAGACTGCAGGCTATTGCTCTCAGCCAGGAATGAACAGCCTGTGTGTGTGTTTGAAGGAAGCTGCGAACGCAGCCACTGCTGGAGCTAAAAACTCCCCCTGCGATATCCAGACTAACGCTGTGTTTTGAAACTGCCAGATAGGTGAGAAGAACCTGTTAGTAAGCGCCCAGACGGGCTAGGTCTTTTATTTTATTTGTACACAAAAGAAGCACGTGGTTGCTGTGTGTTTTGTTTGCTGGACTGTTTATGCCATGAATAAACGCCAAGATTTGCTTTTATAACATCTGAGTCTGCCGTGAACTGTGTCCAAACACACCATCCCCCGGGAAGATCCTTACAATATTTATATATACACATTTAACAAAAAATTAAAATAAACAAAAATGAAAAGGCATGTGTCATTTAAGCTGTTTGGGTAATGTGGGTGGAAAAGAACACTGTTGCAGATTGGTTATGAAACCGTAGCAGCATTTTAACACTCAGGCGCTGCATTGATTATGGGAGAGAGCTTCTACAGCTCCCTCCAGATATCACATTTATCAATGCAAAACAGGAAACTACAGTGTCACTTGTCCGCCCACTACGCTAGGTTATAGTGCCAGACACCCGCTTGCAGTGTCCACTAGCAGACCCTCTAAGCGCCGCTACATAGACGCTCAAATGGCTATATGTGGCACTAGTCTTAAATCAGCCTCTTAATTTTTAATTCTGTAAATTTCTATTCATAATGTATTTTTATTCATAATGTTTTTTTATTAAGAAAATATGAAAGACAAAAAATAAAACCATATAAAAAGGTAACATTTTTTAAATAAATATTTACAAATGTTTTTTTTGGCGGGGTGTTTAAAAGAAGGTTGCAAGCTCCCAGTGCCTGTGTTAAAGTGGAGCCAGCACTGCTCCAATACAGCAATTCTCCTTCTCATAAGTGAAAAAGGCAGACAAAAAACGCAATCGCAAAAGCCGCTACCAGGCAGAAATGCTGGATGCTAGAAACGCTAGCCAAGGGTCATGCCGCCACATCACCATTCTGTTTGCCACGAAAGCACAAACTCACCAGGAAATAGAGCCTGTAAGTGGAGCCGAAAATATTCCATTTTATTAGGCTCTCTCGCAGGCGTAATCAGGGCTCTGAATCATGCGTAAGCTCTCACTAATTACAGCTTATATGCATCAACGCTAACAAATACAAAGTAAATACACATTACAGACGCTAATGAAAAGGCTTAGCGGCAACCACAAAAACACTAATAAAAAGTAAAAACGCACGAGAAACTCAAAATTGACCTAAAGATTACGCATACACATGCTTTTTCATGTGTAAATGCACTTAAATGAGGCTGTGAATCGACCTTTATGTCTCTGTCTGTTCTTTATGCACACAAAATAAATCTCCTTCACAGTCTCTAGGCAGTCAACTGCCATTGCGATTGCAACTCAACCATGGTTTCAGATCTCTATGGACTTCATTACAGACTTACCTTCAAGTTACACTATTATATGGGTGGTAGCAGATAGAGATGAGCGAACTTTTGAAAAATTCGATTCGACTGATTCGCCGAATTTTCCGACAAAAATCGTTTCGACCCGAATAAATTCGCGACGAATCGCTATTAAAAACAGCTATTTCTGAGCCTCCTAGAGCCTCAATAGGGTTGTAAACCATTCTGCCTTGCTGTAACACGCACAGGATGCGTGCTGGGTTAGTTAAATAATACTTTGAAGAAATATCACATGCAGATCAGAGGCATCGCTAATAGAATCGCAGAGCGGCACAATTGCAGAGAGTTGAAGTGGCATCACTATGAGGGGCAGAAGGAGCCCAAACATTGCTTTAAAGAGACACTGGAGTTGGCAGCAGCAGGAGCCCAAAAATTGGATGAATCACACCCTGGAGTTGGCAGGAGTTGACAGCAGCAGCAGCAGGAGCCCAAATATTACTTTAAAGAGACCCTGGGGTTGGCCTCAGGAGCCCAAAAATTGGATGAATCACACCCTGGAGTTGGCAGCAGCAGCAGCAGGAGCCCAAATATACACTGGAGTTGGCTTCAGGAGCCCAAAAATTGGATGAATCACACCCTGGAGTTGGCAGGAGTTGACAGTAGCAGCAGCAGGAGCCCAAATATTACATTAAAGAGACCCTGGGGTTGGCCTCAGGAGCCCAAAAATTGGATGAATCACACCCTGGAGTTGGCAGCAGCAGGAGCCCAAATATACACTGGAGTTGGCTTCAGGAGCCCAAAAATTGGATGAATCACACCCTGGAGTTGGCAGAAGTTGGCAGCAGCAGCAGCAGGAGCCCAAATATACACTGGAGTTGGCTTCAGGAGCCCAAAAATTGGATGAATCACACCCTGGAGTTGGCAGGAGTTGACAGTAGCAGCAGCAGGAGCCCAAATATACACTGGAGTTGGCTTCAGGAGCCCAAAAATTGGATGAATCACACCCTGGAGTTGGCAGGAGTTGACAGCAGCAGCAGGAGCCCAAATATACACTGGAGTTGGCTTCAGGAGCCCAAAAATTGGATGAATCACACCCTGGAGTTGGCAGCAGCAGCAGGAGCCCAAATATACACTGGAGTTGGCTTCAGGAGCCCAAAAATTGCATGAATCACACCCTGGAGTTGGCAGAAGTTGGCAGCAGCAGCAGCAGGAGCCCAAATATACACTGGAGTTGGCTTCAGGAGCCCAAAAATTGGATGAATCACACCCTGGAGTTGGCAGAAGTTGGCAGCAGTAGCAGCAGGAGCCCAAATATACACTGGAGTTGGCCTCAGGAGCCCAAAAATTGGATGAATCACACCCTGGAGTTGGCAGAAGTTGGCAGCAGCAGCAGCAGGAGCCCAAATATACACTGGAGTTGGCTTCAGGAGCCCAAAAATTGGATGAATCACACCCTGGAGTTGGCAGGAGTTGACAGCAGCAGCAGGAGCCCAAATATACACTGGAGTTGGCTTCAGGAGCCCAAAAATTGGATGAATCACACCCTGGAGTTGGCAGCAGCAGCAGGAGCCCAAATATACACTGGAGTTGGCTTCAGGAGCCCAAAAATTGGATGAATCACACCCTGGAGTTGGCAGAAGTTGGCAGCAGCAGCAGCAGGAGCCCAAATATACACTGGAGTTGGCTTCAGGAGCCCAAAAATTGGATGAATCACACCCTGGAGTTGGCAGGAGTTGACAGTAGCAGCAGCAGGAGCCCAAATATTACATTAAAGAGACCCTGGGGTTGGCCTCAGGAGCCCAAAAATTGGATGAATCACACCCTGGAGTTGGCAGCAGCAGCAGCAGGAGCCCAAATATACACTGGAGTTGGCTTCAGGAGCCCAAAAATTGGATGAATCACACCCTGGAGTTGGCAGAAGTTGGCAGCAGCAGCAGCAGGAGCCCAAATATACACTGGAGTTGGCTTCAGGAGCCCAAAAATTGGATGAATCACACCCTGGAGTTGGCAGGAGTTGACAGTAGCAGCAGCAGGAGCCCAAATATACACTGGAGTTGGCTTCAGGAGCCCAAAAATTGGATGAATCACACCCTGGAGTTGGCAGAAGTTGGCAGCAGCAGCAGCAGGAGCCCAAATATACACTGGAGTTGGCTTCAGGAGCCCAAAAATTGGATGAATCACACCCTGGAGTTGGCAGGAGTTGACAGTAGCAGCAGCAGGAGCCCAAATATACACTGGAGTTGGCTTCAGGAGCCCAAAAATTGGATGAATCACACCCTGGAGTTGGCAGCAGCAGCAGCAGGAGCCCAAATATACACTGGAGTTGGCCTCAGGAGCCCAAAAATTGGATGAATCACACCCTGGAGTTGGCAGAAGTTGGCAGCAGCAGCAGCAGGAGCCCAAATATACACTGGAGTTGGCTTCAGGAGCCCAAAAATTGGATGAATCACACCCTGGAGTTGGCAGGAGTTGACAGCAGCAGCAGGAGCCCAAATATACACTGGAGTTGGCTTCAGGAGCCCAAAAATTGGATGAATCACACCCTGGAGTTGGCAGAAGTTGGCAGCAGCAGCAGCAGGAGCCCAAATATACACTGGAGTTGGCTTCAGGAGCCCAAAAATTGGATGAATCACACCCTGGAGTTGGCAGAAGTTGGCAGCAGTAGCAGCAGGAGGCCAAATATACACTGGAGTTGGCCTCAGGAGCCCAAAAATTGGATGAATCACACCCTGGAGTTGGCAGAAGTTGGCAGCAGCAGGAGCCCAAATATACACTGGAGTTGGCTTCAGGAGCCCAAAAATTGGATGAATCACACCCTGGAGTTGGCAGGAGTTGACAGTAGCAGCAGCAGGAGCCCAAATATACACTGGAGTTGGCTTCAGGAGCCCAAAAATTGGATGAATCACACCCTGGAGTTGGCAGCAGCAGCAGCAGGAGCCCAAATATACACTGGAGTTGGCTTCAGGAGCCCAAAAATTGGATGAATCACACCCTGGAGTTGGCAGCAGCAGCAGCAGGAGCCCAAATATACACTGGAGTTGGCTTCAGGAGCCCAAAAATTGGATGAATCACACCCTGGAGTTGGCAGAAGTTGGCAGCAGCAGCAGCAGGAGCCCAAATATACACTGGAGTTGGCTTCAGGAGCCCAAAAATTGGATGAATCACACCCTGGAGTTGGCAGAAGTTGGCAGCAGCAGCAGCAGGAGCCCAAATATACACTGGAGTTGGCTTCAGGAGCCCAAAAATTGGATGAATCACACCCTGGAGTTGGCAGGAGTTGACAGCAGCAGCAGCAGCATGAGCCCAAATATTACATTAAAGAGACCCTGGGGTTGGCCTCAGGAGCCCAAAAATTGGATGAATCACACCCTGGAGTTGGCAGAAGTTGGCAGCAGCAGCAGCAGGAGCCCAAAAAATGGCCTAAAGACATAAATATGTTTTGCACCATTTGGAAAGTGTAAAACGTGGCACCATGCTGAATCTAGTCGCATGCATCAGGCATTGGTGGGTCGAAATCCTGGCTGATCCATCCCTGATTCATTTTGACAAAGGTGAGTCTCTCCACATTTTTAGTTGACAGACGAGTTCTCCTCGCCGTAACTATGGCCCCCGCCGCACTAAACACCCGCTCAGATGGCACGCTACTTGCCGGGCAGGACAGCTTTTCCAGGGCAAACTCTGCTAGTTGCGGCCACAAATCAAGTTTGGCTGCCCAGAAGTCCAGCGGATCCTCAAGGTGTGTTGGCATGGTCATGTCAAAGTATGACATGACCTGCTGGTTGAGGTCCTGCTTCAGGTCTTCCTGCTGCTCATGAGTAGCCTCACTATGCGGGTGTAGAAAGCTACTCATTAGCGACTGAAGACTGAGGCTGCTGCTGCTGATGGAGCTGCTGCTGCTGCTCCTGCCAACCCCCCCAGCGGCCATGGCAGTGGAAGGTGAGCGCAGAGGTCCCCTCGAGTCAGACCTGCGAGAGTATGGACCATGGCGCAGATAGGCATCGGCCAACTGCCTACGTAGAATGTCTTTGTAGTAGTTGAGTTTGTCCTCCCTCTCGGTGGGTTTAAAAAATGCCCCCATTTTGTGCCGGAAGCGAGGGTCCAATAAGGTGGACAGCCAGAAGTCATCCCGCCGACAGATGGAAACAATTCTGGGGTCACTACGCAAGCACGTGAGCATGCTTCGTGCCATTTGCGCAAGTGACTCGGATGGACTACCTGTCTCCATCTCCACTGCATACTGCCACGGTGTGCCCGGGTCCTCTGTCTCGCCTTCCTCAAAAACCTCTAGCTCCTCTGGCTGCTCCTGCTCCTCCTCTCCTGTCCGCTGACTAGATAAACCAGCCATTTCGCCAAGCCTAAACTGTGTTTCGCTGGGCAACTCCTCCTCCTCCTCTTCCTCCTCCTCCTCCAGTTCAGCTCCAACGGGGTTCATGTGGCCGTAAGATGTAAACGCCATGTCTCCAGTGCCCTGACCAGCCATGGTTTCCAACATGTGCTGTAGTACATGAAGCAGTGGAATCACGTCGTTCATCCCGTAATCCTGCCGACTGACAAATAAAGTGGCTTCCTCAAAGGGCCTGAGCAAACGGCAGGTGTCACGTATGAGCTGCCACTGGTTGACATTGAAGTTACACAGGGGAGTCCCCCTATCTGCTTGGATCATCAGGAAATCCGTGATGGCTTTTCTCTGTTCATATAATCGGTCCAACATGTGAAGGGTGGAATTCCAACGGGTGGAAACATCGCAAATCAGACTATGTTGGGGGATACCATTCTGACGCTGTAGCTCAAGAAGGGTGTGTTTGGCGGTGTAGGAGTGGCTGAAGTGCATGCAAAGTTTCCTTGAAGTTGTTAGGATGTCCTGCAGATGGGGGGAACACTTCAGAAACTGCTTGACAACCAGATTGAAGACGTGAGCCATGCAGGGGGCATGGGTCAGGCTTCCTTGGCGCAGCGCAGACAAAATGTTCTTCCCATTGTCGGTAACCATGATTCCCATTTTAAGTTTTCTCGGAGTAAGCCATGTTTGGATTTCCTGATGAATACATTTAAGCAGTTCCTCCCCTGTGTGACTCCGTTCGCCAAGACAAACCATGTGAAGCACTGCGTGACACCTCCGTGCCCTGCACACATGGTAGACTGGAGGGGCACTGAGACTTGAGCCTACAGTGGAGGGTGAGGAGATGGCGGAGGATGAGGAGGCCGAGTCGCACGGTGTCACAGGCCCAATGGGCAGAGAGCGCGGAGGCCGAAGCGGCGTGACCTGTCCAAGTTGCTGCTGCAAAGGGACCACATTCACCCAGTGGGCCGTAAACGACATGTACTGCCCCTGACCGTAGTTACAGCTCCAGATGTCGGCGCTGCCATGTATTTTGCTACACACCGACAGGCTCAAGGACTGGCCCACCTTCTGTTCAACAAAAGTGTGCAGCGCTGGTACTGCCTTCTTGGCAAAGAAATGACGGCTTGGGACTCTCCACCTCGGCTCGGCACAAGCCATCAGTTCTCTGAAAGGTGCAGATTCCACCACCTGAAAAGGGAGCGACTGCAGCACCAGCAACTTGGACAGGAGCACATTCAGCTTCTGCGCCGTAGGATGAGTGGGCGCATACTGCTGTCTCTTGGACATGGCTTCGCTGATGGATTGCTGGCGGGATGCATGACTTGGAGGAGGAGGAGCAGGAGCGACAGAGGATGGGTATGACGCACAGCTGCCTTCGGCTGAGGTGCTGGAGCCTTGGCTGGCAGAAATTGGGAGCTCACTTGGTGAGGAAGCAGACTGGACCACCCCTTGGGAGCCTCGGTTCTCCCAGGTTGTTTTATGGTGACGCATCATATGTTGACGCAGGGCCGTGGTGCCAACATTTGGACCCTGGCCACGCTTCACCTTTTGCCTACATATCTTGCATGTGGCCATGTTACCCTCCTGCGGATGCCTCAGGAAAAACTGCCACACTGCCGAGTAGCTACTTTTCCCACCCCCTGGCCTCACTGATTCACTGCTGCTGTTGCCAACTCCAGGAACCCCTGCTCCACTACCTCCCGATAAGGTAGACTGCCGCACAGCAGGTGCTCTACCCCGGCCCCGGCCCCGGCCGGCTCCAGCCTTTGGAATTGTGCCCCCATGCTGACTGCTACCACCTTGCTGCCTCAGCTGCTGACTCCGGGGCAACCTGCGCCCCTCTTCTCCTGATGATGACGATGATGCCCCTTCATCACCCGGCTCCCAAGTGCAATCGGCTTCATTGTCATCATCATCATCATCACCGAGTTGTGGCTGTACGTCACTGATGTTCGTGGATTCATCAACAGTGTCTGGCGCAGGAGCTGGAATGCTCGCAGCACCCACGACACTGTCCACATCACTATTTGTCTGCCTAGCTAAAGAAGCCACCTCCATTTCTTGGCTGGGCAGTAGCTGCTGACTGTCCTCCTGTATCTGATCGTCCTCCTCACTAAAGAGTGGAGCTGAACCCAAAGCATAGGATACGTCGCAGGGGGAGGGAACGGCGTAGGACAGAGGCAATGGGAGGACAGGGACTGCTCTCGGGGCATGCCAACTCAGGGTTGTGTCAGAGGAACCTACCGACCCTAGACTGGGGGTCTCAGACGTAAGTTGTGATGATGTTGTTGATGAGCGCGTCAACCAATCTACCACGGCAGATGCGTTACTGGTGGAGACCCGACCGCTAGCAGATACTGGCAGATTAGGTCTCTCAGCGTGACTCCTGCTGCTACTGGCCCCCAGTCTGATGCGAGCTCTGCCTGCGGAATCTTGGCCTCTGCCACTCCTCTTTTCACTTCCAGGCACTTGTCTGCCTGACATAGTCTAACTGGCGTGGTAGTAGGTGATATTTTAAGATCCCCCGGGCAGCGGTGGGTCTATATGAAACAGAATATAATGCACACCAAAAGTGAGCAGTAACACTCAGCCTCCAACAGGCCTGCTTAGTGTAAATAAGAGAGCTGCTTAGTGTAAATAAAGAGGGGTATGCTATGTTACAGAATGGGATGCCTCAACAGAAGTGCACCTGGCAGGCAGCAGTAAGCCTATGCCCAGCAAAAGTGTCTTATAATATAAATATAATAAGAGCAAATGGTTATATGGTCTTAAACAGAGGCTGCTTTAGTCACAGAATGGGATGCCCCCAAAAGAGATCCAGTAGTACTATGCCCAGCAAAAGTGTCTTTATCAGGCTAATTTCAAATATAATAAGAGCAAATGGTTATATGGTCTTAAACAGAGGCTGCTTCAGTCACAGAATGGGATGCCCTGGCAGGGACAAGTAGTGCTATGCCCAGCAAAAGTGTCTTTATCAGACCTAATTTCAAATATAATAAGAGCAAATGCTTATATGGTCTTAAACAGAGGCTGCTTTAGTCACAGAATGGGATGCCCTGGCAGGGACAAGTAGTGCTATGCCCAGCAAAAGTGTCTTTATCAGGCTAATTTCAAATATAATAAGAGCAAATGCTTATATGGTCTTAAACAGAGGCTGCTGTAGTCACAGAATGGGATGCCCCCAAAAAGATCCAGTAGTACTATGCCCAGCAAAAGTGTCTTTATCAGGCCTAATTTCAAATATAATAAGAGCAAATGCTTATATGGTCTTAAACAGAGGCTGCTTTAGTCACAGAATGGGATGCCCCCAAAAAAGATCCAGTGGTACTATGCCCAGCAAAAGTGTCTTTATCAGGCTAATTTCAAATATAATAAGAGCAAATGCTTATATGGTCTTAAACAGAGGCTGCTTTAGTCACAGAATGGGATGCCCTGGCAGGGACAAGTAGTGCTATGCCCAGCAAAAGTGTCTTTATCAGGCCTAATTTCAAATATAATAAGAGCAAATGCTTATATGGTCTTAAACAGAGGCTGCTTTAGTCACAGAATGGGATGCCCCCAAAAAAGATCCAGTAGTACTATGCCCAGCAAAAGTGTCTTTATCAGGCTAATTTCAAATATGATAAGAGCAAATGCTTATATGGTCTTAAACAGAGGCTGCTTTAGTCACAGAATGGGATGCCCCCAAAAAAGATCCAGTAGTACTATGCCCAGCAAAAGTGTCTTTATCAGGCTAATTTCAAATATGATAAGAGCAAATGCTTATATGGTCTTAAACAGAGGCTGCTTTAGTCACAGAATGGGATGCCCCCAAAAAAGATCCAGTAGTACTATGCCCAGCAAAAGTGTCTTTATCAGGCTAATTTCAAATATAATAAGAGCAAATGCTTATATGGTCTTAAACAGAGGCTGCTTTAGTCACAGAATGGGATACCCTGGCAGGGACAAGTAGTGCTATGCCCAGCAAAAGTGTCTTTATCAGGCCTAATTTCAAATATAATAAGAGCAAATGCTTATATGGTCTTAAACAGAGGCTGCTTTAGTCACAGAATGGGATGCCCCCAAAAAAGATCCAGTAGTACTATGCCCAGCAAAAGTGTCTTTATCAGGCCTAATTTCAAATATAATAAGAGCAAATGCTTATATGGTCTTAAACAGAGGCTGCTTTAGTCACAGAATGGGATGCCCTGGCAGGGACAAGTAGTGCTATGCCCAGCAAAAGTGTCTTTATCAGGCCTAATTTCAAATATAATAAGAGCAAATGCTTATATGGTCTTAAACAGAGGCTGCTTTAGTCACAGAATGGGATGCCCCCAAAAAAGATCCAGTAGTACTATGCCCAGCAAAAGTGTCTTTATCAGGCTAATTTCAAATATAATAAGAGCAAATGCTTATATGGTCTTAAACAGGGGCTGCTTTAGTCACAGAATGGGATGCCCTGGCAGGGACAAGTAGTGCTATGCCCAGCAAAAGTGTCTTTATCAGGCTAATTTCAAATATAATAAGAGCAAATGCTTATATGGTCTTAAACAGAGGCTGCTTTAGTCACAGAATGGGATGCCCCCAAAAAAGATCCAGTAGTACTATGCCCAGCAAAAGTGTCTTTATCAGGCTAATTTCAAATATGATAAGAGCAAATGCTTATATGGTCTTAAACAGAGGCTGCTTTAGTCACAGAATGGGATGCCCCCAAAAAAGATCCAGTAGTACTATGCCCAGCAAAAGTGTCTTTATCAGGCTAATTTCAAATATAATAAGAGCAAATGCTTATATGGTCTTAAACAGAGGCTGCTTTAGTCACAGAATGGGATGCCCTGGCAGGGACAAGTAGTGCTATGCCCAGCAAAAGTGTCTTTATCAGGCTAATTTCAAATATAATAAGAGCAAATGCTTATATGGTCTTAAACAGAGGCTGCTTTAGTCACAGAATGGGATGCCCCCAAAAAAGATCCAGTAGTACTATGCCCAGCAAAAGTGTCTTTATCAGGCTAATTTCAAATATAATAAGAGCAAATGCTTATATGGTCTTAAACAGAGGCTGCTTTAGTCACAGAATGGGATGCCCTGGCAGGGACAAGTAGTGCTATGCCCAGCAAAAGTGTCTTTATCAGGCTAATTTCAAATATAATAAGAGCAAATGCTTATATGGTCTTAAACAGAGGCTGCTTTAGTCACAGAATGGGATGCCCTGGCAGGGACAAGTAGTGCTATGCCCAGCAAAAGTGTCTTTATCAGGCTAATTTCAAATATAATAAGAGCAAATGCTTATATGGTCTTAAACAGAGGCTGCTTTAGTCACAGAATGGGATGCCCTGGCAGGGACAAGTAGTGCTATGCCCAGCAAAAGTGTCTTTATCAGGCTAATTTCAAATATGATAAGAGCAAATGCTTATATGGTCTTAAACAGAGGCTGCTTTAGTCACAGAATGGGATGCCCCCAAAAAAAGATCCAGTAGTACTATGCCCAGCAAAAGTGTCTTTATCAGGCTAATTTCAAATATGATAAGAGCAAATGCTTATATGGTCTTAAACAGAGGCTGCTTTAGTCACAGAATGGGATGCCCCCAAAAAAGATCCAGTAGTACTATGCCCAGCAAAAGTGTCTTTATCAGGCTAATTTCAAATATGATAAGAGCAAATGCTTATATGGTCTTAAACAGAGGCTGCTTTAGTCACAGAATGGGATGCCCCCAAAAAAGATCCAGTAGTACTATGCCCAGCAAAAGTGTCTTTATCAGGCTAATTTCAAATATAATAAGAGCAAATGCTTATATGGTCTTAAACAGAGGCTGCTTTAGTCACAGAATGGGATGCCCTGGCAGGGACAAGTAGTGCTATGCCCAGCAAAAGTGTCTTTATCAGGCTAATTTCAAATATGATAAGAGCAAATGCTTATATGGTCTTAAACAGAGGCTGCTTTAGTCACAGAATGGGATGCCCCCAAAAAAGATCCAGTAGTACTATGCCCAGCAAAAGTGTCTTTATCAGGCTAATTTCAAATATGATAAGAGCAAATGCTTATATGGTCTTAAACAGAGGCTGCTTTAGTCACAGAATGGGATGCCCCCAAAAAAGATCCAGTAGTACTATGCCCAGCAAAAGTGTCTTTATCAGGCTAATTTCAAATATGATAAGAGCAAATGCTTATATGGTCTTAAACAGAGGCTGCTTTAGTCACAGAATGGGATGCCCCCAAAAAAGATCCAGTAGTACTATGCCCAGCAAAAGTGTCTTTATCAGGCTAATTTCAAATATAATAAGAGCAAATGCTTATATGGTCTTAAACAGAGGCTGCTTTAGTCACAGAATGGGATGCCCCCAAAAAAGATCCAGTAGTACTATGCCCAGCAAAAGTGTCTTTATCAGGCTAATTTCAAATATGATAAGAGCAAATGCTTATATGGTCTTAAACAGAGGCTGCTTTAGTCACAGAATGGGATGCCCCCAAAAAAGATCCAGTAGTACTATGCCCAGCAAAAGTGTCTTTATCAGGCTAATTTCAAATATAATAAGAGCAAATGCTTATATGGTCTTAAACAGAGGCTGCTTTAGTCACAGAATGGGATGCCCTGGCAGGGACAAGTAGTGCTATGCCCAGCAAAAGTGTCTTTATCAGGCCTAATTTCAAATATAATAAGAGCAAATGCTTATATGGTCTTAAACAGAGGCTGCTTTAGTCACAGAATGGGATGCCCCCCAAAAAGATCCAGTAGTACTATGCCCAGCAAAAGTGTCTTTATCAGGCCTAATTTCAAATATAATAAGAGCAAATGCTTATATGGTCTTAAACAGAGGCTGCTTTAGTCACAGAATGGGATGCCCCCAAAAAAGATCCAGTAGTACTATGCCCAGCAAAAGTGTCTTTATCAGGCTAATTTCAAATATAATAAGAGCAAATGCTTATATGGTCTTAAACAGAGGCTGCTTTAGTCACAGAATGGGATGCCCTGGCAGGGACAAGTAGTGCTATGCCCAGCAAAAGTGTCTTTATCAGGCTAATTTCAAATATAATAAGAGCAAATGCTTATATGGTCTTAAACAGAGGCTGCTTTAGTCACAGAATGGGATGCCCCCAAAAAAGATCCAGTAGTACTATGCCCAGCAAAAGTGTCTTTATCAGGCTAATTTCAAATATGATAAGAGCAAATGCTTATATGGTCTTAAACAGAGGCTGCTTTAGTCACAGAATGGGATGCCCCCAAAAAAGATTCAGTAGTACTATGCCCAGCAAAAGTGTCTTTATCAGGCTAATTTCAAATATGATAAGAGCAAATGCTTATATGGTCTTAAACAGAGGCTGCTTTAGTCACAGAATGGGATGCCCTGGCAGGGACAAGTAGTGCTATGCCCAGCAAAAGTGTCTTTATCAGGCTAATTTCAAATATAATAAGAGCAAATGCTTATATGGTCTTAAACAGAGGCTGCTTTAGTCACAGAATGGGATGCCCCCAAAAAAGATCCAGTAGTACTATGCCCAGCAAAAGTGTCTTTATCAGGCTAATTTCAAATAAAATAAGAGCAAATGCTTATATGGTCTTAAACAGAGGCTGCTTTAGTCACAGAATGGGATGCCCTGGCAGGGACAAGTAGTGCTATGCCCAGCAAAAGTGTCTTTATCAGGCTAATTTCAAATATAATAAGAGCAAATGCTTATATGGTCTTAAACAGAGGCTGCTTTAGTCACAGAATGGGATGCCCTGGCAGGGACAAGTAGTGCTATGCCCAGCAAAAGTGTCTTTATCAGGCTAATTTCAAATATAATAAGAGCAAATGCTTATATGGTCTTAAACAGAGGCTGCTTTAGTCACAGAATGGGATGCCCTGGCAGGGACAAGTAGTGCTATGCCCAGCAAAAGTGTCTTTATCAGGCTAATTTCAAATATGATAAGAGCAAATGCTTATATGGTCTTAAACAGAGGCTGCTTTAGTCACAGAATGGGATGCCCCCAAAAAAGATCCAGTAGTACTATGCCCAGCAAAAGTGTCTTTATCAGGCTAATTTCAAATATGATAAGAGCAAATGCTTATATGGTCTTAAACAGAGGCTGCTTTAGTCACAGAATGGGAAGCCCCCAAAAAAGATCCAGTAGTACTATGCCCAGCAAAAGTGTCTTTATCAGGCTAATTTCAAATATGATAAGAGCAAATGCTTATATGGTCTTAAACAGAGGCTGCTTTAGTCACAGAATGGGATGCCCCCAAAAAAGATCCAGTAGTACTATGCCCAGCAAAAGTGTCTTTATCAGGTTAATTTCAAATATAATAAGAGCAAATGCTTATATGGTCTTAAACAGAGGCTGCTTTAGTCACAGAATGGGATGCCCTGGCAGGGACAAGTAGTGCTATGCCCAGCAAAAGTGTCTTTATCAGGCTAATTTCAAATATAATAAGAGCAAATGCTTATATGGTCTTAAACAGAGGCTGCTTTAGTCACAGAATGGGATGCCCTGGCAGGGACAAGTAGTGCTATGCCCAGCAAAAGTGTCTTTATCAGGCTAATTTCAAATATGATAAGAGCAAATGCTTATATGGTCTTAAACAGAGGCTGCTTTAGTCACAGAATGGGATGCCTCACAGCAGACTTAAGATCAGTTCAGTATATATGCACAGTTAGTCAGTATAAGCAGCCTGAAAACGCTAACAAAGCCTGGCTGTCAGGCTGGATGAAAAAAAAAAAAAAAAAACTGACAGCCTCCTATTTTCCATTCCTTTCCCTGTTTTCCGCTGACTTTCTGTCTGTCTCCTGTCTGTCTCCTGCCTGTCTCCAGCCTGTCCCTGTCTGTCCCTGCCTGTCTAACTGTCTAACTGTCTCTCCCTCAGCTACACAGCGTTCTGTCTCTCACGAATGCAATAGAGAAATGAGGCTGGAAAGCAAGATGGCCGGCCTTAAATACAGCTGTGACGTCACCGGGCTTGCTGGCTGCTGATAGGCTGCATGTGACTGTCCCAGCATACACTGCCCCAGCTTACATGTCTGGACATGTCCCGTCCGCCATCTTAGAATGCCTGTAATGTAAATGAATGGATGTTAAAGGAAAACTTCGAGCGATCGAATCGCGGGGAAATTCGGATTCGATCCGAATCGAATTTTTCCTGAAATTCGGTTCGAATCCGGGTTCGTCCGGATCGATTCGCTCATCCCTAGTAGCAGATATCGTCTCCAAAATGGCTCATATTGTACCTCTAGTTGAGCAGGGGAGTACAATTTACTTCTAAATTTTGTAGAGCCCTGTGTCAGTCCTGAAAACTCTCCCTGAAAGTCTCCTTGTTTGCCAGACTAGCCACGACTGACACTGGTGAAGGCAAATATTGCTTTGCTATAAATTAGATTGTTTAAAAGTGAGTTTAGGAGCTGTTTTGTGAGGTTGTATTTTCAAGTGAGGTTGTATTATAAGTGAGGGGACTTTTTATTAAGGGACTTTATATTGGGGGACTTAAAATGTTTATTGCCAGGGCCGGCTCTAGGGTTTTGTGGGCCCTTGGGTGACAGGGTCTCAGTGGGCCCCCTTCCTCGGTCCCTTGACAGGGTATACCCTGCACTGTCCCAAGTGCTCCTGTGACTGCCGCACAGACTGTGCACAGAGTGATTTCCCCTGCTCTGTGTGCGTGCTACCCACTTATTCAAGCGTATAGGTGGGTGGGGGGTGTGCACAGAGCAGGGGAAGCCACTGTGTGCATCAGAACCAAGATGAATGCACCCAGTGCCAGAATCGCCAGATGAACAGCGCAGGATCCTGGCAGGGGTAAGGAGCGTTTTTATTTTTCATTCAAGCCCCCATCCTGCCTCAGCATAAAGGAGATGGCAGGGTGGGGAGGGGGGGCTGGTGCACTGCATTCCTGGTTACCTGATGCACTTCCACACCCAGCTTAAACATCTGGGCAACAGATGTAAAAGATTCCATGGTAGCTTTTTTTCCCCCGGGGCATCCCAAACCGGGATGCCCCGCTGTTTGCCCCCCCCCCCCCCCAAAAGCTGCTATTCACTCACCTCTTCCTTGTTCCAATGGCACACGTGCAGACTCACATTAAATGTGAGCCGTCTCCTGTGACTATGTCATTCATCAAATGGCCATCATGGGGAGAATGCACTGCTGCCTTCCATGCACTCCTGTGAGAAACAAGAACCGTCTGATAAATGACATAGTCACATGATTCGGGATGCCCCTGGGGAAAAGCCAGCAGCCATTCAAGGGCCAGATCATATTGCTTTTTTTCAGTCTTCACACATTGGCGCATCCCAGTTCGGGATGCCCCAGGGAGAGGGAATCAGCCAGCCCAGGAGTCTCATTGGGATGCCTCACTGTGTGAAACCCCCCAGAACCCCTCTCAGTAAAATTCAACTCTCCACGGTCCAATAGTGCATGCGCTGGCGCTCGTCCAATCAGAGCCCTTTGCCTTGATGTCCTTCGGCAAAGTGCTCTAATTGAAATGAATGAGGCAGCGCACGCTGCTGTATCCCTGGCTTTTTGCACTCCCCATTGTAAACAATTGTAGCTGACGAAAGGCAAGCAGCTCTGATTGGACGAGAGCCCGTGCATGAACCGTTGGAGTGAGGAAAGTTGAATTTTTATGGGTGCCCTGGGGGGTTTTACACAGTAGGGCATCCCAAGTCAGGGCATTAAGATTTCAGGCCAGCTGCTGGTTTTGGTTGTATTGATAGGTAGGTTGTATTCATAGGTAGGTAGGTGCCTCAGTTGGTGACTAAAAGTAGGTATGTTAGTAAGTAGCTAGTTAGGTGTGTGGCTAGGTAAGTGTGGGAGTAGGTAGGTAGTTGTTGGGTAAGTAGGTGAGTAGTTGGGGGTGGGAGATTGGGATAGCAAGGAAGGGAAGAGAAGGAGCAGCAGTTAAGCATCCAGTGCAGAGATACACAAAAATGTAGAGAAATATCCTGTGTTCTATTCCCTCCTATTCCTATCTTCTCCCTTCCTCTCCCCTGCTTCCTCTAGTAGCCCTCCAGTCATAAACCCTCTCATGGTCGCCTCTCCCTTCCACTCCACTTACTCTTCATATTGGCTTGTCATCGTGCTGGCAGGCCGGCAGTCAAAAAGTCGCCCAGGAGCCGCTGGGGCGGCAAATCATATACACACAGGATGCGAGGATGACGTAATCCGGAAGCAGCCAGACAGCCATTGCATGATAGGGAGGGGGGGCAATGGCAGCCCGCCCCTGCCCACACTTCGGCTCTGCATTCGTCTCTCTCCTGCACTGCTGATTAATGACGAAAGCTACACGTCAGAGCTTCTGTCATTTCAATGAACGGTGCAGGGGAGAGCTGAAAGCAGAGCCGAGGTAGGAAGTTTACAGCCTGCTCCCAGCCCCGCACTCTGCAATACAGTGGCCACTCGCTCTGTCCCCAGTACACAGCCGGACAATGCACATGCTGACGGCGCCCTCCTGTGCTGCCAGCAGCTCCAGGCTTTCAATATGGGGGGAATGCCCCCATCTCGCCCTTAGCACTCACTCAGGGAATTGTGCCTCACCTCCCTGTCAGTAGGCCCCCCCTTTTCCCTGGAGCCCTCGGCAGATGCCAGACCTTGCTAGGTGCTAGCGTCGGCCCTGTTTATTGCCTATGTTTTATAGAGCTAAAATAAGAAGTTAAAAGCCAAAGTTGCTACAACTGTAAGCACTAAAATTGTGTTTTTACTGCTGTTTTGTAACTGGAATAATGGCTAGCAACATTGGAGGTCTAATTCAGTGCACACTTTTTCATATGTATACACTTCAGTGTATACTAAATGTGAGCTTATTGCAACATTGGAATCTCGGGTTAGGGATCTGGAGGAGATTTACAATATGGAAAAGGGCATTCTGCTCACTGAGCAGGCATTACGTGGGGTAGAAACAGAGGGTGAAGTAATGGGTCAGGAGGAGTGAATAAGTAGATAGAGGGAGTAGAAAGAGTGCACAGAAAAGGAAGGCCATACCAGTGTCTGTGCACCCAGTAAAATTGAAAAGTTGGGTAATGATGCAAGAGTGTCAGTCTCAGAAATGGCAGCCCTAACAGCCGGGAGGACAGTCCAGCTATTGAGTGTGTGCTTGGGACTGCAGGTAGGACTAGCCAGTTAGTGGTAATAGGGGATTCTATTATCAGGTGGACTGATAGAATCATTTGGTGGAAATGGGAATGACCCAGCTATCGTAGTCCACATGGGGACCAATGACAAAATTAATGGGAGATGGAGGAATAAGGATACATTTAAGGACTTAGGCACCAAGTTGAAGAGAAGGACCTCCAAGGTTGTAATCTCTCGAATAATGCCTATGCAATGTGCTACACATGAACAGCAGTGGGAGTTTAGTGAGTTAAACGCATGGCTCAAGTCCTGGTGCAGGGCAGAAGGATTTCATTGGGGTACAAACTGTATACTACAGATAATTTGCACCTGAATGGGGGGGGGGGGCTGCTGAATAATAGAAGGGGTGGAGGGGTATTTAAACTAGAGATGAGGGGGCAGGGCAAGAGAGAAAACAAAGGGGAAGACAGGTTATCTAGGGGGCAGCATATGATAGTGGGTGGAGAATTAGAAGGGGGGGCTGCTATGGTGTATAAGGAGATCCATGTGTTGCAAACCAGCAGTGAAAAATTAGGCAGATGCATTACTGCAGAAGCAAATGCAAAAGCCCAGTGTTCAAACTACATAGGAAAGTGTATGTTCACAAATTCCAGAAGTCTGGCTAGTAAAGTGGGGGAGCTTGAGGCTCTGGTACTGGAAGGAAATATTAATGTTATTGGTGTGGCTTAGACATGGATGGCTTCCACACATGACTGGACTGTCAATCTTCAAGGTTTTGCTCTCCATCGGAAAGACAGAGCAAAAAGGAAAGGGGTGGAGTGTGTCTCTATGTAAAGCAATAATTCAAAGAATATATTTATGAGGGGATACTAACAGAAGATAGTGATAATGTAGAATCCTTGTGGGTAGAAGTGCGCGGCGATGTATACAATGTTAAAATATTAACTGGATTATTCTATAGACCCCAAACATAACTAAGGAAATAGAGGGTCAGCTGCATAAACAGATATAGTGGGCGTCACAAACTGGTACATTGGTGGTGATGGGGGACTTCAACTACCCAGGTATTGACTGGAGACATGGTTCTGCTTCTACTACAAGTGGGAGAGCATTCCTCAGCTTGCTACAAGGTTACTATATAAATCAGTTCATGGAGGTACCTTCTAGGAGTGATTCCCTTTTGGATCTGGTAATATCAAATAATGATGTTCATGAAAATCTTGGTACCAGTGACCACAACATAGTTGTATTTTACATACACTGTAAGAAAGATTTTCTGTCTGGGAGGGCAAAAACATTGAATTTTAAGAAGGCCAACTTCTTCAGGCTCAGAGCTGCACTCCAGGACACAGGCTGGGAGCATCTGTTAAGGAATAATGATACAGATGCGAAATGAGAGTTTTTTTAGTCAATTGTACCAACGTTGCAATTGCAAAATGTATTCCTATGGGTAACAAATATAAGTGGCTAAAATTAAACCCCTCATGGCTGACATTTACAGTTAAAAGGGCAATACAGAACAAGAAAAGCATTTAAAAATTACAAGACTGAGCTCTTAGCTGTAACCCTTGAAACATAATTTAGTAAATAAAGCATAAAGCATGTGAGATAGAAATATGGCAACGTTGGCAAAAGCACAAAATGAAAGAGATGTGGCCAAAGAAAGCAAAACAAACTCTAAACGTTTTTTAAATATATAAATTTAAAACTTAATCAGAACAGGTAGGTGCCCTAATTAATGATAATAGGGAAATAGTCCCTGGGGTTGAAGAGAAGGTGGAGCTGCTAAATTGATTCTTTAGCTCTGTGTACACAAGAGAGGAGCAAGGATCCAACACAGGAGATGCCGCTGATAGCAATAGACCAAGTACAATACTCAACAAGCTAAACATGGATATCAGCTAAGAAAAACTACATATTTTAAATGTGAATAAGCCTGCAGGACCAGATGGACTTCACCCAAGAGTTCTTAAAGAATCCAGCTCAGTTATCTCATCACCCCTGTTCTTGATCTTTAAAGACTCACTAACAACCGATATGGTGCCAGGAGATTGGCGCAAGGCAAATGTGGTGCCCATTTTTAAAAAGGGCTCTAGGTCTTTTCCGGGCAATTACAGACCGGTAAGTTTAACATCCATTGCGGGAAAATTGCTTGAAGGGCTATTAAGGGACTACATATACAAATATGTAACTATGTCAAATATTTATAATATTTGCCGCAGAAGCTGCCAGACTAAACTGATTGGCTTCTATGAAGAGGTGAGTAGAAGCCTGTTAGGGGGGGTGGCTGTAGATATGTATTTTCTGGATTTTGACACTGTCCCCACAGACACTTATTGGGGAAATTGAGGTCTTCAGGATTAGAAAATACAGTTTGTAACTGAACTGAAAACTGGCTGAAGGATTGTGTGCAGAGAGTTATGGTTAATTATACCTACTCTGATGTAAGCGGTTTACCCCAGTGTTCAGTAATGTGGCAACTATTATTCAACTTGTTTATAAATGACTTAGAGATGGATTAAATGTGCTGTCTCTATTTATGCAGATGACAAAAAGATATGTAGCACAGTGCCGTCTATTGAACATGTTCACAAGCTTCAAGCTGACTTGGACACATCTGGGCATCCATTTGGCAAATGAAGTTCAATGTGTAGAAATGTAAAGTCATGCACTTGGATCTAATAACCTGTAGGCCACATATGTCCTCGGGGGAGTAAAACTGGGAGAAAAACTTGTTGAGAAGGATCTGGGGGTACTGGTAGATCACAGACTAAAAACAGCATGCAATGTCAAGCAGCTGCTTCCAAGGCCACCAAGATATTATCATGTATTAAAAAAGGCATGGGGGGGGCGTGGCTTGGCCGGGGAACAAGATGGAAGCTTGACCTAGGAGCTCCTGACGAGGTCCCCTAAGAAGCCTTTTTATTCGCGACCTACTTCTACTATGGGGCGACTAAACAAACCTGGGGCCTCCACTAAGAACCCCAGAACCTCCCAGACCCCAAAATCTGCGAGTAAGAGGCTCCCTGAGCTGTTCCAGAGTCAAATGAAGGAGGATCTCCAGCCTTCCAATATGGCGGACGCGCGCTCCATGTGCAGCTCGCCGGAGAGGGAAGATGCGACCGCCTCTGAAGGTGAAGACTGCGCTCTCTCAGTTCGACTCAGCCAGCTCCCCACTCGCAGTGAGCTAGCGAGTTTCGCGGGGGAAATCAAGGCTTCAATTACTGCAGCTATTGCTGACCTGCGGGGTGACTTGAAACACCTATCCCAAAGAGTGGATAAAGTCGAGGGGGAAAGTGCCGACACGTCGTCTAGGCTGGCAGAGGTGCGCGATGTGGGCCGAGCTCATAACAAGCACTTACTGGACTTCCATAGACACCTGGAGGACCTCGAAAATCGGAACAGGAGGTGTAATATCCGAGTTCGGGGGGTACCAGAGGAGGTGGCCCCGGATCAGACGCAAGAGGCCCTGACTTCCATTTTCAATTCTCTCTTGGAGAGACCGCCAGGCTCACAGATTGAGTTTGTCAGAGCCCACAGAGCTCTTAGACCCCGCAGGGCTGGAGATTCTACCCCTCGAGATATTGTCTGCTGCTTGATGAGTTTCCCCCTGAAAGAGGAAATCCTCGCGAAAGCAAGAGGCCGGGACAGTATACTATTCAACAACAGTGAAATCCAACTGTTCCAGGATCTATCAAACATCACCCTGCAGAATCGGAGGGCGCTGCGCCCCCTCACAGCGCTTCTCAGAGAGCGGGGCATCCCGTATAGATGGCGCTTTCCCTTCGCCCTTTCTGCCTCAAGCAATGGCAAGTCGGCCACACTCAGGTTCCCGGAGGACTTACCGGACTTTTGCTCCCAGCTGCGACTTCCTGAGATATCTGTCCCAGACTGGCTTCAGGACTTTTCCATCCCGCAGTTACTGCGTAGAGGCGCCCGAGACGATCGCACCAGCTCTTACCGGCGGACGCCCCGAGATCGCTCCCCGCGGGCGTTAAGAGGAGAGGGCAGTCGTTCCAGATCCAGGAGCTGAGAGGCAGGCCTGCGTGTTCTTCACAGCCTCAGAGCTAAGCTGCTTTCCCCTTTTACTGCTGTTTAGGATTTAGCTATCTGATCCACCCCGCATAGTTTGTAGGCCGCTAGTATGTTTAGCATTGTAGGCTCCCCACCTGTCTCACCTATAGATATGTTTTCATAAGCTTACTGTTTGCTGATTCTTACTGGGAATGGGAATTCTGGGATGCTAAATTGTTGTGTGGGACTGTACATTTGAAATGCTAGTTGATTTACATGTTTTGGGCCCTTTCCCCGTTGCAGATATATAACAGGGGGCTTTGCTTATGTGGGTCTCCCTGGTGGGGGGGGGGAGAAACCTCTAGCTTCACAATTGGGGGCGGGGGGCTCATTTTGTCTCCTGGGCCCTCAAGAGACAGGAGTCCCGATTATATGCTTAGCCCACTAAGTTGTTGGCCGTTTTGTTCAATGTTATCTTGGTTGGGTTCTATTGTATGTATCACAAGTGTTGGACCCACACTGGTCCTGGGTGCTCCCCTGAGGAGGGCTCGGTCCGGGGTGGATCGGTGTCAATCGAGGGGGGGTGAGGGAGGTCTGGTGTTGGGTCCCTGTTAATCCAGTGAATCCGTGGAGAAGGCCAGCTTGGGGCGTCCCTGCCCTCTCGCTTACTTTCTTTAAAGCCTCGCCCTGTGTCGGCGCTGCGAGTATGTTCTCGAGATAGGGGTGGGTTTGTCATTTCGGTCTCCCATATGGAGCGGTGATGCGGGGAGTGGGGGGGATGATGCTTGAGGAGGTGCAGCGCGATGATGGCGGGTGAGAGGGTTGAACAAGGGGTAGACGGGGTGTTGCTTCTCCCTCGCTCCGGGATGTTAGACCAAGAGGCGGCGCTCGGGGAACGGAGAGCTGGCAAGCACAGCCTGACACTTCAAGCTTTATTGCGGCTTGGGGATTGGGACTCTTCCCGGAGCGTTACCGCGGCCGCGTAACGGGGGTCGAGGGAGGAAGCACCTGGGTTGGATGGATGCTCCCTCACCTGAGGTCTGGCCAGGAGATCGACCACATGAACGGGGGTCGGGGGGGGGGGTCTGGGGAGTTTCTCCATCTATGTTTGATCCCTTATGGGGACTGGCTAGCTCCCTTGCTCCCTGCAGGCCTGGAAATATAGGAGGGGGCCTCGTTGGGGTTTTGAGGCTTGAGCTCATGGTGTGAGGCCTCTGGGCTCTTTTTTCTGTTTGCTGGGGGGATTTCCCTTGGCCTTCCACGGTCCCCCACAAAAGGGTAGATAGCCCAGGTTGGAACCAGAGAGAGCCTGATCTTTAGTCTCTCTCACCTTGACCCTGGTGATCACTCTCTGAGGTCACGGGGGGTGCCTGCCGAAGGGGGACCTTGTCTCCCCTTGGGACGGTTACTCCAGTAGTTCCTAAATCCTGTGTGGGGATTCGGGGAGTCTCTCCTCGTTTCCTCCTGCCCTCTTTAGGTGCTTGGTTTCTTTGTTGGGTGTGTGTGACTGGTCTGTTTTTTTTGTGCTTTTTTTTCTTCTTGTCAGTACTTCCTTCTGTGTCTCTCCCAGTGTTCTTTCCGTCTGTCCCTTGTGTTCTTTCGTCTCCCCTCTTTCCCCTTTTTCCCCTCGGGTTATTGGGGTGAGGTAAGAGCTTACATACGCTCCTGTCCAGGGGCGAACTTTGGACTGGGGGGGTGTTTGGCCAGGGGGCGCTTATCGGGTTTCTGTAGAAGATGGGTCCCCTATGCCTCAATGTTGTCTCGGTGAATGCTAAGGGCCTGAATACTCCTGTTAAAAGGCATGCCCTCTTCCGAGAATTAAAGCTCTTTAATGCGCATTTTGCCATGGTCCAGGAGACCCATTTTCAGAGAAACAAGGCCCCATATCTGGGCAACAGGGTGTACTCGACTTGCTTTGCGGCTAACTCCCCTACTAACAAAGCGAAAGGGGTGGCTATACTAGTGGACAGAGATGTCACATTTCGGGTCCTTGCAGTGGAAAGGGATCTAGAAGGTAGATTTGTGTTTGTGAAGGGGACGCTTCTACATGGTCATGTCGTCACCTTGGCAAATGTGTATGCCCCGAATAAAGATCAACACAAGTTTTGTTCAAGGGTGCTGACTAAACTTGACGCTTTTAGGGAAGGTATGCTAATATTAGGGGGGGACCTGAATTGTGCTTTGAACCCCTCAGTGGATACCTCTGACGCTAAGACTGCCATTTCCTACGGAGCACTGAAGCGGATTAAGAGATCCTTGCAGGAGTTGGAATTAATTGACTCCTGGCGTTTGATGAATCCAACAGGATTATACCTATTACTCTCCTATTCATGCTAAATACACCAGGATTGACTATATCTTTCTCTCGCAGAGAGACCTGGGGAGGGTGGTCAGTGCGCAGATCGGAAATATCACTTTTTCCGATCATGCGCCGGTGGTGCTCTCATTGTCTCTCCCTTGTGTTGAGCGGAAGGAGTGGAACTGGAGACTTAATGAGAGTATGTTGAAGGACCCTGGGGTGGTTATGAGGCTGCAGGAGGGCTTGGCTAGGTATGTCAAGGAGAATGTTACAGAGGGGATGGATCCGGTGGTGGTTTGGGAAGCACAGAAATGTACGATGAGAGGGCTATTAATTCAGGAGGGGTCGAGGCTCAAGAGGGCACGATTGCAGCAAAGAGAGGATTTGATTAAACAGATAGATGTGCTTGAATCCGCACATAAACAATCGTTGTTAGATAAATGTCTACAAGATCTGGAGCTGAAGTGTAAGGCACTTAAAGACCTTTTGGATAGGGAGAATAGTAGGTGGATGGTCAGACGCTTGGGGCTGTATTATGAGCAGGGCAATAGATCCGGGAGGATGCTCGCACGGGCGCTTAGACCCAAAAATGCCCGCAATAGGATAGAGGCTATTAGGGGGAAGGATGGGCTCTTGCTCCAGAGTAGTGAGTCTATCGCGGGTGCCTTTTGTAACTTTTACTCGGACCTTTACAACCTGCAGGGGCAGCAGTTGGGGGGGGACCGGCACCTCCTCATGGCCTCTTATCTTTCTGATTCAGGAATGCCTTCGTTGCCGGAGGATGAGGTGGCCCAATTGGAGGCCCCAATCTTGGTGGGGGAGCTGCGAAAGGCTCTAAAATCTACTAAACCTGATTCCAAAGGAGGGGAAAGATCCGACAGACTGCAAAAGCTATCGCCCTATTTCCCTTTTAAATGTAGATGTAAAAATCTTTGCAAGGGCCCTGGCCAACAGGATTGCCTCCTTCCTGCCGAGTCTCGTCACACAGGATCAAGTGGGTTTTGTCCCGACCCGGGAAGCCAGGGATAATGTCACCAAAGCTCTTAATGTACAGTGGTGGGCTAGGACGAGGCAGATCAGAGCGCTCATGCTTTCCACTGACGCTGAAAAAGCGTTTGATCGGGTTGACTGGAGGTGGCTGGGTGGGGTTTTGGAGCATATAGGTCTGGGAGCAACAATGAGGAGTAGAATTCTGTCGCTCTATTCTAATCCCATTGCCAAAGTGCGAGTTAACGCTTGTACCTCCCAGGGGTTCCACATACGCAATGGCACTAGACAGGGATGCCCCCTGTCCCCATTGATTTTTGCTCTTTCCCTGGAGCCTTTCCTTAGAAAAGTTAACCTTAACCCAGACATTAAGGGGGTGGCTATAGGTGCGAGAGAAAGAAAAGTGGCCGCATATGCGGATAACATGCTTTTCTTTCTGAGTTCTCCGAGGATCTCGGTTCCAAATCTTCTAAAGGAGTTCGAGATTTTCGGACGTCTATCGAACCTAAAGATTAATTTTGGAAAGTCATGCGCCATGAACATATCGCTGCTGGAGGGTGAGGTACGGGAGTTGCAGAAGCTCTTTCCCTTCACCTGGGAGGGGAGGAGCTTGAGATACCTGGGGGTCAATGTGCCTGTCTCTCCCTCTGACTTGTTCCAGCTCAATTTTGCTCCTCTGGGAGCCAAGATCAAACGGGACTTAGAGGGCTGGAACAAATTGAAGCTATCCTGGTTTGGACGCATTGCAGTACTCAAAATGAATGTGCCAACGAGGCTGCTGTACCTCCTGCAGTGTATCCCCATCACTATCCCCAACTCCTTCTTTGTCACTATGTCTAAGATATTTATGAACTTTGTTTGGGCGGGCAGGCCTCCTAGAATCAGTAGGCGTATCCTGATGCTCCCTAAGGAGCAGGGGGGATCCGGTCTACCCTGCCTTAAGACATACTATCGGGCTGTTCACGTTGGTAGGGTTGTAGACTGGCATATTAATAGGTCCCATAAAGACTGGGTGCGGATAGAAGGGGAGATTGTGGAAAATGGGAGGCTAGATGTGCTGTGCAACCTGAGAAGACCTGACATCCCGTCCCCGGTCAAAACCCACCCGTTCGTGGGGACCTCGTTGGCCATCTTCGACCTCCTCTGCAGAGGCCCGAAGGCAATATCTTCACAGCCAGGTCATCTTACCCCGATTTGTCATAATCCGGCCTTCCCCCCTGGGAAGGATCCCTCCTTTCTAAAAGACTGTCAGGGCCCCAGTCCCCTGAGGGCTCACCACTTATGGGACAAGGGGGCTGTTATGGGTAGGAGGGATTTGCAAGTTAAATTGGGGCGTGAGATTTCTGTGCTTCCTTACCTCCAGCTGCGACACTTCCTCTAGGGGCAGGATTTTAAAGCTCATCTGAGGAGTGACCCCACAGAATTTGAAAGAGCTTGCCTGGGAGCGGGTCCGAAGTCCCATCTCTTGTCTTGGGCGTACCAGCTGTTAGGACGGGGGGGGGGGATGGGACCCAGACCGTGGGAATGGAGGTGGGAATCTGATCTTGGCAGATCCCTGTCGAAAGAGGATTGGGGTAGTATATATAGAAATGCTCACAGGGGACTGCTTAGCAGCTCTATGCAGGAGACGAATTATAAGTTGATAACTCGATGGTACCGGACTTCAGAGTTGCTGCACTCTTTCTATTCCTTGGTCCCGGACACTTGTTGGAGGTGTAGGCAGCCTGGGGCCTCGATAATGCATGTCTGGTGGTCCTGTCAGGCCCTGGGGGATTTTTGGTCCAAGATTAGGGAGTTTAGTGAACTGGTATTGGGTGAACCTTTGGAATGGAGCGTGGAGGCGGTCCTTTTGGGGTGGTCCTCGGACGGCAGGGGGGTGGCAGGCGGAGCTCCCTTGGCTAGACACCTCTTAAATGCTGCTAGAGTCCTCATCCCCAGGAACTGGAGATCCCGAAAAGTCCCTACAGTCAGAGATTGGATTTGCCAAGTTAATCATGTTGAGGTCATGGAGGAGATCTGCTATGCCAGGCAGGACAGGCTGGATGCGTTCAGAAAGATTTGGACGACGTGGTCGCTCTTTAAGGATACCGCAATCTATAAGGGAGTGGGAGCCTGATATAGATCGGGTGCTGCCCGCTAGTAATTTCCAGATTTATGGAACTGGAATGGGGGTCTAGGTTCAAAGAAGCATCCTGGAGGGTAGCTGGAGGGTTTCGTCCCCCCCCCCCTCTGGGGATCTTGGGCCTTATGATCGCTTGCTGGGTCCCCCTAGGATCCCTGTTCCTGGGCATCTGGGGTCCGCTTTCTCCCCCCTTCTGTCTCTGTTTCTGTTCCTGCCTTCTTGCCCCCCCTGGGCTCCTCCCCTTCTCTTGGCGCACTGGGCGGTAGCTATCTGCTTTCTCTCATGGGCTGCTGGTGCCTCCTGGTGCCCACCTTCTTAATCCGCTTGTATGTCTGTGTCTTCCCCCCTCCCCCCCCCCTAGTCAGTTTGTCCCCCGTTATTTTTAGTCTTGTCTTCTGTTAAGTATGTTTGATAGACGTTTCTTGCTCGAGGCACAGAGGCCTCGATGATGAGGGTTCCCCCCAGGAATCTTGACATGGACAGGGGAATCTAGCCCACTCTCGCCAGATCTGTTAGGTGGGGTGTTTGAGGCGGGGTCTCCCCATGCTGGGATAGTTTAACTTCGGGGGGAAATACCCAATGTTGTATATGTATAATGTATGCATTGCCTCTGTAACATCTGCTACTGTGGAATATGCATTCCTACATGTTGTACGTTTTATTGATGTCCTAATAATAAAAACTGAGTATGACTTAAAAAAAAGGCATGGAATTGTGGGATAGGGATGCAATTTTGCCTCTTTACAAGGCACTGGTGCGTCCTCACCTGGAATATGCCTTCCAGTTCTGGTCACCCATTCATAGAAAGGATGCTCTGACTATGGAAAGCGTGCTGAGGAGAGCCACTAAACTAAAAAGTGGAATGAATTTTATTGGTTCTGAGGAAAGATTACGAGAATTAAATCTGTTTAGTCTAGGGAAGAGACGACTGAGGGGGGGGGGGGGTGGGGGTGGGATATGATGAACTTGTATAAATGGGAAATACCAAAAATATGGAGAAACACTATTTTAGGTAAAATTCTATCTAAAGACAGGGGGGCACTCCCTTCGACTGGAAAAAAAAGTAATTCAATCACTGTAGGCGACAATCAATTTTTACTATAATAACTATAAATCTGTGGAATAGCCTCCCACAGAAGCTTGCTACAGCATCAAACACTGACAGCTTTAAAAAAGGGTTAGATGCTTATTTAGAAGAAAATAACATTAACAGTTACTATTAGCTGTTATCAGTAAAACATAAAATAAAAAAAAAAACTTTCCTTACCCCAACACCCTTGGTTGAACTTGATGGACATATGTCTTTTTTCAACCGTATTAAATGTGTAACTATGTAAAACGTCAAAATCCGGAGAAGTTTCTGCGCATGTTTTTCTACGCTCATCAAGGTAACTGGGCATCAGTTTGCTCAAAATAATCTTGTCAACAGCAGCCTTCAATACTCGTCTTTCTTCACTGTCAGACATCTGTTGGTCCTATTTCCTGTACCTCTCTCCAGTGACATTCCTGCCCTTGCCTCTCTTCAGAAGACTCAGAATCTGACCGTTGCTGTCTCTCGTCACAAACATTTTGCAGGTCAGGCGTAAAGCTCCTCTTTTTTGTCCCCGGGGGTGATGTCTGACTCTCCATTTGTATTTTTGGGTGCAAAGTAAGAAGCTAGCTCCTTGATTCATTGGTCCCTTTGTGGTTCTGTCCTGTATTAATTCCATGTCTTAAAAGCTAAAATTGAAGGCTTTTCTCAAGATACCCAATGCCTTCCATGTCTCACTATTAAAACTATCATCACAAAAGGCACTGCTGCCGAATAAGCTTACCTCCAATCTTCTCTTATTGTTATGAAAAAGATTTAATTTGAATCCATATGTCTTTCTGCCATTAACAGACAAACTATATTTTCTAGAAGGTGATATTACATATCCCTACACCAAGTGAGCAGTCCAGGAGGGCAGGTGCACACTTACCTAGATATGTCGGGTGCCAAGGCCGCGGTGGCGCCGCTTTGAATCTAGTTAGACAAAGGGCCAGCACACCATAGGTTAAATCAATAGACTTGTATTAAGCAACATACAAAAAGATGAGGTTCATAAAGACCAATTATACTGCATCAAAGTCCATAAGAACGGGTTGCTGATAGCAACAGTGTCCGATCAGCCGACGTTTCGGGGGTGTAGCAAAACCCCCTTCCTCAGGGCAGACAAACAACCATGGCAAGGCAGCAGCTGGCCTTTTAAAGAGCAGAAGTGCAGTGATTCCCGCCTGATGTCATATGACATCAGCGGGTCAGAATGTCACACAGGAATAAACAAAATATAACTACAATGATATATATATAAGAGCACTACTCACCAAGCCGTCGGAGCATGCCACAGAGGGCACAGCTCCGTCACCACCAGAAGCCGATCACATGTGTGTGATCTCTTCTGTGCACTTATGCTGGGACAGTCTGTCCCTTTCGGCTTTCCTTGCTGTCTCCTCCCCTGGTCATGTCATTCTGGTCTTCCCCTCCTGCTGGCCCATGTGCCATGTTTCCCTCTGGCTCGGTCCCTTCCTTTGGTCCCCCCTGCTTACCCGCGGGTCCCTGTCTCTGCCTGTCTCTTTTCTCCCCCAGCTATACTCTATTTCTCTCCACTGGTTTTTTCCGGGTCTACTGCTCTCTTTCTTAGTTCTTTTCCTGTACTCTTTCTTCTGCCTGTCTTTTTCTGGTCTATTGCCCGCTGTGCATATCCCCTTATTCATTTCTATTCTCCCTCTCTTCTTCTTCCGTGATTTGGCCATCAGCTTGTTTTATATGTGGTATATAGGTTTATACTTTATAAGGTTTATACATGGACACCAGGCCGGGAGCTTCTAGCTCTCACTGCCGGTAAGGAGAGTTGACGGCGCAGGGTCACTGGATAGGGCGCCGCTGACATGGTTTCCATGCCAGCGGACGCCCTGCAATGGTGACGTCTGCCTCTGCGAGCTGGATGACTGGCAGCAGGCGCGGCCTATCAGGTCGCCCCTGCCGCCCTGTCACCAGTTACTGGGCAGACTTGGAGCCCAGCGTCATCTCCCCTCCCTGGGCAGACAGGGACGTCGCCGGTCACACATGTGATCAGCTTCTGGCGGTGACGGAGCTGTGCCCTCTGTGGCACGCTTCGACGGCTTGGTGAGTAGTGCTCTTATATATATATCATTGTAGTTATATTTTGTTTATTCCTGTGTGACATTCTGACCCGCTGACGTCATATGACGTCAGGCGGGAATCACTGCACTTCTGCTCTTTAAAAGGCCAGCTGCTGCCTTGCCATGGTTGTTTGTCTGTCCTGAGGAAGGGGGTTTTACTACACCCCCGAAACGTCGGCTGATCGGACACTGTTGCTATCAGCAACCCGTTCTTATGGACTTTGATGCAGTATAATTGGTCTTTATGAACCTTATCTTTTTGTATGTTGCTTAATACAAGTCTATTGATTTAACCTATGGTGTGCTGGCCCTTTGTCTAACTACACCGAGTGAGAATGTCAGGCATTAAACATATTTGCCTTTTAATGGATATTGACAATGAGAAAACCTCCATGTAGAGGCACAAACAAAATACCCCCAATTAGCAACTCATGCACTAGAACAGTGATCAGAAAATTGGGCACATATTACTGGAACAATAGTCTACGGTAGATGCCATAGTGAGGGCAGAGCCCCCATAAAACAAAGCATAGCAAAAACATAGCTAACCACTATAATTTCTTAAGAAAACCCATTGATTTTGAGTCCCAACCAATGGGTATGATCAAATGGCACTCTCACTTCCCGAATCTAGAGATGTCGGACATCTTATAGTACTTTAGATATTCCAGGGCAACTTTACAATCCTCTGCATACAGAGAGATGTTGTTACGTGTCTACCATTACAACTATGTCTCCCTTATTACATCACTTAAGATGGATCATTCAGAGTCTGATAACTGCATTAAATGAGGATGGGCCGGGTCTGGTCTACTATACTGTTTGTGGGCTTGTGACCATACTAAAATTTTCTGGAGGTCTACAGATATGTGGTAAACAACCTTGTAAAATACATCCCATTGCCCCCCCCCCCCCCCAAGTGGGTGATCTTTGGCATTGTAAAGTTAAATGGGATACAAATTCAGAAGGGAACAAAGACACTCCTGCCGATCATCTCTGCTGTTGTCAAAAGGTAATCCTGCAGGCCATCCAGAGCCCCTCTCTTTTTAGACATTTCCTAGAAAGATTGCAATGATATTTAAAATTTGATTGGTCAGACTTGGACACAAATAAAGACAAAAAGATTGAGCTTTTTTTTAACACCTGGAAAAGATTTATTGCCACTTTCATTTGCCAAAACATATATAACACATTCAAGTACCCCACATGGTATTTCACATGAGTAACGGAGGAAGATCCCTCTATTAAAGATGAGCGAACTTTTCAAAACTGAAGCTCAGCAGTTTGCCAAACGTTTCCAAAAAATATGGTTTGCTCGGAACTAGTTCAGGATAAACGTTGTAAAATGCATGGAAAACAATGGCTGACGGTCCTTTATAACACTCTGAAGTCATCCAAGGCTGTATAAGACATTTTTCTGTGGACTAATTTGCATTTGAATCGACATAGGAATCATCCGTGACTTAATTCGCATTTCAGTAGCACACGGTTGTTTTTGATAGTTTTAAACATACACAAAAAAATCAGGAGAAGCAACAGGGCTTGCAGAAGTAATGGCTTTTTACAAGTGATGAAAAATGTACCCATTTTGGGCATCACAGGTGGTAGACCTGCAGTTGTGTAATCCTGGCAGTAGCAGAGGGTGGCAGCAGAGGTGCTGTTGAAGATAGTTGTGGCTAGAGATGAGCACATTTTTTTTTTTTGGAAAAATTTGATTTGGCCGATTCACTGAATTTTTGGAAAAATATCTTTCGCCCCAAATTATTTGTGGCAAATCGCCATTAAAAACTGCTATTTCTGGCCTATTTATAGCCTCAATAGGGTTGTAGAACATTTTGCCTTGCTGTAGCAAGCATAGGATGCATGCTGGGTCAGTGACATAATACTGTAAAGAAGTATGACATGCGGATCAGAGGCAGCACAATCACAGCAGCACAATGACAGAGCCTTGAGGTGACATCAGCATGAGGAGCTCATATATCGCCTGAAAGACACAGTGGAGCTGGCAGCAGCATAAAGAGCCCATATATTGCCTGAAAGACACACCCTGGAGTTGGCATCAACATGAGGAGCCCATATATCACCTGAAAGACACATTGGAGTTGGCAGCAGCATGAGGAGAACATATATCACCTGAAATACACCCTGGAGTTGGCAGCAGCATATGGAGACCGTATAAAGCCTGAAAGACACACTCTGAAGTTGGCAGCAGCATGAGGAGAACATATACTGCCTGAAAGACATACCCTGGAGTTGGCAGCAGCATGAGGAGCCCATATATTGTCTGAAAGACACACCCTGGAGTTGGCAGCAGCACAAGGAGACCATACATTGCCTGAAAGACACCCTGGAGTTGGCAGCAGCATGAGGAGCCCATATATTGCCTGAAAGACACACCCTGGAGTTGGCAGTAGCACAAGAGACCATATAAAGACTGAAACACACACTTTGGAGTAGACAGCAGCATGGGGAGCTGATATATCACCTGAAAGACACACTGGAGTTGGCAGCAGCATGAGGAACCCATATAAATCCTGAAAGACACACCCTGGATTTGGCAGCAGCATGAGGAGAACATATATCGCCTGAAATACATACCCTTGGGTTGGCAGCAGCATGAGGAGACCATATATTGCCTGAAAGACACATTGGAGTTGGTAGCAGCATGAGGAAGCCATATATCACCTGAAACACACACTAGAGTCACCTGAAAGATCCACTAGAGTTGGCAGCAGCATGAGGAGACCATATATCACCTGAAATACACACCCTGGAGTTGGCAGCAGCATGAGGAGAACATATATCGCCTGAAATACATACCCTTGGGTTGGCAGCAGCATGAGGAGACCACATAGTGCCTGAAAGACACACCCTGGAGTTGGCAACAGCATGAGGTAACCATATATTGCCTGAAAGACACACCCTGGAGTTGGCTGCGGCACAAGGGGACCATATAAAGACTGAAACACACACCCTGGAGTGGGCAGAAGCATGAGGAGACCATATAAAGACTGAAACACATACCCTGGAGTTGACAGCAGCATGAGGAGACCACATAGTGCCTGAAAGACACACCCTGGATTTGGCAGCAGCATGAGGAGCCCATATATTGCCTGAAAGACACACCCTGGATTGCTCGCCTAGCGAAGGAAGCGGCAGATGTCTCCTCTATTTCTTGGCTGGGCAGTAGCTGCTGACTGTCCTCTATCAGATCATCCTCACTGAATAGTGGAGCTGAACCCAAAGCATAAGATACGTTGCTAGGGGAGGGAACGACATAGGACAGAGGCAATGGAAGGACAGGGACAGCTCCTGGGCCATGCCAACTGAGGGTTGTGTCTGAGGAACCTATCGACTGTTGACTGGGGTTGTCAGATGTCACTTGTGATGAATTGGATGTCTGCGTTAACCAATTGATGATGGCCAATGTGTTGCTGGTAGAGACACAACTGCTAGCTGATAACGGGAGATTAGGCCTCTCACCGTGACTCCTGCGGCCACTTGCCCCTAGTCTGCTGCGACCTCGGCCTGATTAATCTATGCCTCTGTCACTCCTTTGTGCATATCCTGGCACTTCTCTACCTGACATACTTACTGTGTTTAGGAGGGGAAAACAATGCGCTACACTACACTTAAAACAGTATTTTTGGAACAGCAGCAGGTGTGTAGAAAAGCAAGAGCAATATAAGCAGGTGTGTGTGATCTGTAACACTAACTAGGCTTGCAAGGCCCAGGCATGAATCCAAATGCAAAGACACTGTCAGAAGGGCCTCACCCTTTCTCTTGCTCGCCCTGTCTCTTTGTTTTACTGTATTTTTCTCTCCCTGGCTCTGTCCCTAACTCGTTCTCACCGCAATACACCGCTAAAAATGAGCGCCCGTTGTGCGGCCGCTGAGCCCGGCGGGGGAAGTGACAGCTGCTGCGGCGGGTCGGGGATGAGACCCCGCCGCAGCTCAAGTTTAAGCACCGGGGAGGCTGGGCATGCAGGCTGGATCACTCGGCACCCCCAGGGAGGGAGACAACAGGGCCCCCTCAATCCCCCTTCCTGATCATGGGCTGAATACAGGTCCCCCTGGGGATAAACCGAAGCCCTCCCCCTCACTCCAGGATCCTGATGGGGGGAATGAACAGGGGCACCTCTCCCGGCCCCAGATGCGTGGGACTTACCTGGCTGAGTGGGCTCATCAAGAAGAGGAGATGGATGATGTTCCTGGACCATCCCCCTGTAATCGGATGTCCCCCTCCCGGCAGCAGATCCCGCGTGGTGGCGCCCGTCCTCCGTCTGTGGACTCCCAGTTGACGCTGGCTGGGGGAATACAGGCGCGCTGTCCCCCCCTGGGAGGGACTCTGACTCCATCTTGTCCGGGTCGTGTTCCCCCCGTGGTGCCTTAACCCCCCAGGTGCGACCAGGGGGGCACATGATGACCCGATCTCCCCGTCTGGGCTGATCGCCTCTCCATGTTGGTCTCGGAGTTCTGCCAGTATGTGTGGGATGGAGCCCAGCGGGTCCAGGATTGTCCCCTCCTAGATTGATCAGCACAGTATTAAGGCCCTAATCTCATCTCTGCCCACTAGGAAAGATTTAGAGAACTTTATCAACAGAATGGAGTCCACTTTCGGGAGACAGATGGAGGAAATATCGAAATCAGTGTCTGAAATAGACAACAGGGTTGCCTCGGTGGAGCAAGTTCAAGAATCGGTTCTTCAACGTCTCACCACGCTTGAGAATAATCATAGCGCCCTGGAGAGGGCCCAAATGCAGTCCGCTCGTCAGATTGCGGGCATATTGCTTCAGCAGGATGACATGAAGAATCGGGGGAGGAGAAATAACATAAGGATAAGGGGTCTTTCGGAAGTTCCTGAGTTCTCCAACCTCTCAGACACGTTGGCACAGATCTTCAATCAAGTTCTGGACCGTCCGCCCGGGAACGACATGGAGCTGGATAGAGTACACAGAGTCACAGGTCCTAAAAACCCAGATTCGCGCAGGCCGAGGGACATCATTTGCCGAGTGCACTTTTACAAGCTGAAAGAAGCCATCATGCGTCAAGCGTGGATCAAAAAAACCATCACGTTCAAAGGAGCACAGATCATCTTACTACCCAACCTGGCGCGTTGCACACTTCAGATGCAGAAGGTCATGAAACCACTGCTGGAGAGTGCCAGGGCCGCGGACGCCACTTATAGGTGGGGCCACCCCTTTCATTTGATTCTCCAATTACGTGGCCGTAGCTTTGTCCTTCGCAGCCACTCCCAGCTTAGAGAGGCCTTTGAATTCCTGGGTTCCCTGGTGGTGGAACTTGAGAACTGGCTGTCTCCTTCGTTGTGCCCGCCTGAGGTCCCCGAGGTGGGCGGCCGCCATATCGAGCCTCAGCCCAGAAGGATCAGAGCGGGTAGGCCGCGAGCACCCAACGCCGCTAATGACTGGGTTTGAGTGAGGTTCTTCCTTTTTTCTTCTCCCATTGCGATGGCTCAAGTGTTCTGCCTACTTCTTTTATCCAGGACTTGTTCTTTGATGCATAATGTGTTCTTCATCCGATTCCATGGAACGTTTTTGCTCCTTCTTTTTCTTCGCATGTTCCGGCGGACTTTTCAATCCTTTATCTCGGCCCTCTTTGCGCTGACGAGCCGTGGACTGTTGGTCGAGCCCACTGGGGGACGAGGAGGAGCTGTTATGTAGCATCTCCAGCTCCTTTATCGGAGGAGGTCGGGATGACTGTTGTTTATACGGTCCCCCTTGAGAGATGCTCAGGACGTAGTGGCATTATCGGGCGTATTGGCTCTCGGAGACCACCAGTCTCGAGTTTCTGTTTGATCATCTGCGCTCCGGCCTGGGCAGCTCTCACAGGTTCTTGCCTTCCACTTCCCCCCACTTAGGTGATCCCCTACCCTCCTCGGGAAATACCTGGGGAAGCGTTAGGGGATCTAGCGCATCAGTGTGCGCTAGACGTGTTGGTTGTTTTACTTGCTGTGTCTAGTAGATTTCAGTTAGATTAACTACTGTTGTGACATAGTAAGTTGTGTTTTCCTTGATATTGGTTGTTTCCCCCCCTTTTTTCCCTCTCTTTCCTGCTGCTGTCTTCTGTGCTTTATCCCTTCCTTCTCCTTTTCTCTCCTCATAGTGGTCGGACCTTCCCCCCCTCATAATCTCCACTTGACGGCTTCCCTTCCTTCCAGTCACCGGGGGTAACGTAAGGTAAGGATGGCAAATTTAACTGTCTGCTCATTTAACGTGAAGGGTTTCAATGCCCCCGAGAAGAGATCTAAAGTTTTGTACGACCTCCATAAATGTGGTGCCAAGCTGATTTTTTGCAGGAAATGCTTTTTAAAGAGGGTCGAGTCCCGAACGTTAGGGATCGTTATTTCTCTTCTTGGGTTCATGCCCCTAACCCTGATGCCAAATCTAGGGGGGTTTCGGTTGCTATCCACAGATCTCTTCCCCACAAGGTCTTAAACTCCAAAATTGACCCCAATGGTAGATTCATTTTTCTGAAACTATCAATTTGCACAAAAATCTATACGGTTGCGAACTTGTACAGCCCCAACAAGGACCAGTCCCAATTTTGTCTTAGGGTCTTGAAACAGTTATCTGATTTTGCAAGAGGGATAGTCATATTGGGAAATAACTTAAATATGCCATTTAACCCGCAAATTGACACGTCTTCTGGCAAATCCTCCATCCCTCTGTCCGGGCTTAAGACGCTAAAGTGTATGCTGTCAGACCTCCGGTTGGTTGACGTGTGGAGAGCCCTGCACCCGGGTTCTAGAGACTATATGTTTTTCTCTAACGCGAACAACTCGTATAGTCGTATAGACTATCTTCTGTTAAGTCATCACGCTATGTCCTGGGAACCAAAGGCCAACATTGGGAATTTTCTCTGGTCAGATCACACCCAAATCTTCCTGTCCTTCGAGCTACCCGGACTGTACCCTAGTAGGTCGGACTGGCGCCTTAACGATAACCTGCTAAAAGGCGAGGTCTGTCTGGCAGCGGTTGAAAGCACCATAGAGCATTAACTATCTGACCACGTAAGCGACAGCACCTCCCTCCCCATCCAATGGGAAGCGCTAAAATGCGTTCTAAGGGGTATTCTAATTCAGCACGGATCTAGGCTTAAAAGGGAGAGATCCGTCCTTATAAAGCAGACGTTAGCTCAGATCCAAAGCCTAGAACATGATCACAAGCTCTCACCTTCCAACGCCCTATGGCTGGAGTTGGAGAGGGCAAGCGGGAAATTGCGCCACAGGGACAGGCTGGGAGCTATGTTCTATGAGAGTGCTAACAGGCCAGGCAGATTACTAGCTAGACAACTTCACCCTCGTAGTTCAGCCTCATACATCCCCAGCGTTAAATTGCAGGGGAATGTTGAGACCTCCAATCCAGTGAGTATAGCGGGGGCTTTCAGGGATTACTATAGCTCTTTGTATAATCTACCCAGCTCCTCCACCCGCGGGGCTGAGCCTACTGCAAATGCAGCCGTCCAGGAATATATTGACAGAACCCCGCTTCCCAGGAATCCGCAGGAGATTGAGTTCTTGGAGGCCCCTTTCGGGGTGTCGGAGGTACTCAAAGCTATATAAAATACTCCTGGTGGGAAGAGTCTGGGCCCCGACGGATTCACCCCAAGATTTTACAAACAGTTAGGTCCACGGTTGGCCCCTTTCCTGACCAGGGTCTTCAACTCAGTGGGTCCGGAGTTTCCGTTTCCCAAGCAGTCATTAGCGGCAACGATTACCGTTATTCCTAAACCCGGCAAGGACCCCATGGTGTGCGGCAGTTATTGCCCCATTTCGTTAATAAACGTTGATGTTAAGCTTTTTGCCAAATTAATAGCTGGTCGTCTTCAATCACAGATCCCTAACATCATTCACCCTGACCAGGTGGGGTTTGTCCCTGGCAGAGAGGCATGTGACAATACAAACAAGCTTCTCACTCTGATCTCTTATGTGAAGACCAGGGGAATCCCCACCTGCTTGCTTATATGTGATGCAGAGAAGGCTTTTGATTTTGTGGGATGGGATTTTCTTCAGGCTTCACTTCAACAGATTGGAATTGGCCCGTCTCTACTAGGGAAAATTATGGCGCTATATACGGATCCCACGGCCTCAGTCAGGATGAACGGTATTTTGTCAGCCCCCTTCTCCATTGGTAATGGCACTTGTCAGGGTTGCCCCCTGTCGCCACTTTTATACATCATCACGATGGAACATTTGGCGATGGCTCTGAGAAACAATCTGGACATAAGGGGAATTGAGGTGGGGTGGGTAGATAGCACAAATTATCCCTGTATGCAGATGATCTGCTTCTGCATTTAACCGCCCCTGTGACGTCCCTCCCCCTCGTATTAAAGGAATTCGAGCAATTCGGAAAGGCGAGTAATTTTAAAATAAATTATGGGAAGTCGGAGGCCCTTAACCTAACCTTATCTTCATCAGTGGTGGCTGGTCTCAGAAGTAGCTTCTCATTCAAATGGCAATCAGTGAGCATTAAATACTTGGGTGTTCAGATCCCAAATGACCTAGCAAAAATCTACAAGCTGAACTATGCTGCACTACTGAACAAAACAATCAGTGATCTTAAACAATACAACAGAAAACCTTTATCGTGGTGTGGTAGGATAAATGTGATTAAGATGGACATCCTACCTCGCTTTTTGTATATTTTTCAAACTGCCCCTATAGTTCCCCCCAGTAGTTTTTTCAAAATTCTAAAATCTGCTTTCCTCAAATTCGTTTGGGGGGGGTCTCAAAACCATGGATCCGTTTTAGTACCTTGTCTCGGCATAAAACGAAAGGAGGTCTTGGCATGCCAGAGCTTTACCATGCAGCGGTGGTCCTGATGAGAATGCTAGATTGGGCCCATCAAGACACAAATAAAATTTGGGTCACCATCGAGAAGGAGCTCTCCCCATGGCTGCTGGTCTCTCTGCCATGGATGGGCCCCCAGCCAAGAAAATGGCTTAGGTCTTTGCCGTTTTTGACTCAGCATTTAATTACATTGTGTGACCGCATGACAGCTAAGGGCCAGCTTGTGAGACGCCCGGGCCCTCTAACATCAATTCTGGGAAATCCGGGTTTTGAGCCCGGGGTGGGTGTGGAGTCTTTCCTGGGCTGGAAGGCCGGGACTGCCCCGAGGCTGGGTCAGTTGCTGAGTGGGGGGGCCTCCCGTCCTTGGGCGAGTTGAGGGAGCGGAATCCCAGGGTTCAGCTGTCCTGGTTCTTACATGGACAGTTGGCGGCATTCGTGACGGCGGTGAAGTGTAACATGGATGGCCCGTTGTCGGAGATGGAGGGGCTTCTCTCCTCTGTGTCCCCCGCACCCCATTCCCTCTCCTGGATTTACTCCGCCCTGGTGAACAATATTCATACGGGGCTGTTGGGTTTTATCCCGAGATGGGAGAGTGAGCTGGGTATGTCCCTCTCGGTAGAGGATCAAGCTAAAATGTTTAACCTGGCGCATAAGGCGGTGGTGGAGGGGGCCGCGCAGGAGAGGAGCTACAAGATCGTCTCCAGATGGTATAGATGCCCATCGAACATCAAGAGATTTGCTCCCCTCTCCTCGGTGTTGGCGATGCCTTAATGAGGTGGGCGATATGACTCACATTTGGTGGGGTTGCCCAGCCATACGCTCCTTCTGGGATAGGGTGCTGAGCATTTATACGGATACCACCGGAGAATCAATCAGGAATTCCCCCCAGTTACCCTTCTCTCCTTATGGGAGGGACCAGCATCACGTTACAGGACGGATATACTCCGGCACTTCTTATCGGCTGAGAGAGCAGTGATCCCCAGACACTGGAAATCACGTGAGATTCCCTCTTTACGGGAATGGTTGACAGAACTGGAATGGATTAGGCGGGCAGAGGAACTGTTCTTGGGAGATAAGAGGCTTAGGCACAAGTATGCACTGACCTGGAATTGTTGGGAGGCTCTACGGGACTCGGATAGGTTTAAAGATAGGCTTAACCAGCTAGGGTAACGTTTTGATTGTCCATCTCTGGGGCTAGGTTCTTGCAGGAGTTGGTGTGGAGGTTTGTCAAGCTCTCAGATGGGTCGGGCAAAGGATTAAGTGGGGTCAAGACTACCCTTCCCTCTTCTCTTCCCCCTTTCCCTCTATCTTTTCTCCTTTTTCTATCCTTGTTAGGTACATTAGGAATTTCTTTGCAGCGGAGTCTCTCTTACCCTTATTACCCAGGCACCCTGGGAGCCTTCGAACGGTGGCTGTGCGTGGGGTTTTTCTGTTGTGTGATATGACTCCTATGGTTGTTGTTGTGAACCTGTTTCTCTTAAAATGTTCTCTGGATTATCGCGTCTAAGGTCTTTCTCTGTACCAAACCAGGGACTGTTCCCTATGTATTGTTTCCGCTTGTATGTTTCAATAAAAACAGATTATACAAAAAAAATAAATAAAAATGAGCGACCGCAAGATGGCCGATGCTTATATAGGGCTGTGACATCACGGGGGAGCTGGCTGCTGATAGGCTGCATATGATGTCTCCCCAGGATTCTTTGCTCCATGGGACATGTCCTGACATGTGGATCCACGATTTTAGATGGCCTGGACTGCACTAAATGGAGTTTAAGGAAACAATTTGAATGATCAAATCGAGGCAATATTCGGATTCGTTTAGAATCAAATTTTTCCTGAAATTCGTAACAAATTCAGATTTGTCAGATTCGATTTGCTCATCCCTAGTTGTGGCATTAGCAGTATTGAAAGACTAGGCAGAGGGACGGGAGATCTGTGATGGTTGTGTAGGATTGGAAGTAGCTCCACTGCAGCTTCTGCCTTTAGTCAAGCCCCCATTCACCGGGATGCGTGATATGCCTCGCTGGACATGGTTACCCCCAGGTCTTAAATAGCACAAAGTATGCCAGCTCATGGTGAAGACAGAAGGAACACGAGAGTATGCTAAGGCCAAGGTCATTCATGGCAAACAGTCCAATCAGGCGTCCACTCATGGGGAAGAGGCAGGAGAATAGTCAGAAATTAGCTGGAGGTCAAGCCGGGTGGTCAGAGGTATGCGGTATCCAAAGGGGTCAGACGAAGATCACGGTCAGGCAGGCAAAAGGGTCAGTTCGGGCAGCAAGCTGACCACCAAGGTGACCACCTCCTCCACAATAAAGGCATAGCCCTTCCACCTGACATCTCCATCTCTCGGCCTCAGAGAGCTTGGTGGTTCCCAGCTGCATAGGCTCATCGGGGGAATAGAGGCTTCAGACTTAGTACCAACGTCCAGATGAACCCCTCTTTGCAGACGTCTTTCTAGGACGCGTCGATCAATATGGATGGCTAACTGCATGGTCTCATCCAAGGTATTTGGCACTGGATGGTTAACCATGGCATCCTTTATGGCATCAGAGAGACCCAACTGAAATTACCCACATAAGGCTGGATCATTCCAGCGGGAGTCCACAGCCCAACGCCGAAATTCAGAGCAATATTCCTCAGCCTGTCTCCGGCCTTGTCGCAGGGAGCGTGGAACTTGGTGTCTGCAGTAGCTCCCCTGTCAGGATCATTGTAGAGAATCTCCATGGCTTTAAATAATTTATCCACCGACTGTCAAACGGGATGCTGAGGTGAAAGCCCAAAGGCCCAAGATTGGGGATCTCCCACTCATTGCTCCTGTGAGCCGGAAGCACGGGGATGAAGCTGGGAGTAAAGTTCCCAGAAATTAGTGAATTTACTCTGGTCCGCCAGATAAGCGGCTGCTGCCCTCTGATGTTCCAGGGCGATAGGAGCTGGGTGTTTCTCCTGAGCCGCTACATGATGCGCCAGGTGCTCCACTGCTGCGGTCAGGACCTGCACCTGTTCAAGAATTTGGTCCATTTGTTACAGGTACGTTATAATATAATGCCCTGTGAGCTGGCAACCCACAATCTCCACCGCCAAATCAAGTCCCCGTTCGCCAGGACACACAATATGCCTCGCCGGACATGGTTTCCCCCAGGTCTTTAATGGCACAAAGGATGGCAGCTCACGGTGAAGACAGAAGGAACACAAGGGTATGCTAAGGCCAAGTGATCCCTCATGTATGTGTATTCACTTTAATTAGACAGAGCGGCATCTGCTGTGAGCCGCTCTGTTAAAAAGCCTGACGCATACTCGTACGTCTGCAGGATGCCGATCCAGGTGCCTATGTAGAGCCGTCGTTCCTAATCCTAGATTTGTGCCCTAGCTATGGCTAACTTTCTGCTTGCAGATCTGGCACTGTGCAAGGTTTTGTTCTCCAGGGAAGTTACGAAAGAATTGCCACATGGCAGCGTACCGTAAATAAGAAGATCTAGAATGTCCACCACCACCACCTGATTTTGCTCCTACTCTCGCAGGCTTTTTTCCGGAGTCTGCAAAAGCAGCATCAGTGTTGCCGCCACCTGCTCCTGAGCAGACCGTACCAGCAGCCCTGTACTGTTTTGCAGATGATCTAGCCCTACTCCTTTTCCTGATCCCTGCCATTTCCATGTTCTGATGTTTCATCATGGCCTACTTCCCCCCCACAGCACAACCACCTTCATAACTGCCAGTATGTCCATGTCTACCACCACCCCCACTGCCACAGCTATGTGTCTCGGACACCACATCCGCAACACACTCCAAGGGTTGACTGTCATCAAACAAATTCTCCTCATCACTATCCATAGCAACCGGGCTGCTATGAAAAATTGGCGCCCCACTCAGAGTGCGCAGTAAAGAGACAGATGATGGAAGAGAAAGGCTTTTACTGTGACGTGTTGCTATAGTGGTCAGAAGCTCAAAGTCATTGCATCAATGACATTGAGTCCACAATGTCCACAGTGGATGCATTGTACAAAATAACACGCCCACTGGAGGAAATGGACAACTCCTTGCTAATGCTATTGCTACCATGTACATTCCTGCTGCTACTACTACCGTGTACATTGCTGCTGCTGCTACTACTAGCAGTGGTGGGCCTGAGCAAATGGATGCTTCCACTACTATGGCTGGTCCTGGGCAAATGGCTGATGCTACTTTTACTAGGCCTAGGCACATGGCTGCTGAGTACAGTGTTGGCACTGACACCAACATCCTTATCCTTAGTGACAGAAGGAACTTCAGAGATGTCTTTTCCTCTACTCCATCCTTTCACACTCCTTCCATTCCCAGACATTCTAAAAAAAAATATTTGGAGCAGCGCACAGGGCTAAAACAGATGGGCCCTAAAATATCGCTTGGGAGGTGGAAACGTATGTTTTTTAAAAACTGCATTTAACAAAGAGGCACAGTGGACCCCAACTTAGAGAGAGATGGGGCCTGCAAACTTAAAATAGCCATTGGGCACCATGGGCAAGCGGGTCCCGCAGCGGGAAGCAGCTGGTGGAGAGGGAGAGCGGCACGCAGCGGATGAGTGGACGGGTCATGGAGAAGGTCGGCAGCTGCCATCTTGGCCATATTGCTCACTCCCAGAGCAGAAGAAGAGGTGTGGAGAGAAGCCCCTGGAGCTGGATAGAGCCTGAGAAGGATCAGACTTACCTCCTCACTGGTTGGGGGAAGTGCTCTGAGACTTGGTTTACTGGCCGGGGCGACAGTGGGTGGAGCCAGGCAGTCAGAAAGATGCAGAGGGAGCAGAGAAGCACTCACATGAGGAAGTTGTGGTTGGCGGGACCCCTCCTGTGCCTCCAGTTCTTGAGATAGAAATCACCGCTCGTTGCGAGGTGAGCGAGGCAGAAGGGGAGGGAGAGAGGAGATGGCTCACAGCATGTCGGGTCAGGGGAGGAGAGGTCACAGCAGTCAGCATCAGCTGGTGTGAGAGCCAGGGAGGGAGAAAGGATTCCTCGGTAGAGCATATTCCCAGTGCAAAGTAGATAGAAGCACAGTGAGGGAGTGGGGAGACAGTGAGCCTGTCCTGCATCTCTGCTCACTCTAGGACACTACAAGGGAGGTCTGCTGGGATCTGCACCCAAGTCTCTATCGAGCCCAGCGGAACCCCCCCCCCCCGAGTACCGGCCCCCATTCTTTGGCATTTGCACAAGCTGTGTTGAGATGCCACACTTGCAATATGGGAGGGGGAAATAAGGCTAAAGATGCCAAGGGCCATGCTAGGAGCAACCTTGCAAGCGGACTTGAGCCGTTTTATCGCTAGACCTCCAGTCCAATCCTAGGGAGAGGGGCAGGGTGGTGATCCATATTTGAGCAGAGCTGGGGCCTCAAATAGTTCATCCTCTGACAGCTCTCTAAGCGAAATATGGTCTCATCTAAGATTAATGCCCACTAAGGATGACCTAGCTGTGGTCTTGTGCTCCATCGGTGAGAAGTTCTCAGAAGAAGTTGGGCTGCTGAGACCTGAAATAGATGGCCACTCGAATGGCCACTATGGAACAAAAGCAAGTAGAGGAACGGAAGACAATTCAAGAGATTGCAAACGCAAGAAGTGGTGACGGCAGCTTTAACCCTTCATCTGGAGAATTTACAGAACCACAATCGTTGAAATAATATACACATCAGAGGGCTCCCAGAGGCGTCACGAGCAGAAGACCTTATACCCACGGTACAAGGCATTTTTGCTTCTCTGCTAGGGGAACCTACGGCGGGCAAAGCCGAATTTGAGATTGATTGTGTGCATAGAGCAATCGCACCCCCTCCTTGACAGAATGACCCACCGGGGGATGAAATATGCAGGGTCCATTTTTTATCAGGAGAAAGAAGCTATCATGTAGAAGGGCACCCTTGATTTCGACAGAGCAGAGTTGCACATTTAAGCGGATCTCTCAAGATCTACATTGGTGAGGAAAAGAATTGCTGATGACACCTCGCCCTTCAATAACTGGCAGGCCCACAAAGCAGTCCTCGAAGAGGACTCGTGAGCTAGAAGTATTAAAACACCTGGAAGTAGTATTGGCTTTGGTGAAGGCATCCCTAACCAAGAAGACCCTTTTAGAACTCACAAAAGCTAGGACTGCTCTGAATTCCCTCCTAATGTGTAGGACAGCATACATCATCAAACCATGTAAAAGACTATACTTTGAATGAGGTAACAAGAACAGCTCGCTTTTAGCTATAGCCCTCATCATTCACTGAATTTTATTGAGTAAAATTGTAGATTTGAGGCAAAGAGACACTTCCACACTGCAGACATAGCCGACACCTTTCGTTCAGAAACTGTACAGCATACACCTGGGATATCCCCAAGGGGAGAAGGGGCAGCTGGATAAGATTATGCAGTATATAAAGGAGTTGGGTATGCCCACAATGAAGGGGAAGGAGAGGGAGGAGATGGAGGTGGCAATATCCCCTGAGGAACTAGCTAACGCTATAAAGAAAACCCCGGCGGGGAAGTCACCAGAGCCTGATAGATTTTTTTTTTAAAGTTCTCCTCGCTTCTCACCCCTCATATTCTCCACGCCTTTAACTCCCTAATAGAGACAAATTTTGCCTCTGTACCAGGTGAGGCGCTGGCAGTTTTTGTTGCAATTATACACAAGCCTGGGAAGGACCTCGCCTGTGGGAGTTATAGGCCTATTTCATTGTTGAATGTTGATTTGATACTATTTTCCAAGATTCTTGCAGATAGACGGTTGGGTTCTCTCTCGGGGTTGGTGGACAGTGATCAATCAGGCTTTATTCCAGCCCGTGAAGAGAGGGATAACACGGTTAGAGTCCTCAAACTGATCCATAAAACAAAGCTGATGGGGAGGTCGGTGGTCCACCTGTCCACCGATGCCAAGAAAGCTTTCGACCGGGTTAACTGGTTGTTTATCAGAGCAGTGCTAGAGCATATAGGCTTAGGCCCCATTGCATTAAAATGTATAATGTCCTTGTATACTATTCCAACGGCGAGGATTAAAGTGAATGGCTCTCTCTCTGGGCAGGTCTTTATTAGAAACGGCGCTAGACAAGGTTTCCCACTTTCCCCTCTGATATTTGCCTTGACAATGGAACCTTTCCTGTGAGGGCACAAACTGATATCCAGGGAAACGAGGTGAGATCTACTTCTCACAAGATTGCGGCATACGCCGATGATCTTCTTTTCTTTATATCAAACCTGGCGGTAGGTATCCCGGTGCCTATGAAAGATTTTGAACGATATGGCCATAGGTGTCAATCTCCTGAAGGCTTTGGCGGACACGTTAAAAGCTTCTTTCCCCTTTAAGTGGCCCAAATCAGTGATTACTTACCTAGGCCCTAGGATAGCTGGCATGGTGGATAACGTTTACTCTCTCAACCTTATCTCCCTACTTTCTCATGGCTCGGTAGGATCAATATTATCAAGATGACAGTTCTGCTGAAACTGCTGTATCTATTCCAAACATTGCAGATACAGATACCCAGTGCTTATTTTAAATATTTGAACTCCCTTTTCACCAAATTTATCTGGCAAGGGTGTTAACCTAAACTGAAACTGCAAGTTATCTTTCAGCCAAAACAACTTGGGGGTCTGGCGTGACCAGACATGCTGGAGAGCGGCGCACCTGTAGTGCATTGTGGACTGGCATCATCAGCACAAGGAAAAGAAGTGGGTTAGTCTAGAGCACATATTCCTTAGCACACCATTGAGGGAGCCGGTCTGGTTGGTGAGATCGGCCAAGGCGCTGTGCCAAGATCATCTGTTGATCTCTCAAACGCTGGGGATAGTTGATAAGCTTAGGGATGGGCTGGGTCTTTCCCCCTGGCCAACTTCTCTCATTCCACTGGCACACAACCCGTCCTTACTCACGGATATACACCCTTTTCTATTGAAAACCTTTATGGAGAAGGGTGTACCCAGGGGAAGGGATATTTTCCTCCTGAGGTTGTGAAAATCGGAAGCTGGTGGACTGGGTCAAAGAGATCCACTGCATTATGGAAATGGAGGAGCTCACGGCAATCCTGCATGATAGAACATCGCAGTTTCTACTTACCTGGACACCCTGGTAATTTTTCATGGACACCGCATGGTATAAACAGCTAGTACCCGATCAATCAGGTGCAGGCTGACTGCCCTGGCCGGGGTTTGATTGCGGAGACATTGTTGGATGTGATAGTCAGGAGGTCCCTCTCCCTGACGCGGGACCCTCCTGGGGGGCTTGGGTGAACATCCTCAGCGCACCGACCCTCTTCCTTCCCCCCTCTCCCCCTTTTCTTCTTCCCTCACCCTCTCTGGTTCTATTCTTACTCTTCTTCTTTCCCCCCTTTTTTTTTATTTATCGCAGATTCCTTAACTTTAATCTTGTCTTATATTTGGCTTGAACATGGAGTGCAGTGCAAGGAAGAATTAATGTGACATAGGCTGTGATGAATGGCTCCAGAGGGTGCCTGGGGGTTCTTTGGATGCTTGGTCATTGTTGTAGGGGGCATTGCACACTGGTGGAGCGCCCTAGGGCATCAACCCCCCCCCCGGGTGGCAGGATTATTTGTCTCTGGACCAGGGGAGAGGGTGAGAGGATAGCGGCATCCAAGTCACCCCCGAGGGAGTTATGGGTTATGAGGGTGCATATATACTTCGATATCTTATGATATATCCTTGCCACAAATTGGCTCTAATTCGTGTATTTCTGTGATTGTTAATTTCTGCCTTGCCTGTGGACCACAAATTTTAGAGAGGTGGTGCATGTACACTTGAAACAGAGCTGTCCCCCCCCCAAAAAAAAATCCTTGGCAGGTGAAAAAGATTTGTTTTTTTCTTTTTTTCTTTAAACTGTATTAAACACTGAGGCTCTGTGCACCCCAAGTTCCCAAACATAGTGACAGGGGCCAGCTAAACCAGAAAGATGTGGCCAAAAAATAGAAAAAAACTCACAAGTTTTCAGACTTACAGGGTGGACTACAATGACCAGCAGATCCCGACGCGGGCAGATGCAGGTTTTCTGTGCAGCACAGAACCCTTCCTGTCCCATTTTTTTCTAAATCGTCTCTGCTCTAAGAGCAATGCTCTCTCTGCAATAGTCAGCTCAATAATGGTGGATAGGCGGCGCATCATGTGACTATCTCCTGCAATAGCGCCTCATGATTGGCCCAGCTCCCATGACCTCTCAGGCTGTGACCATGTGACCCTGTCTCCCTGCTTCTCTTTGGATGGCCGTGACCTGTGTGGTAGGGCCGGTGAAATCCCACAAGGTCCGTCTTCCACGTTTCACCGCGAACCAAGTGAAGTTCGGGTCCGCGGTGAACAAATTTTTCCTGAAATTCGGGTTGAAACCAGGTTCAACCGGTTCAGTTGCTCATCTCTACCCTATACCACTCCCCTCTCAGGCCTGCTGGGTTGCTGCGGCCACCTTGCGGGCATGCTGCTTGTTGCTTGGGGTGTTATTTATGGATAAAAATGTTAATACCTGGACTGTGAATGTGACTTTAAAATGTAATTACAGGGGAATCTCAATCCAAACATATGTAAAACTATTACAATAACATTTGTTTTATTCCGTGCACAATAAAAATATTATTACATAAAACCATTAATTACCAACTAGTTTTCAAGACTTTCTACTGTGCCCTCCATTTCTTCAGTTCCAGCAGCAGAGGAGTCACAGGAACATGATTTGAATCAGATTCTGGATTCTAAGATATCTCAGGGGAGTGATTGATGGAGGCTGGGTGCGAGAGGTAGGGGATTGGAGACTCCTGCCCCCTGCACCTGCTTCACTGATCACTGGATGCTTCTTTCAGTTCACCAGGGCTGGCATTTTATAGTGAAAGTAGTGAAATGCCACTCCTAAATCCAAAGGCTGGCGGCTGCCAATGGGAGAATCGGTGGGCACTAGCGTAGCTTCTCCTGCCCTCTGAAGACCCTAGGGGAGGATCGGATGCCCTCTGGGGAAGAGAAGACCTCTGGCGCTGGATCTCCACCCAAGGTGAATGGCTTTTTTTTGCGCCACAAACAGGGGAAAAGGCGTTTAAAGGTTGGAAAAGCAGCTATGTGAAAGTCACGGAGCGGCATTTAAAGGGTTAAATATCCAAATCAGGTCGAGCACTTAATATTACGTAATAGTTGAGCTAATAAAATTCAGATCACCACTTGTGGTAAGTATGACCATAACTGTCATATATTGCTGCTAAAATCAATCTAAATGGACGGAATGTCTCTCACACATAAACAACTTGAACTGGACCAAAAGCTTTATATTTTCTCCCGTGCCTGTCTGCACTTTACAGTTCTCCTCCAAGACATAAAGCATATAGAAAGTTACAATAAATACAGGGCTTTATTCATCAAGGGATAGCGCCAGGTAGTGCCTTGTAAGTGACAGGTAGCGGCAGGTGAACGCCGGCCACGGCACGCAATTCCACATTTAAGAAGCCGATTCTGGTGAGCGACTGGAACAATGCCATGTAGCGTACGATTCATCATTACCCAAGGCTCAGCGAAGAGCGGCGATGTTCATGCTTGCAGGGCGCCAGGTATTACCTGACGCTACCTGGCGCTCTCCCATTCATTTCAATTGACATTCCTTATAATCCCTTTCCTGTGTCAATTTTTTTTTTATTTTTTTATCTCAAATCTTTCTGATATTTCTCCAAAAATGTCATTCCGTGGTTTTTTGCTTGCTTACTGCTGTTAATGTGTTTTAAAAATCACTTTAATCACACAGCGTCTGTCGCTCTATGCCACAGCTACAAAAATATGAACGCTGACGCTCTGTCATTAAAAATTTCTTGTTGAATATGGTGTGTAGCGCCGAGTCGCTCTGAGCAGTCGCTACCTGTGGTGCTGTACTTTTGATAGATGTGTTGCAGGCTTTTCTGCTAATATTTGGAACAACGCCTTGCATCGCTATTACTGAATATGCAGCAGTCAATAGATTTGCAGTTAGGAGCTTCTCATTGCAGTAACTGTCAAACATTGTTAAAGTAAAATTTTAAGCATTATTTGTTTCTCAATTTAAGACATTGTAACACTTAACATAAAACAATCTGTAGATGTATTTGTTAGCTATTTTTGATGTTCAGTAAACTACACATACATATACCTATCTATAGATACACACATGTATACACATGTATGTTGTATTGATGTGTTAAAGTAGAGCAAACATGTTTTTTTTTTAATTGCAAAAAAATAAATAACATAGTCATGATCTGACATAACAAAAAAGTACATTTAATTTTTTTTAAACATTTATTCCTCGTGTGGCCTCAGAGGTGTTAGCCGTTGTATAAGCTGATGTATCAAAAACAAGGTCTGGTCCTGCCGGTCAATAGAGCAGTTAATTGCGTGAAGGACTTCACCATGTTTTTGCTGGCTCTGTTGTTCTTGGTGGTGCCTTATTTCCTGTATTTGTTGTTGGTACGCCAGCAATTGTGATTCCAACGCCACAATGTGCTCCTCGAGACCTGCACGCAGCTGATGACTGTAGGCCTCGAACATGCGGGTCCCTAATTCCACACTTGCGGGGACTGTTTGGGCAGTATTTGGGGTAGTGCTCTATAAGAGGAAAACAAGAAATAGTTAACTAATGTTTTTTGCATTTAGACATATGGTATAAACATATTTTACTAGTTCCACATGTACTGTTTGTGGTGTTTCAGTTGGCTGAGCACTTGGCACTTGGGAGGAGTCCACATCCAGGTCCTCAAAAAAGGTTGACTGCTATGAATAAAGAGGGGTGTATGTTTAATTTTAGCCTCACAAAAAACTATTAAAGTTTAAAACACATTCCCCAACATTTATACCTTACCTGTGTGTGGTCCTCCCCAGAATGGTCAGGAGTCTGGCTGCCAGGAATGGGCAAATCATCATCCGATAATGGCGGCAAAATCACATATGCTAAAGTCAGAATATTATATTGCATAAGGTTAGGTTATAATGATAATTTCAGTAAATTCTAACCTTGATTGTCACATTTCAATCACATACATAAGCAATGTTGGAGGAGTATTAGTAAATCTTAGATAAAGTACACATTTTGAGCACACATTGTGAGATCACATTTCATTGGAACATTATTATACACCCATACCCGCCATATCGGAAATGTCCTGATTCAAAGCATCATCGGAACTTTGCCCTACAAACACGTCAAAAACATTATGTTATTGGCACCTTATAAATAGGCCTCAGGCATTTAAGGATCTACAACATCATTTAAATGTCAAAAAAATTAAGATATTTAACAACATCACTAACAGCCTCACTTTGAAGGGCCCTTTTGGGACCAGCACTTCCTGTATTCGGGCCTATTGAAAGCAGCAATAAATACTATAAGTATAATGTGTATGTCACGCTCCCGGAACCTCAATTTACCACTTGGACAACTCCAGCTCTCTTGGTAAGGACCTCAACCCCCAATCTCCGCAGCCAGCTTCACCTATAGGAGCCCCCGCTTGCCGAGACGCAGAACACGCCTGCTCGGGATCGGTTGCCCCCAGGACTTTATGGCTCAAAGGATGAGGTCTTACGGTACAGAGAACTGGAGAGCCCGCGGCTGGAAGTGGAATCGGGTAGCCGGTATGTGAGCGTAAGGTGGAAGTCCAACAGACAGGCAAGGGTCGGCAACAGGAGATCAAGGATGGTCAAGGCAAGCAAGGGTCGGCAACAGGAGTGGAGATCGAGGATGGTCAAGGCAGGCAAGGGTCGGCAACAGGAGTGGAGATCGAGGATGGTCAAGGCAGGCAAGGGTCGGCAACAGGAGTGGAGATCGAGGATGGTCAAGGCAGGCAAGGGTCGGCAACAGGAGTGGAGATCGAGGATGGTCAAGGCAGGCAAGGGTCGGCAACAGGAGTGGAGATCGAGGATGGTCAAGGCAGGCAAGGGTCGGCAACAGGAGTGGAGGTCGAGGATGGTCAAGGCAGGCAAGGGTCGGCAACAGGAGTGGAGATCGAGGATGGTCAAGGCAGGCAAGGGTCGGCAACAGGAGTGGAGATCGAGGATGGTCAAACAAGCGAGGGTCGGCAACAGGAATCAGGATCAAAAATCAGGGATAAGCAAATACTAGGATCTAGGCGCTATAACAGGCAACCAGCAACTGGCAGAAGGTGGTTATAAAGGAACTAGGTATGATTGGGCTAGGGGAACGATTCTAATGATTGGTGCAACTAGGATCTGATAACTGATAGGATGGAACAGGGCGACCCGCCCAGGAGTCAGAGAGGGCTGATAGGGAAGCAGTGAGGGAATGACGTGCTGATGAGATTGGCCAGTGACAAGTAAAACATTCCCCCCACCCACACCTGTACCTTTAATTAGTTCTCCTCCGGCGGCCGCGCTGAGAACAGCGGCGCCGGAGGGCATAACCACAACGTGCTCGCGCGTGTGCGCGAGCACGAGCGCCGGAGCCGGGGACGCCGGCCAAAGAAGAACCAGGTGCGCGCGCGCCAGGAGGAAGGAAGGCCGCTGCCCGCCGCGGCCGCCGACCAGGAAGCCGCGCGGCGGTACGGGGAGCGCGACCGGAACGGGGCGCAGGTAAGTGGGTGCTGACATTACCCCCCCCCCTCACGAGGGGCCTCCGGACCCTCACCAGGTTTTTCCGGATTGTCACGGTGAAATTTCTTTACCAGAGCCCTGGCGTGAACATCCCTAGAAGAAACCCAGCATCTCTCCTCAGGACCATAACCAACCCAGTCAATTAAATACTGTATAGTATTACGCACTCCAAAATCTTGTTTACTTCATATTCTTGTGCATTATCTACTAAAACCGGGGGAGGACCAACAGGAGAAGAGTCTTTAGCAGGCTTCAACAGAGAAACATGAAATGAGTCGGAGATCTTCATAGTAGAAGGAAGCCGTACTTTATAGGTAACATTATTAAGTTTTCTGATAATAGGATAAGGACCAATAAATTTAGGACCCAATTTATAAGAAGGCTGACGGAGAGCGATATTCCTAGTGGAAACCCAAACAAGGTCTTCACACTGAAGGATAGGTTCCTGAGACCTGTGACGATCAGCAAACTTTTTATATTTAACGCGCATAGTTTCTAAATTTTTCTTGACACATGCCCAAACCTCTTTCCGTTTCTGAAGCCACTCTTCTAAGACCGGAAAATCAGAAGGTGCTGCAGAAAAAGAAGAAGCTTTAGGATGCTTTCCATAATTACAGAAGAACGGGGATATTTTGGTACTATCACTCGGCGCATTATTATACGCGAACTCCGCAAAGTCAATAAATTCCGACCACTGCTCCTGAGTGTCAGAGATGTAACATCTTAAATATTGTTCTAGGCTCTGATTTGTTCTTTCGGTCTGCCCATTAGACTGGGGATGATACGCGGAGGATAAAGAAACCTGAATCCCCAAACGTGAACAAAAATTTTTCCAAAATTGTGATATAAATTGCACACCCCGATCGGAAACAATATTTACTGGAATACCATGAAGACGAAAAATATGCGAGATGAACAAGCGCGAAAGTTCAGGAGCCGAGGGTAGCTTGGGTAAAGCAATAAAATGAGCCATCTTACTAAATCTATCAACGACTACCCAAATCACAGTGTTCCCATGCGAGAGAGGTAAATCAACAATAAAATCCATCGAGATGTGAGACCACGGTTCTTTAGGGATCTCAAGCGGAATCAGATACCCACTAGGGGCCTTGTGTACCCCTTTACTTCGTGCACAAACAGGACATGCGTCGATAAGGGTAGTGATATCACGTCTCATAGAAGGCCACCATACATGACGTCGAGCTAAAATAAAAGTTTTACGAATTCCCAGATGCCCGGCAGTTTTGGCGTCGTGGAATTCGCGGATTACGTCGGAACGCAAATGCGGTGGCACAAATTGACGTCCTGCTGGTACATTTACAGGTGAATCATCTTGGAACGGCGCCAAAACATTAGAAAGATCGGGGAGTAGGGCCCCGACCACACAACCTGCAGGTAAAATAGGTTCACCAGAATCTCCTCAATCTTTACACTCACCGAACATACGCGATAGAGCATCGGCTTTAGTATTTTTTACACCCGGCTTAAAAGTAATAATAAAATTGAAACGTGAAAAAAATAATGCCCAACGGGCCTGTCGAGAACTCAACCTCTTGGCGGAGCCTATATACTCAAGATTTTTATGATCGGTATATACAGTGATAGGATGCAGAGAGCCCTCTAACCAGTGACGCCATTCATCAAATGCCAGTTTAATAGCTAATAGTTCCCTATTGCCGACGTCATAATTTTGTTCCGCGGTATTAAATTTCCGAGAGAAATAGGCACATGGATGCATACGTTCAGGAGATCCAGAGAATTGCGATAAAACAGCCCCCACACCCAATTCAGACGCATCAACCTCAACAATAAAAGGTCTGTTGACATCAGGGTGCACTAAGACTGGCGCCGAAGTAAAAGCCTGTTTCAAGACACCAAAAGCTTCAATAGCTGATGGTGACCAGTTAACAGTGAACGCGGCTTTACGGGTGAGATTGGTGAGAGGAGCAACGATACTAGAAAAACCCTTGATAAAACGTCGATAGAAATTAGCAAACCCTAGAAAACGTTGTAATTCTTTTAAAGATTTGGGTTGTACCCAATTCCGCACCGCTGAAACCTTTCCCGCATCCATCTCCAACCCCTGACTAGAAATAATATACCCTAAGAAGGGAACGGAGGTAACTTCAAACATACATTTAGAGATTTTAGCGTATAGATTATTTTCCCTCAATTTCTGAAGGACCAGTTTCACATGTTGCCTGTGTTCAAAAAGGTTCTTGGAGAAAATGAGGATGTCATCCAAATAAACCACTACGAAGATACCCAAATAGTCACGAAACACGTCATTTACAAAATCTTGAAAGACCGCAGGAGCATTGCAAAGGCCGAAAGGCATGACTAAATATTCATAATGACCATCTTTAACATTGAAAGCCGTCTTCCATTCATCCCCTTGTCGTATACGGATTAGATTGTAGGCCCCCTTTAGATCTAGTTTAGAAAAAATCCGAGCCCCCACCACCTGATTGAATAAATCACCTATTAAGGGAAGAGGATAATGATTTTTAACGGTGATCTTATTCAATGCTCTATAATCTATGCAAGGCCTTAAACCCCCATCCTTCTTCTCAACAAAAAAGAAGCCGGCACCCGCCGGTGAGGTTGACGGGCGGATAAAGCCTTTACTCAGATTTTCCGAAATATATTCCTTCATAGCCTGCTCTTCTGCCCGATTCAGATTATAAATTTTCCCCCTAGGAGGAATAGTTCCCGGAAGTAAGTCGATGGGACAATCATAGGATCTGTGTGGGGGAAGTTTATCAGCGGATCGCTCAGAAAAGACATCTGCCCAATCAGAATAAGGCAGAGGTAATTCCTGGGGCAAAATCTGAACACTCCTAAGGATAGTGGAGAAGCAATGTGCCTTGCAGTAATTACTCCATTTCACCAGGTCACCAGAGTGCCAGTTAAATATGGGGTTATGGAGCTTTAGCCATGGGTATCCCAAAACTACTGGTGTTTCTGGACAATCAAACACCAGAAATTCTATAAGTTCAGAATGGGATGAGCCCACCACTAGTTTGAGAGGAGGGGTCTTGTGACTGACCGGTCCTCCCTGGATAGCCTTCCCATTTATTGCCAACACCTGGAGAGACTTTTCAAGAGGTACCAGTGGAACTCCCAGGATGGAGACTATGTTCCGATCCAGGAAGTTACCTGCAGCTCCACTATCGACAAAAGCAGGTACTGCCTGTTTGGAAAGACCCCAGAAAAGCTCTGTAGGGATTAACATCTTATCATGGTGAGAGTAATGCTTCCATCCACCTAGGTCAGCACCCTCTTCCTGACCTAGGCGAGAAAGTTTCCCGCCGGATATCCCTTATTAGGACAAGACCTGGCAAAATGCCCCGGGGACCCACAATAGAGACAAAGACCCAAAGACCGTCTTCGTTGTTTCTCGTCCTGAGAAAGACGGGCTCTGCCAACCTGCATTGGCTCCTCTTGAGAGGGGGAGGAGGAGTTTCCCCCACCAGGAGTTGAAGGACTGGGAGTTTGTGAAGGTCTAAAGGGAGTAGTAACCCTAACCCTTTCCCTGGCTCTCTCCCTAAGACGTCTATCGATCCTGATGGAGACCTGCATAAGCTGGTCCAAATCTTTTGGAGTGGGAAAGTTGACCAGGGCATCTTTAATATTTTCAGACAGCCCCATACGGAATTGGCTGCATAGGGCTGGATCGTTCCAGGTAGATTCTACCGCCCAGCGCCAGAACTCAGTGCTGTAGTCCTCGGCGGAATTCCGACCCTGCTTCAGGGCCCGAAGCCTGTTTTCCACCGTGGACTGACGATCTGGATCCGCATACAACACTCCCATAGCTGAAAAAAAGGATGTCACGGAGTGTAAAGCAGGATCTTCAGGGAGCAAGCTGAAAGCCCATGACTGGGGATCTCCTTGTAGCAAAGAGATAATTAGACCAACCCGTTGGGTTTCTGTGCCAGAAGATAAAGGCCGCAGCCTAAAGTAGAGTTCACACGAATTCTTGAAATTCGAAAAGCCGGCCCGGTCTCCAAAGAATTTTTCAGGTAAAGGAACCTTAGGCTCAGGAATATGAGGTGATACAGCGGGTGTTGAAGTCTGGCGGGTTTCTTGATTGGCCACCCTCTGGGCAAGTTGATTGATAGCGGTGGCCATCGCCTGAACTTGCTGTACCAGGTCTTCCATATTGATATTTTTGGGGCCTGTTATAATGTCACGCTCCCGGAACCTCAATTTACCACTTGGACAACTCCAGCTCTCTTGGTAAGGACCTCAACCCCCAATCTCCGCAGCCAGCTTCACCTATAGGAGCCCCCGCTTGCCGAGACGCAGAACACGCCTGCTCGGGATCGGTTGCCCCCAGGACTTTATGGCTCAAAGGATGAGGTCTTACGGTACAGAGAACTGGAGAGCCCGCGGCTGGAAGTGGAATCGGGTAGCCGGTATGTGAGCGTAAGGTGGAAGTCCAACAGACAGGCAAGGGTCGGCAACAGGAGATCAAGGATGGTCAAGGCAAGCAAGGGTCGGCAACAGGAGTGGAGATCGAGGATGGTCAAGGCAGGCAAGGGTCGGCAACAGGAGTGGAGATCGAGGATGGTCAAGGCAGGCAAGGGTCGGCAACAGGAGTGGAGATCGAGGATGGTCAAGGCAGGCAAGGGTCGGCAACAGGAGTGGAGATCGAGGATGGTCAAGGCAGGCAAGGGTCGGCAACAGGAGTGGAGATCGAGGATGGTCAAGGCAGGCAAGGGTCGGCAACAGGAGTGGAGATCGAGGATGGTCAAGGCAGGCAAGGGTCGGCAACAGGAGTGGAGATCGAGGATGGTCAAGGCAGGCAAGGGTCGGCAACAGGAGTGGAGATCGAGGATGGTCAAACAAGCGAGGGTCGGCAACAGGAATCAGGATCAAAAATCAGGGATAAGCAAATACTAGGATCTAGGCGCTATAACAGGCAACCAGCAACTGGCAGAAGGTGGTTATAAAGGAACTAGGTATGATTGGGCTAGGGGAACGATTCTAATGATTGGTGCAACTAGGATCTGATAACTGATAGGACGGAACAGGGCGACCCGCCCAGGAGTCAGAGAGGGCTGATAGGAGGGAAGCAGTGAGGGAATGACGTGCTGATGAGATTGGCCAGTGACAAGTAAAACATTCCCCCCACCCACACCTGTACCTTTAATTAGTTCTCCTCTGGCGGCCGCGCTGAGAACAGCGGCGCCGGAGGGCATAACCACACGCGTGTGCGCGAGCACGAGCGCCGGAGCCGGGGACGCCGGCCAAAGAAGAACCAGGCACGCGCGCGCCAGGAGGAAGGAAGGCCGCCGCCCGCCGCGGCCGCCGACCAGGAAGCCGCGCGGCGGTACGGGGAGCGCGACCGGAACGGGGCGCAGGTAAGTGGGTGCTGACAGTGTACTAGTTGTTTTTCCATTAAGTATGTAGAAAAAAAAAACTGAAATAAGATATGTTACATTAATAGACATTGATTACAAACAAGAATCCTTTCTGCATTACTCCAATTCTCATACACTGCTGTTTAGAAGATATGGCATATGGAAACTCTTTTTTTTAGATGTAGAAATGTTCAATATAGGATACAGTTAGATTTTTTCTACACACCAACAGTGTCCTGTAGGCCTGCAATACAGGAAGTGGGTACCAAAGATGGAGGTGGGAGTTGGCCTACAAATTGAAAACATACAACCTATAAATCCCAAAACATTGTATTCAATAACAATACCTACAATAATGCATACACTTACTGGCTTCCAAAGGACATGTGGAATGTTGAGGAGATGCAGAGCAGGTTTCGGATACAAACAAAATGTAACACTATTAAAAAGCATCAAAACAATAATGCATTAGAAACTGCTTCTTTACCATCAACATTTGGCTGCGTAGAAGTAGTGGCTGGGGGAGGGGCAGTGCTCTCCGAGGCCTCAGCCTCAGACTCATCAGATGCACCAGGTGCCTCTGAAAAAGATAACACATAAAGGTCAAACAACATATATTTAATATGAAGCTTAACCTGAGTGAAAAATCAAGTTGTTATCAATTTACATAGTAATATATCAAATCATTATTATTTAAAAAAAAAAAAATAACAATTATAAAAAAATACCTTCGCCCCAGGCCGTGGTGCCATCCCCAGCATCCACACCTTGCAGCTGACAAAGGGGAATCTTGCTCTTCAGCATTTCCTCATATGGCATATATGTGCTCTTTGGAGCCTGCTTTCTCCCACTATCCACCATAAGGTCAGACACCATCTTTTTCATAAGGGCCCTTTTCAATGTGTAGAAGCGTTTCCTGCAAGCTGAGCCACTGTGTGGATACTGAGCTGAGCTGGTAAGCTCCTCCGAAATGGCATCCCACAATTTACTCCTTTCTTGTTTGCCCAAACACTGACTTTGTGAGCCAAATAACAAAGCCCACTTAGCTAGTGTCAGCCTCACAAGAGTATTATTATCTGCCAAATTATATTCTGGCTCCCTGTTAGCATAAGCCTAACCTGTGGTGCTGCCCCACCAGCAGGCTGCACTCTCTTCCTAGAAGGAGCTCTGCGGGCACCACGCAGCCCACTGGTACTGGGTGCCCCAGGGCAGTGGTCCCCAATCTTTTTTTCACCGTGGACCGGTTCAGGATTTGGTCATTTTACCACAGCCCGGTGGGGCACTGGGGGGGGGGGGGGCTGACTGGGGGGCGGGGATGGGGGCAGTGCAAGGATAAAATGGAGGAAGAAAAAATGAGAGGGAACATAGGGTGGGGAACAGAGAAAAAGAAAGTAAGAGGAAAAAAGGAGAAAGTTAGGAGGTTGGGAAGAAGAGTAAAGAAAGAAAAGGAGAGAAAAAAAAAGGTGAGAAATAGAGAGAAGGGAAAATAAAAAGAAGGAAGTAAGTGAAGCAAGGAAGAGAGGGAAAACAGAAGTGGGGGAGGTAATGAAATAAAGAGAGAAAGAATGTATAGCAATAGTGAGTGAAAGAAAAGAGAAAGGGAATAAGAAAGGAAAAAAGAGGGGGAGGGAGACGGGAAGGAAGACAGGATGGAAAGAGGAGAGGAGGAATGGAGTAAGAGAAACAGGGAGGGAAGGGAAGGAGGGAGAGAAGGAAGTGAGAACTGAAGAAAGGGAGAGAGAGAAGAGCAAGGACAGAGAATAAGAAAAAGGAAGGGGGAGTGAAAGAGCAAAAGGAAGGAAGAAGGCAGTATGGGAGTGAGGGAGAAAGAGAGTAAAAGGCAGAAAGGGAAGAATTTAAGGAAGAAAGAAAAGGTGAGAAAAAGAGAGGATGGAAGGAAGGAGTGGGAGAAGAAAAAAGAGAGGAAATGCAGAAAGGATGGGATAGAGGGAAGGATGAAAGGAAGGAGTGAGGGAAAGGATGAAGGAAAGAGAACAAGAGAAAGAGAGAAGGAAAGTTGAGAAAGAGATAGAATAAAGTGTGGTGGAGAGAGAGAGAAAGAGAGGCAGGGAAGAAGGGAGAAAAAAAAGAAAAAGAGGACACAGGGAGAAAGATAGAGAAAGAGAAAAAGGGAAGGAATGGACAAATAAAAGAATCAAGAGAGGACAAAAAATTAAAGCAGGGAGAAAGAGAGAGAGAGAGAGATGAGGAAGGAAGGGAGAGAAAAAAGGACAGTGATAGAGTGAGAGAGGGAGAAAAAGACAGAGAATGGAAAGGAAACACAGAATAGAAGAGAATGAGGCAGACTGGCCACAACTAATACATCATGGGTGGGACTTGCCTTTTCTCTCCTTTACTGTTGTGTCCTGCCAGTCTGACACCTCCAGGACACTGATGATCGCAGAGCGGAGGGGGGGACGCGAGAACAGCCTCATTCGGCAAGTCCCCTCTCCTATGCAGTCTTGTGGAACTGACAGTCAGGGGAGGGGGGGGCAGGTATAGGTCAATCAGCTCCCGACCAGCCATAGATGATTAAACAAAAGTCTCCAACGGCTGGTGGGAGCTCTGAAGCTTTTTTATTTTTACCTTATCTTCCCTGTCTGCCCACTCCTCCATCATTGGCCCAGCCATGATTGGGCCTCCCTCAGCCTCTACAAAGCATCTCCTCCAGTTCTGCTGATGCCGCCGCACAGCGCGTTATTACCCTGACCCCGGGCACACCACTCCACAGCGGGGGCAGCCGGGACATCTCTTAAAGGGGCGGGGACCGCGGGACATGGGGGGATCCCGCCTCAGGGCCCGGTACCATTTGAGCCACGGACCGATCGGGGCCCGCGGCCCGGGGGTTGGGGACCACTGCCCCAGGGGACCCACCAATACCAATCATATTTTCAGAATTTGGCTCCATCCTGTAGCTGCAAACACCACCAACCACAACACATACTAGGATGCATGCAAACTACAGAATGGCAACAATTGCTGTATGTGTGGTGTAGTTTTAAGTGTTAGGTGAACCAATCACAAGCAGCCCATGTTAATTGATGATGACATTCTATACAAGGGTGTGTGCATATCTTGAACCTTACTACAATAATTGCTTTCAATCAAACACATGCTTCATCACATTATTAAAAACACATAGCTTGTTAAACAATCTTAAACACATGATTAATTACATGTGGCAATATATGTGAACACACTCCCAAATGCTGAAAGACCATAGACGCAAAATGACGCAACAACTGATACGCAAGGCGTATCCGCCACACCTGCGGATCGCTAATTACAATCCCGGAAACAGCTATGAAACGCATGCGGCTGAAAAGCGTATGATACATTGGGATAAGTTAAGTATAAATAAGGCTTTTCACTTAAGCATATTTGTACGCTGTGGCAAAGGCTGTAGTGTTTTTTGGATGTGCATATGACATAGGTGTCAGGCGTTGGTAGTCAGTGTAGCATTACTACTGTCTGTGGCTTTGTTGTTGAATTTTGGCATCAGTGCTGTGCAGTGCTGTTTCTTTGTGAGCTTCATTTTTGTGACATCTGCAAATATTGTGTAGGATACAGAAAGTGAGGATTACGTTTGATAACTTTTGTGGTGTGTGCAGCATCTCCCCTCTTGGCTGTGCCAAACTTTGAAAGCATACTTTCTGCAGGCTGATGCTTGTTTCCACTATACATCTTGTTTTGTGTTGAGCTGCATTTGTGTTGGTGCAAGAGGATTTTGATTGCTTGTTTGTGTTGATTGGTTGTGTGTGTGGGTTGATTGGTTAATTTGTTTTGTGAGAGTCTGAGCTATGGCCAGTGATGGTGATGTTGAGTTTGGTGTTATGTTTGAGGTGTGGATGTGTTGTTGTGGCAGCGCAGAGGAAGGGCAGGAGCCAAGGGAAGCAAGTGCTATGAGGCTTCGGGCACCCAGATCATTTGGTATCCGCCTCTCCGTATGGGATAAAGTGACGAGCAGATCAGAAGCAGATTTCGTCTGAATCATGCAGCACTACGGTCCCTATATGAACAGATAAAGGCCAAAATCCAGCCCACCACTAGACACACCCACTCCATCCCTGCCATTGTTAGGCTCTGTGCTTCTCTAAATATCTTGGCACGGGGCACTTTTCAGGCAACAGCAGCCCTCCTCAGCGGGATCAGCCAGGCTGATAATAAGCCGTATTTTCCACCAGGTAGTGCTGGCTATTTGTGATCTGATACCTGTATATATCACCTTCCCTGAGGATGAGAAGGAGGTTGCTAAAATCAAACATGCATTTTACCGCATGGCAGGGATCCCTAATGTGCTAGGGTGCCTGGATGGTACACATATCCCTTTCCGCCCACCCCGTGCAGAGGAATCGCAATCGGAAGCAATTTCATTCTATGAACGTTATGGTGGTTTGCGACCCAGAAATGAAGCTGTAAGGTCTGGTTTCCCTGGCTCATGCCATGATTCTTATGTGCTCCTCCAATTAGCCCTGTGCCAGCAGTTTGAAAACAATGAAATACCACCTGGATGGCTACTGGGTCATTATTGTTTAAAAAATTGCTAACAATTAACTTAAGACCTTAACAGCACTAGGCAGCTATTATATGTACAGATGACTACTTTTACACTACAGGTATAGTTGCATGGCTAACATGGAATTTCTTTTTTTTTTCTCAGCGGATAAGGGATATGGCCAAAAAACTTGGCTGATGACCTCTGTGAGAAACCCTCAAACATCAGCCCAACTCCGATACAATGCTCATCGCAAAACAAGATGTATTGTGGAAAGAAGCATCGGCCTACTGAAAGCACGCTTTCTCTGTTTGGCACGCCCAGGAGGAGAGTTGTTGTACAGTCCACAAAAGGTCTCAAAAATCATCTTAGCCTGCTGTGTCCTACACAACCTTTGCATTTGCCACAGAACTGAAACCCCTGAAGAAACAGCACTGGTGCCAGAAGTCCCCAACATGGCCGCAGACAGTAGTGAATATACCCAGACTGGCTTTGCCCAGCAGGAACACATGATTTCTGCATTCTCTGAGGTAAGTGAGCTAAGCAGAGATATACGACAACTACATTAGAACAGGGGGAGATTTTAATTACATTACAACATCACTTTGGTGTTTAAATTAAAAAAAACAAATATAATAATTAATATAACTCTTTTAGAAATTTAAAATAAAAAAAATACTATTATGTGAAAATAAACATAAAAAATTATGATTTGCACAAATCTGGTGACGTATGTTATTTTGCGTATGTGGTTTTACATTTCTAATAATTACAGATTGCTTTAAAGACAACTACAGCATAGAAACGCTCAGGCGCTGTATTGAATGAGGTGTAACACCTCTACTGCAAATCACAAACATCACATTTACCATTGCCAAAGGGATTACTACAAACTTTCATTAGTGTCTGGGGCGCTCTGTAATAGCGACTCACAGTCGCTCTTAGCGCCGCAGTACAGACGCTCATCTGCTGTTACCTGGCGCTAGTAATGAATCAGCCTGATAACTATTCTGATAACACACATTTACAGATACATCTCACATATATCTACAAACTTAGCCAAAGAAGAGTGAATAATAAAAAAAGACCATTACTTTAAAAGTAAGTAGAAGATAATGCATAAGATATAAAATACACCACAAGGTCAGAGGCTATTTCTATTAGGTATGTGTGTCTCAGAAGGTTCTCAAATTTGAATTTCTGAAATGTATCTTTGCAATCTGCTAAAATACTCCCTCGCTTCTCATTGAGCCATATCCAATTAATTTTGGCCTAAAAAAATTCCAGCTAATTTGAGAAGACCCCCGCTCCTGTGCAATCATGATTTTGACTGAAATGCATAAATAAAACCCAGAGTTTTTGTGTCCAGAACCTGCTAACTATTGGGCAGGGCCACTGTGTGTAAAAGTAAACCCCACCCACATCTAGATGAAGCTTTGACAGTGTAGTAGGTACAAAGTACCACCGCATGGACACTTTCACATTAGCCACCAATGAAGAGGTATTCAGAGACCCCGTCACCAAGAAAGAGGTTATGCTATTCCAGTCATTCCTCAGAATGCATTTTCTAAGTCCCGTTCCCACCAATTCATATACTGCAACTTATCCTGAGAATCAAGAAGTACTTCATACACCAACAAGATCCATCCTAGGGCTCTAGGGCTTTTGATGCAATATTGTTCAAAGTGCCTGTTAGTGGTTTAGCACTTCTTAAAACTAAGGAGCTAACACAGTGGTAAATGTGTAACCCTCGAAAATACAAGCTGGTAAGTCAAAGTTATTTTTAAAACATTCTACTTTTTTGGCTCTGTCGGGAGTTCCACCAATGAAACACCCCTGAACAGGGGCAGACTGGGGACGAAAAATGGGCCGGGAATTTTCTGGTCACACAGGCCCTGTTATACTGTGTCTGGCCCTAGCCCATGCCCTTTCATATCTGCGATTAGCGATTCTAATTGCATCCTAAAAGTCCTGCATTTAGCTATTTTGCCAATCACAAGCATTAGAGCTTGTTGATCACTGTTCTAATGCAAGTACATGTATGCTAGTGATTTAAATCGCTAGCACTTTGCAATCGCAGCACTGTGCATATAGGTATATATATAAAAAATATATAAATATGTGCCACAGCCCTGGAATTTTGGTGCTATCAACTCCTCTTGGCCCCACTGTGGGGACCAGGAAGCGGATTATGCTGAGCCATGGCTAGGAGTCATGAGGGGGCAAGGCTCTCTTATTGACTGGATGCAGAAGAAACTCTGCATCAACAGATGACTGCTCAGTATATTCCCTACTCGCTGCAGACAACTAAGAGGGTCCCCCCTGGTACACTTTTACTTTAAATATCTAACCCTAATTCTCTGCTTACCCCATTTCTCCTGTCATTACATTTCTTCTGCCAGCTCTTTTTCTTTCATTCCCCCTCCTTTGTTTTACCCAGGTTAAGAGGTGCCCTGTGTAAAACTTCAGGATGGCACCCAAACACACATATTTACACAAAATAACTACAGAGAAAGAGAGTAGATATGAAAAGATGGATTAAAGGGTACCAAGCTTCGGTACCCTTTCAGGTTGGCATGTCTGTTTGGGATGCCTCGCTAAGTCTGTTTTTGGGCAGCTAACTTACCTCACTCCTGGGTCCCTAGTGTGTTTGGTTGCATTCTAAGTGCCCTGTACACACGCTGCCACTAACCCATGACAGCAGAGTGATCACATGCTGAATGGTGCTGAGGATGCCACACGATAATTTTCGGAATCAGCTGCCCCCAGAACTCTGACAAAAAATGGTTGGTTAGAAGGGCTATTTGTTATTTTATAACCTAGCCGGGCATCCCAAATATGCCTAATGCACCCTTAAAGAGTGGTTGACTTGTCCAGATGGTATTGCCAGAATGGTGTAGGATATATAGCCGAGGTCAGGGGTATCATGGGAAACTGAAGGAAATGGGGATAATGTGAAAGGGATGAAAAGGAGGAGAGAAAATTGGAAAAAAATAAATGGTGTGAGCATGGAAAAGAGAGAGAGAAAGGAATGTAAAAAAAGAAACCAAATTTAATATGGAGGGACAAAAAAGAAAGAGGCAATGTGAATTGAAAGAAACATTATGGAAATGTGGAAAAGAGAAAATGTTGGAGGGAATATAGAAAAGTGAAGAGTGAAGGAATGTGGTAAAAAGTGAAATGGGTGAAAAATACAAAAAGTGAGCAAGAGAGGGAATATGTAAAAGCAAAAGACAGGGAGTATGGAAAGAGGAGGGAGGAGGTAGAGAATATGGAGAGGCAGGAAACATGAAGAAAGGTGAAAAAGAGGCAAAACAGAATAAAAGCCTTGCAGTACATTTAAAGTGGACCAACACCCAGGATTTTGACTATCCTGGGTTTTGGTCCACTTCGGCGGGGCACCCCGATCGGGGGTGCCCCGCTGTGTGAAACCCCCCAGAAACCCCAAAAAACTCACCTCTCAACGCTCCCACGTGAACGCCGCAGCCAATCCCCGCCAACGTCCAGGCGGGGATCAGGAACGTCCAAGCCGCTTCCGCCGCCTCCCGCGCGTCACTCTCGGGAGGCGGCAGCGGCGGAAGCGGCGGTGGATCAGGTAAGATGTTTTGGGGGTTTCTGGGGGGTTTCACCCCGCGGGACATCCCGATCTCGGATGTCCCGCGGGGTGGGAGGTGATCGGCCCGGGAATCTTATAGATTTCCGGGCCGATCACCCCTGGGTGTTGGTCCACTTTAAGTGTGCTTCAGCATTACACAAACATTTAGTGGATGCTGCTTTTGTGACCACACGCCTACCTTAAAGGGGACCAAAACTGACCATGGCGTCTAAGAGACTCCAGGGCTGGCTGATTTCCTCTCTCCCTGAACTGGGGTGTGTGAATTCACCATTCACTTGGAATTCTTACTGGTACGACGAGCCCTCAAATCATGCACGGCCAGCGGCAGCATCACTCACATCCTCTTTTTGCTGCGTGTGGCCATGCCTGCCACAACTGAATGGCTATGCGTAGGCAGGATGGGTTTCACACGGCTGGGCATCCCAAACCGAGAAAACTCATATTTTTCTGGTGATTCCATGACGCCTGCACAGAGAGCAACTGGCATCCCTGGCTGCCCCCTCACCAGTATGGTCTATCTAAATGGACAGCAGGCCCGTAAACAGCCAGAGGTGAGCAGCCAATGGGATGTCAGTCTGGTTGACACCTGCTGCATGGAAATGTGGAATAAGGTAAAACAAATCTGGCAGAAATGGGGGCTTCACAAAAGGGCTTATGGGAATTCAGGGAGCTTCAGTAAAGCACAAAACAATGTTCGTGGCCCCCCTGAACTGAGAGCAGTGCCCCATGCTGTTGTCCATTTTGGTAGACATCAGTAACTAAATGGTTAATAAAACTTCTCTCTATCTCTCTCTCCCTGACTTCCACCTCGTGCTGTGTCTCTTTCATGGTAAACAAGCAGCCGTCGGCCCCTCCATTCACATCCTCGATGAGCAGCACTGCTGGAAATGACGTCATTTCTCCCAGCCACCCCTGCGCTGCTGTCAGGCACTGAATGGCGGGCCGACGGCTGCTGATTTACTATGAAGGTACAGGCCGCCAGGACGCAGCCCAAGGCGCAATTTAGAAAGATAGAGGGACATTTTATTAACCATTGAGCTACTGATGTTTGTCAAAACGTGCGGCCCCTGACTACCCTGCATGTTGCTGCCTGGCCGCTCCAAAAACACTGAACTCAAGCAGCTGGCATACTGACTACTGCATCAGCATGACTTCACATTGTGGAAGTGTGGGGGAGGCGCGGCCCACCGGGATTTTGCCCGGTTCTCCCACTGGCCAGCCCGCCCCTGCTCCTGAATGTAGTCCCAGAGAAAATATGGGATTATTAAACCGTCATGATGGACCATCTGATGTTGCCGCACTCCGCACTGCTGAGCATGTGCAGCAGGCACTTCCTGGTGCTAGTGGTCTTTAATCCTTTAACCGCCAGCCACGTAAAATTTACGTGGCTGCCTCCCCTGCAGTTAACCGCCAACCACGTAAATTTTACATGCCTGACTTTACCCCCTGCTGGTAGAAAAAGTAAAAAAAAAAAGTCACTTACCTGACCCCTCGTTCGATCCGGCCGGGTCTCCTCTTCAGCCAGAGGGGCTCCGATCACCAATTGGGGCTCCTCCAGCTGCAGGGGAGTGGCCAAAATAGGGTGCCCCCCCCCCATTTCAGCAGCCGCCGAAATTATCTGTAAAAAAACCAGATAATTCCATCTTCTGGAGGGGGCCTAACAGCCTTTACTTCTAGCCGATGACGTCACTGCCGGGTGTCATCGGGGCACCCGGCAGTTCAGCTGTCAGATCTCCGATCGCCTGCCTCCCCCCTTCTCTGCCCAGCTGTCACCTGTATCAATCAGACACTGCATGTCGCGGGACACTGCATATGAAGATCGGAGGTGAGTAAGTTATTTGCAAACTGTGTGTTTGGTTTTTTTTACTGTTAACCCATTGTGAACTGGTAAGGGGTCCATGAGACCCCTTATACCAGTTCACAAGGCTCGGGGGGTCTGGCAAGTCACCTGCGGCTAGGGTTTTTTTTTAATTAACCCTATGTTACCTGTAACCCAGTAGGTATAAAAGGCTTCCAGCAGCAGCAGGAGAGCAGAAGCCTAAGTGATCAGCGTGGGACACAGGGATGGATGGGAGGTAAGTATTCAAAAAAAATATTAAAAAACATTTATTTTTTTAAGAAAGATATTTTTAAAAAGTGTGTCTGTGCATTTTTTTTTACTTTTAACCCTTTGTGAACTGGTAAGGGGTCCATGTGACCCCTATACCAGTTCACAATGCTCGGGGGTCTGGCAAGTCACCTGCGGCTAGCGGGTGACTTGCCATTAACCCCTGGCCCCCAAATTACCTCCCCAAAGCCCAGGGGGGGGGGGCAGAAGAGCCGTGGCCCTAGGCTATGACGGCTTGTAGCCGGCATTGCCAGGGGCCACTAAAGCTGGCCCCTGCGCCCTGTTCTACAAGCCCCCATAGCTGGTCACAGGCTGGTTACGCTGGGTAGGGGGGACCTCACACCATTTTTGGGGGGATTTTTAAGGGTTTTAACCCTTAAAAACCCCCCAAAAATGGGGTCCCCCTCCCTGGGAGGGGGGACCCTATGTCATTTTTTTTTTAATTAACCCTATGTTACCTGTAACCCAGTAGGTATAAAAGGCTTCCAGCAGCAGCAGGAGAGCAGAAGCCTAAGTGATCAGCATGGGACAAAGGGATGGATGGGAGGTAAGTATTAAAAAAAATTAAAACAAATATTTTTTTTAATAAAGTTATTTTTAAAGTGTGTCTCTGTGTGTGTTTTTTTTTTTTTACTTTTAACCCTTTGTGAACTGGTAAGGGATCCATGAGACCCCTATACCAGTTCACAAGGCTCTGGGTCTGGCAAGTCACCTGCGGCTAGTGGGTGACTTGCCATTAGCCCCGAGACCCCCCATTTCCTGCCTTCCAAAAAAACCCTTGAAATTCCCCCAAGAAATGGTGCCCCCCCCCCCCTTTGAAGGGGGACCCCACACCAATTTTTTTTATTTAACCCTTTATTATGTGGATAGTAGTTGTATTTTATTTGTAAATGTTATAAAGTGCTCTTTTCAGTTTAGAGGATCACCTGGACAGGAACGGGGGGCTACCGATACATATGTGGTATCATTGTAATCGGGAGAAATGGGGCTTTCACATGCAATTTGGTTTTCTTGAATAAAATAAATGTTTTTGTTAAAATAAAGGAGACAATTTAAAAAAAATATATATATATATATATATTTTTTTTTTTACTTATTTATTTAAAAATATAAAAAAAAGTAGAAAAATACAAACAAGACATTTCATATTAAAGCCTAAACTCTGCCACAAAAAGAAAATATGCCATTTTCTTGGAAATTCCTGCAAAAATCACAGTTAAACATCACGCAAATTGGTGAAAAATATCCTGTCAGCAGAGGGTGACAAAATCTCAAGTAGACTGGCAGTCAAAAGGTTACAGGTACCTATGCATGTTGGGTATTGTTCTGCTCGGGGGACCTTGCGCTTTCAGATTTAGCTTGTTTTTTCTTATTTGCATATTGATATTTTAGGAAAAGGTGTTTTTTATTCTGCTTTTTTATAAATTTTTTTTGTGAAACCCTGTGCAACCTAAGAATTCTTCGAGATATTACTTCCAGAAAGATGAACCCACTACAACAAGCTGGGTACGCTTAGAAAGCTTAACATGTGTACTTTCAGGGAATATATGGTTTATGGGGGATATTCCAAATGTAGGGTTGGTTTAGTAGAAAAAGCACAAGGTGCGCACTGAAATTTTGAAGTAAAATTACCGTTATGCGCATGCTTTACTTTGGTGTGTTTGGCAACTCTTTCCTTGACAGAACCTATGCATGTTGGGTATCATTCTGTTTGGGGGATGTTGCTTTTTCAGATTTTTTTTCTGGTTTGCATATAGTTTTTTTTAGGAAAATGGGGTTTTGATTCTGCTTTTTTATTCATTTTTAGGGAAAACCTGTGCAACCAAAGAATACATTGAGGGATTACTTCCAGAAAACTGCACCCATGTCAACAAGCCTGGTACGCCTAGAAAGCCTGAGGTGTATACTTCTAGGGAATATTGTGGGGGGTATTTCAAATGTAAAGGGTTGTTTTTCTTGAAAAACTGCAAGGTGCGCATATTGCATAGCATAGTTGTATTTTATCTGAAAATCTCCGAAAGCGTTGTTTCACTTTGGAGGAGTCTCCTGGGCAGGAAAGGGTGTCTACCTATACATATGTGGTACCGCTGTAACCGGGAGAAATTGGGGGTTCACACGCAATAAGATTTTATTGACAAACTTACATTTTTTATTACAAAAAAACACTACAAATTGTAAAAAATAGCTTTTTTTTATTTTTTTGCAAAATTTTTACCCAAAGATATTGAGAATACACTTATAAAATGACAAACAAAACATTTCATGTTAAAGCCCAGGCTCTGCTGAAAAAAAACAATATATCACTTTCCTGGGAAATCCCTGGAAATCCCTTCAAAAATCACAGTTGAACATGGGGAGCGCAAAATAGTGCAAAATAATCTGGCAACAAAGGGTGACAAAATCTCAAAGTAGGCTGGCAGGTAAAGGGTTAAAAAGAGGCCCGAGGCACTGAGAGCTGCCTGCAGATCATCCCCATGCTATGGCCTTGTTCCTGCATGCCCTGGAATCCTGCACACCCAACCCTTTTCCTGTATGCACCAGAAGTCTGAATTCCCAGCTCTGTTCTAGCACGCACCTGAACTTTGAACAGCCATTTCTGGTTCTGCACTTACCTGTACTCGGCTTCTCGGCTCTGTTCCTGCATGCATTCCGTACTGGACTCCATGCTCACTACTCGTTGGCGGCAGACCCCAGCATGTCTGCAGCGCAGTCATCTCCACTTGGGGGGAGCCCTGGCAAAAACCAAACTTGCTGGAAGACTCCTCACTTTGAAGCTGCCTTGTGGTGTAGCACTGTAGACATTCTTGTTGGCCTCCTCCCAGCTTAGCCAGCATTAACCGTGCCTTGTCTTGAATGCCAGCTCATCTCATTGGAGTTTGCAATTCATCAATACCTAAAACTCTGGCCTTCCCTTCTGCTGCTTTTACCCTGTAATCACTATCAGGGGAAGTCGCAGGTGGTACTACTGGAAATAGTCTGTGCCCATTTCTGTAAATGCACAACAAGGTACGTGACAGTATCTGCAGGCCATACAAAATGCTCAGGCACAGGTTTCTTTTGGATGCCATCATACAGCCGTTAAGCGATTCAACTCGCTTCCAGTCGCTGTTTCTGCCTACAGTATCTGGTTCTGTATCCGTTACCTGTTCCTGCATCCTGTACCTGTTCCTATATTCAGTACTTGTTCCTGCATTCAGTACCTGTTCCTGCATTCAGTACCTGTTTCTGCATTCAGTACCTGTTTCTGTGTTCAGTACCTGTTCCTGCGTTCAGTGCCTGTTTCTGCGCCAACTACCTGTTTCAGCATCCAGTACCTGTTTCTGCATACAGAACATGTTCCTGCATTCAGGACCTGAGACTGTCTGTCTTTATTTGCGGTGAATGCTAATAAAAAATGTCTATTTCTGGCCTAGTGAGAGCCTCAATAGGGTTGTAGAACATTTTGCCTTGCTGTAACACGCATAGGGTGTGTGCTAGGTTAGTGAAATAATACTGTAATGCAGTATGACATACAGATCAGAGACATCACTATTAGTATCACTGTGGCAGAGCGGCACAATGGCAAAGCTTTGATGTGGCATCAGTTTGAGGAGACCATATACTGGCTGAATGACACAGTGTGGAGTTGGCGGCAGCATATAGTGGCTGAATAACACAGCCTGGAGTTCATGGCAGCATATAGTGGCTCAATGAAATATCTTGGAGGTGGTGGCTGCATGCGGAGACCATACAGTGGCGGAATGACACCCCCTGGAGGTGGCTGCCACATATACCCCTCGATTCAAAGAGCAAAAGTTAATTGATTTCGGATCGAGAATCGTAAGTTTGGGTGGGTGTTAGTCATTTTTTCCTGTTTTTTTGGCCATTTCCGACTCGCACAAGCCTACGTACGAATTCGTATATGCTCTTACGATCATCGCAAGTTCGTTCCTAAATTTTAGGATCAAAACGTAAAACTTAGGATCAAAACGTAAAACTTAGGATATTTGGATGTGTTTAGGTGTGATTCAGAGAACAGTTTTCCAACCTCTAAATGCGTTTTAAAAGAAAGCCACTGCCGACACCTTTTAGCAGTCGGATTGCTGTTCTTGAACAGGTTTTTTGGCTATGTGGAGGACTCTGCGCGTCTTGAGCTCCAATGAACTGCATGTATCAGCATGGCCGAGGCAATAAATTGTATAGCAATGCATACCTGATTCATGTATGCCTTATAAAAGCATTTTAATGTGGACCTTAATTAGTCCTTTGCATGTAAACCTTTATTTTGCAATATATTTTTGCGTTAATTAAAGAAACTTATGTCCTTTGTTATTTATTTTTAAATTGATGTACTAGAATAATATTTTTAGATTGAATTTATTGCTGTAGTTGTTTACCTTTGCTTTGTTTAATTATTTAAGCTCATCTTTGGTCAGATGCATCACACTTACTGAGGAGAGGAGAGCGGGATAAAGTGCAGGATGTGGGTTACTGCTGTATTTTGCACAGACACAGCAGAGCTGGGGGCACGGAAAGGTCAGAAATCAAAGAATGCAGAGCAACACAGTCACAAGGCCCTTTCTGTTTGCAGGCTGCCCGATAATACCTGACCCGCCATCTTGGCTGTTTCTAGACTCATAACATGCAGAAGTTGCTGGGTGTTTTTTTATATTTGAGAGCAATCTGTATGGAGAGGGTGTGGGTAACCACACACAAAATTTTAAGTTGTACCATTTGAAGCCAAAATATTAAAATTAAATCCACAAGTAAAAAATGCAAGTTAACTAAAATTAAACAAAGTAAGATTTACTTATGCAAATGCATTCATTAATGGTTGGTTACTACAAAATGAAAGAAATAAAGAAAAATAAAAGACCAAATATTTAGAATGCACTTTAATGAGGTAAGTTTGTAGTGCACAGCCGCAAGATCAGAAGGATTTACGTCCAGACAAAAAAGGAAAAAGGGCAAAACCAATGTTGCAACCTGAGAAATGAAACGGAAAATTCAGGATGGAAACTGACATAGGTCTGATTCCCGAACTGCCATACGAACGGACGTACATTTTAGGATAGAAACGTATTTGCTTATAGAATCACTCACAAGTTCATACGAACGCACGAGCGTACGGGAAAAATAGGATGATCGGCACCAAAATCCAAGCTGTTACATGTTTCTTTGAATCGACCCTATAGTGGCTGAATGACACAGCCTGGAGGTGGCAACAGCATGAGGGGATCATATAGAGTTTCAATGACACAGCGTGGAGTTGGAAGCAGCAAGAGGAGACCACATAGTGCCTCAATGACACACCCTGGAGTTGACAGCAGCAAGAGGAGATCACATAGTGCCTGAATGACACACCCTGGAGTTGGCAGCAGCATGAGGAGACCATATATTTCCTGAATGACACACCCTGGGGTTGGCAGCAGCATTAAGAGACCATATATTGCCTAAATAACACACCATTTGCCATTTGTGCAAGTGACTCGGAGGGACTACCTGCCTCCATCTTGAAATCCTCATAATCCCATAATCCTAGTGACCTAGTGACTAGTCCTAGTGACTAATAAGGTGGCTTCCCCAAACGGCCTGAGCAAATGGCAGGTGTCAAGTATGAGCTGCCACATTGAAGTTACACAGGGGAGTCCCCCTATCTGCTTGGATCATCAAGAAATCCGTGATGGCTTTTCTCTGTTCATATAGTTGGTCCAACATAAGGAGGAAAGGTGGAAACGTTGCAAATCAGACTGTTGGGCGACACTGTTCTGATGCTGCAGCTCAAGGAGGGTGTGCTTTGCAGTGTACAAGTGGCTGAAGTGCATGCAAAGTTTCCTTCCCATTGTTAGGTTGTCATGCAGATGGGGGGAAGACTTCAGGAAATGGTTGACAACCAGATTGAACACGTGTGCCATACAGGGTGCATGGCTCAGGCTTCTTTGTTGTAGACAAGATGTTCTTCCTGTTGTCTGTCACCATGGTTCCCATTTGCAGTTTTCGTGGAGTAAGCCATGATTTGATTTCTTGATTAATGACTTTTAGCAGTCCCTCCCCTGTGTGACTTGCCAAGACAAACCATGTGAAGAACAATGTGACACCGCAGTGCCCTGCACACATGGTAGGCTACTGTGACTTGTCAGTGCAGTGGAGGCTGAGGAAATGGTGGAGGATGAGGAGGTGAAGTTTTAAACTGTCACAGGAACAATGACCTGATAGTGTGAAGGCAGAAGAGCCCCCAAACTGCTGTTGTGGCTGTGCAGGAACCACATTCACCAAGTGGGCCGTAAAGGACATGTATTGTCCCTGACAGTTACAGCTCCACATGTCGGTGCAGCAGTGCACTTTGCAGTGTACACACCGGCAGACTCAAGGACTGGCCCACCTTCTGCTCAACAAAATTGTGCAGGGCTGGTACTGCCTTCTTTGAACAGAAATTACAGCTTGGGACTCTCCACCTTGGCTCGGCACAAGCCATGCAGAGTCCACCACCTAAAAAGGAAGGGACTGAAGTACCAGCAACTTGGACAGGAGCACATTTAGCTTCTGTGGCATTGGATGAGTGGGCACATACTGTTGTCTCTTGAACATGGCTTAGCCAATGGATTGCTGGCAGAATGGCTGATTCGGAGTAGGAGGAGCAGGAGCATCTGGATGGATAGAGGATGGGTATGACACACCGATCCCTTTGGCTGAGGTGGTGGAGCCTTGGCTGGCTGAAACAGGGAGCGGTGTGCCACTGGGTGATGCAGCAGGCTGGACCACCACTTGGGAGCCACAGTTTTCCCAGGCCACTTTATGGTGACTCTGTATATGTTGATGCAGGACCCTGGTGCCAACATTGAGACCCTGCCCCCGCTTCACCTTCTGCCTACACTTCTTGCATGTGGCCATGTGCTTGATGAAAAACTGCCACACCCCCGAGTAGCTGATTTTCCCACCAACAGTCTGCACAAATTTACTGCTACTGCCCCCGACTCCATGAATCCCTGCTCCACTACCTCCTGGGAAGGCAGCCTGCTGCGAAGCAGGCGGTCTACCCCGGTCCCGGGCACATTTTGTCGGGCTATTTCTAGATAATTAATATATAAATTTGTGTATGATTTTTATATCAAGGGTTAGCAGAAATCATGGCCTAAAATTTAACTGTGTTTTTTAGGATCTGGTAACTTCAAATAAGGCCTATTTGACTAGTACAAACAAGACAGCAATCCCAAATAAGAGCTATTTGGGTAAGAATTGTTGAGACAATGGAATTTCAGGATAGGTGTTTGCTGACTGAGGCAAAGCTCACAAGCCCCGTTGTAGAATAAAACCTCATTGTTTCAGAAAATCCTGAATGTATGCCTTCTCAGACAGACCCTGAGATCTGTGTATCTAGGACAAATAAATTTCTCTCTAGACTAAGATAGTTACACAATTTCAAGGAAACAATGTTTTCCAACCCAAACTAGCTTTGTCAGCCCGATAGGAGAAGCTACCATAAATTTCCAATAGTGATGTCATATGCAACACTATGTATTTTATATAGATAGTATTTTAAATGGCTAATGTATAAATTTAAATGATGATTGGGTAGCATTATTCCTTCTTATTTTAAAATATATTTTAACATTGTTATATTATATAATACCGATTACTGGGATCATTAGCTGGGATATTGGTTGTATTTTTATGTAGGACTGATGTATCAATTTAAATAAGATTGGTAGATATTTTATAGATGTATATTTTGGAATTTCTGTGAATGTGGTGTTATATCTTTTTAAGATAATCAGTATAAACGGAAAGATCTATAGTATTACTATTATAGTATTATAGTATTAGTAAATAATATTTTCATGATTATTATATGTATGAACTGAACAGAACAAATATTATGGAAAGGGGAGATTGGGTTGATTCCACATGCGTTTACAGTGACCCAAACCTCACCAAAGATACTAAAAGTGGGCTGGTATCAACTCACAGTCTAAGAACAATACTGAACGCCTATTTTGTTGGGCATAGGCTAGCCACAATGGATGCAAATAGACCTCTGAGTTCAACCCCGCCCCCACATAAATAGCTCACAGAGTAATTTTTTATATAAAAGCCATAATCAGTTTATTTGGATTTACACTTAAAATTTAAATTTGAGAAAAATGACCTACTGTTATAGCACCTATAGTGCTGTTTTTAGGCCATTGACATACAATTATAACAACATGGTTAATATTCCCATCACCAGATACACAATAATTCCATTAGAATAATGTCTCCAGATTAGTTATGGAGATATGCATAAGACAGCTGATCAACATTTGTTCCATATCGCTTGACACTCGATGAAAGCAACTAGTTTCACCCATTCATGGGCTTCTTCATAGCTATAAATCACCCAATATTGCAGCCTGGTTATTTAAATTTCATGATCAGCACATCTGGGGTCTCTGCATAGGGCCAGTCGGTTCTTTGACCACCACCTTCAACCGCTGGTACATCAATTGCCGTCTTGTTTGAAAGACACGGGACATCTTCTCTGCACCCTCGATGGGCTGACTGTGGCCCCGGGGAACTTTTTGGTGGGCCTCTGTATTCCAGCATCCCTCACGACCAAGGAATCGCAGTCGTTCAATACTTTCTAAACGAATTGGACATCGAACAACATAATCTTAATATTTTTTTACTCAAATTACTTCGAGTCATCCTCACCCACAATCTCTTTCTCTTCAATGGCCTTCTTTACCATCACATACAAGGTACAGCGACGGGACCACCTCTGCCCCCTCTTACGCTAACTTGTATCTAGGTCGTTGGGAGAGGGGATTGTGGAGTGAGGACGAATATGTCGAGTACCTGTACCATGTAAAATGCATAAAAGGTGGTTAAGATCGCTAAGGATTAGGATGAGTGACTGCCTTGGAATAAGGGGTCACACCTTAAAAATTTGGGCAAAGGAGGGGATGAAATCCTAACTGCAGAGCTATCTTACAGGGATAGTCCTCAGAAAGGATGTCAATCTAGGCGCACTTTAGAATGTTACAAATAGAGAATGCTCCAAAAGGGTGAAAATGTATTCCTTTTGGAATAATAATCTATTTGATTAAATATATGCTGAAGTTCTGAAAAGGCACTGATTGACTAATTGCCTTTGTATGTGAACAGCAAAAAATATTTATATCGGTAGCAAAAAGTATTTATATCGGCAATATTGTTCTCAAAAGGACCTTATGATATGTACTCAATCAATGATTTACATAAGGCACTTATCGCCGCGGCCCGGGGGTTTGTGACCTACCCAGGGCCTCTGGTGACGCTTCTTGTTCTAGGTTGGAGTATTAGAAATTTCACATCAAAGGTTGCACTCTTCAGTTCCACCTTAAGTACAGCCTGGTTGGAGAATCCCTTGATGGCTTGGTTGTTGAAAGAAACGCCTGGATTACCACAGATGGTGTACTTCAATTTTATTTTTATCTTAAAATTGCAAAAAGTTCTTATATAGGGATAAGGTGTGTTTTAAAAAGTAGGGTAAAAGGTCCTTAATATAAAATAATGATAATTAGTTGTGTATAAATTAAGTGGGCTTAATGGTGAAGAATATCTATATTTGATGCTCAGAGAGGGGTAAGATCCGGTCTGAGAGGTCCCTGCAGCTTTCTTCTGACAACTTGCTGCCGGTTCTGGGACGTTGGGAGTTAACTTCTCTGTGAAGCCCGTATAATGCTGTGGGAATGTCTCTGCTCTGTATCTGTATGATGTTCAGTATCTTGGATCAGATGAAGGTTATTTCCTGTGGTCCGAAGAGGGAGGTACCTCTTGTCTTAATTCAAAATGTAGCAAGCTGGAGCGGTGTCCCTTACACTGCTCATTAAACCGACGCGAGTTTCGGCGTTCTAGCCGTCTTCAGGGTCAAACTGAGCATGCGTTTTGTCTTCCTTTTTCATTAGTCAATGAGGTCACGTGATTTTGCACAGGATGCTGGGAGATGTAGTATTCTGCTTGTTGATGTTGCGTATGAGATGCCGTGGCAGCAGCAGTAGCGTCTGCTAAACTGGAGTAATCTTCACTCTCTTGTTTAAAAATATAACTCCGGAGACAAAAATAAAAATATGAATAAACAAAACTAAAATAAAAGACAATGGTAATTACACTAAAGCCTAATTAGAACACGCTATGGGAGAATGAAACAGACGTATGAAAGATGTGATGATTGTGAGGCTGATCTGTGCGCAAAGAATGTAAAAAGTAAAAGCGATGTTTGAAATAATATTTTGTTACAGACGATGCAGTAAATAAAAATGGATACATTAAAGAGATTTATGAATGTATCAAGGAGAAAGCGATATTTAATACTGTTAGATTAATATATGTGGATTTATGTGTGGAATATTGAGGTAATAATAGCCCACTCAGCAAATAATATAGGTTGAAGAATTGTCATCGGTGCGGATAAAATGTATTGAACCGCTATAAGCAAAAACGAATTAAATCAAGCTAACTGAAGTTTAAAAAGGAATTATGACCCGGGTGAAGTTATAAACATAGAGACGATACGAGCAGGGGTTGATATCGTGCTGTAGTGCTATTTTCTTATTAGAGGTAAAAAATGTGTTATTAAATGTAGGATTTTTAGTAGAAATGAAGTGAATAGTGTGGATAGTAATTAAGGGTAATCGGAATGGTTGGTATGAATCCAGTGAAGCATGTAATATACGACATTAAAGTAATTGAGTTACTCCAATACCGTGAATTATACGGTATTGGAGTAATCAAAAGGTAATTAAATTGATAACTAGATGATTAAGCCTTTGAATCAAATGGTTAAAATGAATCAATAAATAATAAAATGATTAAAAAGCGATCTTAGCATGAAGGTATTAGAGATAAATGATTAAATAAATAAATAAATGGTTAAACATTAGAGATAAATAATTCAATTAAAAGCAAAATAATTAAATGCCTAAGATAAACTATCCGAGCATAATCATTATTATAATGTATGGTATTAGGACAAGTTGACGATGGAAGGATAAATAATGATAAAAGGATAATGGATTAGTGTATGTTGAATAAGAAAGGGGGCAGTAAAATCTAGATCAAGGAAGAAATTATAGTGGACCAACACCCAGGATTTTGACTATCCTGGGTTTTGGTCCACTTCAGGGGGGCACCCCGATTAAGGGTGCCCCGCTGTTTGAAACCCCCCAGAAAGCCCCCAAAACTCACCTCACCACGCTCCCACGTGACCGCGCTGACCAATCACCGCCGACGGACAAGCGGGTGACAGCGGCGGACAACACAGCGCGTCCGCCGCCGCCTCCCGCGCACCCCTCTGACAGTGAGCGTGCCCGCGCCGGCCATTCACAAACGGCCGGCGCGGGCGCGTGCACGTCTAGAGGGGCGCGCGGGAGGCGGTGGCGGCCGCCGCCGATGAGTTACGTTTTTTGGGGGTTTTGGGGGGGTCCCTCACCGCGGGACATCCCGATCTCGGATGTCCCGCGGTGAGGGAGGTGATCGGCCCGGGAATCTTATAGATTCCCGGGCCGATCACCCCTGGGTGACGGTCCGCTTTAAGAGAAAGGAAGGGAGGAGATGTAGGAGGTGTAGGGGTTTTTTAATAGTCTTGTAGGAAGCAGTTCAGGTCAATCTCTATATTCAGGCCTGTTGGAGAGAGGGAATTTAATTCGAAGATCCAGTAGGTTTCCCGTTTAGACAACTCAACCTCTAGATTTGAGCCTCGCCAGTTACTGTTCACTTTTTCAATAATCCAGCATTTTAACAGCTTCGGGTCTTGGTTATGAAAATGTTTAAAATGAAAAGATAGACTGTGTGTTTCTAGGCCTTTGGTAATATTCCTTATCTGCTCCCCTAAACGGATTTTAAATTGTCTCTTGGTTCTCTGGGCATTGTATAAAATATACTACCCCTTTTGTATTACAGCTAGTCATTCCCTTAATTTTATATTCTTTTCTTGTTTTTGGGTCTGTGAAGGTGGTTTGGTATGTTGGATCTGAGGTGTGTTTCAGAGATGTCTTACAGGCCTTACAGTCCCTGCATTTGCTGAATTTATTTCCCTGTTTGATTATAATGTCCGGGGGATTGGTGTAGCTTTTTACAAAGTGCTGAGAAAGTGTTCGCGGCTTCCTATAAATGAAATTTGGATGAACTGGAATAAGGTTTTGTAATGTGGAGTCCGTTAACAGGATGTTCCAGTGTTTCTTGAAAATCTTTTCAATTTGTTTGTAATTCCTATTGAAGCTTGTAATGAATGATATCTTCCTGTTTTCTGTCCGTCTTGTAGTCTCCTTTGTTTGTTCTGTTGTATATTGAGTGAGGTATGTATTACTATTTTTTAGAGCGACTTCAGTGATGGTCTGGTTAATCTCTTCCTTTTGGTATCCCTTCTCAATGAAACAAGAACCCAGAGTCTATGCTTGATCCTGGAAGGTGGCATTATCTGTACAATTCCTCCGAATTCGAGTGAGTTGTCCCTTTGGTATGTTGCGTAGCCAGTTAGGATGGTGACAACTATCAATGGGGATGAAGCTGTTGCGGTCTGTTTCCTTGAAAAAGGTTTTAGTTTTGATCTGATTATTGTCTTTGTAGATGGTTAAATCCAGAAAATGAATTTGAGTGTTGCTAGCTTCATTTGTAAAGTTAATGTTCCAATTGTTATCATTTAGTGAGGTTAAAAATGATTCTAAGTGTTCCTTGGGTCCGTTCCAAATAGAAATGCAATCATCAATATATTTTTTATACAGTATGAGCTCTTTCGGTTTGCATTTCTCCAAGACTTCCTGTTCCCACTGGGCCATGAATAAATTGGCCACACTTGGTGCAAATTTCCCCCCCATGGCGACTCCAATTTTCTGTAAATAAAACCCGCATTGGTACCAAAAGTAGTTGTGTGTGACGGAGAAATGTAAACATTTAATGAGGAATTGGATTTGCTTCTCAGGGAGTTGTTTGTCGTTTTCTAAAAAGTACTGGACAGCTTCAATGCTAGTGTACAAAGAGCTAACGTCTGCCATACCCAGGGAGACTTCAGGTCTGTGTTTGAATTGTTGAATTATTGAGAGAAGAGCTCCTGAATCTTTTAAGTATGCTGCGGTTTTGACTACTAGCGGCTGTAAAAAAGAGTCTATGTATTCACCTATCCTGCTTGTCAAGGAATTGATCCCGCTTACGATCGGTCTTCCAGGCGGGTTATCTTTATTTTTGTGAATTTTGGGTAAATGATATAATGTCGGGATCCTGGGTGTGTTGATATTAAGATAGTTGTGCTCTTTTTTTGTTAATTTTCCTTCTCTTCTTCCTTTGTCAAGTAAGTTCCTCAATTCTTGATGGTACTGATTGGTTGGATCCTTCGTCAATTTTTCATATGTGTCAGTATCACTGGGTAATCTGTCCGTTTCTTGTATGTACTTATCTTTGTCAAGTATGACGATGCCCCCACCTTTATCTGCTGGTTTGATTATTACTTCTTTCTTACTTTTAATGGCTTTTATGGTCCTTATTTCACTAATTTTTTTGTTTTTCTGTCGAGTTTCGGTTTCAATTTCTTAAGATCTTTAATCACTGCCTCTTTAAAGATTTTGATAACTCCATTATGATTTTGTGGATTGAAGGTCAAGCTATTTGTCAGATTGCTGTGTACAATTAAAGGGTCTGTGATTTGTAATGAATCTTCAGGAGGTGTTACTGTTATGTTTTCAATTTTTCCTGTGGGGGGATGGGTTCGAGTTTCCATTCCTTTTTCAGCAATGAATTTTTTAATGTTGAGCTTTCTGGTGAAATTTAGGACATCTATAAAGGTGTTAAATTTATTCAAGCTGGCAGTTGGTGCATATTTCAGGCCTTTATTCAGCAGGATAATCTCTCTTTCATTGAACGTGGTTTTACTTAAGTTGAATAGGCCATTGATATTTGGTCTGTTTAATTGTCTTGCTCTCCTCTGTTTTTTCTTTTGTATTCTAACTCCTGCTCTTCTCCCTCGTGGTCTAATTTTTTCCTTTTTGGGGTGTGGAAGGCTGTGAGGTCTAAAAAAGTCTCCGGGTAACGGTTCATTCTATGTTCTAAAGTGGTGGATTCAACTTGATTTTGCTCATCCTGTTGTGTGTATTTCCTGGATCTTTCCTGTTTTGGTCTGTCTCTCTGTCTTCGTTTTTTTGGAGAGAGACTGAAAGGGGTGTTCTCTGAATTGTATCTTTCTCTTTGCCTAGATTTATAATAATTATTTTGATTGCGTATCGGGAATTTGTCCTTAATATGAGGGGAATTTATCCTTGTGGTATGATCTTCTATCTGTCGCTTCATATGTGAAGGTGGTCCATAATATGATTTTGATGGTCTAATCCTTCAATGGTCCCTTCTATTGGGACCCGGTGTTCTATGGCGGTGGTTGTTGTTCCAGTAATTGTTTCTTACTCTATTATTCCAAGGTATTGTTCTTTCATCTTTCTGGTATCTTGCGTAGCGCTGTGTGTGTGCATTTGAGTCTACACGTCGATCTCTAAAATGGTTCTGATGATATCTTGATTCTTGGTATTCTCTCCTGTGTCCCGTATCATTCCTTGATTTCTTGTACTCCTTTGCGGGTCCTGGTGGATCTTTTTTCTGCCATCTGTATTCCATTTTTGTATACAGATGGCAGAAAGACAGGAAGTCTTGGAGAAATGCAAACCGAAAGGGCTCATACTGTATAAAAAATATATTGATGATTGCATTTCTATTTGGAACGGACCCAAGGAACACTTAAAAAATAAATAAATATCACATGCAGATCAGAGGCATCGTTAATAGAATCGCAGAGCGGCACAATTGCAGAGAGTTGAAGTGGCATCACTATGAGGGGCAGGAGCCCAAACATTGCTTTAAAGAGACACTGGAGTTGGCTGCAGGAGGCCAAAAATTGGATGAATCACACCCTGGAGTTGCAAGCAGCAGCAGGAGCCCAAACATTGCTTTAAAGAGACACTGGAGTTGGCTGCAGGAGGCCAAAAATTGGATGAATCACACCCTGGAGTTGCAAGCAGCAGCAGGAGCCCGAGCATTACTTTAAAGAGACACTGGGGTTGGCTTCAGGAGCCCAAAAACACACCCTGGAGTTGGCAGCAGCAGGAGCCCAAACATTACTTTAAAGAGAAACTGGAGTTGGCAGCAGGAGCCCAAAAATTGACTGACACACCCTGGAGTTGACAGCAGCAGGAGCCCAAACATTACTTTAACCCTTTCGCTGCCAGCCTACCTGCGGCATTTGTGACTCTGTGTTGCCAGACCCTTTTCTGCCATTTTGCACTGAACATGTTCAACTGTAATTTTTGAAAGGATTTCCAGGAATTTCCTAGGAAAATTATATATTGTTTTTTTCAGCATAGTCTGGGCTTTAATATTACATGTCTTGTTTTTAAGTTTGTTGGTGTTTTTTTGTTATTTTTGTGGAAAAGTCGTTAAAAAAAATACATTTTTTCTTTTACATTTTGTAGTGTTTTTCCTCAGTAAAACATGCAAGTTTACCAGAAAATTATAATGTGTGTAAAAGCCCTATTCCTCCCAATTACAACGGTACCACATATGTATTGATAGACACCCTTTCCTGTCCAGGAGACCCCCCAAACTGAAAAGAGTGCTTGAAGGGATTTTCAACGAAAAAACAACTATTCCGCACTCCTTGCAGTTTTTCCACAAAAACACCCCTTTAGATCTGAAATACCCCCCCAATACCATATATATATACTGAAAGTACACACCTTAAGCTTTCTAGGTGTACCAGGTTTGATGTTGTGGCCACAGATGTCAAGGTGGAATCCATTGACAAATGCAGGCTTTTCACAGGGTTTATTGACGACAATAGTAAAAAAACAGAATCAAACCCACATTGTTTTAAAAAAAAAAACTTTAATCTTAAACAAACACACCAAATTGGAAACAGCAAGGTCTCCCGAACAGAATAATACCCAACATGCATAGCGACCTGTAAGGGTAGGGTTACCAATCACCCCAAAGTTAAGCATACGCATGAAGGGCATTTCACTTGAAAATTCCTACTCTGCGGACAATATGTACACCCCACGCTTTTTCAACCAAAACAACACTTTTCAATTAAAATACCCCCCACAAACCATATATTCTCTGAAAGTATACCCCTTAGGCATTCTAGGCGTACCAGGCTTGTTGCCGTGGGTGCAGCTTTCGGGGCGCAAACCTTCAAGGAATTACCTGGTTGCACTGGATTTTGCTAAAAAAAAAGTTAAAATGCTAAATCAAACCCACATTTTCCTAAAAAAAAGTAGGCCAATCATAAAAATACACATCTAATTGAAAACGACAAGGTCCCCCGAACAGAACAATACCCAACATGCATAGCTACCTGCAACGGTAGGGTTACCAATCACCCCAAAGTTAAGCATATGCATGAAGGGCATTTCACTTGAAAATTCCTACTCTGCGGACAACATGCACACCCTACGCTTTTTCAACCAAAACAACACTTTTCAATTAAAATACCCCCCCACAAACCATATATTCTCTGAAAGTACACCCCTTAGGCATTCTAGACGTACCAGGCTTGTTGCCGTGGGTGCAGCTTTCGGGGCGCAAACCTTCAAGAAATGACCTGGTTGCACTGGATTTTGCTAAAAAAAAAGTTAAAAGGCTAAATCAAACCCACATTTTCCTAAAAAAAAGTAGGCCAATCATAAAAATACACACCTAATTGAAAACGACAAGGTCCCCCGAACAGAACAATACCCAACATGCATAGCTACCTGCAAGGGTAGGGTTACCAATCACCCCAAAGTTAAGCATACGCATGAAGGGCATTTCACTTGAAAATTCCTACTCTGCGGACAACATGCACACCCTATGCTTTTTCAACCAAAACAACACTTTTCAATTAAAATAACCCCCACAAACCATACATTCTCTGAAAGTACACCCCTTAGGCATTCTAGGCGTACCACGCTTGTTGCCGTGGGTGCAGCTTTCGGGGCGCAAACCTTCAAGGAATGACCTGGTTGCACTGGTTTTGCTAAAAAAAAGGTTAAAATGCTAAATCAAACCCACATTTTCCTAAAAAAAAGTAGGCCAATCATAAAAATACACATCTAATTGAAAACGACAAGGTCCCCCGAACAGAACAATACCCAACATGCATAGCTACCTGCAAAGGTAGGGTTACCAATCACCCCAAAGTTAAGCATACGCATGAAGGGCATTTCACTTGAAAATTCCTACTCTGCGGACAACATGCACACCCTACGCTTTTTCAACCAAAACAACACTTTTCAATTAAAATACCCCCCACAAACCATATATTCTCTGAAAGTACACCCCTTAGGCATTCTAGGCGTACCAGGCTTGTTGCTGTGGGTGCAGCTTTCGGGGCGCAAACCTTCAAGGAATGACCTGGTTGCACTGGATTTTGCTAAAAAAAAAGTTAAAATGCTAAATCAAACCCACATTTTCCTAAAAAAAAGTAGGCCAATCATAAAAATACACACCTAATTGAAAACGACAAGGTCCCCCGAACAGAACAATACCCAACATGCATAGCTACCTGCAAGGGTAGGGTTACCAATCACCCCAAAGTTAAGCATACGCATGAAGGGCATTTCACTTGAAAATTCCTACTCTGCGGACAACATGCACACCCTATGCTTTTTCAACCAAAACAACACTTTTCAATTAAAATACCCCCCACAAACCATATATTCTCTGAAAGTACACCCCTTAGGCATTCTAGGCGTACCAGGCTTGTTGCCGTGGGTGCAGCTTTCGGGGCGCAAACCTTCAAGGAATGACCTGGTTGCACTGGATTTTGCTAAAAAAAAAGTTAAAATGCTAAATCAAACCCACATTTTCCTAAAAAAAAGTAGGCCAATCATAAAAATACACATCTAATTGAAAACGACAAGGTCCCCCGAACAGAACAATACCCAACATGCATAGCTACCTGCAAAGGTAGGGTTACCAATCACCCCAAAGTTAAGCATACGCATGAAGGGCATTTCACTTGAAAATTCCTACTCTGCGGACAACATGCACACCCTACGCTTTTCCAACCAAAACAACACTTTTCAATTAAAATACCCCCCACAAACCATATATTTTCTGAAAGTACACCCCTTAGGCATTCTAGTCGTACCAGGCTTGTTGCCGTGGGTGCAGCTTTCGGGGCGCAAACCTTCAAGGAATGACCTGGTTGCACTGGATTTTGCTAAAAAAAAAGTTAAAATGCTAAATCAAACCCACATTTTCCTAAAAAAAAGTAGGCCAATCATAAAAATACACATCTAATTGAAAACAGAACAATACCCAACATGCATAGCTACCTGCAAGGGTAGGGTTACCAATCACCCCAAAGTTAAGCATACGCATGAAGGGCATTTCACTTGAAAATTCCTACTCTGCGGACAACATGCACACCCTATGCTTTTTCAACCAAAACAACACTTTTCAATTAAAATACCCCCCACAAACCATATATTCTCTGAAAGTACACCCCTTAGGCATTCTAGGCGTACCAGGCTTGTTGCCGTGGGTGCAGCTTTCGGGGCGCAAACCTTCAAGGAATGACCTGGTTGCACTGGATTTTGCTAAAAAAAAAGTTAAAATGCTAAATCAAACCCACATTTTCCTAAAAAAAGTAGGCCAATCATAAAAATACACATCTAATTGAAAACGACAAGGTCCCCCGAACAGAACAATACCCAACATGCATAGCTACCTGCAAAGGTAGGGTTACCAATCACCCCAAAGTTAAGCATACGCATGAAGGGCATTTCACTTGAAAATTCCTACTCTGCGGACAACATGCACACCCTACGCTTTTCCAACCAAAACAACACTTTTCAATTAAAATACCCCCCACAAACCATATATTCTCTGAAAGTACACCCCTTAGGCATTCTAGTCGTACCAGGCTTGTTGCCGTGGGTGCAGCTTTCGGGGCGCAAACCTTCAAGGAATGACCTGGTTGCACTGGATTTTGCTAAAAAAAAAGTTAAAATGCTAAATCAAACCCACATTTTCCTAAAAAAAGTAGGCCAATCATAAAAATACACACCTAATTGAAAACGACAAGGTCCCCCGAACAGAACAATACCCAACATGCATAGCTACCTGCAAGGGTAGGGTTACCAATCACCCCAAAGTTAAGCATACGCATGAAGGGCATTTCACTTGAAAATTCCTACTCTGCGGACAACATGCACACCCTATGCTTTTTCAACCAAAACAACACTTTTCAATTAAAATACCCCCCACAAACCATATATTCTCTGAAAGTACACCCCTTAGGCATTCTAGGCGTACCAGGCTTGTTGCCGTGGGTGCAGCTTTCGGGGCGCAAACCTTCAAGGAATGACCTTGTTGCACTGGATTTTGCTAAAAAAAAGTTAAAATGCTTAATCAAACCCACATTTTCCTAAAAAAAAGTAGACCAATCATAAAAATACACATCTAATTGAAAACGACAAGGTCCCCCGAACAGAACAATACCCAACATGCATAGCTACCTGCAAGGGTAGGGTTACCAATCATCCCAAAGTTAAGCATACGCATGAAGGGCATTTCACTTGAAAATTCCTACTCTGCGGACAACATGCACACCCTACGCTTTTTCAACCAAAACAACACTTTTCAATTAAAATAGCCCCCACAAACCATATATTCTCTGAAAGTACACCCTTTAGGCATTCTAGGCGTACCAGGCTTGTTGCCGTGGGTGCAGCTTTCGGGGCGCAAACCTTCAAGGAATGACCTGGTTGCACTGGATTTTGCTAAAAAAAAAGTTAAAATGCTAAATCAAACCCACATTTTCCTAAAAAAAAGTAGGCCAATCATAAAAATACACACCTAATTGAAAACGACAAGGTCCCCCGAACAGAACAATACCCAACATGCATAGCTACCTGCAAGGGTACAGTTACCAATCACCCAAAACTAACACATGCGCTATGGAAAAACAACAAAACAATTTCTTACCTGTACTAAGAAGTGCAATTAGGATACTGTAGCTGTGGCATCAGATTATAAGATCAGTGCAATGATCAATGACCAATATCAGGAATCAAGAACCTGAAATGGGTCACATTTTTTAATCATCACTTGCCACAAGTAACCAGCTGCTCCTGCTCCAGCACTTTCCCATCGGGAAACATAGTTTAACTAAAAGGGGCCCACCTACAGACTAAAACAAAAATGAAGAAAAAAATGCATTGCTCAATAATCTAATTGAGTATGGTATACCTCAAAACAATTTTCGAGGCATAAACCGGGTTGGCTGGGACAGGTCGGGCAATAATACCGCACATCTCTTCTAATGCCACGCTTCCTGCAAACCCTACAAGCTTGCTGGGGATACCGCTTTCTACCAATATCGGGAAGCAACTTTATAAAGTGCTTCCCCACTAATCTGGCCTGGTTGTCATTGCTAGGCATATCTGGTTCTTCCGCAGTATCCCCAAACAACAAAGCAGGGAGTAACTGCTTCTGGTATTTTATGTACGATAAATTGGAGCCTGGCACTGCTGCCTTGAAGGCAACAAAGCTGTTGTATGTTGCCATTTGGACCAAATGTATAGCAACTTTAGTGTACCAGGCTCTAGTTTTTCGGGTGGCGTTGTAATAAGTTAATATTTGGTCCGTTTTATCAACGCCACCCATGAATTTATTATAATCTTTTATGCAACGTGGCTTTTGGGAAGGGGCTCGGGGACCACGTTGCCTTACATTCACAACTGACTCATCGTGGAGTGTTGTCAGGAGGAATACATTTTTTTTGCCCATGTATTTCATCGCCAGGACCTCATCGCTTCTTAGAGCGTAAGACTCCCCCCTTTTTAATTTTTTCTCAAGTAGTGGCCTGGGCAATCCTTTGCGATTAGGGATGATGGTGCCGCAGGGCGGGGTATCCAACAAATAAAGGGCGCGAAATAAGGGGATGCTGGTATAGAAGTTGTCTATAGTAGTGACTCGTCAATTGATCATTTTTGGCCGGAGGTGTACACTACTGCGAAGCGATCTGACAGGCTGTTGAGCAGGGGACGTAATTTATGCAGCCTGTCGTGACCGGGCTCACCACGGGGAATAGCAGTGGAATTGTCGTTAAAATGCAGAAACCGCAGTAAAATTTGGTAGCGGTTTCTGGACATTACGCCCGGAAATAATGGAGTTGCCAACATGGTTTGGGTATCCCAGTAGGAGGAAATAATAAATTTTTTTAGGATACCCATTGCTAGAGTGAGCCCCCAAAATTTCTTTATCTCACTCAAATTTGTGGGATGCCATGCCTGAGCTCGGGCGTGCCTCTGTAGGGGGTTTTGCGCTAAGACCTGCTCGGCATAGAGATTAGTAAAGAAGACCATATCCAGTAGGATGGCTTCTGTGAGAAACAATTTGAAAAAGTCAATGACACCAAAATTTGTGGTGTCTACATTGACCCTGGGGACCGAATCAAAAAGGGGAATTTCGGGGGAAATATTATTAGGAGGCCTCCACGCAGACGCTCCTTCACCAGCTGCAGCACTCGATGCCTCATCCTGCACTACACTCGCCTGTAGCATGGCCTCACTTTGTGCGGCACTATCCCTTCTACGGTGGCTACTACTGGTAGCACTGCGCGGCTGTGTTTCCTCAATAAAGGATACACTGTCTGACTCGCTGTCTGATGGGAAGTACTCAGAACCTGACTCACTAAAATCTTCCGAGTCAGACGCCATCAGGTAAGCCGCAGCTTCCTGTGCAGTGTACCGCTTACCAGCCATACCCCAATGCGAAAAAAAAACTAAAAAAAATTAAACTAAAGGGTCTTCCCAAACTAAAGGCTAAAACTAAAGGCTAAAACTAAAGGCTAAAACTAAAGGCAAATTACAATTTCACAGTTAAACAATAAAACAAAGCAAATAAACAGTCAAAAATAGAAATAAAAGTGTATAGCTACAACCCGATGAGAAGTGGTGGAGTCAGGAGCAGCAGGTCACGGGATCCCAGCGCACTTAGACCATCCCTGGAGCAGCAGATCCGGCAGATGAAGAAGGTCTTTCTGGGGCAGCAGAAATAGAGTCCTAAAAGCTAGGGAAGGCTAGGGTCCCAAAAGGAGGGGGAGGATAGGGTCCCAAAAGGAGGGGGAGGCTAGGCTCCCAAAAGGAGGGTGGAGGCTAGGCTCCCAAAAGGAGGGGGGAGGCTAGGCTCCCAAAAGGAGGGGGGAGGCTAGGCTACCAAAAGGTGGGGGGAGGCTAGGCTAACAAAAGTTGGGGGGAGGCTAGGCTAACAAAAGGTAGGTGAAGGAAGGGGGGGCTAGGCTCCCAAAAGGAAGGGGGGGCTAGGCTCCCAAAAGGAAGGGGGGGCTAGGCTCCCAAAAGGAAGGGGGGGCTAGGCTCCCAAAAGGAAGGGGGGCTAGGCTCCCAAAAGGAGGGGGGGCTAGGCTCCCAAAAGGAAGGGGGGCTAGGCTCCCAAAAGGAAGGGGGGGCTAGGCTCCCAAAAAGAGGGGGGGGGCTAGGCTCCCAAAAGGAGGGGGGGGCTAGGCTCCCAAAGGGAGGGGGGGGCTAGGGTCCCAAAAGGAGGAAGGGGCTAAGGTCCCAAAAGGAGGGGGAGGCTAGGGTCTCAAAAGAGCAAGTTAAACGGTCCAAACAAAAGGCAGTAGCGATCTTCAAATCTCAGCGAACCACCTAAGGGAAAATGTTAAGATTAGGGAGTGTGGGTGAACTGAATGCCTGATAATAACTACCTGATCCCCCAATCTAACGACACATGCATGGGCAACAGCCGCACTATGCTATAGCTAGAGCGGTGGTAAGGTAAGTTTTACTGGGGATTCACTCTACTAGCGCATTGGATTGGACGAGCGGCCACACCTGCGCAGTAGAAGCGGGGTGAGGTGAGTTGATCTGGGCATTCTGGGGGGTTTCACATAGGGGGAATTGGACCAAATCCCAGGATAGTCAAAATCACCAGGATTTTTCCTATCCTTGTCATTAGTTCTTGTCCCGAGGGTATCCAGATTTGGGATGCCCAGTTGTGTGAAACCCCACAGATTACATATATATTATATGTTCTAGACACCACACACACACTATATGCAAATCATGTGGCCCAATGACACTATTACTATGTATATACTGTTCTATCTAGGACCACTACAAATCACTGGCAAGCAATAGCATATGTATAATAATGAACAAACACTGTATGGAAATTATATACACACACGTATACATAAATGGACACACACACCTAGATCCCCTCATGGGAGGCGTGTATGAGGCAGCTATCGGTGGGGTAATAGGGCGTCTTCCTGCAGTGCAGCAGCACATTGCCGGGCATGGCGCCTGTGGTGGTGGCACAGTGCAGCTGGTCTGCAAGGGCCTGGTCATGGGGATAGAGCTGCCAGCTGCAGTGTGGCAGCCAGTCAGCATGGAGGCTGTCCTTTGTTGCAGCGCTCCATGATCCCGGGGGCTTGTGGGAAACTCCCTCCCCGCGGTGGCACCGAGGTAACAGCCAGCTGACCACTCACCTTGCCCAGACAGGCTGGCAGCGTGCAGGGCGGGGAGGCCGCCGAGCAGGCGGCCGGTCGGGTTGGCGGGTACACTGCTGGCAGCGGTGCGGTCGGCGAGCCGCAATGACTTGTGTGGCAGGCCGACGGCCAGATGGAAGCAGCTGCCTACCGGGAGTTGTCCCGGTATGCCCTACAGCCAGTCCACCACTGCACAGAGGAGGTTCACAAAACCTGATGCTTCTGGGGAAGCTGGTCAATAAGAGTTCCAGTCCCCCCTCCAGCACAGAAGGCCACATGGCCAGCGGTCACATGGTAGTCCTAGCCCACACGACAAGATCATCATGGGTAAAAGAGAATTTAATTAATTTCACAATAAACACCACCCTAAAATTGGGGAATACAAGTTGGGAGATGTCAATTAGGAACAGATGCCACTACTGCAAAACCTAAAGCTGGTATCCAGTAGCGTAACTAAATGTGATGGGGCCCTTTTACAGATCCTACGGTGTGCCCAGGCACAGACACACTCACGCGTTGCCTACATAGATCCGGGGGAAGACCTCGTTGCAGTGCTGGGAGGGGAGGCAGAATCTTATCTAGGACCATTTTTTTCCTGGTCCTGGAAAAAATTAAATTATAAAAATTGCAAACTTTGAAACCCTGCTACAGTTTATACCTCTGCTGATCCAAATGGAGGCATATGTAACAGGCATCTGGTCAGCAGTTTGTTTTGTTTTTCTATATTTTTATTCATACTTGGTTTCACCCCGCTATTACAGATCTAGTCCCATTCTTCCTGCGGGCATCCTGATAAGTCTGGTTAGTCTGGTCTGTGATGTTTGCAGGGGGCAGAATCTTATCTACTTCTAAACCTAATCCTACCTACTAAGTCAGATTTGCCATGCTGATGCAGGGCAGTACAGACAGGACTCCTATGTGTACACTGTTTGATCATCAGTACAGCCTGTTGCTGACTGCAGCTCATGGCCACAGCCTGTGACCGACCCGAAGAGTGACACCCGATCCAGGTAGGCGGACTCCCAGCATGCAGAAAAATAATAAAAATAATAAAAATAATAAAACTTGATCACCGCAATCCTCCTATGAAAGCGGAGAGCGACTGATGTGATGGACGCAGCTGCCTGTCATCACGATCCCAGCTGGGGTATGCCATCGCGACTACGGCCACCCACCCAGGCAATCTCCCCCCAAAACACCCGATCCGAGTAGGCGGACTGCCAGCCCGCAGAAAAAAATAGTGACACTTGATCACTGCAATCCTCCTATGAAAGCGGAGAGCGACTGATGTGATGGGCGCACCTGCCTGTCATCGCGATCCCTGCTGGGGTATGCCATCGCGACTACGGCCACCCACCCAGGCACTCACCCCCACAAAACACCAATAACCCCCGCAACACACCCCCACACACCCCTCCTACCTGAGATCCACCGATCAAAGAGGGCAGCAGGAGACCGCAGGCTGCTTATGTAGTGGTGGCGCCGGCTGATGACAGCAGCCGTGCGCCCCTCTTCTGATTGGTCCAGCGACGATCTGGTGACTGGGGTGAAGTCAGGGTCACCTCCAGTTGACCCCCGAGGACCCTTCTAGCATGTAAAGCCGGAATCCCTGCTGCATGTGGCCGCTGATCGTCAGGAGGTGAGTGAATGTCAAGCCTACGTGCTTGCCACTTAACGCCCAGCCAAGCCAGCACGTAGGTGTTACGGGCTTGGCAACCAAAGGGTTAAAGAGACACTGGAGTTGGCAGCAGGAGCCCAAAAATTGACTGACACACCCTGGAGTTGGCAGCAGCAGGAGCCCAAACATTACTTTAAAGAGACACTGGGGTTGGCTTCAGGAGCCCAGAAATTGGATGAATCACACCCTGGAGTTGCAAGCAGCAGCAGCAGCCCAAACATTACTTTAAGAAGACACTGGAGTTGGCAGCAGGAGCCCAAAAATTGGATGAATCACACCCTGGAGTTGGCAGCAGCAGCAGCAGGAGCCCAAACATTACTTTAAAGAGACACTGGAGTTGGCAGCAGGAGCCCAAAAATTGACTGACACACCCTGGAGTTGGCAGCAGCAGCAGCAGGAGCCCAAACATTACTTTAAAGAGACACTGGAGTTGGCAGCAGGAGCCCAAAAATTGACTGACACACCCTGGAGTTGGCAGCAGCAGTAGCCTAAACATTACTTTAAAGAGACACTGGAGTGGGCAGCAGGAGCCCAAAAATTGGATGAATCACACCCTGGAGTTGCAAGCAGCAGCAGGAGCCCGAACATTACTTTAAAGAGACACTGGGGTTGGCTTCAGGAGCCCAAAAATTGGATGAATCCCACCCTGGAGTTGCAAGCAGCAGCAGCAGGAGCCCAAACATTACTTTAAAGAGACACTGGGGTTGGCTTCAGGAGCCCAAAATTGGATGAATCACACCCTGGAGTTGCAAGCAGCAGGAGCCCAAACATTACTTTAAAGAGACACTGGGGTTGGCTTCAGGAGCCCAAAAATTGGATGAATCACACCCTGGAGTTGGCAGCAGCAGCAGCAGCAGGAGCCCAAACATTACTTTAAAGAGACACTGGGGTTGGCTTCAGGAGCCCAAAAATTGGATGAATCACACCCTGGAGTTGGCAGCAGCAGGAGCCCAAACATTACTTTAAAGAGACACTGGAGTTGGCAGCAGGAGCCCAAAAATTGGATGAATCACACCCTGGAGTTGGCAGCAGCAGCAGCAGCAGCAGCAGCAGCAGGAGCCCGAACATTACTTTAAAGAGACACTGGGGTTGGCTTCAGGAGCCCAAAAATTGGATGAATCACACCCTGGAGTTGCAAGCAGCAGCAGCAGCCCAAACATTACTTTAAAGAGACACTGGAGTTGGCAGCAGGAGCCCAAAATTGGATGAATCACACCCTGGAGTTGCAAGCAGCAGCAGCAGGAGGCCAAACATTGGCTGAAAGGCACACCCTGGAGTTAACATCAGCAGGAGGCCAAAAATTGGTTGGAAGGCACACCCTGAAGTTGGCATCAGCAGGAGCCCAAAAATTGGCCTAAAGACATAAATATGTTTTGCACCATTTGGAAAGTGTAAAACGTGGCACCATGCTGAATCTAGTCGCATGCATCAGGCATTGGTGGGTGGAAATCCTGGCTGATCCATCTCTGATTCATTTTGACAAAGGTGAGTCTTTCCACATTTTTAGTTGACAGACGAGTTCTCCTCGCCATAACTATGGCCCCCGCCGCACTAAACACCCGCTCAGATGGCACGCTACTTGCCGGGCAGGACAGCTTCTCCAGGGCAAACTCTGCTAGTTGCGGCCACAAATCAAGTTTGGCTGCCCAGAAGTCCAGCGGATCCTCAAGGTGTGTTGGCATGGTCATGTCAAAGTATGACATGACCTGCTGGTTCAGGATGCATGACTTGGAGGAGGAGGAGGAGCAGGAGTGACAGAGGATGGGTATGACGCACAGCTGCCTTCGGCTGAGGTGCTGGAGCCTTGGCTGGCAGAAATTGGGAGCGGCGTGCCACTTGGTGAGGAAGCAGACTGGACCACCCCTTGGGAGCCTCGGTTCTCCCAGGTCGCTTTATGGTGACGCATCATATGTTGACGCAGGGCCGTGGTGCCAACATTTGGGCCCTGGCCACGCTTCACCTTCTGCCTACCTACATGTGGCCATGTTACCCTCCTGCGGATGCTTCAGGAAAAACTGCCACACTGCCGAGTAGCTACTTTTCCCACCAACAGGCCTCACTGATTCGCTGCTATTGTTGCCAACTCCAGGAACCCCTGCCCCACTACCTCCCGATAAGGTAGCCTGCCGCGCAGCAGGTGCTCTACCCCGGCCCCGGCCCCGTTTGGCTCCAGGCTTTACAATTGTGCCCCCATGCTGACTGCCAACCATGCTGCTAACACCTTGCTGCCTGAGCTGCTGACTCCGGGGCAACCTGCGCCCCTCTTCTCCTGATGATGACGATGAAGCTCCTTCATCACCCGGCTCCCAAGTGCGATCGGCTTCATCGTCATCATCATTATCACCGAGTTGTGGCTGTACGTCACTGATGTTCGTGGATTCGTCAACAGTGTCTGGCGCAGGAGATGGAACGCTCGCAACACCCACAACACTGTCCACATCACTATTTGTCTGCCTAGCTAAAGAAGTCACCTCCATTTCTTGGCTGGGCAGTAGCTGCTGACTGTCCTCTATTTGATTGTCCTCCTCACTAAAGAGTGGAGCTGAACCCAAAGCATAGGATACGTTGCTGGGGGAGGGAACGGCAGAGGACAGAGGCAATGGGAGGACAGGGACTGCTCTCGGGGCATGCCAACTCAGGGTTGTGTCAGAGGAACCTACCGACCCTAGACTGGGGGTCTCAGACGTAACTTGTGATGATGTTGATGAGCGCGTTAACCAATCTACCACGGCAGATGCGTTACTGGTGGAGACACGACCGCTAGCAGATACTGGCAGACCTCCTGCTGCCACTCGCCCCTAGTCTGCTGCGACCTCTGCCTGCTGAATCTTGGCCTCTGCCACTCCTCTATGAACATCCTGGCACTTGTCTGCCTGACATTTTTATGTATTTGCTTATTTAGTATAAACAGATAGGGTTCAAGGTGCAGCTTTGGGGTGCCCTGCGGCCTGGTTTATTAAAAGCAGTCAAAAACAAATGGGATGCCCCCACAGCAGACCTGAGATCAGTATATATGCACAGTAAAAGTGTCTAAGCAGGCTGCAACAGGCCAATTTACTTTAAATAAGTGTGCAGCTTAGTGAAGATCAAGAGGGGTATGGTATGTTACAGAATGGGATGCCCCCACAGCAGACCTGAGATCAGTATATATGCACAGCAACAGTGGATAAGCAGGCTCCAACAGGCCAAATTACTTTAAATAAGTGTGCAGCTGAAGATCAAGAGGGGTATGGTACGTTACAGAATGGGATGCCCCCACAGCAGACCTGAGATCAGTATATATGCACAGCAACAGTGGATAAGCAGGCTGCAACAGGCCAAATTACTTTAAATAAGTGTGCAGCTGAAGATCAAGAGGGGTATGGTATGTTACAGAATGGGATACCCCCACAGCAGACCTGAGATCAGTATATATGCACAGCAACAGTGGATAAGCAGGCTCCAACAGGCCAAATTACTTTAAATAAGAGTGCAGCTGAAGATCAAGAGGGGTATGGTATGTTACAGAATGGGATACCCCCACAGCAGACTTGAGATCAGTATATATGCACAGCAACAGTGGATAGGCAGGCTCCAACAGGCCAAATTGCTTTAAATAAGTGTGCAGCTGAAGATCAAGAGGGGTATGGTATGTTACAGAATGGGATACCCCCACAGCAGACTTTAGATCAGTATACATGCACAGTAAAAGTGTCTAAGCAGGTTCCAACAGGCCAATTTACTTTAAATAGTTGTGCAGCTTAGTGAAGATCAATAGCGGTATGGTATGTTACAGAATGGGATGCCCCCACAGCAGACCTGAGATCAGTATATATGCACAGCAACAGTGGATAAGCAGGCTCCAACAGGCCAAATTACTTTAAATAAGTGTGCAGCTGAAGATCAAGAGGGGTATGGTATGTTACAGAATGGGATACCCCCACAGCAGACCTGAGATCAGTATATATGCACAGCAACAGTGGATAAGCAGGCTGCGACAAGCCAAATTACTTTAAATAAGTGTGCAGCTGAAGATCAAGAGGGGTATGGTATGTTACAGAATGGGATACCCCCACAGCAGACTTGAGACCAGTATATATGCACAGCAACAGTGGATAGGCAGGCTCCAACAGGCCAAATTGCTTTAAATAAGTGTGCAGCTGAAGATCAAGAGGGGTATGGTATGTTACAGAATGGGATACCCCCACAGCAGACTTTAGATCAGTATACATGCACAGTAAAAGTGTCTAAGCAGGCTCCAACAGGCCAATTTACTTTAAATAGGTGTGCAGCTTAGTGAAGATCAATAGCGGTATGGTATGTTACAGAATGGGATGCCCCCACAGCAGACCTGAGATCAGTATATATGCACAGCAACAGTGGATAAGCAGGCTCCAACAGGCCAAATTACTTTAAATAAGTGTGCAGCTGAAGATCAAGAGGGGTATGGTATGTTACAGAATGGGATACCCCCACAGCAGACCTGAGATCAGTATATATGCACAGCAACAGTGGATAAGCAGGCTGCGACAGGCCAAATTACTTTAAATAAGTGTGCAGCTGAAGATCAAGAGGGGTATGGTATGTTACAGAATGGGATACCCCCACAGCAGACCTGAGATCAGTATATATGCACAGTAAAAGTGTCTAAGCAGGCTCCAACAGGCCAAATTACTTTAAATAAGTGTGCAGCTTAGTGAAGATCAATAGGGGTATGGTATGTTACAGAATGGGATGCCCCCACAGCAGACCTGAGATCAGTATATATGCACAGCAACAGTGGATAAGCAGGCTGCAACAGGCCAAATTACTTTAAATAAGCGTGCAGCTGAAGATCAAGAGGGGTATGGTATGTTACAGAATGGGATACCCCCACAGCAGACCTGAGATCAGTATACATGCACAGTAAAAGTGTCTAAGCAGGCTGCAACAGACCAAATTACTTTAAATAAGTGTGCAGCTTAGTGAAGATCAATAGGGGTATGGTATGTTACAGAATGGGATGCCCCCACAGCAGACCTGAGATCAGTATATATGCACAGCAACAGTGGATAAGCAGGCTCCAACAGGCCAAATTGCTTTAAATAAGTGTGCAGCTGAAGATCAAGAGGGGTATGGTATGTTACAGAATGGGATACCCCCACAGCAGACCTTAGATCAGTATATATGCACAGTAATAGTGTCTAAGCAGGCTCCAACAGGCCAAATTACTTTAAATAAGTGTGCAGCTGAAGATCAAGAGGGGTATGGTATGTTACAGAAAGGGATACCCCCACAGCAGACCTGAGATCAGTATATATGCACAGCAACAGTGGATAAGCAGGCTGCGACAGGCCAAATTACTTTAAATAAGTGTGCAGCTTCGTGAAGATCAATAGGGGTATGCTATGTTACAGAATGGGATACCCCCACAGCAGACCTGAGATCAGTATATATGCACAGCAACAGTGGATAAGCAGGCTGTGACAGGCCAAATTACTTTAAATAAGTGTGCAACTGAAGATCAAGAGGGGTATGGTATATTACAGAATGGGATACCCCCACAGCAGACTTGAGATCAGTATATATGCACAGTAAAAGTGGATGAGCAGGCTGCAACAGGCCAAATTACTTTAAATAAGTGTGCAGCTGAAGATTAAGAGGGGTATGGTATGTTACAGAATGGGATACCCCCACAGCAGACCTGAGATCAGTATATATGCACAGCAACAGTGGATAAGCAGGCTGCGACAGGCCAAATTACTTTAAATAAGCGTGCAGCTTCGTGAAGATCAATAGGGGTATGCTATGTTACAGAATGGGATACCCCCACAGCAGACCTGAGATCAGTATATATGCACAGCAACAGTGGGTAAGCAGGCTGTGACAGGCCAAATTACTTTAAATAAAAGTGCAACTGAAGATCAAGAGGGGTATGGTATATTACAGAATGGGATACCCCCACAGCAGACTTGAGATCAGTATATATGCACAGTAAAAGTGGATGAGCAGGCTGCAACAGGCCTAATTACTTTAAATAAGTGTGCAGCTGAAGATTAAGAGGGGTATGGTATGTTACAGAATGGGATACCCCCACAGCAGACCTGAGATCAGTATATATGCACAGCAACAGTGGATAAGCAGGCTGCGACAGGCCAAATTACTTTAAATAAGTGTGCAGCTTCGTGAAGATCAATAGGGGTATGCTATGTTACAGAATGGGATACCCCCACAGCAGACCTGAGATCAGTATATATGCACAGCAACAGTGGATAAGCAGGCTGTGACAGGCCAAATTACTTTAAATAAGTGTGCAACTGAAGATCAAGAGGGGTATGGTATATTACAGAATGGGATACCCCCACAGCAGACTTGAGATCAGTATATATGCACAGTAAAAGTGGATGAGCAGGCTGCAACAGGCCAAATTACTTTAAATAAGTGTGCAGCTGAAGATTAAGAGGGGTATGGTATGTTACAGAATGGGATACCCCCACAGCAGACCTGAGATCAGTATATATGCACAGCAACAGTGGATAAGGAGGCTGCGACAGGCCAAATTACTTTAAATAAGTGTGCAGCTTAAGATTAAGAGGGGTATGGTATGTTACAGAATGGGATACCCCCACAGCAGACCTGAGATCAGTATATATGCACAGCAACAGTGGATAAGCAGGCTGTGACAGGCCAAATTACTTTAAATAAGTGTGCAGCTGAAGATCAAGAGGGGTATGGTATGTTACAGAATGGGATACCCCCACAGCAGACTTGAGATCAGTATATATGCACAGCAACAGTGGATAAGCAGGCTCCAACAGGCCAAATTACTTTAAATAAGTGTGCAGCTGAAGATTAAGAGGGGTATGGTATGTTACAGAATGGGATACCCCCACAGCAGACCTGAGATCAGTATATATGCACAGCAACAGTGGATAAGCAGGCTCCAACAGGCCAAATTACTTTAAATAAGTGTGCAGCTGAAGATCAAGAGGGGTATGGTATGTTACAGAATGGGATACCCCCACAGCAGACCTGAGATCAGTATATATGCACAGCAACAGTGGATAAGCAGGCTCCGACAGGCCAAATTACTTTAAATAAGTGTGCAGCTGAAGATTAAGAGGGGTATGGTATGTTACAGAATGGGATACCCCCACAGCAGACCTGAGATCAGTATATATGCACAGCAACAGTGGATAAGCAGGCTGCAACAGGCCAAATTACTTTAAATAAGTGTGCAGCTGAAGATTAAGAGGGGTATGGTATGTTACAGAATGGGATACCCCCACAGCAGACCTGAGATCAGTATATATGCACAGCAACAGTGGATAAGCAGGCTGCGACAGGCCAAATTACTTTAAATAAGTGTGCAGCTGAAGATGAAGAGGGGTATGGTATGTTACAGAATGGGATACCCCTACAGTAGACCTGAGATCAGTATATATGCACAGCAACAGTGGATAAGCAGGCTGCGACAGGCAAAATTACTTTAAATAAGTGTGCAGCTAAAGATCAAGAGGGGTATGGTATGTTACAGAATGGGATACCCCCACAGCAGACTTGAGATCAGTATATATGCACAGCAACAGTGGATAAGCAGGCTCCGACAGGCCAAATTACTTTAAATAAGTGTACAGCTGAAGATTAAGAGGGGTATGGTATTTTACAGAATGGGATACCCCCACAGCAGACCTGAGATCAGTATATATGCACAGCAACAGTGGATAAGCAGGCTGCAACAGGCCAAATTACTTTAAATAAGTGTGCAGCTGAAGATTAAGAGGGGTATGGTATGTTACAGAATGGGATACCCCCACAGCAGACCTGAGATCAGTATATATGCACAGCAACAGTGGATAAGCAGGCTGCGACAGGCCAAATTACTTTAAATAAGTGTGCAGCTGAGGATGAAGAGGGGTATGGTATGTTACAGAATGGGATACCCCTACAGTAGACCTGAGATCAGTATATATGCACAGCAACAGTGGATAAGCAGGCTCCGACAGGCCAAATTACTTTAAATAAGTGTGCAGCTAAAGATTAAGAGGGGTATGGTATGTTACAGAATGGGATACCCCCACAGCAGACCTGAGATCAGTATGTATGCACAGCAACAGTGGATAAGCAGGCTGCGACAGGCCAAATTACTTTAAATAAGTGTGCAGCTGAAGATTAAGAGGGGTATGGTATGTTACAGAATGGGATACCCCCACAGCAGACTTGAGATCAGTATATATGCAAAGCAACAGTGGATAAGCAGGCTCCGACAGGCCAAATTACTTTAAATAAGTGTGCAGTTGAAGATTAAGAGGGGTATGGTATGTTACAGAATGAGATACCCCCACAGCAGACCTGAGATCAGTATATATGCACAGCAACAGTGGATAAGCCGGCTGCGACAGGCAAAATTACTTTAAATAAGTGTGCAGCTAAAGATCAAGAGGGGTATGGTATGTTACAGAATGGGATACCCCCACAGCAGACTTGAGATCAGTATATATGCACAGCAACAGTGGATAAGCAGGCTCCAACAGGCCAAATTACTTTAAATAAGTGTGCAGCTGAAGATTAAGGGGGGTATGGTATGTTACAGAATAGGATACCCCCACAGTAGACCTGAGATCAGTATATATGCACAGCAACAGTGGATAAGCAGGCTCCAACAGGCCAAATTACGTTAAATAAGTGTGCAGCTGAAGATTAAGAGGGGTATGGTATGTTACAGAATGGGATACCCCCACAGCAGACCTGAGATCAGTATATATGCACAGCAACAGTGGATAAGCAGGCTGTGACAGGCCAAATTACTTTAAATAAGTGTGCAGTTGAAGATTAAGAGGGGTATGGTATGTTACAGAATGAGATACCCCCACAGCAGACCTGAGATCAGTATATATGCACAGCAACAGTGGATAAGCAGGCTGCGACAGGCAAAATTACTTTAAATAAGTGTGCAGCTAAAGATCAAGAGGGGTATGGTATGTTACAGAATGGGATACCCCCACAGCAGACTTGAGATCAGTATATATGCACAGCAACAGTGGATAAGCAGGCTCCAACAGGCCAAATTACTTTAAATAAGTGTGCAGCTGAAGATTAAGAGGGGTATGGTATGTTACAGAATGGGATACCCCCACAGTAGACCTGAGATCAGTCTATATGCACAGCAACAGTGGATAAGCAGGCTCCAACAGGCCAAATTACGTTAAATAAGTGTGCAGCTGAAGATTAAGAGGGGTATGGTATGTTACAGAATGGGATACCCCCACAGCAGACCTGAGATCAGTATATATGCACAGCAACAGTGGATAAGCAGGCTGTGACAGGCCAAATTACTTTAAATAAGTGTGCAGCTGAAGATTAAGAGGGGTTTGGTATGTTACAGAATGGGATACCCCCACAGCAGACCTGAGATCAGTACATATGAACAGCAACAGTGGATAAGCAGGCTGCGACAGGCCAAATTACTTTAAATAAGTGTGCAGCTGAAGATTAAGAGGGGTATGGTATGTTACAGAATGGGATACCCCCACAGCAGACCTGAGATCAGTATATATGCACAGCAACAGTGGATAAGCAGGCTCCGATAGGCCAAATTACTTTAAATAAGTGTGCAGCTGAAGATTAAGAGGGGTATGGTATGTTACAGAATGGGATACCCCCCCCAGCAGACCTGAGATCAGTATATAGGCACAGCAACAGTGGATAAGCAAGCTGCGACAGGCCAAATTACTTTAAATAAGTGTGCAGCTGAAGATTAAGAGGGGTTTGGTATGTTACAGAATGGGATACCCCCACAGCAGACCTGAGATCAGTATATATGCACAGCAACAGTGGATAAGCAGGCTGCGACAGGCCGAATTACCTTAAATAAGTGTGCAGCTGAAGATCAAGAGGGGTTTGGTATTTTACAGAATGGGATACCCCCACAGCAGACCTGAGATCAGTATATATGAACAGCAACAGTGGATAAGCAGGCTGCGACAGGCCAAATTACTTTAAATAAGTGTGCAGCTGAAGATCAAGAGGGGTATGGTATGTTACAGAATGGGATACCCCCACAGCAGACTTGAGATCAGTATATATGCACAGCAACAGTGGATAAGCAGGCTCCAACAGGCCAAATTACTTTAAATAAGTGTGCAGCTGAAGATTAAGGGGGGTATGGTATGTTACAGAATGGGATACCCCCACAGTAGACCTGAGATCAGTATATATGCACAGCAACAGTGGATAAGCAGGCTCCAACAGGCCAAATTACGTTAAATAAGTGTGCAGCTGAAGATTAAGAGGGGTATGGTATGTTACAGAATGGGATACCCCCACAGCAGACCTGAGATCAGTATATATGCACAGCAACAGTGGATAAGCAGGCTGTGACAGGCCAAATTACTTTAAATAAGTGTGCAGTTGAAGATTAAGAGGGGTATGGTATGTTACAGAATGAGATACCCCCACAGCAGACCTGAGATCAGTATATATGCACAGCAACAGTGGATAAGCAGGCTGCGACAGGCAAAATTACTTTAAATAAGTGTGCAGCTAAAGATCAAGAGGGGTATGGTATGTTACAGAATGGGATACCCCCACAGCAGACTTGAGATCAGTATATATGCACAGCAACAGTGGATAAGCAGGCTCCAACAGGCCAAATTACTTTAAATAAGTGTGCAGCTGAAGATTAAGAGGGGTATGGTATGTTACAGAATGGGATACCCCCACAGTAGACCTGAGATCAGTATATATGCACAGCAACAGTGGATAAGCAGGCTGCAACAGGCCAAATTACGTTAAATAAGTGTGCAGCTGAAGATTAAGAGGGGTATGGTATGTTACAGAATGGGATACCCCCACAGCAGACTTGAGATCAGTATATATGCACAGCAACAGTGGATAAGCAGGCTCCGACAGGCCAAATTACTTTAAATAAGTGTGCAGTTGAAGATTAAGAGGGGTATGGTATGTTACAGAATGAGATACCCCCACAGCAGACCTGAGATCAGTATATATGCACAGCAACAGTGGATAAGCCGGCTGCGACAGGCAAAATTACTTTAAATAAGTGTGCAGCTAAAGATCAAGAGGGGTATGGTATGTTACAGAATGGGATACCCCCACAGCAGACTTGAGATCAGTATATATGCACAGCAACAGTGGATAAGCAGGCTCCAACAGGCCAAATTACTTTAAATAAGTGTGCAGCTGAAGATTAAGGGGGGTATGGTATGTTACAGAATAGGATACCCCCACAGTAGACCTGAGATCAGTATATATGCACAGCAACAGTGGATAAGCAGGCTCCAACAGGCCAAATTACGTTAAATAAGTGTGCAGCTGAAGATTAAGAGGGGTATGGTATGTTACAGAATGGGATACCCCCACAGCAGACCTGAGATCAGTATATATGCACAGCAACAGTGGATAAGCAGGCTGTGACAGGCCAAATTACTTTAAATAAGTGTGCAGTTGAAGATTAAGAGGGGTATGGTATGTTACAGAATGAGATACCCCCACAGCAGACCTGAGATCAGTATATATGCACAGCAACAGTGGATAAGCAGGCTGCGACAGGCAAAATTACTTTAAATAAGTGTGCAGCTAAAGATCAAGAGGGGTATGGTATGTTACAGAATGGGATACCCCCACAGCAGACTTGAGATCAGTATATATGCACAGCAACAGTGGATAAGCAGGCTCCAACAGGCCAAATTACTTTAAATAAGTGTGCAGCTGAAGATTAAGAGGGGTATGGTATGTTACAGAATGGGATACCCCCACAGTAGACCTGAGATCAGTCTATATGCACAGCAACAGTGGATAAGCAGGCTCCAACAGGCCAAATTACGTTAAATAAGTGTGCAGCTGAAGATTAAGAGGGGTATGGTATGTTACAGAATGGGATACCCCCACAGCAGACCTGAGATCAGTATATATGCACAGCAACAGTGGATAAGCAGGCTGTGACAGGCCAAATTACTTTAAATAAGTGTGCAGCTGAAGATTAAGAGGGGTTTGGTATGTTACAGAATGGGATACCCCCACAGCAGACCTGAGATCAGTACATATGAACAGCAACAGTGGATAAGCAGGCTGCGACAGGCCAAATTACTTTAAATAAGTGTGCAGCTGAAGATTAAGAGGGGTATGGTATGTTACAGAATGGGATACCCCCACAGCAGACCTGAGATCAGTATATATGCACAGCAACAGTGGATAAGCAGGCTCCGATAGGCCAAATTACTTTAAATAAGTGTGCAGCTGAAGATTAAGAGGGGTATGGTATGTTACAGAATGGGATACCCCCCCCAGCAGACCTGAGATCAGTATATAGGCACAGCAACAGTGGATAAGCAAGCTGCGACAGGCCAAATTACTTTAAATAAGTGTGCAGCTGAAGATTAAGAGGGGTTTGGTATGTTACAGAATGGGATACCCCCACAGCAGACCTGAGATCAGTATATATGCACAGCAACAGTGGATAAGCAGGCTGCGACAGGCCGAATTACCTTAAATAAGTGTGCAGCTGAAGATCAAGAGGGGTTTGGTATTTTACAGAATGGGATACCCCCACAGCAGACCTGAGATCAGTATATATGAACAGCAACAGTGGATAAGCAGGCTGCGACAGGCCAAATTACTTTAAATAAGTGTGCAGCTGAAGATCAAGAGGGGTATGGTATGTTACAGAATGGGATACCCCCACAGCAGACTTGAGATCAGTATATATGCACAGCAACAGTGGATAAGCAGGCTCCAACAGGCCAAATTACTTTAAATAAGTGTGCAGCTGAAGATTAAGGGGGGTATGGTATGTTACAGAATGGGATACCCCCACAGTAGACCTGAGATCAGTATATATGCACAGCAACAGTGGATAAGCAGGCTCCAACAGGCCAAATTACGTTAAATAAGTGTGCAGCTGAAGATTAAGAGGGGTATGGTATGTTACAGAATGGGATACCCCCACAGCAGACCTGAGATCAGTATATATGCACAGCAACAGTGGATAAGCAGGCTGTGACAGGCCAAATTACTTTAAATAAGTGTGCAGTTGAAGATTAAGAGGGGTATGGTATGTTACAGAATGAGATACCCCCACAGCAGACCTGAGATCAGTATATATGCACAGCAACAGTGGATAAGCAGGCTGCGACAGGCAAAATTACTTTAAATAAGTGTGCAGCTAAAGATCAAGAGGGGTATGGTATGTTACAGAATGGGATACCCCCACAGCAGACTTGAGATCAGTATATATGCACAGCAACAGTGGATAAGCAGGCTCCAACAGGCCAAATTACTTTAAATAAGTGTGCAGCTGAAGATTAAGAGGGGTATGGTATGTTACAGAATGGGATACCCCCACAGTAGACCTGAGATCAGTATATATGCACAGCAACAGTGGATAAGCAGGCTCCAACAGGCCAAATTACGTTAAATAAGTGTGCAGCTGAAGATTAAGAGGGGTATGGTATGTTACAGAATGGGATACCCCCACAGCAGACCTGAGATCAGTACATATGAACAGCAACAGTGGATAAGCAGGCTGCGACAGGCCAAATTACTTTAAATAAGTGTGCAGCTGAAGATCAAGAGGGGTATGGTATGTTACAGAATGGGATACCCCCACAGCAGACTTGAGATCAGTATATATGCACAGCAACAGTGGATAAGCAGGCTCCAACAGGCCAAATTACTTTAAATAAGTGTGCAGCTGCAGATTAAGAGGGGTATGGTATGTTACAGAATGGGATACCCCCACAGCAGACCTGAGATCAGTATATATGCACAGCAACAGTGGATAAGCAGGCTCCAACAGGCCAAATTACTTAAAATAAGTGTGCAGCTGAAGATTAAGAGGGGTATGGTATTTTACAGAATGGGATACCCCCACAGCAGACCTGAGATCAGTATATATGCACAGCAACAGTGGATAAGCAGGCTGCGACAGGCCAAATTACTTTAAATAAGTGTGCAGCTGAAGATTAAGAGGGGTATGGTATGTTACAGAATGGGATACCCCCACAGCAGACCTGAGATCAGTATATATGCACAGCAACAGTGGATAAGCAGGCTGTGACAGGCCAAATTACTTTAAATAAGTGTGCAGTTGAAGATTAAGAGGGGTATGGTATGTTACAGAATGAGATACCCCCACAGCAGACCTGAGATCAGTATATATGCACAGCAACAGTGGATAAGCAGGCTGCGACAGGCAAAATTACTTTAAATAAGTGTGCAGCTAAAGATCAAGAGGGGTATGGTATGTTACAGAATGGGATACCCCCACAGCAGACTTGAGATCAGTATATATGCACAGCAACAGTGGATAAGCAGGCTCCAACAGGCCAAATTACTTTAAATAAGTGTGCAGCTGAAGATTAAGAGGGGTATGGTATGTTACAGAATGGGATACCCCCACAGTAGACCTGAGATCAGTATATATGCACAGCAACAGTGGATAAGCAGGCTCCAACAGGCCAAATTACGTTAAATAAGTGTGCAGCTGAAGATTAAGAGGGGTATGGTATGTTACAGAATGGGATACCCCCACAGCAGACCTGAGATCAGTACATATGAACAGCAACAGTGGATAAGCAGGCTGCGACAGGCCAAATTACTTTAAATAAGTGTGCAGCTGAAGATCAAGAGGGGTATGGTATGTTACAGAATGGGATACCCCCACAGCAGACTTGAGATCAGTATATATGCACAGCAACAGTGGATAAGCAGGCTCCAACAGGCCAAATTACTTTAAATAAGTGTGCAGCTGCAGATTAAGAGGGGTATGGTATGTTACAGAATGGGATACCCCCACAGCAGACCTGAGATCAGTATATATGCACAGCAACAGTGGATAAGCAGGCTCCAACAGGCCAAATTACTTAAAATAAGTGTGCAGCTGAAGATTAAGAGGGGTATGGTATTTTACAGAATGGGATACCCCCACAGCAGACCTGAGATCAGTATATATGCACAGCAACAGTGGATAAGCAGGCTGCGACAGGCCAAATTACTTTAAATAAGTGTGCAGCTGAAGATTAAGAGGGGTATGGTATGTTACAGAATGGGATACCCCCACAGCAGACCTGAGATCAGTATATATCCACAGCAACAGTGGATAAGCAGGCTGCGACAGGCCAAATTACTTTAAATAAGTGTGCAGCTGAAGATTAAGAGGGGTATGGTATGTTACAGAATGGGATACCCCCACAGCAGACCTGAGATCAGTATATATGCACAGCAACAGTGGATAAGCAGGCTCCGATAGGCCAAATTACTTTAAATAAGTGTGCAGCTGAAGATTAAGAGGGGTATGGTATGTTACAGAATGGGATACCCCCCCAGCAGACCTGAGATCAGTATATAGGCACAGCAACAGTGGATAAGCAAGCTGCGACAGGCCAAATTACTTTAAATAAGTGTGCAGCTGAAGATTAAGAGGGGTTTGGTATGTTACAGAATGGGATACCCCCACAGCAGACCTGAGATCAGTATATATGCACAGCAACAGTGGATAAGCAGGCTGCGACAGGCCGAATTACTTTAAATAAGTGTGCAGCTGAAGATCAAGAGGGGTTTGGTATTTTACAGAATGGGATACCCCCACAGCAGACCTGAGATCAGTATATATGAACAGCAACAGTGGATAAGCAGGCTGCGACAGGCCAAATTACTTTAAATAAGTGTGCAGCTGAAGATCAAGAGGGGTATGGTATGTTACAGAATGGGATACCCCCACAGCAGACCTGAGATCAGTATATATGCACAGCAACAGTGGATAAGCAGGCTACGACAGGCCAAATTACTTTAAATAAGTGTCCAGCTGAAGATTAAGAGGGGTATGGTATGTTACAGCATCAACCGCTGACAGCTTCAAAAAAGGATTAGATGCTTATTTTGAAGAAAATAACATTAACAGTTACTATTAGTGGTTATCAATAAAAAAAAAAAAAAATAAAGACAAAAAATAAAATAAATAGCTTCCCTTATAAAATAAAAAATAACTTCCCCCTACCCCAACACCCTTGGTTTAACTTGATGGACATATGTATTTTTTCAACCGTATTAACTATGTAACTATGTAACTATGTAACAGTGGATAAGCAGGCTGCGACAGGCCAAATTACTTTAAATAAGTGTGCAGCTGAAGATTAAGATTGGTATGGTATGTTACAGAATGGGATACCCCCACAGCAGACCTGAGATCAGTATATATGCACAGCAACAGTGGATAAGCAGGCTGCGACAGGCCAAATTAATTTAAATAAGTGTGCAGCTGAAGATTAAGATTGGTATGGTATGTTACAGAATGGGATACCCCCACAGCAGACCTGAGATCAGTATATATGCACAGCAACAGTGGATAAGCAGGCTGCGACAGGCCAAATTACTTTAAATAAGTGTGCAGCTGAAGATCAAGAGGGGTATGGTATGTTACAGAATGGGATACCCCCACAGCAGACTTGAGATCAGTATATATGCACAGTAAAAGTGGATAAACAGGCTGCAACAGGCCAAATTACTTTAAATAAGTGTGCAGCTGAAGATTAAGAGGGGTATGGTATGTTACAGAATGGGATACCCCCACAGCAGACCTGAGATCAGTATATATGCACAGCAACAGTGGATAAGCAGGCTGCGACAGGCCAAATTACTTTAAATAAGTTTGCAGCTGAAGATTAAGAGGGGTATGGTATGTTACAGAATGGGATACCCCCACAGCAGACCTGAGATCAGTATATATGCACAGCAACAGTGGATAAGCAGGCTGTGACAAGCCAAATTACTTTAAATAAGTGTGCAGCTGAAGATCAAGAGGGGTATGGTATGTTACAGAATGGGATACCCCCACAGCAGACTTGAGATCAGTATATATGCACAGCAACAGTGGATAAGCAGGCTCCGACAGGCCAAATTACTTTAAATAAGTGTGCAGCTGAAGATTAAGAGGGGTATGGTATGATACAGAATGGGATACCCCCACTAGAGATGAGCGAACTTTTGAAAAATTCGATTCGACTGATTCGCCGAATTTTTCGACAAAAATTGTTTCGACCCGAATAAATTCGCGACGAATCGCTATTAAAAACGGCTATTTCTGAGCCTCCTAGAGCCTCAATAGGGTTGTAAACCATTCTGCCTTGCTGTAACACGCACAGGATACGTGCTGGGTTAGTTAAATAATACTTTGAATAAATATCACATGCAGATCAGAGGCATCGCTAATAGAATCGCAGAGCGGCACAATTGAATTCAAGAGAGTTGAAGTGGCATCACTATGAGGGGCAGGAACCCAAACATTGCTTTAAAGAGACACTGGAGTTGGCAGCAGCAGGAGCCCAAAAATTGGATGAATCACACCCTGGAGTTGGCAGCAGCAGCAGCAGGAGCCCAAACATTGGCTGAAAGAGACACTGGGGTTGGCTTCAGGAGCCCAAAAATTGGATGAATCACACCCTGGAGTTGCAAGCAGCAGCAGGAGCCCAAATATTACTTTAAAGAGACACTGGAGTTGGCTTCAGGAGCCCAAAAATTGGATGAATCCCACCCTGGAGTTGGCAGCAGCAGCAGCAGCAGGAGCCCAAAGATTACTTTATAGAGACACTGGAGTTGGCTTCAGGAGCCCAAAAATTGGATGAATCACACCCTGGAGTTGGCAGGAGTTGACAGCAGCAGGAGCCCAAATATTACTTTAAAGAGACCCTGGGGTTGGCTTCAGGAGCCCAAAAATTGGATGAATCACACCCTGGAGTTGGCAGCAGCAGCAGCAGGAGCCCAAATATTACTTTAAAGAGACACTGGGGTTGGCTTCAGGAGCCCAAAAATTGGATGAATCACACCCTGGAGTTGGCAGCAGCAGCAGCAGGAGCCCAAATATTACTTTAAAGAGACACTGGGGTTGGCTTCAGGAGCCCAAAAATTGGATGAATCACACCCTGGAGTTGGCAGCAGCAGCAGCAGGAGCCCAAATATACACTGGAGTTGGCTTCAGGAGCCCAAAAATTGGATGAATCACACCCTGGAGTTGGCAGAAGTTGGCAGCAGCAGCAGGAGCCCAGACATTACTTTAAAGAGACACTGGGGTTGGCTTCAGGAGCCCAAAAATTGGATGAATCACACCCTGGAGTTGGCAGCAGCAGGAGCCCAAATATTACTTTAAAGAGACACTGGGGTTGGCTTCAGGAGCCCAAAATTGGATGAATCACACCCTGGAGTTGGCAGCAGCAGGAGCCCAAATATTACTTTAAAGAGACACTGGGGTTGGCTTCAGGAGTCCAAAAATTGGATGATTCACACCCTGGAGTTGGCAGCAGCAGCAGCAGGAGCCAATGTATACACTGGAGTTGGCTTCAGGAGCCCAAAAATTGGATGAATCACACCCTGGAGTTGGCAGAAGTTGGCAGCAGCAGCAGCAGGAGCCCAAACATTACTTTAAAGAGACACTGGGGTTGGCTTCAGGAGCCCAAAAATTGGATGAATCACACCCTGGAGTTGGCAGAAGTTGGCAGCAGCAGCAGCAGGAGCCCAAACATTACTTTAAAGAGACACTGGGGTTGGCTTCAGGAGCCCAAAATTGGATGAATCACACCCTGGAGTTGGCAGCAGCAGGAGCCCAAATATTACTTTAAAGAGACACTGGGGTTGGCTTCAGGAGCCCAAAAATTGGATGATTCACACCCTGGAGTTGGCAGCAGCAGCAGCAGGAGCCCAAATATACACTGGAGTTGGCTTCAGGAGCCCAAAAATTGGATGAATCACACCCTGGAGTTGGCAGCAGCAGCAGCAGCAGGAGCCCAAACATTACTTTAAAGAGACCCTGGGGTTGGCTTCAGGAGCCCAAAAATTGGATGAATCACACCCTGGAGTTGGCAGCAGCAGGAGCCCAAATATTACTTTAAAGAGACACTGGGGTTGGCTTCAGGAGCCCAAAAATTGGATGAATCACACCCTGGAGCTGGCAGCAGCAGCAGCAAGAGCCCAAATATACACTGGAGTTGGCTTCAGGAGCCCAAAAATTGGATGAATCACACCCTGGAGTTGGCAGAAGTTGGCAGCAGCAGCAGCAGGAGCCCAAACATTACTTTAAAGAGACACTGGGGTTGGCTTCAGGAGCCCAAAAATTGGATGAATCACACCCTAGAGTTGGCAGAAGTTGGCAGCAGCAGCAGCAGGAGCCCAAAAATTACTTTAAAGAGACACTGGGGTTGGCTTCAGGAGCCCAAAAATTGGATGAATCACACCCTGGAGTTGGCAGCAGCAGCAGCAGGAGCCCAAATATTACTTTAAAGAGACACTGGGGTTGGCTTCAGGAGCCCAAAAATTGGATGAATCACACCCTGGAGTTGGCAGCAGCAGCAGCAGGAGCCCAAATATTACTTTAAAGAGACACTGGGGTTGGCTTCAGGAGCCCAAAAATTGGATGAATCACACCCTGGAGTTGGCAGCAGCAGCAGCAGGAGCCCAAATATACACTGGAGTTGGCTTCAGGAGCCCAAAAATTGGATGAATCACACCCTGGAGTTGGCAGAAGTTGGCAGCAGCAGCAGGAGCCCAGACATTACTTTAAAGAGACACTGGGGTTGGCTTCAGGAGCCCAAAAATTGGATGAATCACACCCTGGAGTTGGCAGCAGCAGGAGCCCAAATATTACTTTAAAGAGACACTGGGGTTGGCTTCAGGAGCCCAAAATTGGATGAATCACACCCTGGAGTTGGCAGCAGCAGGAGCCCAAATATTACTTTAAAGAGACACGGGGTTGGCTTCAGGAGTCCAAAAATTGGATGATTCACACCCTGGAGTTGGCAGCAGCAGCAGCAGGAGCCCAAGTATACACTGGAGTTGGCTTCAGGAGCCCAAAAATTGGATGAATCACACCCTGGAGTTGGCAGAAGTTGGCAGCAGCAGCAGCAGGAGCCCAAACATTACTTTAAAGAGACACTGGGGTTGGCTTCAGGAGCCCAAAAATTGGATGAATCACACCCTGGAGTTGGCAGCAGCAGCAGCAGCAGGAGCCCAAACATTACTTTAAAGAGACACTGGGGTTGGCTTCAGGAGCCCAAAAATTGGATGAATCACACCCTGGAGTTGGCAGCAGCAGGAGCCCAAATATTACTTTAAAGAGACACTGGGGTTGGCTTCAGGAGCCCAAAAATTGGATGAATCACACCCTGGAGCTGGCAGCAGCAGCAGCAAGAGCCCAAATATACACTGGAGTTGGCTTCAGGAGCCCAAAAATTGGATGAATCACACCCTGGAGTTGGCAGAAGTTGGCAGCAGCAGCAGCAGCAGGAGCCCAAACATTACTTTAAAGAGACACTGGGGTTGGCTTCAGGAGCCCAAAAATTGGATGAATCACACCCTGGAGTTGGCAGAAGTTGGCAGCAGCAGCATCAGGAGCCCAAACATTACTTTAAAGAGACACTGGGGTTGGCTTCAGGAGCCCAAAAATTGGATGATTCACACCCTGGAGTTGGCAGCAGCAGCAGCAGGAGCCCAAATATACACTGGAGTTGGCTTCAGGAGCCCAATAATTGGATGAATCACACCCTGGAGTTGGCAGAAGTTGGCAGCAGCAGGAGCCCAAACATTACTTTAAAGAGACCCTGGGGTTGGCTTCAGGAGCCCAAAAATTGGATGAATCACACCCTGGAGTTGGCAGAAGTTGGCAGCAGCAGCAGCAGGAGCCCAAACATTACTTTAAAGAGACACTGGGGTTGGCTTCAGGAGCCCAAAAATTGGATGAATCACACCCTAGAGTTGGCAGAAGTTGGCAGCAGCAGCAGCAGGAGCCCAAAAATTACTTTAAAGAGACACTGGGGTTGGCTTCAGGAGCCCAAAAATTGGATGAATCACACCCTGGAGTTGGCAGCAGCAGCAGCAGGAGCCCAAATATTACTTTAAAGAGACACTGGGGTTGGCTTCAGGAGCCCAAAAATTGGATGAATCACACCCTGGAGTTGGCAGCAGCAGCAGCAGGAGCCCAAATATTACTTTAAAGAGACACTGGGGTTGGCTTCAGGAGCCCAAAAATTGGATGAATGACACCCTGGAGTTGGCAGCAGCAGCAGCAGGAGCCCAAATATACACTGGAGTTGGCTTCAGGAGCCCAAAAATTGGATGAATCACACCCTGGAGTTGGCAGAAGTTGGCAGCAGCAGCAGGAGCCCAGACATTACTTTAAAGAGACACTGGGGTTGGCTTCAGGAGCCCAAAAATTGGATGAATCACACCCTGGAGTTGGCAGCAGCAGGAGCCCAAATATTACTTTAAAGAGACACTGGGGTTGGCTTCAGGAGCCCAAAATTGGATGAATCACACCCTGGAGTTGGCAGCAGCAGGAGCCCAAATATTACTTTAAAGAGACACGGGGTTGGCTTCAGGAGTCCAAAAATTGGATGATTCACACCCTGGAGTTGGCAGCAGCAGCAGCAGGAGCCCAAGTATACACTGGAGTTGGCTTCAGGAGCCCAAAAATTGGATGAATCACACCCTGGAGTTGGCAGAAGTTGGCAGCAGCAGCAGCAGGAGCCCAAACATTACTTTAAAGAGACACTGGGGTTGGCTTCAGGAGCCCAAAAATTGGATGAATCACACCCTGGAGTTGGCAGCAGCAGCAGCAGCAGGAGCCCAAACATTACTTTAAAGAGACACTGGGGTTGGCTTCAGGAGCCCAAAAATTGGATGAATCACACCCTGGAGTTGGCAGCAGCAGGAGCCCAAATATTACTTTAAAGAGACACTGGGGTTGGCTTCAGGAGCCCAAAAATTGGATGAATCACACCCTGGAGCTGGCAGCAGCAGCAGCAAGAGCCCAAATATACACTGGAGTTGGCTTCAGGAGCCCAAAAATTGGATGAATCACACCCTGGAGTTGGCAGAAGTTGGCAGCAGCAGCAGCAGCAGGAGCCCAAACATTACTTTAAAGAGACACTGGGGTTGGCTTCAGGAGCCCAAAAATTGGATGAATCACACCCTGGAGTTGGCAGAAGTTGGCAGCAGCAGCATCAGGAGCCCAAACATTACTTTAAAGAGACACTGGGGTTGGCTTCAGGAGCCCAAAAATTGGATGATTCACACCCTGGAGTTGGCAGCAGCAGCAGCAGGAGCCCAAATATACACTGGAGTTGGCTTCAGGAGCCCAATAATTGGATGAATCACACCCTGGAGTTGGCAGAAGTTGGCAGCAGCAGGAGCCCAAACATTACTTTAAAGAGACCCTGGGGTTGGCTTCAGGAGCCCAAAAATTGGATGAATCACACCCTGGAGTTGGCAGAAGTTGGCAGCAGCAGCAGGAGCCCAAACATTACTTTAAAGAGACCCTGGGGTTGGCTTCAGGAGCCCAAAAATTGGATGAATCACACCCTGGAGTTGGCAGCAGCAGCAGCAGGAGCCCAAATATACACTGGCGTTGGCTTCAGGAGCCCAAAAATTGGATGAATCACACCCTGGAGTTGGCAGAAGTTGGCAGCAGCAGCAGCAGGAGCCCAAACATTACTTTAAAGAGACACTGGGGTTGGCTTCAGGAGCCCAAAAATTGGATGAATCACACCCTGGAGTTGGCAGAAGTTGGCAGCAGCAGCAGCAGGAGCCCAAACATTACTTTAAAGAGACACTGGGGTTGGCTTCAGGAGCCCAAAAATTGGATGAATCACACCCTGGAGTTGGCAGCAGCAGGAGCCCAAATATTACTTTAAAGAGACACTGGGGTTGGCTTCAGGAGCCCAAAAATTGGATGAATCACACCCTGGAGTTGGCAGCAACAGCAGCAGCAGGAGCCCAAAGATTACTTTATAGAGACACTGGAGTTGGCTTCAGGAGCCCAAAAATTGGATGAATCACACCCTGGAGTTGGCAGAAGTTGACAGCAGCAGCAGCAGGAGCCCAAATATTACTTTAAAGAGACCCTAGGGTTGGCTTCAGGAGCCCAAAAATTGGATGAATCACACCCTGGAGTTGGCAGCAGCAGCAGCAGCAGGAGCCCAAAGATTACTTTATAGAGACACTGGAGTTGGCTTCAGGAGCCCAAAAATTGGATGAATCACACCCTGGAGTTGGCAGGAGTTGACAGCAGCAGCATCAGGAGCCCAAATATTACTTTAAAGAGACCCTGGGGTTGGCTTCAGGAGCCCAAAAATTGGATGAATCACACCCTGGAGTTGGCAGCAGCAGCAGCAGGAGCCCAAATGTTACTTTAAAGAGACACTGGGGATGGCTTCAGGAGCCCAAAAGTTGGATGAATCACACCCTGGAGTTGGCAGCAGCAGCAGCAGGAGCCCAAATATTACTTTAAAGAGACACTGGGGTTGGCTTCAGGAGCCCAAAAATTGGATGATTCACACCCTGGAGTTGGCAGCAGCAGCAGCAGGAGCCCAAATATACACTGGAGTTGGCTTCAGGAGCCCAAAAATTGGATGAATCACACCCTGGAGTTGGCAGCAGCAGCAGCAGCAGGAGCCCAAACATTACTTTAAAGAGACCCTGGGGTTGGCTTCAGGAGCCCAAAAATTGGATGAATCACACCCTGGAGTTGGCAGCAGCAGGAGCCCAAATATTACTTTAAAGAGACACTGGGGTTGGCTTCAGGAGCCCAAAAATTGGATGAATCACACCCTGGAGCTGGCAGCAGCAGCAGCAAGAGCCCAAATATACACTGGAGTTGGCTTCAGGAGCCCAAAAATTGGATGAATCACACCCTGGAGTTGGCAGAAGTTGGCAGCAGCAGCAGCAGGAGCCCAAACATTACTTTAAAGAGACACTGGGGTTGGCTTCAGGAGCCCAAAAATTGGATGAATCACACCCTGGAGTTGGCAGAAGTTGGCAGCAGCAGCAGCAGGAGCCCAAACATTACTTTAAAGAGACACTGGGGTTGGCTTCAGGAGCCCAAAAATTGGATGATTCACACCCTGGAGTTGGCAGCAGCAGCAGCAGGAGCCCAAATATATACTGGAGTTGGCTTCAGGAGCCCAATAATTGGATGAATCACACCCTGCAGTTGGCAGAAGTTGGCAGCAGCAGGAGCCCAAACATTACTTTAAAGAGACCCTGGGGTTGGCTTCAGGAGCCCAACAATTGGATGAATCACACCCTGGAGTTGGCAGAAGTTGGCAGCAGCAGGAGCCCAAACATTACTTTAAAGAGACCCTGGGGTTGGCTTCAGGAGCCCAAAAATTGGATGAATCACACCCTGGAGTTGGCAGCAGCAGCAGCAGGAGCCCAAATATACACTGGCGTTGGCTTCAGGAGCCCAAAAATTGGATGAATCACACCCTGGAGTTGGCAGAAGTTGGCAGCAGCAGCAGCAGGAGCCCAAACATTACTTTAAAGAGACACTGGGGTTGGCTTCAGGAGCCCAAAAATTGGATGAATCACACCCTGGAGTTGGCAGAAGTTGGCAGCAGCAGCAGCAGGAGCCCAAACATTACTTTAAAGAGACACTGGGGTTGGCTTCAGGAGCCCAAAAATTGGATGAATCACACCCTGGAGTTGGCAGCAGCAGGAGCCCAAATATTACTTTAAAGAGACACTGGGGTTGGCTTCAGGAGCCCAAAAATTGGATGAATCACACCCTGGAGTTGGCAGCAACAGCAGCAGCAGGAGCCCAAAGATTACTTTATAGAGACACTGGAGTTGGCTTCAGGAGCCCAAAAATTGGATGAATCACACCCTGGAGTTGGCAGAAGTCGACAGCAGCAGCAGCAGGAGCCCAAATATTACTTTAAAGAGACCCTAGGGTTGGCTTCAGGAGCCCAAAAATTGGATGAATCACACCCTGGAGTTGGCAGCAGCAGCAGCAGCAGGAGCCCAAAGATTACTTTATAGAGACACTGGAGTTGGCTTCAGGAGCCCAAAAATTGGATGAATCACACCCTGGAGTTGGCAGGAGTTGACAGCAGCAGCAGCAGGAGCCCAAATATTACTTTAAAGAGACACTGGGGTTGGCTTCAGGAGCCCAAAAATTGGATGAATAACACCCTGGAGTTGGCAGCAGCAGGAGCCCAAATATACACTGGAGTTGGCTTCAGGAGCCCAAAAATTGGATGAATCACACCCTGGAGTTGGCAGAAGTTTGCAGCAGCAGCAGCAGGAGCCCAAACATTACTTTAAAGAGACACTGGGGTTGGCTTCAGGAGCCCAAAAATTGGATGAATCACACCCTGGAGTTGGCAGCAGCAGGAGCCCAAATATTACTTTAAAGAGACACTGGGGTTGGCTTCAGGAGCCCAAAATTGGATGAATCACACTCTGGAGTTGGCAGCAGCAGGAGCCCAAATATTACTTTAAAGAGACCCTGGGGTTGGCTTCAGGAGCCCAAAAATTGGATGAATCACACCCTGGAGTTGGCAGCAGCAGCAGAAGCAGGAGCCCAAAGATTACTTTATAGAGACACTGGAGTTGGCTTCAGGAGCCCAAAAATTGGATGAATCACACCCTGGAGTTGGCAGGAGTTGACAGCAGCAGGAGCCCAAATATTACTTTAAAGAGACCCTGGGGTTGGCTTCAGGAGCCCAAAAATTGGATGAATCACACCCTGGAGTTGGCAGCAGCAGCAGCAGGAGCCCAAATATTACTTTAAAGAGACACTGGGGTTGGCTTCAGGAGCCCAAAAATTGGATGATTCACACCCTGGAGTTGGCAGCAGCAGCAGGAGCCCAAATATACACTGGAGTTGGCTTCAGGAGCCCAATAATTGGATGAATCACACCCTGGAGTTGGCAGAAGTTGGCAGCAGCAGGAGCCCAAACATTACTTTAAAGAGACACTGGGGTTGGCTTCAGGAGCCCAAAAATTGGATGAATCACACCCTGGAGTTGGCAGAAGTTGGCAGCAGCAGCAGCAGGAGCCCAAACATTACTTTAAAGAGACACTGGGGTTGGCTTCAGGAGCCCAAAAATTGGATGAATCACACCCTGGAGTTGGCAGCAGCAGGAGCCCAAATATTATTTTAAAGAGACACAGGGATTGGCTTCAGGAGCCCAAAAATTGGATGAATCACACCCTGGAGTTGGCAGCAGCAGCAGCAGCAGGAGCCCAAAGATTACTTTATAGAGACACTAGAGTTGGCTTCAGGAGCCCAAAAATTGGATGAATCACACCCTGGAGTTGGCAGGAGTTGACAGCAGCAGCAGCAGCAGGAGCCCAAATATTACTTTAAAGAGACCCTGGGGTTGGCTTCAGGAGCCCAAAAATTGGATGAATCACACCCTGGAGTTGGCAGCAGCAGCAGCAGGAGCCCAAAGATTACTTTATAGATACACTGGAGTTGGCTTCAGGAGCCCAAAAATTGGATGAATCACACCCTGGAGTTGGCAGGAGTTGACAGCAGCAGGAGCCCAAATATTACTTTAAAGAGACCCTGGGGTTGGCTTCAGGAGCCCAAAAATTAGATGAATCCCACCGTGGAGTTGGCAGCAGCAGGAGCCCAAATATTACTTTAAAGAGACACTGGGGTTGGCTTCAGGAGCCCAAAAATTGGATGAATCACACCCTGGAGTTGGCAGCAGCAGCAGGAGCCCAAATATTACTTTAAAGAGACACTGGGGTTGGCTTCAGGAGCCCAAAAATTGGATGAATCACACCCTGGAGTTGGCAGCAGCAGCAGCAGGAGCCCAAATATACACTGGAGTTGGCTTCAGGAGCCCAAAAATTGGATGAATCACACCCTGGAGTTGGCAGAAGTTGGCAGCAGCAGGAGCCCAAACATTACTTTAAAGAGACACTGGGGTTGGCTTCAGGAGCCCAAAAATTGGATGAATCACACCCTGGAGTTGGCAGCAGCAGGAGCCCAAATATTACTTTAAAGAGACACTGGGGTTGGCTTCAGGAGCCCAAAATTGGACGAATCACACCCTGGAGTTGGCAGCAGCAGGAGCCCAAATATTACTTTAAAGAGACACTGGGGTTGGCTTCAGGAGCCCAAAAATTGGATGATTCACACCCTGGAGTTGGCAGCAGCAGCAGCAGGAGCCCAAGTATACACTGGAGTTGGCTTCAGGAGCCCAAAAATTGGATGAATCACACCCTGGAGTTGGCAGAAGTTGGCAGCAGCAGCAGCAGGAGCCCAAACATTACTTTAAAGAGACACTGGGGTTGGCTTCAGGAGCCCAAAAATTGGATGAATCACACCCTGGAGTTGGCAGAAGTTGGCAGCAGCCGCAGCAGGAGCCCAAACATTACTTTAAAGAGACACTGGGGTTGGCTTCAGGAGCCCAAAATTGGATGAATCACACCCTGGAGTTGGCAGCAGCAGGAGTCCAAATATTACTTTAAAGAGACTCTGGGGTTGGCTTCAGGAGCCCAAAAATTGGATGAATCACACCCTGGAGTTGGCAGCAGCAGCAGCAGGAGCCCAAATATACACTGGGGTTGGCTTCAGGAGCCCAAAAATTGGATGAATCACACCCTGGAGTTGGCAGCAGCAGCAGGAGCCCAAACATTACTTTAAAGAGACCCTGGGGTTGGCTTCAGGAGCCCAAAAATTGGATGAATCACACCCTGGAGTTGGCAGCAGCAGGAGCCCAAATATTACTTTAAAGAGACACTGGGGTTGGCTTCAGGAGCCCAAAAATTGGATTATTCACACCCTGGAGTTGGCAGCAGCAGCAGCAGGAGCCCAAATATACACTGGAGTTGGCTTCAGGAGCCCAAAAATTGGATTAATCACACCCTGGAGTTGGCAGAAGTTGGCAGCAGCAGCAGCAGGAGCCCAAACATTACTTTAAAGAGACACTGGGGTTGGCTTCAGGAGCCCAAAAATTGGATGAATCACACCCTGGAGTTGGCAGAAGTTGGCAGCAGCAGGAGCCCAAACATTACTTTAAAGAGACACTGGGGTTGGCTTCAGGAGCCCAAAAATTGGATGATTCACACCCTGGAGTTGGCAACAGGAGCAGCAGGAGCCCAAATATACACCCTGGAGTTGGCTTCAGGAGCCCAAAAATTGGATGAATCACACCCTGGAGTTGGCAGAAGTTGGCAGCAGCAGGAGCCCAAACATTACTTTAAAGAGACACTGGGGTTGGCTTCAGGAGCCCAAAAATTGGATGAATCACACCCTGGAGTTGGCAGCAGCAGGAGCCCAAATATTACTTTAAAGAGACACTGGGGTTGGCTTCAGGAGCCCAAAAATTGGATGATTCACACCCTCGAGCTGGCAGCAGCAGCAGCAGGAGCCCAAAAATTGGCCTAAAGACATAAATATGTTTTGCACCATTTGGAAAGTGTAAAACGTGGCACCATGCTGAATCTAGTCGCATGCATCAGGCATTGTTGGGTGGAAATCCTGGCTGATCCATCCCTGATTCATTTTGACAAAGGTGAGTCTCTCCACATTTTTAGTTGACAGACGAGTTCTCCTCGCCGTAACTATGGCCCCCGCCGCACTAAACACCCGTTCAGATGGCACGCTACTTGCCGGGCAGGACAGCTTTTCCAGGGCAAACTCTGCTAGTTGCGGCCACAAATCAAGTTTGGCTGCCGAGAAGTCCAGCGGATCCTCAAGGTGTGTTGGCATGGTCATGTCAAAGTATGACATGACCTGCTGGTTGAGGTCCTGCTCCAGGTCTTCCTGCTGCTCATGAGTAGCCTCACTATGCGGGTGTAGAAAGCTACTCATTAGCGACTGAAGACTGAGGCTGCTGCTGCTGATGGAGCTGCTGCTGCTGCTCCTGCCAACCCCCCCAGCGGCCATGGCAGTGGAAGGTGAGCGCAGAGGTCCCCTCGAGTCAGACCTGCGAGAGTATGGACCATGGCGCAGATATGCATCGGCCAACTGCCTACGTAGAATGTCTTTGTAGTAGTTGAGTTTGTCCTCCCTCTCGGTGGGTTTAAAAAATGCCCCCATTTTGTGCCGGAAGCGAGGGTCCAATAAGGTGGACAGCCAGAAGTCATCCCGCCGACAGATGGAAACAATTCTGGGGTCACTACGCAAGCACGTGAGCATGCTTCGTGCCATTTGTGCAAGTGCCTCGGATGGACTACCTGTCTCCATCTCCACTGCATACTGCCACGGTGTGCCCGGGTCCTCTGTCTCGCCTTCCTCAAAAACCTCTAGCTCCTCTGGCTGCTCCTGCTCCTCCTCTCCTGTCCGCTGACTAGATAAACCAGCCATTTCGCCAAGCCTAAACTGTGTTTCGCTGGGCAACTCCTTCTCCTCCTCTTCCTCCTCCTCCTCCAGTTCAGCTCCAACGGGGTTCATGTGGCCGTAAGATGTAAACGCCATGTCTCCAGTGCCCTGACCAGCCATGGTTTCCAACATGTGCTGTAGTACATGAAGCAGTGGAATCACGTCGTTCATTCCGTAATCCTGCCGACTGACAAATAAAGTGGCTTCCTCAAAGGGCCTGAGCAAACGGCAGGTGTCACGTATGAGCTGCCACTGGTTGATATTGAAGTTACACAGGGGAGTCCCCCTATCTGCTTGGATCATCAGGAAATCCGTGATGGCTTTTCTCTGTTCATATAATCAGTCCAACATGTGAAGGGTGGAATTCCAACGGATGGAAACATCGCAAATCAGACTATGTTGGGGGATACCATTCTGACGCTGTAGCTCAAGAAGGGTGTGTTTGGCGGTGTAGGAGTGGCTGAAGTGCATGCAAAGTTTCCTTGAAGTTGTTAGGATGTCTTGCAGATGGGGGGAACACTTCAGAAACCGCTTGACAACCAGATTGAAGACGTGAGCCATGCAGGGGGCATGGGTCAGGCTTCCTTGGCGCAGCGCAGACAAAATGTTCTTCCCATTGTCGGTAACCATGATTCCCATTTTAAGTTTTCTCGGAGTAAGCCATGTTTGGATTTCCTGATGAATACATTTAAGCAGTTCCTCCCCTGTGTGACTCAGTTCGCCAAGACAAACCATGTGAAGCACTGCGTGACACCTCTGTGCCCTGCACACATGGTAGACTGGAGGGGCACTGAGACTTGAGCCTACAGTGGAGGGTGAGGAGATGGCGGAGGATGAGGAGGCCGAGTCGCACGGTGTCACAGGCCCAACGGGCAGGGAGCGCGGAGGCCGAAGCGGCGTGACCTGTCCAAGTTGCTGCTGCTGCTGCAAATGGACCACATTCACCCAGTGGGCCGTAAACGACATGTACTGTCCCTGACCGTAGTTACAGCTCCAGATGTCGGCGCTGCCATGCACTTTGCTACACACCGACAGGCTCAAGGACTGGCCCACCTTCTGTTCAACAAAAGTGTGCAGTGCTGGTACTGCCTTCTTGGCAAAGAAATGACGGCTTGGGACTCTCCACCTCGGCTCGGCACAAGCCATCAGTTCTCTGAAAGGTGCAGATTCCACCACCTGAAAAGGGAGCGACTGCAGCACCAGCAACTTGGACAGGAGCACATTCAGCTTCTGCACCGTAGGATGAGTGGGCGCATACTGCTGTCTCTTGGATATGGCTTCGCTGATGGATTGCTGGCGGGATGCATGACTTGGAGGAGGAGGAGGAGCAGGAGCGACAGAGGATGGGTATGACGCACAGCTGCCTTCGGCTGAGGTGCTGGAGCCTTGGCTGGCAGAAATTGGGAGCGGCGTGCCACTCGGTGAGGAAGCAGTCTGGCCCACCTCTCCGGAGCCTAGGTTCTCCCAGGCCGCTTTATGGTGACGCTGCATATGTTGACGCAGGGCCGTGGTGCCAACATTTGGACCCTGGCCACGCTTCACCTTCTGCCTACATATCTTGCATGTGGCCATGTTACCCTCCTGCGGATGCTTCAGGAAAAACTGCCACACTGCCGAGTAGCTACTTTTTCCACCAACAGGCCTCACTGATTCGCTGCTGCTGTTGCCAACTCCAGGAACCCCTGCCCCACTACCTCCCGATAAGGTAGCCTGCCGCACAGCAGGTGCTCTACCCCGGCCCCGGCCCCGTTTGGCTCCAGGCTTTACAATTGTGCCCCCATGCTACAAGTGCTGGAAATGTACAATTCCTAACCGATTTGGAAAGGTGGGAGGAAAAGACTGTTGTGGCGCGCTGGGTAGAGTTACACTTTAAAGTGGTGTATCAGAGTAGATTCAATGATGTCCCCTTTGCCTGGAATATTACCAGGTTTAAGGTGTATATTTTTATGTGCTGTGTATCTGTAAGGCACTGCAATATGAGTGACAGTCCTTATTTTTTACAGCATAAATCAATTTTCTTATATATATATATAGATTAGTTTAGCCAATATGAATGATCTATGAAATGAAAGACTTACCGCCACGGCCCGGGGGTACTTAACCTGCCCAGGGCCTCTGACGTAAGGAGGTTCTCAACGACGTTAGATTGACATCTTATATGGTGCTGTTAAATCACCTTGGGTCTGCTTCAGCGGGGTCTGGATCCCAAACGATGAATTGGTTGTCTTCAATTGAATAAAAGATACCACAAGAGTGTTTATTCTAAACACACTTTTATTCGGGAACGGGGATAACACGAGGGGAGGGGGGCAGTGTTGGGAAAAGTCACTGTGGGGGGATGGGGGTAGAAATTTCAGGCAGCGGTAATCCGTGCTGCTGAGCTGATAAAAGAGTCCTTAGTTCTTAGAAGTAAAGTTCATTGTCTGTTCCAGACTTTTCAGGTTTCCATAAAAATAATAATCCGTTGTTTCGGTAAAAGTTTGATTGGAGCGGCGTCCTTGCCCGGCTCCAAAGGATCTTTGGATCCCTGTCCTCCTCACTAAAGAGAGGAGCTGAACCCAAAGCATAGGATACGTCGCTGGGGGAGGGAACGGCGTAGGACAGAGGCAATGGGAGGACAGGGACTGCTCTCGGGGCATGCCAACGCAGGGTTGTGTCAGAGGAACCTACCGACCCTAGACTGGGGGTCTCAGACGTAAGTTGTGATGATGTTGTTGATGAGCGCGTCAACCATTCAACCACGGCAGATGCGTTACTGGTGGAGACCCGACCGCTAGCAGATACTGGCAGATTAGGTCTCTCAGCGTGACTCCTGCTGCTACTGGCCCCCAGTCTGCTGCGAGCTCTGCCTGCGGAATCTTGGCCTCTGCCACTCCTCTTTTCACTTCCAGGCACTTGTCTGCCCGACATAGTCTAACTGGTGTGGTAGTAGGTGATATTTTAAGAACCCCCAGGCAGCGGGGGGTCTATATGAAACAGAATATAATGCACACCAAAATTGAGCAGTAACACTCAGCCTCCAACAGGCCTGCCTAGTGTAAATAAGAGAGCTGCTTAGTGTAAATAAAGAGGGGTATGCTATGTTACAGAATGGGATGCCCCAAAAACCAGCAGTGCACCTGGCAGGCAGCAGTAAGACTATGCACAGCAAAAGTGTCTTTATCAGGCCTAATTTCAAATAGAATAAGTGCAAATGGTTATATGGTGTTAAACAGAGGCTGCTGTAGTCACAGAATGGGATGCCCTAAAAACCCAGCAGTGAACCTGGGACAAGTAGTGAAATGAACAGCAAAAGTGTCTTTATCAGGCCTAATTTCAATTATAATAAGTGCAAATGGTTTTATGGTCTTAAACAGAGGCTGCTGTAGTCACAGAATGGGATTGCCCTAAAAACCCAGCAGTGAACCCGGGACAAGTAGTGCTATGCACAGCAAAAGTGTCTTTATCAGGCCTAATTTCAATTAGAATAAGTGCAAATGGTTATATGGTGTTAAACAGAGGCTGCTGTAGTCACAGAATGGGATGCCCTAAAAACCCAGCAGTGAACCTGGGACAAGTAGTGCTATGCACAGCAAAAGTGTCTTTATCAGGCCTAATTTCAATTAGAATAAGTGCAAATGGTTATATGGTGTTAAACAGAGGCTGCTGTAGTCACAGAATGGGATGCCCTAAAAACCCAGCAGTGAACCTGGGACAAGTAGTGCTATGAACAGCAAAAGTGTCTTTATCAGGCCTAATTTCAATTATAATAAGTGCAAATGGTTATATGGTCTTAAACAGAGGCTGCTGTAGTCACAGAATGGGATGCCCTAAAAACCAGCAGTAAGTACACCTGGCAGGGTCCAGTAGTGCTATGAACAGCAAAAGTGTCTTTATCAGGCCTAATTTCAATTATAATAAGTGCAAATGGTTATATGGTGTTAAACAGAGGCTGCTGTAGTCACAGAATGGGATGCCCTAAAAACCCAGCAGTGAACCTGGGACAAGTAGTGCTATGAACAGCAAAAGTGTCTTTATCAGGCCTAATTTCAATTATAATAAGTGCAAATGGTTATATGGTGTTAAACAGAGGCTGGTGTAGTCACAGAATGGGATGCCCTAAAAACCAGCAGTAAGTACACCTGGCAGGGTCCAGTAGTGCTATGAACAGCAAAAGTGTCTTTATCAGGCCTAATTTCAATTATAATAAGTGCAAATGGTTATATGGTGTTAAACAGAGGCTGCTGTAGTCACAGAATGGGATGCCCTAAAAACCAGCAGTAAGTACACCTGGCAGGGTCCAGTAGTGCTATGAACAGCAAAAGTGTCTTTATCAGGCCTAATTTCAATTAGAATAAGTGCAAATGGTTATATGGTGTTAAACAGTGGCTGCTGTAGTCACAGAATGGGATGCCCTAAAAACCCAGCAGTGAACCTGGGACAAGTAGTGCTATGAACAGCAAAAGTGTCTTTATCAGGCCTAATTTCAATTAGAATAAGTGCAAATGGTTATATGGTGTTAAACAGAGGCTGCTGTAGTCACAGAATGGGATGCCCTAAAAACCCAGCAGTGAACCTGGGACAAGTATTGCTATGAACAGCAAAAGTGTCTTTATCAGGCCTAATTTCAATTATAATAAGTGCAAATGGTTATATGGTCTTAAACAGAGGCTGCTGTAGTCACAGAATGGGATGCCCTAAAAACCAGCAGTAAGTACACCTGGCAGGGTCCAGTAGTGCTATGAACAGCAAAAGTGTCTTTATCAGTCCTAATTTCAATTAGAATACGGTAAGTGCAAATGGTTATATGGTCTTAAACAGAGGCTGGTGTAGTCACAGAATGGGATGCCTCACAGCAGACTTAAGATCAGTTCAGTATATATGCACAGTTAGTTAGTATAAGCAGCCTGAAAACGCTAACAAAGCCAGTCAGCCAGCTAGTAACACTCAGGCTGGATGAAAAAAAAAAAAAAATGAGAAATGAGGAAGGAAAAGCAAGATGGCCGACTTAAATAGCGCTGTGACGTCACCGGGCTTGCTGGCTGCTGATAGGCTGCATGTGACTGCCCCAGCTTGCACTGGCGCGGGATAGATGTCCAGACATGTCCCGTCCGCCATCTTAGAATGCCTGTAAATGTAAATGAATGGATGTTAAAGGAAAACTTCGAGCGATCGAATCGCGGGGAAATTCGGATTCGATCCGAATCGAATTTTTCCTGAAATTCGGATCGAATCCGGGTTCGTCCGGATCGATTCGCTCATCCCTAACCCCCACAGCAGACCTGAGATCAATATATATGCACAGCAACAGTGGATAAGCAGGCTGCGACAGGCCAAATTACTTTAAATAAGTGTGCAGCTGAAGATTAAGAGGGGTATGGTATGTTACAGAATGGGATACCCCCACAGCATACCTGAGATCAGTATATATGCACAGCAAAAGTGTCTAATCAGGCTGCAACAGGCCAAATTACTTTAAATAAGTGTGCAGCTTAGAGGAAATACAGAGGCTAATGAGATCTTACAAAATGGTAATGTTCCCACAGCAGACCTGAGATCAGTATATATGCACAGCAACAGTGGATAAGCAGGCTGCGACACGCCAAATTACTTTAAATAAGTGTGCAGCTGAAGATTAAGAGGGGTATGGTATGTGTCATGGGGACCCCCTTACACTCACCTGTCCTCCGGTCCCACGTCGGCTGCTCCCGCTCGGCCAGCGTGCGGGCTGGGCGGCGTCTCCGTCAGGCGGCGGATCGGCGTCTCCTCTCCCCGGCCGCTGCTCGGCTATTTCCGCCGCGAGCAGCCGCTCGGCTGTTTCCGTCGCGAGCGGCTGCTCGGGCGGCTTCCTCTCCGGCGGCGTCGGGAGCGGCCGCGCCACTGTCATCTCGGCGCGCTCCCGGCGCGCAGCCTCCTACACGCGCGCGCGCGACAGCTGTTTCTATTTATGCCCTCCGGCGGCGCTGCACTCAGGGCGCCCGCCGGAGGTAATCAGATCTGGGCCAATGAGCCCAAGCTTGTTAGTTTGAATGGGGCAATCAGCCTCAGGGTTCCTAAATTGCACCAATCATTTCCCTCTTCCTGCTCCATCATTCCTATAAAGCTGTTCACTCTGCACCTGTTCCTTGCCCGTGATAGCGTGCTGCTGGGTGTGATTGTGATATCTGTTTTCCCTACGAATCTTGCCGTGTATGACCATTCCTGATTGCCGCCTGGACGACCTTGCCTGTTTTTGACCACGATTCCTGCCTGCTCCTCTGTACCGCGTATTTCTGACCTCCCGGTGTGACCTTTGGCTAGCCCTGACTATTCTTCTATCTAAATCCTCCTGTACCGTGCATCCTCGGACTGATCTCCCGTGTATGACCCCTGCCCGATTGTCTCTACCCAGTCTTGTTCCTGGTTCGTTTGCCTTCCCCTGCATAAGTCAGCATCCTTTGTGCTAACAAGTCCTGGGGGCAACCGTGTCCGGTGAGGCGTATTCTGCGTCCCAGCAAACGGGGGCTTGGCTATAGGCGAAGAAAGCAGCGGAGATTGGGGGTTGCTGACTTATTGGAAGGTAGGCGTCCCACGGGACCTGACATTATCACGGGCCACATTATTATCCTAGATGGAAGAATTAATGCAGCAGGTGCAAGCTATGGCCACCGCCATCAACCAGCTGGCCCAGCGTGTGACTATGCAAGAAAGTCGCCTAATACCTGCACCTTTGGATCCTGGGCCTTCAATCGAGCCAAAGATTCCTCTTCCAGAGAAGTTCCTTGGGGATCGGACGAAGTTCTCAAACTTTAAGAATTCTTGCGAACTTTATTTCCGTCTACGACCCCACTCAACTGGATCAGAGTCTCAACGAGTTGGCCTTGTCATCTCGCTTCTTCAGGGTGACCTGGGCATTTGGATTAACACCCTCTGATGAGGCCCTACAATCGGTCTCCTCTTTTTTTTCCGCCATGGAGCTTTTATATGCTGATCCTGATCGGGCTTCAACTGCTGATTCCAAGTTACAGAACCTTAGACAGGCAAAACGCTCTGCGGAGGAGTACAGCGCAGAATTCCGGCGATGGGCTATTGATTCCAAATGGAATGACCCAGCTTTGTGCAGCCAATTTAGAATTGGACTTTCTGAGAGCATAAAAGATGTTCTAGTCAATTATCCACAACCCAAGAGTCTGGATGACTACATGCAGCTGGCCATTAGAGTGGATAGACGTCTCAGGGAGAGACGTCAGGAGAAAAGCAAGGTTCAACCGTGGGGACCCTCACGCCAAGAGTTAAGTTCTAGGGGTGCAGTCGCTTCTTCTTCTTCGGCACCCGAAGAACCTATGCAACTGGGAGTAACCCGTTTATCTCAGGCTGAGAAGGTTCGGCGTAGAACTCAAGGTCTCTGTCTTTATTGCGGAAATCCAGGACACTTTGCCAAGAGTTGCCCAAACAAGGCTCCAATGGCGGAAAACTACAGCGCCTAGATCCTGCTGAGGGACTTCATCTAGGCGGTCAGGTATCATTCCCTCTAGTTAATCGGTTACTCCTGCCCGTTACGATTTCTTGGGGGCCATCCAAGACAATTGCCTCCGCTTTCATAGACAGCGGAGCGGCTGGCAATTTTTTGGATAGGGCACTTGCCGCCACCCTTGATATACCGTTAATTCCATTAGAGAATTCCCTTCGGGTCCTGGCGGTCAATAACAAGCCTATTGAGGGAGGGTTGGTGTCTTTTAAAACTCCCTTGGTAAATTTAATGGTGGGCTCTGCTTATTCTGAAGGAATAGAATTTTTTATTATCGAGAGTCCCATGTCCCCTATTGTTTTGGGGTTTCCTTGGTTAAAGACCCATAATCCTGTGATAGATTGGGAGTCTGGGGACCTTGTAAAATGGAGTCCTTTCTGTTACGATCACTGCTTCTCTATATCCCTTAGGTCCTCACCGATCATCCTTGATGGGTTACCTCCAGCCTATGCCGATTGGGCAGATGTGTTCTCAGAAAAATCCGCTGAAATTCTCCCCCCACATAGGACCTACGATTGTCCTATTGATTTACTTCCGGGGACAATGCCCCCTAGAGGGAAAATTTATAATCTCACACGGTCAGAAGAGCTGGCCATGAGGGATTATATTTCAGAGAACCTCAAGAAGGGATTTATCCGTCCTTCCACCTCACCTGCCGGTGCAGGGTTCTTTTTCGTGGAGAAGAAGGACGGCGGGTTACGCCCCTGTATAGATTATCGAGGGTTAAACAAGGTTACCGTTAAGAATAGGTATCCGCTACCTTTGATCAATTACCTATTCAATCAGATTTCGGGGGCTCAGATCTTCTCCAAACTAGACCTTAGAGGGGCTTATAACCTAATTCGCATTCGCCAGGGGGACGAATGGAAGACTGCCTTCAATGTAAAAGACGGGCACTACGAATACTTGGTGATGCCTTTTGGCTTATGTAATGCCCCTGCAGTGTTTCAAGATTTTGTAAATGACATATTCCGTGATTTCCTGGGTCGGTTTCTGGTGGTTTATTTGGATGACATACTCATTTTTTCCCGTTCCCTGTCGGAACACCGTCAGCATGTCAAAGCGGTGTTACAGAGGTTACGGGAGAATCATCTGTATGCAAAAATCTCCAAATGTGTGTTTGAAGTATCTGAAATTCTGTTCCTGGGATATATAATCTCCAAGCGTGGGTTGGTTATGGATCCCTCCAAAGTTTCCGCAATAATGGAGTGGGAGCAACCTAGAACCCTTAAGGCGCTCCAGAGATTTTTAGGGTTTGCGAATTTCTACAGACAATTTATAAGGGGATTCTCTGCTATTGTGAGTCCCTTAACTGATCTTACTCGGAAGGGCGCTTTTGTTGAGGAGTGGCCTCCCTCAGCAATAAATGCCTTCCAACTACTGAAGGAAACTTTTACTTCAGCTCCAGTTTTGGTACATCCCAATACTAAGCACCCTTTTTTGTTAGAGGTTGACGCTTCTGAACTAGGGGTGGGGGCAGTCCTCTCCCAATATTCGGGCAATCCAGAAAAACTGCATCCTTGTGCGTTCTTTTCCCGTAAATTTTCTCCAGCCGAACGCAACTATGATGTTGGGAATAGGGAACTATTGGGTATTAAACTGGCTTTTGAAGAATGGCGTCACTGGCTAGAAGGCTCTCTACACCCCATTACTGTATGTACTGATCATAAGAATCTAGAATATTTAGAACCCGCCAAAAGGCTCAACTCCTGTCAGGCTCGCTGGGCACTCTTCTTCTCTCGCTTCAATTTCATTATTACCTATAAACCTGGGAAGAAGAATGCCAAAGCAGACGCCCTATCTCGGAACTTTGGGGACTGTAAGGACCAGGTGGGTTCTGCGGGATCGATTTTGCCCTTAGGATGTGTAGTAGGTGCTCTTCTCCCTGACTTGTCTAACTTGTTGACGCCATTCCAGGTTGATTCTCCTCCTGGTAAACCCTCTGAGTGTTTATTTGTTCCGCCTCATCTACGTCTTGCCGTTTTACAGGAATTACATGATGCCAAGTCCGCCGGTCATTTAGGTATTCAAAAAACCTTGGCTATCGCCAAACGCCATGTCTGGTGGCCTACCATCAGACGCGATATCACCGCCTTTGTCGAAGCATGCCCTGTATGTGCCCGGAGTAAAACCACCCATGGCTCTCCAGCGGGATTATTGGTTCCTCTAGAAATTCCCAGGAAGCCATGGTCACACATATCCATGGATTTTATTGTTGACCTACCCCCGTTGCAGGGGAATACTGTAATCTGGGTAGTGGTGGACCGCTTCAGTAAAATGGCCCACTTTATCCCTTTAATAAAACTTCCGTCGGCACCAGATTTAGTACAACTATTTATGAATCATGTTTTTCGCCTCCACGGTTTACCACAAAATATTGTTTCAGATCGGGGGGTTCAGTTTGTATCTCGTTTCTGGAAAGCCTTCTGTAATCGCTTAGGTATTAAAGTTTCTCTTTCTACAGCTTATCACCCCCAGTCTAACGGACAGACCGAACGGGTGAATCAGAGCTTAGAACAATACTTACGCTGTTTTGTGTCCGACCGTCAAGAGCAGTGGGCGGAATTTATCGACTTTGCAGAATTCGCCTTTAACAATGCGCCTAGCGAGTCAACTAAGTTTTCGCCGTTTTTCTGTAATTATGGTAAGAATCCTAAGGCGACATCCTTCTCTGGTCCTTCCTCCAACTTGCCAGCCTTGGAGGAATGGCTACGTGAAAGGAATAAGGTGTGGCCTGAGATACAGACAAACCTTAAGAAGGCCTCCAGAAGTTATAAGGGTTTTGCGGATCGACATAGGTCGCAAGAACCACCATTTCAGGTGGGTGACTGGGTTTGGGTATCTACAAAAAATATTGCCCTTAGACAACCTTCGTCTAAGTTAGGCCCTAAGTACATCGGTCCTTTCCCCATTACTAACAAACTGAGCAATGTTACCTTTAAAGTCAAGTTACCTTTATCCATGAAAATTCCGTCGACCTTTCATGTTTCTTTGTTAAAATCTGCCAAAAATATTCAGGTGTCATCTCCTCCTCCGGTCATAGTGGGAGATGAGCCTGAATATGAAATTAATAGAATACTCGATGCTCGAGTAGTTCAAAATTCATTACAGTATTTAACTGATTGGAAGGGGTTTGGTCCTGAGGAGAGGTGTTGGGTACCAGCTAGAGATGTCCATGCCAGAACCTTAGTTAATATATTCCATCGTGAGAATCCGGATAAACCGGGTAAGGGTCCTGAGGCCCCTCATGAAGGGGGGGGTAGTGTCACGGGGACCCCCTTACACTCGCCTGTCCTCCGGTCCCACGTCGGCTGCTCCCGCTCGGCCAGCGTGCGGGCTGGGCGGCGTCTCCATCAGGCGGCGGCTCTGCGTCTCCTCTCCCCGGCCTCCGCTCGGCTATTTCCGCCGCGAGCAGCCGCTCGGCTGTTTCCGTCGCGAGCGGCTGCTCGGGCGGCTTCCTCTCCGGCGGCGTCGGGAGCGGCCGCGCCACTGTCATCTCGGCGCGCTCCCGGCGCGCAGCCTCCTACACGCGCGCGCGCGACAGCTGTTTCTATTCATGCCCTCCGGCGGCGCTGCACTCAGGGCGCCCGCCGGAGGTAATCAGATCTGGGCCAATGAGCCCAAGCTTGTTAGTTTGAATGGGGCAATCAGCCTCAGGGTTTCTAAATTGCACCAATCATTTCCCTCTTCCTGCTCCATCATTCCTATAAAGCTGTTCACTCTGCACTTGTTCCTTGCCCATGATAGCGTGCTGCCATGTATGACCATTCCTGATTGCCGCCTGGACCGACCTTGCCTGTTTTTTACCACGATTCCTGCCTGCTCCTCTGTACCGCGTATCTCTGACCTCCCGGTGTGACCTTTGGCTAGCCCTGACTATTCTTCTATCTAAATCCTCCTGTACCGTGCATCCTTGGACTGATCTCCCGTGTATGACCCCTGCCCGATTGTCTCTACCCAGTCTTGTTCCTGGTTCGTTTGCCTTCCCCTGCATAAGTCAGCATCCTTTGTGCTAACAAGTCCTGGGGACAACCGTGTCCGGTGAGGTGTATTCTGAGTCCCAGCAAACGGGGGCTTGGCTATAGGCAAAGAAAGCAGCGGAGATTGGGGGTTGCTGACTTATTGGAAGGTAGGCGTCCCACGGGACCTGACAGTATGTTACAGAATGGGATACCCCCACAGCAGACCTGAGATCAGTATATATGCACAGCAACAGTGGATAAGCAGGCTGCGACAGGCCAAATTACTTTAAATAAGTGTGCAGCTGAAGATTAAGAGGGGTATGGTATGTTACAGAATGGGATACCCCCACAGCAGACCTGAGATCAGTATATATGCACAGCAACAGTGGATAAGCAGGCTGCGACAAGCCAAATTACTTTAAATAAGTGTGCAGCTGAAGATCAAGAGGGGTATGGTATGTTACAGAATGGGATACCCCCACAGCAGACTTGAGATCAGTATATATGCACAGCAACAGTGGATAAGCAGGCTCCAACAGGCCAAATTACTTTAAATAAGTGTGCAGCTGAAGATTAAGAGGGGTATGGTATGTTACAGAATGGGATACCCCCACAGCAGACCTGAGATCAGTATATATGCACAGCAACAGCGGATAAGCAGGCTCCGACAGGCCAAATTACTTTAAATAAGTGTGCAGCTGAAGATTAAGAGGGGTATGGTATGTTACACAATGGGATACCCCCACAGCAGATCTGAGATCAGTATATATGCACAGCAACAGTGGATAAGCAGGCTGCGACAGGCCAAATTACTTTAAATAAGTGTGCAGCTGAAGATTAAGAGGGGTATGGTATGTTACAGAATGGGATACCCCCACAGCATACCTGAGATCAGTATATATGCACAGCAACAGTGGATAAGCAGGCTGCGACAGGCCAAATTACTTTAAATAAGTGTGCAGCTGAAGATTAAGAGGGGTATGGTATGTTACAGAATGGGATACCCCCACAGCAGACTTGAGATCAGTATATATGCACAGCAACAGTGGATAAGCAGGCTGCGACAGGCCAAATTACTTTAAATAAGTGTGCAGCTAAAGATTAAGAGGGGTATGGTATGTTACAGAATGGGATGGCCCCACAGCAGACTTGAGATCAATATATATGCACAGCAAAAGTGTCTAATTAGGCTGCAACAGGCCAAATTACTTTAAATAAGTGTGCAGCTTAGAGGAAATACAGAGGCTAATGAGATCTTACAAAATGGTAATGTTCCCACAGCAGACTTGAGATCAGTTCAGTATATATGCACAGCATCAAAAGTGTATAAGCAGCCTGAAACAGCTAACAAAGCCAGTCAGCCAGCCAGTAACACGCAGGCTGGATGGAAAAACAAAATCTCCCTGTGACTGCCTCCGATTTTTCCTAACTTTCCCTGCTTCTTGCTGACTTCCTGCCTGTCTCCTGCCTGTCTCCTGCCTGTCCCTGCCTCTCTATCTGTCTCTCCCTGACTACAGCAGTGTCCTGTCTCTCACGAATGCAATTGAGAAATGAAGAAAAGCAAGATGTCCGCCGCCTTAAATAGCGCTGTGACGTCACCGGGCTTGCTGGCTGCTGATAGGCTGCATGTGACTGCCCCAGTATGCACTGGAGCGGGGTAGATGTCTGGACATGTCCCGTCCGCCATCTTAGAATGCCTGTAATGTAAATGAATGGATGTTAAAGAAAAACTTCGAGCGATTGAAGCACGGGGAAATTCGGATTCAATCTGAATCGAATTTTTCATGAAATTCGGATCGAATCCGGGTTCGATCGGATCGATTCGCTCATCCCTAGTTGTCACCATCCTAACTGGCTACGCAACATACCAAAGGGACAACTCACTCGAATCCGGAGGAATTGTACATATAATGCCACCTTCCAGGATCAAGCACAGACTCTGGGTTCTCGTTTCATTGAGAAGGGATACCAAAAGGAAGAGATTAACCAGACCATCACTGAAGTCGCTCTAAAAAATAGTAATACATACCTCACTCAATATACAACAGAAGAAACAAAGGAGACTACAAGACGGACAGAAAACAGGAAGATATCATTCATTACAAGCTTCAATAGGAATTACAAACAAGTTGAAAAGATTTTCAAGAAACACTGGAACATCCTGTTAACGGACTCCACATTACAAAACCTTATTCTAGTTCATCCAAATTTCATTTATAGGAAGCCCCGAACACTTTCTCAGCACTTTGTAAAAAGCTACACCAATCCCCCGGACATTATAATCAAACAGGGAAATAAATTCAGCAAATGCAGGGACTGTAAGGCCTGTAAGACATCTCTGAAACACACCTCAGATCCAAACATACCAAACCACCTTCACAGACCCAAAAACTAGAAAAGAATATAAAATTAAGGGAATGACTAGCTGTAATACAAAAGGGGTAGTATATTGTATACAATGCCCATGTGGACTCCTTTACATTGGCCAAACCAAGAGACAATTTAAAATCCGTTTAGGGGAGCACATAAGGAATATTACCAAAGGCCTAGAAACACACAGTCTATCTTTTCATTTTAAACATTTTCATAACCAAGACCCGAAGCTGTTAAAATGCTGGATTATTGAAAAAGTGAACAGTAACTGGCGAGGCTCAAATCTAGAGGTTGAGTTGTCTAAACGGGAAACCTACTGGATCTTCGAATTAAATTCCCTCTCTCCAACAGGCTTTCTACAAGACTATTAAAAAACCCCTACACCTCCTACATCTCCTCCCTTCCTTTCCCTTAATTCCTTCCTTGATCTAGATTTTACTGCCCCCTTTCTTATTCAACATACACTAATCCATTATCCTTTTATCATTATTTATCCTTCCATCGTCAACTTGTCCTAATACTATACATTATAATCATGATTATGCTCGGATAGTTTATCTTAGTCATTTAATTATTTGGCTTTTTATTGAATTATTTATCTCTAATGTTTAACCATTTATTTATTTATTTATTTAATCATTTATCTCTAATACCTTCATGCAAAGATCGCTTTTTAATCATTTTATTATTTATTGATTCATTTTAACCATTTAATTCAAAGGCTTAATCATCTAGTTATCAATTTAATTACCTTTTGATTACTCCAATACCGTATAATTCACGGTATTGGAGTAACTCAATTACTTTAATGTCATATAATACATGCTTCACTGGATTCATACCAGCCATTCCGATTACCCTTTATAACTATCCACGCTACTCACTTCATTTCTACTAAAAATCCTACATTTAATAACACATTTTTTACCTCTAATAAGAAAATAGCACTACAGCACGATATCAACCCCTGCTCGTATCGTCTCTATGTTTATAACTTCACCCGGGTCATAATTCCTTTTTAAACTTCAGTTAGCTTGATTTAATTTGTTTTTGCTTATAGCGGTTCAATACATTTTATCCGCACCGATGACAATTCTTCAACCTATATTATTTGCTGAGTGGGCTATTATTACCTCAATATTCCACACATAAATCCACATATATTAATTTAACAGTATTAAATATCGCTTTCTCCTTGATACATTCATAAATCTCTTTAATGTATCCATTTTTATTTACTGCATCGTCTGTAACAAAATATTATTTCAAACATCGCTTTTACTTTTTACATTCTTTGCGCACAGATCAGCCTCACAATCATCACATCTTTCATACGTCTGTTTCATTTTCCCATAGCGTGTTCTAATTAGGCTTTAGTGTAATTACCATTGTCTTTTATTTAATTTTGTTTATTCATATTTTTATTTTTGTCTCCGGAGTTATATTTTTAAACAAGAGAGTGAAGATTACTCCAGTTTAGCAGACGCTACTGCTGCTGCCACGGCGTCTCATACGCAACATCAACAAGCAGAATACTACATCTCCCAGCATCCTGTGCAAAATCACGTGACCTCATTGACTAATGAAAAAGGAAGACAAAACGCATGCTCAGTTTGATCCTGAAGATGGCTAGAACACCGAAACGCGCATTGGTTTAACGAGCAGTGTAAGGGACACCGCTCCAGCTTGCTACATTTTGAATTAAGACAAGAGGTACCTCCCTCTTCGGACCACAGGAAATAACCTTCATCTGATCCAAGATACTGAACATCATACAGATACAGAGCAGAGACATTCCCACAGCATTATACGGGCTTCACAGAGAAGTTAACTCCCAACGTCCCAGAACCGGCAGCAAGTTGTCAGAAGAAAGCTGCAGGGACCTCTCAGACCGGATCTTACCCCTCTCTGAGCATCAAATATAGATATTTTTCACCATTAAGCCCACTTAATTTATACACAACTAATTATCATTATTTTATATTAAGGACCTTTTACCCTACTTTTTAAAACACACCTTATCCCTATATAAGAACTTTTTGCAATTTTAAGATAAAAATAAAATTGAAGTACACCATCTGTGGTAATCCAGGCGTTTCTTTCAACAACCAAGCCATCAAGGGATTCTCCAACCAGGCTGTACTTAAGGTGGAACTGAAGTGTGCAACCTTTGATGTGAAATTTCTAATACTTCAACCTAGAACAAGAAGCGTCACCACATCAGAGACCCTGGGTAGGTCACGAACCCCCGGGCCGCGGCGGTAAGTGCCTTATGTAAATCATTGATTGAGTACATATCATAATGTCCTTTTGAAAACAATATTGCCGATATAAATACTTTTTGCTACCGATATAAATATTTTTTGCTGTTCACATACAAAGGCAATTAGTCAATCAGTGCCTTTTCAGAACTTCAGCATATATTTAATCAAATAGATTATTATTCCAAAAGGAATACATTTTCACCCTTTTGGAGCATTCTCTATTTGTAACATTCTAAAGTGCGCCTAGATTGACATCCTTTCTGAGGACTATCCCTGTAAGATAGCTCTGCAGTTAGGATTTCATCCCCTCCTTTCCTTACATCGATGATATATTTTTCCTCTGGACAGGTCCAAAATCGAGTCTAAAAGACTTTGTAAAGGCATTGAATCAGAATACCCAAAATCTTAAATTCACCTATGAATATTGTCACATCCAACTCAATTTCTTGGACTTAAAAATTTATGTGGACGAGTCAGGGCTGATCCATACTAATTTTTTCCGCAAGCCTTCAGCAGCAAATACAATATTACAAGCATCTAGCTCACACCCTCGACACTTACTTCGTAGTATTCCCTACGGCGAGTACATCAGGGCACGTAGGAATTGCACCACTGATGGTGACTTCCAAAAGGCTGCGGACAGGATCAGAGAAAGATTGCTCAAAAGGGGCTATGTTTCAAAAACACTGGTAACTGCATACAAAAAGGCAAAAGCAAGACCCAGGATTGAACTTTTGTACAAACCCAAATTACGACAACAAGAGCCTCCCCTCGCCATTACTCTAACCTATTCCGCACATCATCACAATCTCAGAAACATTATAAAACGAAACTGGCATATTCTTTTGGATGACTGCCAATTACGCAGCATCCTTCCAAACAAACCTAAATTCATTTATAGACGGGCGCGAAACATTCGTGACAATTAGTCCACAGCCACTTTGTTAACAAAAAGCTAACTAAGTATTGCAAGGTGACCGGTACGTACCAATGTAAAAAAAAGTGTAGTTCCTGTAAGTATATTAAAATGGGCAAAAGTGTAACAGTGTCAGGACATAAGCCAATTCGATTCAAACATTTCATAAACTGTGAAACCCTACATGTAATTTATATCTTGAGCTGCCCCTGTGGTCATTATTATGTAGGAAAGACGAAAAGACCATTTAAAAGACGAATTTATGAACATCAGTATGACATAAAATGTGGAAACCTAAAAACACCTGTTGGCCGACACTTCTTTCATTGTCACAATCAGGACCCTAAGGGGTTGACGCCTTACCAGGGCTGTTGCATGTGCAGGCACTGGGTTCATTAGCTTGACCCGGCGCGGTTGCCATTCCACTTCCGGGTATGTGGAGTGCAGATGCGCTCCACGTCTTCCGGAACTCGGCCCTGGGACGGAGCGTTACATGGGGCGCCACGCACGTTGTACGTGTGCGGCTCGCCCATATTACCAGTTAGCTTTGAAGTAGGCTGTCCTCCCCCCCTTCCCCTCCCCTCCCCTAGTACGGCGTCCTCGTTCCCTAGCGACGGGTGACGCACTTCCGGTTTTGCGAGGGTGCTGGATGCGCCCAACCTCCCGGAAGCAACGTCACCTAGGGGGCTATGGAGCGCATATAAAAGCGCTTAATGTGGCCCCGCACACTTGCACGGCGGTGATTGACCGCCTTCCACCGAACAGCTGGGTGGATTCACCGATCACTATTTTTTTGAACCCTTAATCATTTCAATACAATGATGTTACCAAAAGTAAGTTTTTTTTCTTTGTTTATCTTTTGAATGCCGGACCTATTTGGGAGTCCCCCCGGCCCACAACTAATACTAGACTTTGTATTGTTTGTTGTACCACACAGATATGATGTCTTAAGTTTCCAGCACTTGGAGCTGAACTAAGCATCTAGCACTTGGAGCTGAAGAACTATTTACACATGTATAACTGCTCAAAGGTATTTTTTTAGGTCTTAGACAATGTAGATAAAATAAGTCTGAATGCTCTCAGCTATATACTAATGTACTTTTATGTATGTGTTTCCCCCTTTTTTTTTGTGTGTGTTTCTCGTTACCCCAGACGTGCTGCTAACCTGATCATGAAATTTAAATAACCAGGCTGCAATATTGGGTGATTTATAGCTAAAAAGAAGCCCATGAATGGGCGAAACTAGTTGCTTTCACCGAGTGTCAAGCGATATGGAACAAATGTTGATCAGCTGTCTTATGCATATCTTCATAACTTATCTGGAGACATTAGGGTTGATTCAGAGAGACAAAAAAATACTTTTGTTTTTGTGCCGATCTGTATTTTTTTTCGTTTTGTTCCCGCTCGTGTATGAGTGTACGAGTGATTCAAAGCATGCATCGCAAGCCTTCAGTAAGGGTTCCATCTGTTCGTATGCCAATGAGAATGTCATTTTCAAGCTTTCGTTTTCCGTTTGTTACTCATGTTACAACGTAGGCTTTCGTTTTTGCCCTTTCTCCATCGTCTCCTCAAATGAATCATTTACGTTTCCCGTTAGATTCTGAATTCCTTTTACTATAAATAATTGTCCAGACAAAAATCTTTACGACCTTACGCCTGTGCACTACAAACTTAACTCATTAATGTGCTCGCCTACATATTAGCAGTGACTTACAGCCGCCTCGCCAGTCTTGATAAAGCTGCCGCTGGCAGTGAAACGCGTTGACGGCGACAGGCATATGAAACCAAAGAGGATCCACTTGCGATAGCTATCCCGCCCTTCTAAACAGTAACACCAACGGCCGTGGTGACTGGAGTCGGGTGAGAGCCTCGCCTATCCTTAAAACAAGCGATTTGTCACTTTTTAAATGTGAGTGCGCACTTGTAGGTTGCATTTTATAATTTTTAACATTAAAAAGCGGGAATACACTAGATTTTCTCTCTTTTGTTTTATCCTACACCTGTACTATCCTGGTGAGCTGAAATCTAGTGCAACCAGCACCTATAGCCCCTAATTGGATATCTACACAGAGGAGAAAGATCTAAGAGGAGTTAATATATACAGCTCTATATTCATTCACCAGCCGGTAAGAGTACCTAGCAACGGTGACGGGCACAGCGGTGACTTTATAAGTTTATGGGCACTGAAAATACTGTATAAGAAAGAACTACAGCTAGATATCACTTTGAATGGAAGAGGAAGAATTATAACTCTACCACTATATAAACAAGGACTATTTAAAGAGCCAGTGTCACCTGTTAAGAAAACTGCTAGCAGCATTTCTCTGTAGTTTTATATTTACAATTTGAACTTTGATACCTGAGGTGCTAAAGGTGCAGTGTTCTAAGAATGAGCTCTGTATTCCTAATTTGAATTTTGACACTAGAAGTGTTAAAGGAGTAGTGTCTCTAAGAATAGGAGCCAACCAAGGAGCCAATACCTCCTAATTAGACCTAATAGAGGCATTCTTTCTGCTCTGTGTTTATATATTTATACATATTTGGTTCACTCACTTCTGCTACAATGCTTAGCTGAATCACATCGCACTCAGTATATTATTCCATTTCCCACCCCTAAAACTGACCCAAATCACTTTGCGGTCTCATTCTTCTTCCATTTCTCACACCTAAAGCTTACCTAAATCACTTCGCGGTCTGGCGAATCTTCATATCTAAATTTAGTGTTTTGCATTCGTTTTGTGGTAACCAACCCTTAATGAATGTATTTAGAAAAGGAAATGACACCGACAATATTTTAAAAAAAAAGGGGTTTTTAAAATTGTTTCAACAAATTTACAACTTTGCTTATTATTTTTTTTATTTTAAAAAATATAAAACTTTTAACATATTTTCAACTTTTAAAATAACATATAAAATGTAGTAAAATATATACATAGCAATGGCAGGTCACAGGATATTATTCTTCATCTGTGGTCCCCAATGAGTCGCGCAGCTCCTGCATCTCGCCCACCAACTTAAGGACCCTGGCACTCAGTTGTGCCACTCTGGCACGTGTGGTCCCTGTTAAAAAATGTAAAATAAATTATTGGTATAACCTTGTTGGGGTCATACTGCAGTGCCCACCCCTATATGGTCCAAACACCTAAATCTGGACTTCAAAAGCCCGAAGACCCTCTCCACAATGGCCCAGGTTTTGCAGAGGGCCCGATTATAGAACTCCTGGCCCGCATTCTGCAGGTGAAGAGCGGGCATCAGGAGCAAGGGTAGGAGCAGATATCCAGAATCCCCTGAAAGAATTTAAAAATACTAACATAAAATACACATTCTAAGCAACAATATTGTTTAACATGTCATCAAGGGCTAAAAACAGCCATAGGTTAAGACATGGGTCATCAACTATATTCATTGCCATACAGTGAAAATGGATTGATGGAATGTGAGAATACTTACCCAGGAGCCATCCACCAGATAATTCTCCTAACTCAAACTGACGAAATAAGCCGGAGCTCCGCAATATTTAAGCATCATGGGACGACCCTGGATGCCCTGCAAGCACACTGAGGAATCGAATATGGGGGAGTTTTTTTCTCTGCTTCTTGTCTCCTGATACCCCTTCCCATCCAGGGTAGGAGTGCAGGGGGGAGGAGCTGGAAAAATACAGGAAACTGGTCCTTATAAGCTCAACCTTGTGAGTGTAATTTTATATATTACCAGTTACAAGAATGGTCTATAAGTATCTGATTCACTCTATTAGCTTAAATCAACATTTATTCAGCTTAGTAAATACAGTTGTCTGTTTGGGTCAGCTTTGTAGCAAGTGTTTTTTGTGTTTGTAGCAAGTACTCCACAGTTTTCTAGCAAGGGGTTTAAACCCGTCACTTGGTGTAGACGCGTTTCGCAGTTTAACTGCTTCTTCAGTACACCAATATACTAAAACATAAAACATTAATTATATTTATGCCATACATACTTGAGTATATTTCTTTTGTACATTTTCTTTCATTGTGAGTGCACTTACTTGTTAGCTTGCTTTCTCAAAGGTTTGTAGCTTTATTCGCAGACTTGCAACATATCTATAGGGTTAGGTTAGGTAATAGGTCAATTGTTAATTTGATGTTTTTAGGTCTGCTTTAGGCTGTATATAATTTTGTGGGGACTTACAGTTTTGCTCTCGGTATATATGGGACCTATAAAATAAGTAATGCTTCATTTAATGTTATGCACTTAACTAGGCTCTTTATAGGTTCATAGCTTTATCTATTGATTTGGTTGTAATGTGTGAACTTACATTTGCTGCCTGGGGTGACAAACTTACCGGTGCCTGGTCTTCTCTTCTGATCGGGGTGCGCTGCTGGAAGCGTGTGGCTTGTGTATCTCCGTACAGTTGAAACACAATACAAAAAGACATGTGAGGACCTCAACCAACACAAGGATTGGACTGAATTTGACACACATAATACACAGATCAGGAAGCAAATTGAAACCTTAGTAAAGGAAGTGCGGGAGTTTAAAAATAGGAAACTAAACAGAGACAGAATAGCCTACAAGGAACACAGAGCATATAAGTGGCAAACAGGCTCCTTAACAAGCACACAAAGAAGAAACAATCTAGACCCATACACTACAGAATATTCCTCTTCATCCTCTGAAAGTACATCCTCTAGAGACCAGCCACAAAGACACCATACCCTGTTCTCGAGATATCAAAAGAAAGGCAAATCAGGGAAGGGAGGGGACAGAGGAGCCACAACTCCCTACCAAAGAGGAAAAAGGAAAACGCTACCATCCCCAGAAAGTGGACAAGAAGAGAGAGGGGGAACATCAGATCCTTTTTTAGACCTAAGCCAAATAGGCCAAAACATATCGGGAGATACAACTCAAGCCTACAAAAGGGGAACATACACACAACAACAACCATGAACCTAACCATGGAGAAAGAACACGACACAAACCCCAAAACACAGGACATCATGAATCTGGCGAACATTCCCCTCACCAAATACCAAGAGGAAGTCCTAAGGCTAGGTTTAAATTTCTGCCCAGAAACAAACCTCAATAAATTCGAACTAATAAAGGACTTGAACCTGTTTGTCAGGAAAATACTATTAAAGTACCAATTCAGTGACAAAGAGATGGGCATAGCAAAACTAACCCACACAAACGGTAGACACACAGGACTTATTAACACAAGGGCATATGGAAACCCTACACATACTAGAGTCCCTCTACAACTCCGACACACACGAAACACAGGAGGAACAAATATCAAAAACTTTCAAAAAACCATCCACCTACTTCCCACCCCTAACCATAAATGCAGGAGTAAAGACATTTGTCAATCTAGTTACCCAAGAAATTGAGAGCATGAATACTAAAGGAAAACGTCCCTAAAATATAACACCACAACCCAAACAGGCCCTCAGGGAACTACAAAACAACCACGAAATAGAAATAAAACCTGCCGACAAGGGCGGGAACATTGTAATAATGTCCAAAATGCAATATGAAAATATGTGCTTGAAAATACTAAATAACCAACAATGGTACCATTCTCAAAATTGAAGAAAGATGAAGAGGAATATATTGAAATCATTAACAAGGCATATACACACAAAATTATTGATAAACCAACCAAAGACTTCCTAATGGTCTCCAATCCGGTTACGCAAACTTTCTATGCGCTCCCGAAAATTCATAAGTCCGAGAAAGATCCACCGGGCTGCCCAATAGTTGCAGGGATCAATTTCCTGACGAACGAAGCTAGTGAATATGTAGATTAATTTCTCCAGCCCTTTGTACAGTCACTCTCCTCATACACACGAGATACCCCCCACCTATTACAGATGCTACAAAACCTTACTATTCCAACTCCCAGTATACTTGTAACACTAGATGTTGAAGCACTTTACTCAAGCATTCCACATTCATTAGGACTCAAAGCCGTGAAATAGTACCTAGACCAAACAGACATAATGCAACCACAATACACTATTGCTACAATTATTAGAATTTATTCTCACACACAACACATTCCTCTACAACCAACAACTGTACCACCAACTACAAGGAACGGCGATGGGGACAACCTGTGCCCCATCATTCGCAAACTTGTACTTGGGCTGGTGGGAGAACCTAACCTGGCAAGATGAAGAAAACATACAATTCACAGAACAAGTGGCCTTGTGGCTACGTTACATTGATGATATTTTAATTGTCTGGGAGGGCATAGAACAAAACTTGCTCAAATTCGTAGAAAAACAAAATACTAACAACCTTAATCTCAAATTCACACTCACATACAATACATCTGAAGTAACCTTCCTAGACCTTAAAATAAGCTTGGACAGCCAGGGAAGATTAACCACGAATCTCTACCGAAAAACTACAGCTGCAAATAATATATTGAGGGCATCTAGCTCACACCCGGTCCCCCTTTAAGAACAGTATACCCTACTGAGAATATCTAAGGGCGAGACGCAATTGTACAGAGGATTCAGATCTCAAAAAGGCAGCAGACGGAATAAGGTCCCGTCTTCTAGCCAGAGGATATAGCCAGAAGGTTCTCAAAAAGGCCTTTATGAGAGCAAAAGGAAAGAATAGAGACAGCATTCTAAATCAGAGCCGAATTAAAACAGAGAAGAAAACATTGGATTACACTCCATTCATCCTAACCTACACTAAACAATACAAAGAAATCAAACATACCCTGGAAAAACACTGGCATATACTTCAAAGAGACCCAGATGTGGGAAAGTTTCAAACTTAACTTCAGGCGGACAAGATCGATAAAAGATGATTTAGTACAAAGTCATTATGTGCGAGATAAAAAGAAGGAATGTTGTACTACTAAAGGCACCTATAGTTGCCAGAGCTGCAGCTACTGTAGATACATAAAGCAAGGACAAGAAATTGTGGTACTCCCGGATACACTTTTAAAACAAAGACACTTTGGGAATTGTAACACTACTGATCTAGTTTACATACTTATCTGCCCATGTCAAAGGTTTTACATAGGCAAAACCAACAGGAGATTAAGAATTTGCATATATGAACACCTTAGAGATATCAAGAAAAAGAATTTACTTACACCAGTGGGAAGACATTTTGCCAGACAGAAAGAAACTAAATGGATCACAACACTCAGAGCCACCCGGCCCCCGGGCCTAAATGAAACCTGCAGTTTCACACCATTTTTAAAATAAGAAGGTAACAAAAACATCAAATAATAGATGAAAAACCCATTCCTCAGCCCTATTTAATAGATTACTATTGATAAGTTTGAATACAATATGAGATCAATTAACCAGTTACTCAGAAAAGCAACTTTGATTACTAAAGTTATGTCTCTACTTTTCTATCTTAAAAGCATTAGCACATGTAATGTGAGTGCACCTACTAATATTAGTATAAATTTGGACAAATTATTTGGTGACATACAAACCGTAAGGGAACAACACCTAAATAAATAAATAATAACCAGAGCCGGACACTCCTAAAGAATCCCAATAAAGAATACAGATTCAAAGGGACAAATGCTGATAATTGCCAAGCACCTTATAGGTAAAACGCGGACACAATAGAGCGCTAGATACACACATATTTATCAGTTTACATGGTCGCAACAGGCTCCAGAAAAATGGTGACCGCCGGGCCCACAGACTCTAGGCTCCAGATAAAAAAGTAAACGCACTGCCAACACTCGACAGAAGGCTTAAGGAAAATGCAATAACCAAAAAGATGGCCACATACTGACAGGAGACATGCATAAACTTCCGGCGGGGCCGCCTAGGGCATGGAGGAACCGCCCTCCACTGATGTTCTGGCATCTCATTGGCCAGGATTTGACCAGAGGGGAAGTTATATTTCCCTCTACTACGGTGGCCCCTAGCGACGCAACGTGTGGACATTTCAAAGCGTGCACAAGCGCAGAAAAAAGGGGGAATAACTATGCATTCCGCAATGACAATACCAATAGACTGACTGACAGAATACTACATAAGCCACACGCTCCCAGCAGCGCACCCCGATCAGAAGAGAAGATCGGGCACCGGCAAGTTTGTCACCCCAGGCAGCAAATGTACACATTACAACCAAATAAATAGATAAAGGGGGGCGTGGCTTGACAATGGCGGTGTAAAGACGCACCGGGAGGGAGCTCCGTGTCCAGAAGCTGTAGAGCCGAGGCAGAATACCGGCAAGCCACCCGCAAACCCCATGACTACGCAGGGGAAACTGCGGGGATCTATCAGAAAGGGCAGATCCCATACTATCCCCGCATTATTCAGCGGCAGAGGTGCTGACAACAAGGAGGCGGCGACGAGGAAGATGGCGGCGGCGGGAGCCGAGGAGCGCACGTGGGCGCGAGACCGCAGCGCAGCAGGAGGAAGCGCTTACCTGCACACCGACCCCGGCAAAACATCCTCTCGCACATCGGGGAGCCCACTGAGAGACACAGAGCATCCACCCCGGCATCGAGATGGAGCGTCGGGGGGAGTGGAGGCCGGATGACAGTTGAGGTGGAGGTACACAACGGGGCGGACGGGAGGGGGAGAGCACCCGGCGGGTCTCGGGCTAGTCATTCACCCTGGCCCCCCCGCCCAGCCCCCGCTCTGAGAAGTCAGTGGCCCCGCTCCACACCACACTGAGCCAGGCTGGGAGCACCCTAGGGGGAGGAAGTGGTGGCACCCCTTTATCCCACAGCGTAGAGCACGCCGCTCAGAACACGAAGCAGTGCAGTGAGGGTTCCATGCTTGGGGACAGCTGCAGTCCTGATTCCCCGCCACGGAGCCATCAGAGGGACCCCCCTATTCTGCATTCACGGAGGCGGAGTTGCACAAATTGAGAAGCTGCCGTCGTGCGCAGGCTCTTTGACGGGCACCCCTTCGCCTCCACTGAGCCCATAGCCGAGTTGGCAGGCCCGCTCTGGGTCCCTTCCTGGCAGTCCTGCAGGGGGTTTAGTGCTCCGTGCACCCTTTGGGAGGAAGACGTGATCCCGTCTGCGCAGGGATCCCTGAGGGGGGGCGAACATCCCTGTGCCGCCCGCCCTCCATCGAGTTATCTCCTCTGCAGAGCTCCACAGCTGCCATACCAATAGATCTACTTTCCCATTCCATCGCGGAGGCGGTAAAAGTCAATATCAAGATGGCCCTGCGGACTCCCAATGCGTGGGGATTTTGACGGATATGTTTCCAGGATGGAGGGCACCATCAAGAGAGAACTGGCGGCTTTGCAAGGCTCGGTGGTGGAAGTTACAGAAAGAATGGATGGGGTTGAAGCCTCACATAGAGCCCTGGAGACGCGCGTGGCAGAATTGGAGCAGCAACAGGACCGGAACAAGCGCCTCCTATCTGATCTTTCCCTGGCTCATGACAACGTGGAGAACAGGAGCCGTAGGAACAATCTGCGCCTTCGGGGGGTCCCTGAGTCGGTGGAGCCGCAGGATCTACTGGGGGCAGTCTTCTATTTTCAACGAGCTCCTAGACCTTCCCGACACAAATCATATTGAATTGGACCGGGTTCACAGGGCCCTGAGCCCCCGGCCGCAGGATCTAAATAGGCCCAGAGACATAATCTGCAGAGTGCATTTCTTCAAGATAAAGGAATATATACTTCGCCGCGCGTGGGAGAAGGGCCCGGTCAGATACAAGGGCGCGCAGGTGATCATACTCCAGGATTTGCAGATGAGAAAGCTCCTGAGGCCCCTCCTGGATACCATTCAGAGGCGGGGGGCGTCCTAAAGGTGGGGAACCCGTTCCAGCTTTTGGTGAGTAGGGGTGAAAACATATTTGCCCTCAGAGCGCTGGCCAAATGCCGGACCTACTTCACTTCCCCTCGCCGCCGGTGACTTAGCCGCATAACATCACCCACCACTGTTTTTGGTAGCATCTGTGCCGGTGGCGGGGGGCGTCGCGGAGGGGCTCGACGCAGGGGGGGCGGCTGGCGGCCGGGGCGGTGGGCATGCCGCCTTGTGGCTTTGGTCTTGCCTTCCGCCTGGGCCGCCGGCCTGATTGCCGGGCCTGGGCCCTCCCCTGTTAAATTTGTTTGTTGTTGTTGAAGTTTCTTTTCTTAAATTGTTAGAATTATATGTTTGATTAGAATTGCTTGTGATCTAGTGCCCCTCTTGACGGGGGTCCTCGCTTGGGATGCCACAGGGTTGTGCTGCTGAGTGAGGTGACAATCTGCTTTGAACTCCCCAACCCCCTATGCAGCAGAGTTTTGGTGCATTCGGGCCATGATCGGGGTATGCCTCGCTGAGTAGCTACAATCGGGACGCGTCTCCCAACCCGTTGGACGCGTGCCTAGTCTTCCTACCCCCCCCCCACACATTTGGTGCACCCCTCTGGGGAAGCCTCCTGGCCTTCTCTAGACGGGAATAGACTTTGCATCGGGCTTGCATGCCCATGGACGGGTGACCCTCTGGTGTCCCCCTCGCTAAGTGCATAGCTAAAAGGCACCGTTTCCGGCTCCCGCTCTCCAGCGGATAGCCGGCGGACTACCCGTTGGTTCTTAGTTTCCCTTTGCCATTTGTGATTTTCCCCCCAACCTCCAGTCTCTCACTCTCCGGCCCTTAGAGCACGACTGCTCCCTCTCCTCGACCCTTACGCCTACCTCCCCCCTCCGGCCCCTGCTTTCCTTGCATTCTCTTCCTTTGGTGTGTGGGACCGTGTGAAGGACAAACAATGCGGCCACACACCCGAGCCCCAGCAATTTCCTCTTCCTTACCCCGCCCCAGGGGCAATATGACCCCAATAAAAATAGTGACCCTAAATGCAAAGGGGCTCAACACTTCAGAGAAGAGAACTATCCTAGGGCAGACGTTAAAAAGATGTAAAGCCGAAAATTATATTTCTACAGGAGATGCATTTCAAAAGAGATGCGGCTCCTAGGCTCTGTAATAGACACCAAAAAGAAGGGAGTAGCCATCATGCTTGCGAGAGATTTGCCCTTAATTTCTAAGGCGGTTTGGAGGGACGAATCGGGCAGGGTAGTACTGGTCAAGGGTCTGATTAATCATAAAATGTACACATTGGCTTCTATATATGCGCCCAATCAAGGACAGATCCAATTTTTAAAACACACATTGGATAAGATAGTGACATTTATGGAGGGAGAGGTGATTTTGGGGGGAAACTTCAATATAACCATAAAGCCCCTACTTGATTCATCGGCGGGCAGATCATCGGTCTCCCAGTTGGCGCTGAGATCTCTGAGGAAGAAACTGCATGCTATGCAGCTGGTGGACGCGTGGCGGGTCAGGAACCCTAGCACACGGGAGTACTCCTTTTTCTCAAATGTTCATGGGACATACTCCAGGTTAGACTACATCTGGGTTTCACAAAGCTTATTGAGCCTGGCCACTGGGGATGGGATTTATCCTACCTCCTTCTCAGATCACGCTCCGGTTTTCCTAGATTGGGGGGGGAAACTTCAATTTAACCATAAAGCCCCTACTTGATTCATCGGCGGGCAGATCATCGGTCTCCCAGTTGGCGCTGAGATCTCTGAGGAAGAAACTGCATGCTATGCAGCTGGTGGACGCGTGGCGGGTCAGGAACCCTAGCACACGGGAGTACTCCTTTTTCTCAAATGTTCATGGGACATACTCCAGGTTAGACTACATCTGGGTTTCACAAAGCTTATTGAGCCTGGCCACTGGGGATGGGATTTATCCTACCTCCTTCTCAGATCACGCTCCGGTTTTCCTAGATCTTGACCTCATAGACAGAGCCCCGTCCCCCTCGATGTGGAGATTAAACAAGTCGCTCCTCCAAAACGCGGTGGTGACACAGGACATACGGGAGGGACTGGAAGCCTACTTCAGAGTCAATGACAATGGGGAGGTCACACCATTGACGCTTTGGGAGGCCCATAAAAGTGTAATAAGGGGACTCCTGATCAGTCATGGGGCGAGACTCAAAAAAGAAAGATTATCTCAAATCACAGATCTCACTGAAAAAGTCAAGCGCCTGGAGCTGTCTCATAAGCAGACTGAGGCAGCGAAAGTACTTGGGGAACTGACTCAGACTAGGGAGGCCCTCAATGTGCCCTGTTGAGACAGAAGGCTAAACACGTTATTAGGAGCTGTAAACGCACCTATTATGAATATGGCAATAAGAGCGGTGCACTTCTAGCTAGGGCACTCAGACAACAGCAATCCCAGAACTTCATTGCTGAGATACTGGACAACTCCCAACACACACAACATACCACGAAGGGGATAGCGGATGCATTTCGATCTTATTACTCGGGTCTGTACAATCTGGAGTGTGGGCCGGCGGCGCGGACGCGCGCAGGCAAAATAGAGGAGTATATAGGGGGCTCCGGTATGTCAGCAGTCACAGAGGAGATTGCGGGGTCTCTGGAGGATCCAATTGGGATGGAGGAGCTCCTGGAGGCGATTAAACAGACCCCGACAGGAAAGGCCCCGGGGCCAGATGGATACTCTGTTAAATATTATAAAACCTTTGTCACAATATTCGGTCCGCATTTGGTTAAGGCTTGGAACTCGACCCCAGACCCAGAGGCGTCTGGCGCTTTCTTGGGCAGGGACCTCGAGGCGCACATCTCTGTCCTACATAAGCCGGGAAAAGACCGCTTATCATGTAAGAGCTACTGCCCCATCTCCCTTCTCAACGCAGACCTGAAGCTGTATGCCAAAATCATAGCCAATCGACTGCCCCGGTGGTGGCTCAGGTAGTCCATTTGGACCAAACGGGTTTTGTGTTGGGAAGGGAGGCCAGGGATAATGTGGTTCGGGCGCTTAGCGCAATACACACGGCCCAGAACTCTGACATACATATGATGCTTTTATCCACAGACGCGGAGAAAGCGTTTGACAGGGTGGGCTGCCCTTTTTAAAGAGAGACCCTCAGACACGTGGGCCTGGGAGATAACATGAGGAAACTTGTTGAAGCCCTGTACACGGTGCCATGCACCAGGGTTAAGGTTAATGGCCATCTTTCTGCCCCATTATTAATCCGCAACGTAACCCGCCAGGGTTGCCCTCTGTCACCCCTTCTATTTGCCTTGACCCTAGAACCTTTTCTATGCAGGATCAGGGAGAACGTGGATGTAGGAGGCCTGTGGTTCAGAGGGGATACCCATAAGGTCGCTGCTTGTGCAGACGACCTGTTGTTTTTCATCTCGAACCCCACGATCACCTTGCCAGTCCTGATGAAAGAGTTTGAAGTTTTTGGTAGGCTGTCCTTTTTTAAAATCAACTTCGAGAAATCTGAAGCACTAAATGTGTCACTCTCGGGGGACGTGGTCGGGAATATTCAACAGTCATTCTCCTTTAAGTGGGCCAAGACCTCTATAACGTACCTCGGCACACAGCTGCCAAGCAGGTTATCGAGAATTCTGTCGCTGAATTTCCTGCCACTATCCTAGAGAACAAAAACCGCGTAGAAAGATGGGACACCCCCACCTTCTCCTGGATGGACAGGATCAATATAATCAAAATGTCGATCTTGCCGAAACTGTTGTACCTATTCCAAGCACTCCCGATTACCATTCCTAGACCTTTCTTCAGGGATCTGGATAAAATCCTGATGGGATTTGTCTGGCAAAAAAGAGGGTAAGGCTTAAGCGGCAGTTATTGTGTAGGCCCAAACATCTATGGGGCATGGCGATGCTGGATGTTCATTCATACTGGGTAGCTCCCCATCTACAAAGAGTTTGTGAATGGCACACATGCAAGGGAACAAAGAGATGGGTCCAACTGGAATGTGCCTTGGCACCAGCCCCTCTAGATACCTCTGCTTGGAATAGAGAGAGCGACATCCCGGGGATGAGATCTCACCCAACCATAGCACCCACACTGGGGGTCCTGCGGAGCGTCAGTAATCGACCTGACATTCCTCCTTGGCCCTCTCCCATGCTCGTGCTGGTGGACAACCCACTACTTCTGGCAAATTGCACTAGGGCGGACCTTAGGGAATGGGGAAAGGTGGGTCAGCTGAGAGGTGGCGATTTGTTAACGGAGGGAGAATGGGTCTCCCTGGCTGAACTAAGGGCTAAACTAAAGAACGGGGACCTAGACCCTTGGACCCTGCTGCGATTCCAGTCAGTGCTGTCTCGGCTGGGCTTCCAAAGAAAACCATGCCCCCACCTGATCTCCAAATTATACTCGCTCCTAATGGCTGAGCAGGTGGTCCCCCCTACATTCTGGAGAGATTGGGAGAGCAGAGCACTGGGTGACAAGGAGAGGAGCAAAATAGCAACCTTAGCGCAAAAATCCTCGGTAGCCACGAGAATTCAAGAGGTCAACTACAAACTGTTGACACGCTGGTATTATACCCCAGATAGACTGAGTAAGATGCTCGGCACGGCTGACCCAAGTTGTTGGAGATGTGGAGAGGGGCCGGGGACCCTGCTCCACATATTTTGGACGTGTCCCCGGATCCAGGATTACTGGAGAGCAGTCCTGCCCATTGTCACGGAGCTTACGGGGGCACAATTGCAGGAAGACCCAGCCCAGATCCTGCTCCACTCAACGATGGTCAATGTTGGAACCTAGGTTCTGGAAACAAAAAGAAGATCCCCTCTGTAAGGGATTGGGCGAAGGAGGTTATGAGTGTTAGGGAAATGGAAGATTTAACGCTGCCTATACATGATAGGGATGAGCAGTATAGAACTACTTGGTTGCCCTGGTTCATCTATGAGGAATCAGCAGAGTTTAGAAGCCTGTTTGAACAGTAGGCCCTGGGTGGTGACTGTGACGCTGTTTTGCGTAGCTCTCCACGGGTAGAATGGAATCCGGGTGATATTAGTTGCTGGTGAGCCGGAGAGAGAAACCGGCTTGGTGCCGCGTCCCGCATGCCATATACCCTTTCCCTCCCACTGCCCTAATCATATTCTTTCACCACCCATACCCCTTTGATTCCACCCCACCTCTCCCCGGGAGCAGCACATGGATACACCTAGTGACTGGAGGACGCCAACCCCCCTATAAAAAGTAAAGTAACAATCAGTAAATGATTGTTTGTGGATAGTATTAGGATATGTGGGGGTGCAGTGTATGAATATATAGGTATATATATATATATATATATATATATATATATATGAATCTATGTATACCTGTATATATTTCTGCCTATTCAGGGCATGAATTTATTCCTCCAAAATAGTACAAGATTCATTTATTGGCTTATACTGACCTCTTGTGGTCAGCACCAAAAATGACTAGGTCATCGAATACCTTAGCCACGCCCCCAATGACCTCATGTTTACTAGGAGGAGCTACTTAGATAAGAAATGTAAATATAATGAGTAAGGCTCATATAGCATGAGATCATCAAGCTCAAAAAGCTCATCTGATATCGCATATGCTCATCTGATCATCAACCTCATGTATCCCATAAGCTTTGCATGATTGTAAACCGACGTTCCATAGAAATTTGGTAACGTATGGTTCTTACTATTGTAAGGGGTTAGGTAGCGGGTTAGTCTTCTCCTGGGTAGACGGGCACAAGGTCCACAGAACAAGAGAGGATCATTTAACTGACCTCAGCCAGTTTTATTTTCAGATTGTGGTATAAAGTAAAACAAAACTAAACAAAAGAAGTCCTTTTCCCAGGTTGAGAGAGAGAGTGTGTGTGAACTCCCCCCTTCTATCAGGCAAGCACACCTTGGACTAATCAGACAGCCCAAAACCTGGCATGTCCGCGTGGAGTGGGGCCCACCCTCTCTTCCCCACTCCAGCAACACAGGCCCTGTAAACGGGTTTTTTTTTACTCAAACCTTAAACTAGAGATCCTAGATCTCTAGTTTCTAACTTCCTGGTTACTTTTACCTGACAGATACAAGAACTCTTGGGCAGATATACACACCCTCTATGACTTGTCCAGACACTCTGTCACACATCCTCCCCCCCTGTTTCAGAGCCGGGCTGGAACACAACTGGTCATCATACAATGTACCCAAGATAAGGCATCAGCATTTTCCATTTGGGTCCCTGGCCTGTGTTTTACTGTAAACCTGTATTCCTGTAAGGCCAATATCCATCTTGTAACCCTCCTATTCTTTTCCTTATTTTCACACATCCACTTGAGTGGAGCGTGGTCCGTAACCAATTCAAACTGACGGCCAAGCAGGTAATAACGGAGGGCTTCTAGGGCCCATTTAATGGCTAGGCATTCTTTTTCTACAATCGCATACTTTGTCTCATGATCATTTAATTTTCTACTTAAGTACAGCACCGGGTGTTCCTTACTATTCCGCACCTGTGACAGTACTGCCCCCAGTCCCACATCAGATGCATCCGTTTGAAGGAAAAACTCTCTCCTAAAGTCTGGCGTTATCAGCACCCGCTGCGACACAGTAGGCTTTTAAGGGTCTGAAATGATTTTTCCGCCTGTGGCGTCCACTTAACCATGACAGAGTCTTTGCCTTTCATCAGGTCAGTCAAAGGGGCCGCAAGGGAGGCAAAATTAGGTATAAACCTTCTATAATAGCCTGTAATTCCCAAGAAAGCATGGACTGGCTGAGGCCATCTTTGTATGGCTTCAATCTTGTTTAGTTGGGGTTTTACCAAGCCACGGCCTATGTTGTAACCCAGGTACTTGGCCTCCTCCAGTCTCATGGCACATTTTTTTGGATTGGCTGTAAATCCTGCCTCGCACAGAGAATTGATAACAGCCTGTACTCTAGGTAAATGGGACTCTCAATCTGGACTTTGGATGATTATATAATCCAGATAGGCTGCTGCATACTGTCTATGAGGTCTCAAAATTCTATCCATAACCCTCTGGAAGGTGGCAGGTGCCCCATGCAAATCAAACGGCAAAACAACATAATGAAACAACCCGTCCGGAGTGGCAAAGGCAGTTTACTCTTTGTCCTCATCTGTTAATGGTATATGCCAGTACCCTTTGGTTAGATCTAGGGTTGTTATATAATGGGCATTTCCTAGTCTATCAATGAGCTCATCCACACGCGGCATTGGGTAAGCATCAAATTTAGATATAGAATTAAGCTTACGGAAGTCATTGCAAAACCTCCAGCTGCCGTCTGGCTTAGGGATCAGAACTATGGGGCTGGACCATTGCTATGGGACTCTTCTATTGCCCCAAGTTTTAACATTTTCCTCACCTCTGCAGAGATAATCCCCCTCCTGGCCTCTGGTATTCTGTAGGGCCTCAGCTTAACCTTTTCATCTGGTTCAGTCAGAATGTCATGTTTAATGAGAGACGTACGACCTGGGGTATCAGAGAAAAAACCCTTGTTCTTAAAGAGGAAACCCCTGCACTTCTACTTTCTGTGTATCTGCAAGGGAGTCGGGTACTGTTACTTCTGGCAACAAGGGCTTCGCAGAGGCTCTGGTTGGGATGAGGTGTCTGCAGCAAGTTACAGTCGATCTTTCCACTGTTTTATAAGATTGACGTGGTACACTTGCTCCGTCTTCCGTTTACCTGGCTGGCGGATTTTATAGTTCTCCTTATTTATTCTTTCTAATACCTCAAAGGGCCCTTGCCATTTAGCCAGAAATTTGCTTTCTACTGTAGGGATCAGCAATAAAACCCGGTCACCGGGTGCAAAGGTACGTATTCTGGCACTGCAGTTATATACTTTTTGTTGTGCCTCCTGAGCCTTTGCCATAAGTTCTCGCACAATAGGCAATACTGCCGAGATTTGATCCTGCATTTGGGCCACATGTTCAATGACACTCCTATAGGGGGTAGCTTCTTCTTCCCAGATTTCTTTTGCTATATCTAGAAGGCCCCTCGGGTGACAGCCATATAGTAACTCAAATGGAGAATACCCTGTAGATGACTGAGGGGCCTCACGGATGGCAAACATGAGGTAAGGGAGAAGGAAGTCCCAAATTTTCCCATCTTTGTCCACCACCTTCCTTAACATGGCATTTAGGGTTTTATTGAATCTCTCTACCAGTCCATCGGTCTGCGGATGGTAGACAGAAGTACGCAGCTGTTTCACCTGGAATAATTTACACAGCTCTTTCATGACCCGGGACATAAAGGGGGTACCCTGATCTGTAAGGATCTCTTTTGGTAGTCCTACCCGGCTAAACACGTGCACCAACTCTTTAGCTATAGCCTTGGATGATGCATTGCGTCCACAGAACAAGAGAGGATCATTTAACTGACCTCAGCCAGTTTTATTGCCAGATTGTGGTATAAAGTAAAACAAAACTAAACAAAAGAAGTCCTATGCCTGTCCGGCTCTAACTAAACATTAGGTGCTCCTGACTAACCCAGTGCTGGCCTAGTACAGGGCACCATAACATACCGCCGGCAATGCTCCCACAGGCTCCTTGCAGATGTCCTGTTCCCAGGTTGAGAGAGAGAGAGTGTGTGAACTCCCCCCTTCTATCAGGCAAGCACACCTTGGACTAATCAGACAGCCCAGACCCGGACTGTCCGGGTGGAGTGGGGCCCACCCTCTCTTCCCCACTACAGCAACACAGGCCATGTAAATGTGTTTTTTTACTCAAACCCTAAACTAGAGATCTTAGATCTCTAGTTTCTAACTTCCTGGTTGCTTTTACCTGACAGATACAAGAAATTTTGGGCAGATATACACACCCTCTATGACTTGTCCCTATACTCTGTCACACTATTTAATAGTTAATTGGCTGGACATTGTGAAAACTCTTGCTGGAATATATTCCAACAAGCTAAATTCCAGTCCAGTAATTGAACTATACTATCAAATATCTTTGGTTGAATTTTATAATTGTCGGAGCATTGTTTACTGGGGATAATTATTTATTTTTAATCTATAAATTTGATATTGAAATTAAGCATAATTAAAGTTAGTTAATCAAAAGGTTATTTTTGGTGTATAAGTGAGCCCTCTTGTGGCTAAATTTGATAAGTGCAAGATATATGGTTTCATCTGATTTTTTTTTTTATTGATTATTCTAATTGTATTTAGAATAAATAATTGTTATTTATCTTTAACCGTTATTAGTAAGTTTTACTATTGCGCTGCTAAATTACCTCAAGAGATCTCTTTTATAAGGTGTTTATGTCCACCTTAACCCTTTAAGTGCCAGCCTACCTGGAGTTTTTGTCACACTCTGTTGCCAGACCATTTTGCACTATTTTACTATTATGTTCAAATGTGATTTTTTAAGGGATTTCCAGGGATTTCCCAGGAAAATGATATATTGTTTTTTTCAGCAGAGTCTGAGCTTTAACATGAAATGTCTTGTTTGTCATTTTTTAGGTGTATTCTCAATATTTTTTGGCGAAACATGTGCAAAAAAATTTTAAAAAATCAATTTTTTACAATTTGTAGTGTTTTTTTGTAATAAAAAATGTAAGTTTGTCAATAAAATCTTATTGCGTGTGAAACCCCAATTTCTCCCAGTTACAGCGGTACCACATATGTATAGGTAGACACCTTTTCCTGCCCAGGAGACTCCCCCAAACTGAAACAGAGCTTTAGGGGATTTTCTGAAAAAATACAACTGTGATATGCGCTATGCGCACCTTGCAGTTTTTCCAGAAAAACAACCCTTTACATTTGAAATACCCCCCACAAACTATATATTCTCTGGAAGTACACACCTCAGGCTTTCTATTTGTACCAGGCTTGTTGATGTGGCCACAGTTTTCTAGAAGTAATCCCTCAATGTATTCTTTGGTTGCAAAGAGTTTCCCTAAAAAAAGGATAAAAAAGCAGAATCAAAGCCACATTTTCCTAAAAAAACTATATACAAACAAGAAAAAACAAGGATCTGAAAAAGCAACATCCCCCGAACAGAACGATACCCAACATGCATGGGTTCTGTCAAGGGAAGAGTTGCCAAACACCCCAAAGTAAAGCATGTGCGTAACGGTAATTTTTCTTGAAAATTTCAGCTCTGCAGACAAAGTGCGCACCTTGCGATTTTTCAACCAAAACAACCCTTTACATTTGGAATATCCCCCATAAACCATATATTCCCTGAAAGTACACATGTTAAGCTTTCTAAGCGTACCCAGCTTGTTGTAGTGGGCTCATCTTTCTGGAATTAATCCCTCAAAGAACTCTTTGTTGCGCAGAGTTTCCCTAAAAAATGTATAAAAAAGCAGAATAAAAAACACCTTTTACTAAAATATAAATATGCAAACCAGAAAAAACAAGCTAAGTCTGAAAGCGCAAGGTCCCCCGAACAGAACAATACCCAACATGCAGAGGTACTATTAACCCTTTTAATTGCCAGCTTACTTGAGATTTTGTCACCCTCTGTTGACAGGTCATTTTTCCCCATTTTGCGCCATGTTTTGCGCCATGTTTTGCGTCATTTTGCTGGAATTTTCAGGAAAATTATATATATATTTTTTGCAGCAGAGTTTAGGCTTTAACATGAAATGTCTTGTTTGTAAATTTTATTTATTATTAATTTTATTTATTATTAAGTAAAAAAAAATAAATAAATAAAATTTTTTTTTAGAAAATTGCCTCCTTTATTTTACATAAAAAATTTATTTTATTAAAGAAAACCATATTGCATGTGAAAGCCCCATTTCTACCGATTAGAACAGTACCACATATTTATCGGTAGCCCCCCGTTCCTGCCCAGGAGACCCCCCTAACTGAAACAAGTAATTTTTAACATTTACAAATAAAATACAAATACCATCCACACTACAAAGGGTTAAATTGAGAAAAAAAAATGACATAGGGTCCCCCCTCCCGGGAGGGGGGGCCCATTTTTGGGGGGGATTTTTAAGGGTTAAAAATCCTTAAAAATAAAAAGAAATGACATGGGCCCCCCCTTACCCAAAGTAACCAGCCCGGGACCAGCTATGTAGGGCTTGTAGGAACGGGGCGCAGGGGCCAGCTTTTGTGGCCCCTGGCCCTGCAGGCTACAAGCCCGCATAGCCAGTGGGCCCGGGCTCTTCTGCCCCCCCCTGGGCTTTGGGGAGGCAGGTAATGGGGGTGCCGGGGGTTAATGGCAAGTCACCGGCTAGCGCAGGTGACTTGCCACCTCCCCCAGCCTTGTGAACTGGTATAGGGGTCATGGACCCCTTACCAGTTCACAAGGGGTTAAATGTAAAAATAAAACACAGACACACAAAGAGAAAAAATATTTTATTATTTTTTTTTTTAATACTTACCTCCCATCCATAGTGGAGCACTCTTTCAGCCTTTTATAGCTGCTGGATGACAGAAAACAAAAGGGTTAATTAAAAAAAAATGACATAGGGTCCCCCCTCCCGGGGGGGGGAGACCCCATTTTTTTTTGGAATTTTAAGGGTTAAAAACCCTTAAAAATCCCCCAAAAAAATGACGTAGGGTCCCCCCTACCCAGCATTACCGACCCGGGCCAGCTATGGGGGCCTGTAGAACAGGGCGCAGGGGCCAGCGTTGGTGGCCCCTGGCCCTGCAGGCTACTAGCCCACATAGCCACTAAGTGGCCCGGGCCCTTCTGCCCCCCCCCTGGCCGTTGGGGAGGCAGGTAATGGGGGGCTGGGGGTTAATGGCAAGCCACCCACTAGCTGCAGGTGACTTGCCATACCCAGAGCCTTGTGAACTGGTATAAGGGGTCTCATGGACCCCTTACCAGTTCACAAAGCGTTAAATGAAAAAAACGCCACACAAAAGTATTTTATTAAAAAAAAAAAAAAAAATTTTTTACTGTACTTACCTCCGATTGTAAGCTCCTTTGTCCCACGCCGCTCTGCTGACAGATGCCGGTGATCGGCATCAGAGAAGGGGGAGGCAGGAGATCAGAGGATCTCCTGCCACCTCCTTCCCCGTTGCCGATCACCGGCATCTGACAGCTGAGAACGCTGAAGCCGGTGATCGGGGCTGGGATGACGTCATAGCCCCGCCCCCAAAAGGGACGGGGCTTGACGCTGCGACGGACCGGGATGACGTCATAGCCCCACCCCCAAGGGGGCGGGGCTTAGCGGCAAGATGGCGGCCGCCATCGAAGAGGAGAGAGGAGAGAGCCTTCCGGGCTCTCTCCTGAAGATCGGTAAGTCCTGGGGGGCGATCGGAGGCCCCCCAGGTGAAGAGGAGGGACAGCGGGAGCCAGCGCACACACAGGTAAGTGAATGTCATTTTTATTTTTTTATTTTTTTACAGTTAGCAGCTGCTGCTGCAGAAGCGGGGGGGGGGCGGCCTATTCCGGGGGCTCTCCTGGAGCCATCCGACCCCCCACGGGGGATCGGATGGCACCAAATTAAAGAGGAGACCCGGCCGGATCCAACGAGGGGTCAGGTGAGTAATTTTTTTTTTTTTTTTTTGCCCACTAGCAGGGGTAAATGCCAGGCACGTAAATTTTACGTGGCTGGCACTTAAGTGACGGAGAGGCAACCACGTAAGTTTTACGTGGCTGGCATTTAAAGGGTTAAAGGATCACCCTAGCTTATAAACTTTATATTATTTGATCCTCTATATTTTATATAAAGCTTTGCTTTATATACCCAAAAATTTGCCTCCAGACTTTCCACTTCTGCCACCATGCTGATGGCCAACCATGCTACCACCATGCTGCCTCAGCTGCTGACACACGGGCAACCTGCAACCCTATTCTCCTGATGATGATGATGAAGCCCCTTCTGCACCCAGATCCCAAGTGCAATTGGCTTCATCATCATAGAGTTGTGTCTGCACATCACTGATGTCCTCCTCAGGTTCCTCAACAGTGTTTGCTTCAAGAGCCAGAACGCTTGCAATACCACCTCCCATGCCACTCTCCTCATCACTACTTGCCCACCTAGTGGAGGAAGCGGTGGATGGGCAGTAGCTGCTGACTGTCCTCTATCAGATCGTCCTCACTGAATAGGGGAGCTGAACCCAAAACATAAGACACTTCCCCGGGGGAGGGAACAGCATAGGACAGAGGCAATAGGAGGACAGGGACTGCTCCTGGGCCATGTTAACTGAGGGTCGTGTCTGAGGAAGCCACTGACAGTTGACTTGGGATGTCAGATGTCACTTGTGATGAAGTGGATGACCGTGTTAACAAATCAATGGGGTAGATGGGTTGCTGGTTGAAACACAACTACTAGCTGATACCAGAAGATCAGGCCTTTCGCTGTGACTCCTGCTGCCACTTGCCCCAGTCTGCTGCGATTTCTGCCTCATGAATTAAGGCCTCTGCCACTTTCCACCAGACATACTTAGTGTGTATATGAGGGGAGGACAATATGCTACACTAGGCTTAAAATGGGATTTGTCAACAACAGCAGCAGGTGCGTAACTATGTCCGGCCTTTCACAGTAACTAGGCCTTGAAGACTTTAACAGGAAAACATGGTACAACTCTCAGGTGTACGTATGTGGTGTGCACTGATGAGGGCAGTTCAATGCCCTTCAGTAGGCTTAAACCTGTTGTTTTTTTTGGACAACAGCAACATGTGTGTATTTATGTCTGGCCTATCACAGTAACTAGGCCCTTAAGACTTTAACAGGAACAAACTGGTACAACTCTCAGATGTACGTATGTGGTGTGCACTGATGAGGGCAGTTCAATGCCCTTCAGTACGCTTAAAACTGTTTTTTTGGACAACAGCAGCAGGTGTGTATTTATGTCTGGCCTATAACAGTAAATAGGCCCTGAAGACTTTAACAGGAAAAAAATGGTACAAGTCTCAGATGTACGAATGTGGTGTGCACTCACGAGGGCATTTCAATGCCCTTCAGTAGGCTTAAAACAGTTTTTTTGGACAACAGCAGCAGGTGTGTATTTATGTCTGGCCTATAACAGTAACTAGGCCCTTAACACTTTAACAGGAACAGACTGGTACAAGTCTCAGATGTACGGATGTGGTGTGCACTGATGAGGGCACTTCAATGTGCTCCACAGCAGCAGGTATGTAACTATGTCTGGCCTTTCACAGTAACTAAGCCCTTAAGATTTTAACAGAAAAGGAATGGTGCAATTCTCAAATGTATGTATGTGGTGTACACTGATAAGGGTAGTTCTATATGCTCCAGGAGGTTTAAAACACAATTTTTGGGCAACAGCAGCAGGTGTGTAATTATAGATGCAAAAAATTATGTAGTACACAGAGCTCCAAGTCGGCAACCAGAATAAAGTATTTTTACTTTCCGTTTAAGATGTTCCTGGGTTGCAGAAGAATATTCACACTGTACCTAATCCACCACCGTTTATGCAAAATTCTTACCAAAGCCTTTGGTCAGAAGGGCATATACATTATCAAGATATTTTCCAGAATGATGTTAAACCCAAAGAAGCATAAGTGTCCAAAATGCATCCAAATTGGTCTCCACGCAATAGTATTTCAACACAGAGGAGTATCCATAGGTGGTAGCATGCAAACAAAATAGAAAAATATCTAGTGCAATACTTTCTGAAGTTCACAGAAAATTTAATGGGTAAAATATGCACTTACAAGATATAAAATTTGATGAGCTTAAAAACAAGGCCTGGCCTTTCAAAGTAAATAGGCTAGTGAGACTTTAACAGGTACCAATTGGTAAAACTTTCAGATGCATGTATGGGGTGTACACTGATGAGGGCAGTCCAATTTGCTCCAGGAGGCTTTAAACAGTTTTTTGGGACAACAGCAGCAGGTGTGTAACTATGTCTGGTCTTTCACAGTAATTAGGCCCTCAACACTTGAACAGGAAAAAAATGGTGCAACTCTCAGATGTACGTATGTGGTGTGCACTGATAGGGGCAGTTCAATTTGCTCCAGGAGGCTTAAAACACTATTTTGGACAACAGCTGCAGATGTGTAATTATGTCTGGCCTTTTAACAGTAACTACACCCTGAAGACTTTAACAGGAACAAAATGGTACAACTCTTAGATGTATGTATGTGGTATGCAGGCTTTAAAACAGGATTTGGGGACAACAGCAGCAGGTATGTACTTTTGGGCAGGTGTGTAATTTTGTCTGGCCTTTCACACTAACAAGGTCCTCAACATAAACCAAATGCTAAAACTCTCAGATGTACTTATGTGTTATGCCCTGATAAAGGCAGCTAAATGCACTCCAGCAGGCTTTAAAACAGGATTTTGGTACAACAGCAGCAAATTGAAAAATTAATTGTCCGAGATAGCAAGGTTTAAAATTCACCTCATGATTTCTCTCCTGAAAAAAGTGGGCATGGCCATTGGATCTGTGATGCTGCATAATAATCTGCTCTCGGTGCTGAAAGCAATGTGGTGAATCTGGGTGAGGCGATGGCAGAGGGAGAGGTTAGAGGCAGGGGCCAGCAATCCTGTCCCGCTCTGCTGAGCTGATTGGGGGTGGATGAAAAAGAGAGTGTCATAGGCTGAAACTATAAACCTTTGGCCATTTCTGCTTCAATTTAAAAATGAAAAACAGCTTAGGACAGTGCAAATGGGGCCCGATGCAATGGTGTAAAAATTACCTTTGCCTGCAGTATCACTTTAACTAAGAGGCCCGTGGCAGGAAATCTTAACATGCATTGTGGTTCTTCGCCCTCTGTCAACAGGCCCTTGGTGGGCAATCCTATCATGTATGATGGTTCCTTGGCATCTTCTAGCAAGTAATTAGTGGGCAATACACAGTAAAAGATTAAACCTGTGGGTGTGGGCCCTCTGAAAAGCAAGGAGGGGACGCCTATAGAGGAGAAAGCTAATTTACTAAACCTCTTCTTTGCTTCCACAAAGAAGAGGTTTAGAAGGTTAGCAATAGAGATACAAAAGAATGAAAGCAATAACCCAAACTCTCCATTTAATGTCACTTGTCTACCCAAAGATGCAGTGCAGTGCCATCTCAAGCAGATTAAAAATGGATAAATCCCTAGGACCAGATGGAATACATCTCTGTGTTTTATGTAGTTATGTGCAGTAATAGACAAGCCATTATTTCTTTTAAACTCTTTATTTAGATGTTTTCAATTTTCAAATACAAACATTACAGACAGAGAAAACACGAATACAGTCCAGTGTGAGAAATCCACGTGTCTCAAAAACATATTACAGCATACTCAGAAAATTTCGTAAACATGACAAGCAACTTAAATATGTCCTTCCCCTTGTTATCGTAGTTGAGTCCTCTTTTACCCACGTATTCTCCCATCCCTTTAAGCTAGAGGGCATTCAGGGAGCCAAAGCAGTCAGGCAGGCCACCCCTTATCCCAACCAAAAGGGGGGGTGTGGTCTCCCACCACCTCCCCCCGACTGGCCGTCAGCACTCTAACTTGAGCGCTAGCATGGGGCGGGGTCAATTGATAAAATGGACCGGATCTAGATATGGGGATCCTCGGGGTTTCAATTACCCTTATGTACTTCCAGGGGTAGGTCGGATCGTAGCATTATCACAATCTGGACAAAGAGAACAGGACAACACAAGGAGAAGTTTTCCCATGAGAAAGGGTACAAAAAACAAACAAACAAAAAGGGAGGAGAGGAGGGAAAAGGGAGGGGAAGGAGGGAAGAGGCCAGCTCATCACTGGAGCCCGGATCACAGGTCCGAGAGGGGAAGGGGGAGCGGCGGAACAGAAGCGGGACCACCACGTCCAGAGACACTCGAGGACGACACCGGCGTTTGGCAACAGCGGGGGAAGATCGCAGAATCTTTGTATAAGTACCAAGGAGTCCATTCCATCCGGCATTTTTCCTCTCTATCTTGTACAGCAGCAGTCAGTTCCTTCATCCCCTTGATCTTGTTAACTTCCTGAATCCAGTCTCCCACTGTGGGTGTGGATTCCGTCTTCCATAGTCTAGGGATCAGGACTTTTGCCGCATTAATCAAGTGTCGTAGTATTGACTTTTTATAGTTTGGGATACTGCACGAGGAATAGTGAAGCAACATAAGGGCCGGGCAACATGGGATCTGTGAGCCGGTAACTTCCCCCATCATTCTAATAACACTGTTCCAAAACGGTTTGATCTTTGAACAGGTCCAGAGAATGTGGAAGAGTGATCCTTCCTCAGTTGTACATCTCCAGCAGGTGGGCGAGGCATCTCGGAAGAAAGAGGCTAATTTTTTGGGGGTGTAATACCATCTCGACAAGTACTTATAGTTGGTTTCCTGTACATGGACAGAAATAGATGATTTATGAGTTAAGGTATATATTTTCTCCTAGTCCTCATCCGTGAACGTCCTATCCAGGTCTTTCTCCCACTCCCTACGGAAGGGAGGATCTGGCTCTTGTCCTCCTTCCAGTAGTTGATATATCTGTGATACCACTCCTCTCTCAGGGTCCTTTCTGGTGACAAGGTCTTCGAAGCCTGTAAGAGTACGCCCGATAGCAGACTTAGATCCCATTTTCTGTAAAAAGTGTTGAAAAAGTAATAGACGCTAGGGATCAAGATGATGGTTGTCCAATGTGTTTCTCAGTTCCTCCAGAGAGCGCTACTCACCGTTTCTGATCAAGTCCCCTCCACGAACTATCCCCAAACTCTCCCATCCTCCCCGGGACCGGGGGCCCATCCCAACCGGCAGGTCGGGGTTGTCGGTCACTGGGATTAGTGGCGACGGCCAGGGGGATGTTTCCTTGCTCTTCCGTACTCTGTCCCATACTCTCAGGGTCTCTCTGACAGTCAGAGTATACTTGTATTTTTTACTCGATTCTCTTGACATCCATGGGGCTTCTTTCAGATGGGTTGTTACCACGCTATCCTCGATTTCGACCCACTTCTTCTTCCCTCTGCTCTTAGTCCAATCTACAATCCTCTGCAGGTGAGCCGCTTGCCAATATCTCAGCAGGTTCAGTACTGCCAGCCCACCTCTGTGTTTAGCACGCTGCAACATAGAAAATCTTACCCTCGGTCTCTTGTCTCCCCAGACGAATTTTATAAATATGGAGTTCAGATTCCTAAAGTAGCTCATTGGGATATGGCATGGGAGGGTCTGGAACAGATAAAGAATCCTAGGCAAAATTGTCATTTTTAGAACATTCACTCGTCCTATCCTGGAGAGCGTAAGGTTTCTCCAGTCCGAGAGGTCTCCCTTGACCCTATTTAGTATCGGCTGAAAATTGTATTTGAATACGTCCTCTACGTCCCGGGGTATCTTAGTACCCAGATATGTCAGGGTAGGTGTTAGGGCGAGCGCTGCACGCCCATCTAGCAGCACTTCACTTACCTCCATGGCTGCATCCAGCCGTCATCCATTTTGCAGCACTTCCCTCATGGCTGTTCCTAGCTGTCTCCCTTCCCCCAATGCTTCCTTCTCACATGCTCAGGTGCGCGCACGTCTCCCTCCACTAGAGGGCGAGCGCACTAGATTCCTGAGATTTAAAGGGCCTGTACAGCACGGATTGGTGCCTGGTCATCCAATCCTGCATCCACTTCTCCTATTTAAAGAGGCACTTCCTTCCTTCAGTGCCGGATCTTGGTCTGTCCATGCTTGTTGAAAGTCAGACATTCTTGGATTGCTCACACGTGTACCGACCTCTGCCTGTCCCCGACTCTGAACCTTTGCTGCCTGCCCCGACCTCTGCCTGTACTTACTACGCCTTTTGCCTGCCACTTGTGTACCTCGCTGAACCTCGGCTGACTGTGGGACTGGGCCGCTGTTGGGGGGTAGCGACCTGGGGGTCACTTGACGCACAAGACCAACCTGCCTTGCGGTGGGCTCTGGTGAATACCGGTGGCCCCTTAGACTCCGCTCCCCTGACACGGTACCCGCCATCGGTCCCAAAGTTAAAGCGGATCCACACCCGAGTCCGCTCCACTCGATCCGTGACAGTAAGATACGGCCATGGATCCGGCTGAGGTGCCGCTGCCGGATGCCACTGAATGGCCTGCTATAGTGGCTATGCAGTCCCGCCAGATTAATCAACTCTCTGCCATGATGCAGCAATTATTAACGATTCAGCAACAGCAAGTTCCATCACCGGCTCCAGCATTATCGCCACAGCCCCCGGTAGCATCTTCTGCCAGAATCCGTCTCTCCTTGCCGGCTAAATATGATGGGGATGCCAAGTTATGCTGAGGGTTCCTTGCCCAATGTTCCCTGCACTTGGAGTTGTTGGTGGATCAATTTCCCACTGAACAAGCTAAGGTGGCCTTTCGGTCATCAGTTTGCTTTCTGGAAAGGCTTTGGCCTGGGCCACTCCCTTGTGGGATCGCAATGACCCTGTCTCTTCCAGTATTCACACCTTTGTCTCAGAGTTTCACCAGGTCTTTGAGGAACCTGCCCGGGCTTCATCTGCTGAATCGTCCCTTTTGAACTTGGTCCAGGCACTCTTGCCTCTGAATTGTCTTGGAATAATGAGGCCTTGTGTGCCTGCTTTAAGAAAGGACTTTCTAGTAAAATTAAGGATGGTCTTGCGGCTCGTGACTTGCCTTCATCTCTCACTGATCTCATCCATCTGGCCACACGCATTGATGTGCGCTTTGCTGAAAGGCGTGAAGAATTCCGCCAAGAAAGAGACTCTCAGCGCCCTAGGAGGGCATCCCGTTTGGCTCCAGTATTTCAAAACCTTTTGTCTGCACATGTTCCTCCCAGTGAGGAGGCCATGCAGGTCGATCAATTCCGCTTGACCCAATTGGAGAGAACTCGCAGAAGGAACGAGAACCTTTGTCTGTACTGCGGTGGTTCTGAGCATTTTTTTGAAGGACTGTCCTATTCGCCCTCCACGTCAGGGAAATGGGCGCACCTAGTGGCGGTGGGAGAGGCGTCCCTGGGTGTATGTGCTTCCTCTCCACGGCTCACTGTTCCTGTTCAACTTTCCATCTCACCTTCCACCTCCCTGAATTTAACCGCCTTTTTGAACTCGGGCTCTGCAGGGAACATATTAGAGGCTACCTTGATCAATAAACATAATATCCCTGTGAATCGCCTTGCAACACCCTTATTTATCGCCTCAGTCAGTGGTGATAGGTTGGACTGTACTGTGCGCTATCGCACCGTTCCCCTCCAATTAAAAATTGGACTCTTCCATCAAGAGAACGTTGAGTTCTACGTCCTCCCTAATTGCACCTCTCAGATTCTTCTAGGCCTTCCTTGGCTCCAACGTCATGATCCCACGCTTGACTGGACCACCGGCGATATCAAGACTCGGGGTGCAGCGTGCTTTAAGAGGTGCTTGAAGTCTGTTCCTGTTCGACCCATTCCTGCTTCAGCACCATTACCTGGCTTGCCTGAGATCTACCTGACCTATGCTGATGTATTCTGCAAGAAACATCAACCCCACAGAGACTAACTCTTGCACTCAAACGGAAATGTTCCAATATGTTTTATTGTACATAATTAAAAAACACACACATGTTAAAATCAAACTAATTGTGCCATAAGGAATAGTGCAACCGGGGGGAGCTAATGCTCCTATCCAATCCTGATAGATATGCAATATCAATGTGCCATGTAATTAAACTATATGCATGTGCCTATATTTAATCCTAAAGTGCAAATGCTTATCTCAGTACACACATCTCAAGTAAATCATCAAACCATAAATAAATCTTAACAGTGCAAGTCATAATATAAGCCACAATACAAGGTTAAAGTGCAACAGTGCCAAACAGAAACAAGTAAAAGGTGCTTACTAGTAATCAGGAAAGGATGGCCCCCCAGGCTGCAGCTGTTGCACTTTAACCATGTATTGTGGCTTATATTATGACTTGCACTGTTAAGATTTATTTATGGTTTGATGATTTACTTGAGATGTGTGTACTGAGATAAGCATTTGTACTTTAGGATTAAATATAGGCACATGCATATAGTTTAATTACATGGCCCATTGATATTGCATATCTATCAGGATTGGATAGGAGCATTAGCTCCCCCCGGTGGCACTATTCCTTATGGCACAGTTTGATTTTAACATGTGTGTGTTTTTTAATTATGTACAATAAAACATATTGGAACATTTCCGCTTGAGTGCAAGAGTTAGTTTCTGTGGGGTTGGAGGACACTCCATATCGTGTACATTAGTTTGGGGTACACTCCACAGGGCAGTGCACCTGGGACCAATAATAATATCAGTGCCGCCTCATTTTTGCCACTTACCCCAGTGGCGTTCTTCAGTAATTTTCTGCAAGAAACAAGCGGAGGTACTTCCGCCTCATCGCCCCTACGATTGCCCTATAGACCTCCTACCGGGTACCACTCCTCCTCGTGGCCGAATTTACCCTCTCTCGGCTCCTGAGACTCAAGCCATGTCGGAGTATATTCGAGAAAATCTTCATAAAGGGTTCATACGGAAGTCTTCCTTTCCAGCGGAACTTGCGGGGTTCTTCTTTGTGGCGAAAAAAGATGGCTCACCTCGCCCTTGTATTGATTACCGCGGCCTCAATAAGATTACCGTTAAACATCGCTACCCTTTGCCCTTGATTGCCGAATTATTTGACTGACTGCGTGGGGCCAGGGTCTTCACCAAGCTTGACCTGAGGGGAGCCTATAATTTAATACGTATACACGAGGGCGATGAATGGAAGACCGCCTTCAATACCCGTGATGGCCACTTCGAATATTTAGTGATGCCCTTTGGTCTCTGCAATGCACCCACAGTGTTCCAGGAATTCGTAAACGACATTTTTCGGGATTTGCTTTACTCCTGTGTAGTTGTATATTTGGATGATATACTATTGTATTGCTTGGGTTAATCCAGCAAAGACCCAAGAAACCTATCTATGAATAGCCGCACTACCAATAAATTAAATATAGTAACCCTTTATTTCATATCTGGGTATGTACAAAAAAGCAATAATATTAAGTCACACTTCATTAAAAAAAATATTAAAAACATCGGACCTCTGGGTATATCTATACGCTCTAAAAAGAAAAAAATGCTAACAACATATATAAGCTGTTCCATAAATAGAATACTATTCGTGTGGTTGTGATCAAAATGTGTCCATATATAACTCAAAAAGTGCAAATAATCAGAAACAGCAAATCATAAACAATAATATGGCCAATTATTCCTGTGGGAGACAACCATAAAGTGACAAGTGCTCTAAATGTAAACATGATCTCTATCTAAAGTGGCAAGTGCTAGCCATGTTAACTGGAACTATAGAATGTCAAAATAACATCACCGAATTTGCAGAGCTATCATCCAGAGGACCGGGCAGGCAAGGACAATGACGCGCTGCGTGGTCGCTCGTGGACCACTTCGTCAGGCTGTCAAGACAGGTTTGATCACAACCACACCAATAGTATTCTATTTATGGAACAGCTTATATATGTTGTTAGCATTTTTTCTTTTTAGAGCGTATAGATATACCTAGAGGTCCGATGTTTTTAATGTTTTTTTTTTTTTTTTAATGAAGTGTGACTTAATAATATTATTGCTTTTTTGTACATACCCAGATATGAAATAAAGGGTTACTATATTTAATTTATTGGTAGTGCGGCTATTCATAGATAGGTTTCTTGGGTCTTTGCTGGATTAACCCAAGCAATACAATAGTGTCTTCCCCACAGATTCTGTGGTAATTACCTACTATTTGCCTGCACCCATCTTTTCTAATTCTGAAAGTGGTGCGGAGTATAATTTGCTTTAAAAATATTTGGATATACTCATCTTTTCATCTAATCTAGAAGAACATCACGGTCACATCCGGCAAGTCCTGTCTTGTCTCCGCCAACACCATCTTTACGCCAAGTTGGAGAAGTGTCTTTTTGATCAAACCGCCTTACCCTTTCTTGGATATATGGTCTCTGCTCGTGGTCTTCAGATGGACCCCAGCAAGTTAAAAGCAGTTCTGGATTGGCCCCGTCCTATTGGCCTGAGAGCTATTCAACGTTTTCTGGGCTTCGCCAATTACTATCGGCAGTTTATTCCTCACTTCTCCACGCCTATTGTGGCCCTCACGAAGAAAAGCGCCAATTCTAAGTTTTGGCCTCCTCAGGCGGAAGAGGCCTTCATTGCTCTAAAAAAGGCCTTCTCCTCTGCACCGGTGTTGTCTAGGCCAGATCCATCTCGGCCTTTTGCCCTAGAAGTAGATGCCTCCTCCATTGGAGCCGGAGCGGTGCTCACTCAAAAATCGTCGACTGGCAGAATTCTCACCTGCGGGTTCTTTTCGAAGACCTTTTCTCCAGCTGAGAGGAATTACTCCATCGGAGATCGGGAGCTGCTCGCCATCAAGTTGGCGTTGGAGGAGTGGAGACACCTCTTAGAAGGTTCTGCCCATCAAGTATCCATCTATACTGATCACAAAAATCTATCTTATTTAGAAACTGCCCAGCGATTGACTCCACGACAAGCTCATTGGTCGTTGTTTTTCGCCCGATTCGATTTTCAAATCTACTTCCGGCCAGCCGCTAAGAACATCAGGGCGGACACCCTTTCTCGCTCCTCTGACATCTCTGATGTAGAATCCACCCCACAACATATCATCTCGCCTGAACGCCTTGTCCACTCTGCTCCCGCTACTCTTGTACAAGCGCTGCCGGGAAAGACCTTTGTGCCAGCTCGCCAACGTCACAAAAATGGGGGCATTCTTCCCATGTAGCCGGCCATGCCGGTATCAGGAAATCTTGTTCTATCATTTCTAGATATTATTGGTGGCCTTCTTTTGAAAAGGATGTGACCGAATTCGTTCAGGCCTGTACCACCTGCGCTCGCGACAAAACCCCTCGCCAAAGGCCTGTTGGCCTACTCCATCCTCTTCCTATTCCGGAGACCCCATGGACACACATTGCTATGGACTTTATTACCGACCTCCCTTCTTCGCATGGCAATACTGTTATTTGGGTGGTAGTGGATAGGTTTTCTAAAATGGCGCATTTTGTTCCTTTGCTCGGTCTCCCGTCGGCTCCTCTGTTGGCAAAATACTTCCTGAAGCATGTCTTTCGACTTCATGGATTACCTTCACACATTGTCTCAGACAGAGGGGTGCAGTTTGTGTCCAAGTTCTGGAGAGCTCTTTGTAAACAAATGAAAATTAAATTGGAATTTTCCTCCACTTATCATCCCCAGTCTAACGGCCAGGTGGAAAGAGTCAACCAGATTCTCGGGCATTATCTTCACCATTTTGTTTCTGCACGTCAAGACGATTGGGTCGATCTGTTGCCTTGGGCGGAATTCTCGTATAATTTTAAGGATTCTGAGTCCACGAGGAAGTCCCCATTATTGGTGGTGTACGGCCGTCAACTCCTTCTGCCTTCTGGCAAGAAACACAGCGTTCCTTTTGTCGAGCTTCCGCCCGTATGAAGGTTAGCGCTGATAAAAGGAGAAGAGCTCCACCTGTTTATTCTCCAGGAGATAAGGTGTGGCTGTCGGCAAAATACATCCGCTTCAAAATTCCTAGCTACAAATTGGGCCCCCGTTACCTGGGTCCTTATAAGATCAAACAACAGATCAATCCAATTTGTTATAAGCTACACCTACCAACATCACTGCGAATTCCCAATTCTTTCCACATTTCCCTGTTGAAGCCAGTTATTGTCAATCGATTCTCTCCTAAAACCTTGGTGCCTGCCCCAATCTCTGGTACTGAGGATGCCTTTACGGTAAAAGAGATCCTGGTCTCTAAGCTCTCCTGGGGTAAAAGATATTTTTTAGTTGACTGGGAAGGCTGTGGACCTGAAGAAAGATCTTGGGAGCCCAAAGGGAATATTCTAGACCTTAGTCTCATCTCGGATTTTCTTGGCCCCAAGAAGAAGGGGAGACCCAAGGGGGGGTACTGTTAGGGCGAGCGCTGCACGCCCATCTAGCAGCACTTCACTTACCTCCATGGCTGCATCCAGCCATCATCCATTTTGCAGCATTTCCCTCATGACTGTTCCTAGCTGTCTCCCTTCCCCCAATGCTTCCTTCTCACATGCTCAGGTGCGCGCACGTCTCCGTCCACTAGAGGGCGAGCGCACTAGATTCCTGAGATTTAAAGGGCCTGTATAGCACTGATTGGTGCCTGGTCATCCAATCCTGCATCCACTTCTCCTATTTAAAGAGGCACTTCCTTCCTTCAGTGCCGGATCTTGGTCTCTCCATGCTTGTTGAAAGTCAGACATTCTTGGATTGCTCACCCGTGTACCGACCTCTGCCTGTCCCCGACTCTGAACCTTTGCAGCCTGCCCCAACCTCTGCCTGTACTTACTATGCCTTTTGCCTGCCACTTGTGTACCTCGCTGAACCTCGGCTGACTGTGGGACTGGGCCGCTGTTGGGGGGTAGCGACCTGGGGGTCACTTGCCGCACAAGACCAACCTGCCTTGCGGTGGGCTCTGGTGAATACCGGTGGCCCCTTAGACTCCGCTCCCCTGACACGATACCCGCCATCGGTCCCACAGGTAAAGCGGATCCACACCCGAGTCCGCTCCACCCGATCCGTGACAGTAGGGGATGTCCAACGGAATGGGAAGGAGGCTTTAATGGACATCACAGTGGTGCTGTGTAGGCTCACATCTAGCGCGTCTGATTTGTCAAAATTAATTTTGAAATTGGAGAGCTTTCCAAATTTCTCAAATTCTTTCATCAGCACCGGGAGTCCAACTACTGGGTTTGATAAAAAGAATAACAGGTCATCTGCATAAGCTGATATTTTATGTTCTACTCCCTTTACCCTGCTTCCTACGTCCACGTTCTCTCTTACGTGTCTCAAGAAAGGCTCCACCACAAGCGTGAAGATGAGGGGCGACAGGGGGCAACCCTGTCTTGTGCCATTAGAGATCCGGAAAGGTGGGGACAGGACTCCATTAACCTTCACTCTGGCTTGTGGTTTAGAGTAGACTGTTATGAATTTGATTGCTCTCTCCTGGAGACCTATATGTCTCAGAACCTCAAAGGCAAAGTCCCAGTCTATGCGATCAAACGCCTTCTCTGCGTCAGTAGATAGCAGCATAATTGGGGCGTTATCGATCCGTGATTGATGAATGAGGTTCAGGGTCCTAATTGTGTTAACCCTCGCTTCCCGTCCAGGGATAAAACCGCACTGGTCCTCATTAATCAAGTCAGGTAAATAACCGGCTAGGCGTTTCACTATGATTTTAGTAAACAATTTGAGATCAATATTAAGGAGGGATATAGGCCGATAGCTTTTGCAGCTTAAAGGGTTCTTGCCCGGCTTATGAATCACTGTGATGTGAGCCTCCAGTATCTCTGCCGGGAACGCCTCAGAGTTTTCTTCCGCAGCAATGTTGTTAAAGGCTCGAAGAAAATGCCCACCCAGTACAGCCAAGAATTCCTTATAATAGGCAATCGTCAAGCCATCCTGCCCAGGAGATCTTCCATTCGGAGTGGCTTTTACTGCCTGTCTCAGTTCTTCCTCCGAGATTGTTTCCTCCAATTGCGCCACTGCTTCTTCACTTCAAGTTTAGGCATCTCCGATTCCTCAATATATTGTCTCTTCCTGGCTATATCAATCTTGGGGTCTCCCACCGCCTGTGGGCGAAGGTTGTAAAGTGTATGGTAATATTCCTGAAACACTTTCGCGATATCCGCGGTGTTGTGCCATTTCTGCTGTTGAGCATCTACAATTGAAGCTATAAAGTTAAGGGATTGCCGCTTTCTTAGGGCTCTAGCAAGTAGCGTACCACTTTTATTTCCCCACTCATAATAAAAGCGTTTACATCTCTTTATGGAGAACGCAGCTTTTTGTAGGAGTAATGAGTTCAGTTGTTCCCTACATATCGTCAGCTCACGCAAAGTATCCTGCATATGGGCCTCTTTATGCCTCTTTTCTAAGGTTTGGATCTGTCGAAAGAGTTGGTCTCGTTTCGCAGTATCCACCCTCTTTAGTCTGGACGCTTGCTGTATAAGGACTCCTCTTATCACGGCCTTATGGGCTTGCCAGATCATCATGGGAGCTGTTTCGGCTGTACAGTAAAAATGAAAGTATTCAGAGAGGGCAGCTTGTACCGCTTGCCTCGTCACTGGGTATTTTAGAAGGGTCTCGTTCAAACGCCAAGTCCAGACGCCTTTCCGTTCTTCCCGAGTAGATAAAGCTATCCCTACCGGACCATGGTCAGATAGAGACGCCACCCCTATGGTGGGGTTTAGCACTCTTGTTAACAAGCAATGGGACGTGAAGATATAGTCCAGTCTCGCATACGTTGAATGAGTCAGTGAAAAATGTGTACAGTCTCGGCCCGTAGGGTTAAAAATCCTCCAAACATCACATAACTGCATCCTATGGAGAGCTTGTCTCACTTTCCTCAGTCCCCTATAGGGAATGGAGGACTTACCCGAAGAGGAGTCAATCAGCGGGTCTAGGGTGATGTTAAAGTCCCCTCCCAGAAGAATGTTCCCTTCCTGAAAGTCTCCTAGTTTGGAGAGGAACTCCACAAGAAAATCCACCTGGCCGCTATTAGGGGCATAAACTGATGCCAAGGTAAATAATTCTCCTCTAATCGTCCCTTTGACCATGATATACTTCCCTTCTTCATCCTTGGAAGACTCCAGGCACTGGAACGGGACATCCTTGGACAGCAAAATCGCCACCCCTTTGGACTTAGAGGTGGGAGATGAGCTCATATATGACTGCGGGTAGTGCCTGGGAGATAGTCTCGGAGAGGCTGCTCCCTTAAAGTGAGTCTCCTGAAGGAGAACAATTTGCGCCTTCATCCGCTTTAGTTCCATCATCACCGCAGATCGTTTTTCTAGAATATTAAGTCCTCTAAAATTAAGAGAAACCAAACTCATCACCGAACCCTGTGAGTCCCGGGAGCTCCCATCCACTATTCCCACCAGCCCCCCCACGGATGGCGAGTCCATGGATCGCGTAGGCGAAAACAAAAGACCCCCTGTTGTAAGGCAGAGAGATTAAGGGATAGAGGGAGAGGTCTTAGAATTGCAAGGATAAGGAGAGGGTGGGGTAAAGGGGGTGGTAGAGGATACACCAAAAGAAAAACACCTAATAATAAACACAAACGAGAACCCGGAAACAGCCCTTTGAAAGAAATCTTGAAACCACCCTAAAAATAGGGGGTAAAACTCCATACTTCCCGGGGGACTTCCGGGTATCCACCCGAGATAACGTCTGGAGTTCCAGGGGGAATGTGGAGGCCGAGTGAGGAAGAACTAAGTTAGTCAAGGGATCTCTAAGGTTCCTCCTAACACTGCCGGCTTCCCCATGTCCCCTTGTATACATTAACTGGTAGGCAGCAGCAATAAAGCATCTATATGCGTAACAGTGTATTTAAAGAAGAAAAAGAAAAACGACAGAGTTATCATCAAAGCATATCAACATCGCATGAAATCAAGACCTAATAAGCATAACTTGTGACAAATACCATCCCCAGAGGGACCACGTCTCACAATCTTTTTTGGTTCTCGGAGCGGCACTCCCAGGGTCACTCCCCTACCCCCCCACCACCACCCATTTGACGGCCGACAGCCCCCCCCGGGGAGGACCACCCCGAAGGGCCCCCCCAAGCACCCGGTCACTATCCACTCCATTCTCCCTCGAATAGAAGGGCGGGAATCATGTTAGACAAGTAGGCGGACCGTCAGAACCGGGGGGGGAGGACCCCAGGAGACCAAGCCAACTGCCAGACGAGCTGTTAAGAATATGGTGATCAGTTTGTGGATCGGGGGGCCCAAGCAACGACATAAAGGGCAGGCGCGTCAGTGGGTAACCAGTTCTCACCCCCATACCAGAGAAACCCACTTCCCGAGCCACCCGTGCCCCAGGAGCACAGGCGGGGTCCCCCAAGTATCATGAAAATTTGTGTCTCCCACTGAGGGAAGAGCCGTGCCCCACAACCGGACCATAGCTCACATCTCCCGGGAGCCTCTAGTAGGTCAGGGGACCCAGTCCGCCCCACGAAGGGCAGGCGCATCTGTGGATGCCCCTAATCCCTCCCCAACCCCTAAGGGATCCTGTCACCCAAGATGTAGGTCCCCCCGGAGCCCAAGCGGGGCCACCCGCGCAGCCCTAGGAGTCCATGTCTCCCACGAAGGACAAGAGCGTGTCCAACAACCAAGGCCGTCACTCGCTCTCCCTGGAAGAAAGGCCATCCCCATCGGCCCAACCATCATCCAAGGTCACCCCTTCAACCGCCCCATGTGCTCCGCGGGGAAGGGAACCCCGGGGAGCAACCGCAGCGGCCAATCAATCTAAGCTCATCATGGAAGCGTCGACCCCCCCCACACCGCTCGAAACTGGGGGAGGGGGCCGAGACACAGGACGTCTCGAACCCACTGCAGACCCACAACAGTCGCAAATTATCAGCAAAACTGAACAATCATAACATGTTTGTTTGTCTCTCATATGTTACGAGAAACATGTTTGTCTCTCACGACACATGAGAAACAAGACAAACAGCAATCTAGTTGTGACTTTGTAAGTAACATACGATCGTCCTGGGACATAGGTCGTCACTCCGCAGCCACCGGGGCATGTCCTCCCTCACGCACCCGCTCCGGTGGAGCGGCCCGCCAACCACGATTTCTTCTCCGCATACGCTGTGGGCGCGGGTTCGCCACCTGATCTAGATCCAGCTCCAACCAATTCGGTATGTAAATCGGAGCGACATCCAGAAACTCAAATAATTCCGGAAGTTGAGCCGGTGATTTCAGACCGAAGCTCCTCCGCTCTTTACGAACGATCAGTTGAAACGGGTGTCCCCACCGGTATGTAGCTCCTTGTCGATGTAAAATCTCCAAAAGCGGCCTCAATAACCTCCGCATCTGCAAGGTTCTCCTGCATGATCTCTTCCTTAAGCTGGTAATAGTGTATTCTGCAGAGCACATCCCTCGGCCTGGCTGGATCCCCTTGCTTGGGGCCCAGGGTTCGGTGAACTCTGTCGATTTCAATATGGTCTGTAGTGGGGCGGCCCATAAGATCGTTGAGAGCTCCGCAAACTGTAGCCTTTAGAGCCGAGGGGCCCACTGTCTCTGGGATGCCCCTGAGCCTCACATTGTTGCGGCGGTTTCTATTTTCGTGGTCATATTGCTGCAGCCGTAAGTTGGTGAGCGCCAGCCTTGTAGCGCCCCGGTCTCGTTCTAGAGCCTCGACTCTTGCTTGAAGGTCTACATGAGAGATCTTATTGGCGTCGACTCTATTGGACAACTCCCCTATGGAATGTTGCATAGAAGTAATTTCCCTACAGAATGTTTCCTCCATCCAGGATATATAAGATTCAAAGTTGGCTCTAGAGGGCAGTGTTTTGACAATCTCCATCATATTCATTCTGACTGACTCTGTTATGGCTGCGACTAGGGTTCCGGGCAGACCATCCCTCTGCGTTTCCCAGGACCCCTCGGTCCTCCGTTTGCTGCGTGAACCCACAACCCAGCCGGGACTTCCGGTGAGAAGCAAAGTGGGAGCTCGGGGGGGACCCCAGGAGCATCATGTTGGCGCCAGGGGGGCTTCCCACTCCCCTGGTGAGGGTGATCTACTCCCCCTTTCGCATTCATTTTGTATGTCGCATAGGGCTTCCGTGGAGTTCTCCCAGTCCCGGGACCTTCTCGGCTCAGTTTCCCACGGCCCCAAGACTCATATCCCCAATGGCAGAGGGAATTGCAGCCTGGATATGTCCATGTGCTGTCACAGCACCATCAACCAGCTGTGCAGCTATTGCTGGCTGCTCTGTTCCTCCCCCCCCCTGACCCACTGGCAGCGTCTCTCGCCTGGGGAGAACTCGGAGGCTCACCTGTGGAATGGTGCGCACAATTCAATGCGGCCCGGCGGTCCCACACGTCGGAAGCGGCGCTCCTCTCCCCACCGCCTGGCTCGCAGCCAGGCATCATCTCCTCCCGCTCTGCGTCGGCCAGCTTCAAAGGTGAAGTCCCCGCCGGCATCTGAAGATCGTCGGGGCTGGCTCCGCTCCCTCCCCGTCCTCCTGCATCAGGTATCAGCTGCTGAGCGATCTCTGAGGTGGGAGCCATAGTCACAGGAGCTGCCGAGGGACCCCCCGCTCGCAGCGCGGTCCGGCGTTCTCGGTCAGCGAGAGCAGCGCTCCCCTCCCCGCAGCTGGGGACACCACCAATCCTCTCCTCCCCCGGCTCCGTGCAGACTGGCTGTAGAGAGAAGGAACCTTCGGCTGCTGATGTCTGCTGGGGCTGGCGTCGCTTCCTACCCGGTCCCCTGCCCCAGGCACACAGCACAGCACGATCTCTGGGGTTGGAGCCGTAGCCGCGGATGGTACTGCCGCCGCCGCCATCTTGCTAGGAGAAGGGGGCCGCCTCGATCCCGGCCTCGCCGCATCAAAAAATGGGGGGATTCTGCTGACTCCTTGTGGATCCCCTCGTTTTCTTCTTTTTAGACATGCTAGTTCTGAGCTGCTGCACTGTTTTCTGCACTATTTTAAGGGGATTCTTGGGGAGCCTCATGCCTTCACGTCTTATCCCTCCATCGGCAAGCCACGCCCCCCAAGCCATTATTTCTAATATTTGTAGATTTAATAATGATGGGGGATGCATACTCAGATTGGGTTACCGTTACTAGCAGAGTACCACAAGGGTCAGTTCTGGGACCAATTCTTCTATATAAATTTGAAGCATGGGCAATAAAATGGCAAATGAAGTTTAACACAGATAAATCTAAGGTTATGCACATGGGAATGAGACATTTGTACCACGATTACATAGTAAATAAGGAAATACTTGGTAAAACAAAATGTCAAAAATGTAACTGTAGTAATCAATGCCAGGTAGCAGCTGCCAGTGCAGACAGGATCAGGGGGTGCAAGAGGAGCATTGGTGCCCATGACCAGAACATAATTTTACCCCTGTACAAGTCACTGGTCAGACCTCATATGGAATATTGTGTACAGTTCTTGGCGCATTCAAAAGAGGGCAAGTAAGGTAATAAATGGAATGCAGGGACTAGAGTGACCTGAAAGATTGTCAACGTCAGGTTTATTTAGTTTGGACGAGAGACGCCTGAGGGGTGATCTGATAACTATGTATAATTATATTCATGGTCAATACAAAGATCTGTCCCATGCACTATTTAGACCCCAGAGTGTAACCAGAACCCAATGGCATCCACTAAAGTTAGAGGAAAGGTGCTTCCTCTGCCAAAATAGGTGGGGATTTTTCTTTGTCAGAGCAGTGAGACTATGTAACTTTCTGCCAGAGAAGGTATTTATGAAGGATACACTAAAAATATTCAAAAGCGGCCTGGATGCCTTCCTTGCATCTAATAAAATGTCCAGCTATGAACTAGACACTGGAAGGAGATAAACAGGCTGAACTGGATGGACTAAAGTCTTTATTCAGCCTTACATACATTCAACAAAGATTGTAACAAGAAATGAGTGTTTCTTGACAAAAAAATACTACTGTTTTTCAAATTCTTGTGATTCAACAAAGAAAAAAAAGCTTAATTTTCTACACTAATTTTTTTCACTTGTCTTTTCTCATGAAGTGAAAAAAAATCATCTAAATTGAAAATAATACAACTGAAATTTACAATTGTAAATAATGAGTGTGATTCAGCAATGTTTTGACTGTTTCTGCCACGCTTTTGAATGAATTTACAGCTGCACCGAGCAGGTGTAAAAAATTCTCAGCACATTCCTTTATGGTTATTTTACCCAAAAAGGCCAGGTTAGCAATAGAGATGAGCGAACTTTTGAAAAATTTGATTCGCCCGATTCGCAGAATTTTCCGGGAAAAATTGTTTCGCCCCGAATTTATTCGCGAAGAATCGCTATTAAAAACGGCTATTTCTGGGTGTCTGAGAGCCTCCATAGGGTTGCAGAATGTTTTGCTTGGCTGTAACATGCATAGGATGCATGCTGGGTTAGTGTCAGAACACTGGGTGTGAACCCTGAATGAGGAGACTGCAACTCTGCTCACCTCTCGACCGGGAAGCCTGGAGTCTAAGGACCAACCTGGTATTCACTAGAGCCTCTGATGGTGAGGATAGGCTGGGCTGCAGGAAGGCCCCAGGTCAGGCAACCTAGGAGTGGGTTTTGTAGAATTCCGGGTAGGAGACAGACCAGAGCTGATCTGGGAGTGTGAGGCAGGCTGAAGTCGTGGGCTGGCAAATCTGGATCAAAGTCGAGAAACAAGCAGAGGTCGTAGGCAGGCAGAACAGGATCGTGGTCACAAAACAAAGCCGAAGTCGTCAGGAAAGCAGGATCGTAGTCAGAAGCAAGCCAGGTCGGTACACAGGAAGGAATCCCAGGAACTCAGGAGCATGCAGGAAAAAGACCAACTGGCAATTGAGGACAGGCCTTGTCTGTTTTTATAGGCCCCTGCACATGCTCAGTAGAGAGGACTCACAGGCGGCCTCTGCTGGTCAACAGGAGGAACAGTCCTGGTTCTCTGACATAAGCGAACAGGCACCCTCTGCTGGACTACAGAGGGAACAGTCCTGGTTCTCTGACAGTTAGTGAAATACTATTGTAAAAAGTATGACATGCAGATCAGAGGAGTCGCTATTAGATTCACTGTCGCAGAGCGGCACAATTACAGAGCCTTGAGGTGGCATCAGCATGATGAGCCCATATACAGCCACACTTTGTCACCGACTGCGTATAGCGGAGATGGTTGACGATGAAGATCCGCATTCTTATATTGTTCCTGAGCCTTAAAGAGACATTCTCTTAACTCTCGATGAGTCTCAGCCAAAGAAGAAGCCAGCTCCTGGGCAGCTGGTAAATTGATATCCCTCAGAAGATCGGGTAAGATATTGGGGTGAAACCTGTAATTTGCATAAAAGGGTGACTTGGAAGTGGAGTTGTGGCAAGAGTTGTTATATGCAAATTCTGCCAGGGGCAGTAGTCGATACCAGTCATCTTGGAGGGCTGAAGAATAGCAACGTAAGTACTGTTCCAGTGTCTGGTTGGTACGTTCAGCTTGCCCGTTCGACTGCGGATGATAAGCGGAGGAATGTGCCAGAGAAATTTGGAGGGAGTCACACAGACGGGACCAGAATCGGGAAATGAATTGGGATCCTCGATCTGAGATGATCTCAGCGGGCATGCCATGTAACCGGACCACCTCCCGAATGAAGACTAAAGCAAGTGTGGGTGCCGAAGGAATGCCCGTCAAGGGAATGAAATGAGCCATCTTCGAAAACCTATCCACTACCAGGATTAGGATGGTGATAAAACCTTCAGAAGGAGGCAACTCTACAATGAAGTCCATGGAGATGTTAGACCAAGGTCTCTCAGGCACCAGCAGAGGAAGAAGCAATCCCATAGGTCTGGAAGAAGAACCTTTGCTC